>OX336356.1:15830044-17030044 GCA_946902875.1 Nematopogon swammerdamellus | reverse complement strand
AGGGATATGAATCCCTTCTTATATTACAAGGTGGTAGGCTTCAACCAGCTCGGGTTGGTACAACCGCACTGAATGAAAGGTCGGTCGAAACAGGTATGTAAATAGATTGTGTTTTCCGTCCAGTTCAGTGTAGCCGGCACGACCGAAGGGAAGCACTGACGTGGCACCAAGTTCACCCAGTGTTATGGGCTGACATCACGGATGTTGTAGGTGATGATGTAAAACTGTAGGTCCCTTCCCTCCTAATCTTACTTGGTGGTAGGGTTTAACCCGCCCGGGTTGGTACCACCGCACTGAATGAAACGTCGGTCAAAACGGCTATGTAAATAGTTTGTGTTTTCCGACCAGTTCAGTGTAGCCGGCACGATCAAAGGGGGAAGCACTGGCATGGCACCTAGTTCACCCGGTGTTATGGGCTGACATCACGGACGTTGTAGGTGATGTAGCCAACCGTGTCAGTTTCCATAAAAAAAATAAAATAAAATGTAGCCAACCGTGTTAGGTTCCATAAAAAAAAATGTCGCACGCATCCCCTACTATACTAGGTGGTAGGTTGGTGGTAGAGCTTAAACCGGCCGGGCTGATACCACCGCACTGAAAGAAAGGTCGATCGGAACGGCTATGTAAATAGTTCGTGTTATCCGCCCAGTTCGTTCAGTGTAGCCGGCACGACCAAAGGGGAAGCACCGACATGGCGCCTAGTTCGGTTGCGCCTAAGTGTTATGGGCTGACATCACGGCTGTAGTACTGTAGTGATGTAGCAAACCGTGTAAGTTTCCATAATGTTTGTTTTTATTTTTACAGATTAAAAATAATTATTTGTTATTCTGGCCGTTGCGAATTACCGCACAACACCGATCTCCGATGGACGAACAGACTGAGAGAAATTGTAAGGGTTCTGTTTTGTTAAGCAACACTAAAAATACGGCCAAAAGCTTGGTCAGGCCAACCGGTATTCGGGACAGTCAAAACAAAACACCAACAAAATATGTAAAGGATACGGGTTAACTGTACACAAAACGGAATCAGCTGTCGTCGTCGTAAGGAAGGAAGGCTATCCAAGCGGAAACCGCTGACCACTAGTGGTCGACTCATTATTTACTAATACATATTGTTATCGATACATACAATTTGAGGAATTTAACTCTTTAGGTTGGGATCGAAAAGTGCTCGAAAGCCGAGTGTTCGCATACTGGCTAAATCATCTACCTTACTTCTGGAAGAGGGTATTGTAAAATAATGATTTTATTTATTTAAAGAAAAGTACAAATTGAAAATTCGCTCCTTGAGATAGCAGTCTGGTGGCCTAACTGGGTTTTGAGGTACTCGATGGAGGCCTGTGTCATTCTAGAATGCAAACATTTCCAAAGCACTTGTCAAAACACTCGTTTTGAAAATATTTGTACTCTGGAACAGTGAGTACCATAATTAAAACACAACTCGGTCACCAGGGTGCACTCTCGAAGAGCGATTTTTCATTGTTAATTTTACTTCTTTTTAAATATATAAATTTGCGGTTTCACATACGATCTTTCCAGAAGCAAGATTATCTAGCCAGTATCCGACCCTTAGTAAACAGAAGCCTTTCATGTGAAGGCATAGGTCGGAGGTTCCAATCTCAGTGCTCCAATAAGTTTTTCGGATTTTGGAAAAAAAATTGGTAACTCCGGCGAAGGAAAAGCGCAGTGTGCACTAACATTGCTAGGACAAGATTGACTGGAAGAAAATTGTAGATACAATGAGTTCTATCTACGAGTTTTTTTATTTATTTGTACCTACTTATTTTGAAAATTTTACTATTTTTGCTTATATGGTTTCTATTTTAGGTACCTAATAATAAAAATTGTGTATTCGTGCAAAGTGCGAGTCACTCTCGAGTATCAACATTTAACACTATTTAAGAATAAGGAATAAAATTAAATAGTCGAAAGTATTTTTTTTTTCTTTCTTTTTAGGGTTTACTCGAGAGTCACTCGCCTCTCGTATTTAATATTCATTTTAAGTTTGTATGTAATAATTATAAATAATTTCGGATGCATTTTTTTTATGTAGTTAGTGCATGAACTGTTACGATTCTATGTGGATAAACACCAATAAGAAAAAAACATTAATAGTCATGTCAATGTCGTTAATGCGGTTTGTCACTATCGAATGGATCTTTCGTACGAAATCGATACATATCGATGGAAGTAAGCGAACATTATCGACCACTAGTGGCGGACGATAGGCGCATGCGCGAGCGCTAACGGTAAATACGATATCGAAACTCCTAGATTCTTTACGTCGACCTTCGTTGAGGTCAGCACTGTGTCCGTGACCGTTCTATATACCTAATATAAGATATTGTTTTATTTTCTATGTCTTTTAGTTTCTCCGTATATTCTTTTTCCAACCCTTCCCTTCCCATTTTTTCCTCTACTTACCTATTACCTATCTTATATTTCTTCCCTTCTTTTCTTTATACTTTCTTTGATTTATACCTGACCTTCTTTATCATTTACCTCCCCTAATTTATCCTCTTCTCTATCTGTTATCTTCGAAATATCACTTTACTATGTCCCTCATTTTCGATTCTCAGAATCATCATTAATACTATAGCATGAACCGAGTAAATTCGGATACAGTTGAACAGATTTACCAACATTTAGTTATAAATAATGGAATTCAGCATATACCGATGTGGTTACAGGCTATAGGCCGATGATGTGGTTACCGACTATAAGCCGATGTGGTCACAGGCTATAGGCCGCTAGCCTATAGACCGGTGTGGTTACAGGCTATAGGCCGGTAGGCTATAGACCGATGTGGTTACTGGCTGTAGGCCGGTAAGCTATAGACCGATATGGTTACAGGCTATAGGTCGATATGGTTACAGGCTAAAGGCCGGTAGGCTATAGACCGATGTCGTTACAGGCTATAGGCCGATATGGTTACAGGCTATAGGCCGATATGGTTACAGGCTGTAAGGTCGATGTGGTAATCTCCTCTTCTGCAAGGTTATAAATATAAGTTATACCTGCGTAATTGATTATTTTGGGTTATATGCCCGTTACAGACAAATCAGGTTTCATTTTAATAGTAGAGAAGATAAGGATGTGCATAAAAAATTTAACTTGTCACCTCGAGACCATGAGTCCGACGCCAAGACCGTGTCGACCACCCACCGCTTGAATAACCAAAACTGGGTTAGGTTTGGTTGTTTTAACCAGAACTTACCTAAGCTAATCTTACCAAACCTAATGCAACCTAAAATAACTAATCCTAATCGAACCTAATCTAACCTAACTAAATACCTAACTAAACTAACTCTAACTACTGACACTCTACAAAGCACAAGTAAGACCGGTGATGGAATATTGCAGTCATCTTTGGGAGGGTTCCCCTGATTTACTTCTTTCAGCCTTGGATTCTATTCAGCGACGAGCCATTCGCCTCATTAATGACTCTGTACTCACAAAGGACCTTCAACCTCTAAAGCACGGACGTATCGTTGGTTCCTTGAGCCTGTTTTATCGGTACCACTATGGCCGCTGCTCTGACGAACTTGCTTCCCTTATCCCCCCTCCTCCTGTTCACCTTTGCCAAACCCGCCATACTCTCGCGGAACACCCCTTTGTAGTCGACAGAAGAGTTCTTCGAACTGCACGATTCTCTAAATCGTTCTTATGCCGCACTGCAAAGTTGTGGAACGGGCTCCCAGGAAACATCTTTCCCCACTCCTACAATCCACGGATCTTCAAATCGCGGGTTAATAGCCTTTCCCCAGCAACATTAGTCCACCTCCAAGCCGGACTGGCACTCCTCCTCCTCCTCCTCCTCCTCGGGGGTGAAATTGGCTGCGCCTGCGGCTTGGACCTCGGGCAGAGCCACCCAGTTCGGAAGCAATAAGAAAAAACTTACCGTGAAATCTAAGGAAATAATCCAATAAACGTAAAGTGTACTGAACGTATGGTTCCAGAGTTGCTGAAACATGAGCGCCATAGTGAACGCAGCCGCCGACGTGATCAGCGGCACTGCCATCGCTGCCGCTGGAAGTCAGGTGAGTTGCTTATCTGCAGTCCGTTTTCAGTCCACTTCAGTATAGCCGGCACAGCCCATAGAGTAATATTGTTATAGCACAGCCGAAGGGTTAACGAACATGTCCGGGAACGAACTGCTGCAATGCTGTTAGTACACAGAGCTACGTAGCTCTGAAAGGAACAAAACTGATAACGCCCTCTCGTAACAACGCTAGGAACTAAGCTAATCATTTAACAGCTGAATGTGCTATCGTTTGATATCAATATTGTGCGTAGCTCGTCCGATGGATGGCGCTATTTAAAGATGTGTGTGGAAAAAAGAAAATTAATTAAATTGAATAAATTAAAATCTTTATTTTTAATTTTTTTATGGAAACTGACACGGTTGGCCACTTCACCTACATCCGTGATGTCAGCCCATAACACCGCGGTGAACTTGGTGCCACGTCAGTGCTTCCCTTCGGTCGTGCCGGCTACACTTAACTGGACGGAAAACGCGAACTATTTACATAGCCGTTTCGACCGACCTTTCATTCGGTGCGGTGGTACCAATCCGGGCGGGTTAAACCCTACCACCTAGTAATATAGGAAGGGAGTCATAATCCCTTAGTCGCCTTTTACGACATACACGACACGGGGAGAGATGCAGTGGGGCTCACGGACGGGGGCGGGATTCTTTGCGCATGCAATTTGCTATCGTGTGGACTTCGCACGGTGCAGCATGTTCCTCGCGCAAACTTTTGCACAAACTGTTTGCGCATACAAACCGCTGCGTGTAGCCGGGCCTTAAGTTGATACAAATTTAGGCGACAAAGCGTTCCATCCAATCATCCCAAGAGAGCTCTTTCTGACTCTTGATAGATCATCGCATGGGCCATCTTGCCAGTATTTCTCTCATCTCTGTTTCCCCCTCTTCACCGGTCTCCCCGTTGTGTTGCAGGTGGCCTGGTTCATCCCGATGCTGGTCGCGGCTATAGCGTACTTCCAGTACGAGCAAATGGACCCTGAGAGCCGACCGGTCAGCGTGGACGACGCCAGCTTACTGCCTGAATACGACTTTATAATCGTTGGGGCCGGCTCTGCTGGTAAGCACATACCACGTAAATAAATACAATACAGTCACGTCTGTTTTTCAATGGGATAGCGGGGAGGGTGGCCGAGTGGTTTGGGCATCGGCTTCTCATGCGGGAGGTCCGAGGTTCGAAGCCGGTCGGCGTGTACCAATGAGTTTTTTCTGACGAAAAAATTTACGTGCTTACCTACACCTGCTGCTTCACCGTTCGGAACCGGTGTAAAACTGTAGGTCCCTTCCCTTGCCCCTTACTAGGTGGCGTAGGTGGTAGGCTCAAATTGTAGCCGACTGGGTAGTCACCACCGCAATACTACACCACTTTCTTATGCAACCCTTGTGCATCTGAATGTTGGTTTGAATAATTTAACCTCGAGAATTCTTCATGAATTAATTTTACGAATGTGCCCGTATGGCGTTTTCTTGACATTGCAAGTGTTGCTCTTGGCTTCACCTTCTCCTTTAACTTCTGTTACGTATCAATTTTAAAACAAATATGTTGACTTTAGTATAAACAGACTGAGAACCACAGCTGTCACCACGGACGAATTGGGCAAATCTGGTGCATAAGCAAAAATGTATAATTCACATTGCGCCGGCCGGTATACGCTACTTTTCTTATGCAACCCTGATGCGTCTAAATGTTGGTATGAATAAATTAACCCCGAGAATGATTAGTTATATAATTTTACGAATGTGCCTGCATGCCATTTTCTTGATATCGCAAGTTTTGCTCTTGCCTTTACCTTCTCGTTTAAATGAACTCCAATTACGTATGAATTTTAAAATAATTAAATACTTTGACTGTAGTATAAACAGACTGAGAACCATAGCTGTCACCACGGATTGGCCAAACCTGGTGCATAAACAAAAATGTATCATTCACATTACGCCGGCCGGTATACGCCACTTTTCTTATGCAACCCTGGTGCATCTAAATGTTAATACGAATAAATTAACCTCGAGAATAGTTAATGATATAATTTTACGAATGTGCCTGCATGGTATTTTCTTTATATCGCAAGTGTTGCTCTTGCCTTTACCTTCTCGATTAAATGAATTCATGTATATATAAATTTTAAAACAAATATGTTGACTTTAATACAAACAGACTGTGAACCACAGTTGTCACCACGGACGGATTGGGCAAATCTGGTGCATAAGCAAAAATGTATAATTCACATTACGCCGGCCGGTATAAGCCACTTTTCTTATGCAACCCTGGTGCGTCTACATGTTGGTACGAATAAATTAACCTCGAGAATAGTTAATTATATAATTTTACGAATGTGCCTGCATGGCATTTTCTTGATATCGCAAGTGTTGCTCTTGCTTTTACCTTCTCATTTAAATGAACTCCTGTTACGTATACATTTTAAAACAAATATGTTGACTTCAATACAAACAGACTGAGAACCACAGCTGTCACCACGAACGGATTGGGCAAATCTGGTGCATAAGCAAAAATGTATAATTCTTCACATTGCGCCGGCCGGTATACGCCACTTTTCTTATGCAACCCTGATGCGTCTAAATGTTGGTAAGAATAAATTAACCTAGATAATTTATAATTTTACGAATGCGCCTGCATGGCATTTTCTTCATATCGCAAGTATTGCTCTTGCCTTTACCTTCTCGTTTAAATGAACTCCTGTTACGTATAAATTTTAAAACAAATATGTTGACTTTAATAAAAACAGACTGAGAACCACAGCTGTCACTACGGACGGATTGGCCAAACCTGGTGCATAAGCAAAAATGTATAATTCACATTACGCCGGCCGGTATACGCCACTTTTCTTATGCAACCCTGGTGCATCTAAATGTTAATACGAATAAATTAACCTCGAGAATAGTTAATAATATAATTTTACGAATGTGCCTGCATGGCATTTTCTTGATATCGCAAGTATTGCTCTTGCCTTTACCTTCTCGTTTAAATGAACTCATGTTACGTATAAATTTTAAAACAAATATGTTGACTTTAATACAAGCAGACTGTGAACCACAGTTGTCTGTCACCACGAACGGATTGGGCAAATCTGGTGCATAAGCAAAAATATATAATTCACATTACGCCGGCCGGTATACGCCACTTTTCTTATGCAACCCTGGTGCGTCTAAATGTTGGTACGAAATAATCAACCTCGAGAATTATTCATGAAATAATGTTACGAATGTGCCTGTATGGCATTTTCTTGACATTGCAAGTGTTTCTCTTGTCTTCACCTCCTCCTTTAAATGAACTCCTGTTATGAATTTTAAAACAAATATGTTGACTTTAATATAAACACACTAAGAACCATAGCTGTCACCACGGATTGGACAAATCTGGCGTTTATGCATAAATGTATAATTCACATTGCGCCGGCCGGTATACGTCACTTTCATTATGCAACCCTGGTGCGTCTAAATGTTGGTATGAATAAATAAAGCTCAAGAATTATATTAATGAAATAATTTTACGAATGTGCCTGTATGTCATTTTCTTGACATCTCCAGTTCTGTTTTCGGCTTCAACTTCTTGTTCAAATGAACTCCTGGTACGTATGCATTTTAAAACAATTCAATATTTTGACTTCAGTAGTATGAATAAATTTAACCTCGAGAATTATTAATGAAATAATTTTACGAATGTGGCGTTCCTGACATCGCAAGTGTTGCTCTTGGCTTCACCTTCTCGTTTAAATGAACTCCTGTTACGTATGAATTTTAAAACAAATATGTTGACTTTAGTATAAAAAGTCTGAGAACCACAGCTGTCACCACGGATTGGACAAATCTGATGCATAAGCAAAAATTTATAATTCACTTAGCGCCGGCCGGTATACGCCACTTTTCTTGTGCAACCCTGGTGCATCTGACTGTTGGTATGAATAAATGATGAAGCTCGAGAATTATTAATGAAACTAATTTAATGTGACTGTATGTCATTTTCTTGACATCGCAAGTGTTGCTCTTGGCTTTACCTTCTCGTTTAAATGAAGTCCTGTTACGTATGAATTTTAAAACAAATATGTTGACTTTACTATAAAAAGACTGAGAACCACAGCAGTCACCACGGATTGGGCAAATCTGGTGCATAAGCAAAACTGTATAATTCACATTGCGCAGGCAGGTATACGCCACTTTCTTATGCAACCCTGGTGCGTCTGAGTGATGGTATGAAAACATTAACCTCGAGAATCATTAATAAAACAATTTTAAGAATGTGTCTTTATGTCATTTTCTTGACATCGCAAGTGTTGCTCTTGGCTCCACCTTCTCGTTTAAATGAACTCCTGTTACATATCAATTTTAAAACCAATATGTTGACTATAAACAGACTGAGAACCGCAGCTGTCACCACGGATTGGGAAAATCTGGTGCATAAGCATAAATTTATAATTCACATTGCGCCGGCCGGTATACGCCACTTTTCTTATGCAACCCTGCTGCGTCTAAATGTTGGTATGAATAAATTAACCCCGAGAATTATTTATATAATTTTACGAATGTGAATGCATGCCATTTTCTTGATATCGCAAGTGTTGCTCTTGCTTTTACCTTCTCGTTTAAATGAACTCCAGTTTCGTATGAATTTTAAAATAATTAAATACTTTGACTGTAGTATAAACAGACTGAGAACCATAGCTGTCACCACGGATTGGCCATACCTGGTGCATAAGCAAAAATGTATAATTCAAATTACGCCGGCCGGTATACGCCACTTTTCTTATGCAACCCTCGTGCATCTAAATGTTAATACGAATAAATTAACCTCGAGAATAGTTAATGATATAATTTTATGAATGTGCCTGCATGACATTTTCTTTATATCGCAAGTGTTGCTCTTGCCTTCTCCTTCTCGATTAAATGAACTCATGTTATGTGTAAATTTTAAAACAAATATGTTGACTTTAATACAAACAGACTAAGAACCACAGCTGTCACCACGGACGGATTGGGCAAATCTGGTGCATAAGCAAAAATGTATAATTCACATTACGCCGGCCGGTATACGCCACTTTTCTTATGCAACCCTGGTGCGTCTACATGTTGGTACGAATAAATTAACCTCGAGAATAGTTAATGATATCATTTTACGAATGTGCCTGCATGGCATTTACTTTATATCGCCAGTGTTGCTCTTGCCTTTACATTCTCCTTTAAATGAACTCCTGTTACGTATAAATTTTAAAACAAATATGTTGACCTTAATAAAAACAGACTGAGAACCACAGCTGTCACCACGGACGGATTGGGCAAATCTGGTGCATAAGCAAAAATGTATAATTCACATTACGCCGGCCGGTAAACGCCACTTTTCTTATGCAACCCTGATGCGTCTAAATGTTGGTACGAATAAATTAACCTCGAGAATAGTTAATGATATAATTTTACGAATGTGCCTGCATGGCATTTTCTTGATATCGCAAGTATGGCTGTTGCCTTTACCTTCTCGTTTAAATGAACTCCTGTTACGTATAAATTTTAAAACAAATATGTTGACTTTAACAAAAACAGACTGAGAACCACAGCTGTCACCCCGGACGGATTGGGCAAATCTGGAGCATAAGCAAAAATGTATAATTCACATTACGCCGGCCGGTAAATGCCACTTTTCTTATGCAACCCTGGTGCGTCTAAATGTTAATACGAATAAATTAACCTCGAGTATAGTTAATGATACAATTTTACGAATGTACCTGCATGGCATTTTCTTGATATCGCAGGTGTTGCTCTTGCCTTTACCTTCTCCTTTAAATGAACTCTTGTTACGTATAACCTTTAAAACAAAATATGTTAAATTTAATACAGACTGAGAACCACAGCTATCACCACCGATTGATTGTGCAAATCTGATGCATAAGCAAAAATTTATAATTCACATTACGCCGGCCGGTATACGCCACTTTTCTTATGCAACCCTGGTGCGTCTAAATGTTAATACGAATAAATTAACCTCGAGAATAGTTAATGATATAATTTTATGAATGTGCCTGCATGGCATTTACTTGATATCGCAAGTGTTGCTATTGCCATTACCTTTTCGTTTAAATGAACTCATGTTACGTATAAATTTTAAAACAAATATGTTGACTTTAATGCAAACAGACTGAGAACCACAGCTGTCACCACGGACGGATTGGGCAAATCTGGTGCATAAGCAAAATGGTTAAAATTCACATTACGCCGGCCGGTATACGCCACTTTTCTTATGCAACCCTGGTGCATCTGAATGTTGGTATGAATAAATTTACCTCGAGAATTATTCATGAAATAATTTTACGAATGTGCCTGTATGCATTTTCTTGACATTACAAGTGTTTCTCTTGTCTTCACCTCCTCCTTTAAATGAACTCCTGTTACGTATGAATTTTAAAACAAATATGTTGACTTTAGTATAAACAGGCTGAGAACCACAGCTGTCACCACGCCGCCACGGACGGATTGGGCAAATCTGGTGCATAAGCAAAAATGTATAATTCACATTACGCCGGCCGGTATACGCTACTTTTCTTATGCAACCCTGGTGCGTCGAAATGTTGGTACGAATAAATTAACATCAAGAATAGTTAATGATATAATTTAACGAATGTGCCTGCATGGCATTTTCTTGATATCGCGTTGCTCGATATATAAGTGTTGCTCTTGCCTTTACCTTCTCGTTTAAATGAACTCCTGTCATGTATAAATTTTAAAACAAATATGTTGACTTTAATACAAACAGACTGAGAACCACAGCTGTCACCATGGATTGGGCAAATCTGGTGCATAAGCAAAAATGTATAAATCACATTGCGCCGGCCGGTATAATTCAATTTTCTTATGCAACCCTGGTGCGTATAAATGTTGGTATGAATAAATAAAGCTCAACAATTATTAATGAAATAATTTTACGAATTTGTCTGTATGTCATTTTCTTGACATCTGCAGTTCTGTTTTCGGCTTCACCTTCTTGTTCAAATGAACTCCTGGTACGTATGCATTTTAAAACAATTCAATATTGTGACTTTAGTAGTATGAATAAATTTAACCTCGAGAATTAATGAAATAATTTTACGAATGTGACTTTCTTGACATCGCAAGTGTTGCTCTCGTTTAGATGAACTCCTGTTGCGTATGAATTTTAAAACAAATATGTTGACTTTAGTATAAACAGACTGTGAACCACAGCTGTCATCACGGATTGGGCAAATCTGATGCATAAGCAAAAATGTATAATTCACATTGCGCCGGCCGGTATACGCCACTTTTCTTATGCAACCCTGGTGCGTCTAAATGTTGGTATGATTAACCTCGAGAATTATTAATGAAATAATTTTACGCATGTGCCTGTATGTTATTTTCTTGACATCGCAAGTGTTGCTCTTGGCTTCACCTTCTCGTTTAAATGAACTCCTGTTACGTATGAATTTTAAAACAAATATGTTGACTTTAGTATAAACAGACTGAGAACCACAGCTGTCACCCTGAATTGGACAAATCTGATGCATAAGCAAAAATTTATAATTCACTTAGCGCCGGCCGGTATACGCCACTTTTCTTGTGCAACCCTGGTGCATCTGACTGTTGGTATGAATAAATAAACCTCGAGAAATATTAATTAACAATGTTACGATTGTTTGTGTAACATCTTCTTGACTTGTGAGTTTTAACAGCCTATGTCTATCATACGCACGTTTTCCTGTTAGAACCGGTAGTTCCTATTAATATGAATTTCAGACTAAATATATCGTGGTACCTTTGACAATAGTATACACATATTGAGAACCATTAGGTGTCTCCATAATAAATCATGCATCGTGCGGTATATTTGATTGTAGTATAAGCAGATTGAGAACCACTGGTGTCGCCATTAATTTGGGCAAATCAGCAAAAAATGCATGATTCGCACTGCGTTTGTCGGTATACCTCACTTTGTTCATGCATCCCTGGTAAGCCTGCTTCCGGCATAAATAAATTAATCTCGATACTTATTAATTGTATAATTATTTTTTGCTTTTGGTTTCACCTCCTCGTTTAAATGAACTCCTGGTACGTATGTATTAAAACAAATAATATATCGTTGGTACATTTGATTATAGTAAAGTAGAACGACAACCATAGTTTGTCGCCATTAATTGTACAAATCTGGTGCATAAGCAAAAATGCACAATCCACACTGCGTTAGCCGGTATACCTCACATTGTTTATGCATCCCTGGTACGTGTCTTCATGACTTACGGCATGAATAAATTAAAAAACAATAGCATGTTGCTGAAGTACCTATGAAATTGTCTTGTCAACCCCAAATATTTTTTGAAAGGTTTCACCTTCTCTTGTAGATGAACTTCTGGTCCGTATTAAAAACAAATATATTCGATTATCTGTCTGGTCAATTCAGATCACCGGTATTGTATTTTTGTATTGTTTATTGATTATTCATATGCCAGTTAGACTGCACTCGCGAGCTTGTCACAATTTGCTAGGGTAGTCGCGGAGGAGCGATCGCAGTGGTAGACTTCGGTCTACCCAAGGCGTCGGGCCCAGCCACTAGTATCCAGAGAACCCGTATCGAGCGAGCCTTGAGCCGGAATCGCAGAGGCGTTCAGTCGTCCAAGGTGTCGGAGTTGGGTACTAGTATCCATGATGCTTCTCTTTTGCAGACCACACGGCGGCTACCCTTAAAACTAGCAGATGGCTACCCTATCCCGCAACTGGGCGGTGTAACGGGCGTCACTGTTAGAAAATAATGTGTGGTATATAACTAGTTCTCGACGGTTACTCATTAAACGTTGCAAGTCTAACATGAGTACTAAGTTGGGGGTTTAGGTCTCCTCTTAGCTCACGCTGCTGACTCCACTCAGGTCAGTGGGTCAAATGAGATACTACCCTAAACGCTGGGTTGAGTACTGCGGGGTTCCGTTAAAAGCCCCAGAATGCTTCGTGCTTCTGCACAGAACACTGGAGTTGGTCTCGCAGGGGTTGTGGTTTAGCGTTGATTCCCTGGTGCTTCTTTCGAAGTATCAAATACGGGAATAAGTAGCGAAAGCTGCGAGTGGTGAGCCACTTAGAGCTCCGTAACCAATGTGGAGAATTGGTAGACATGCAAATAATGTAGATCGGTATGTCGGTGCAACACACACTTATATGTGGATGTGGGTTGGATTTCTCACGAGTCAAAGACGCTATAAGTTCTTCGAGACCGGTGGATTCCCGGTGCCCGGTACACATTAGGTGGTGACTGGTGGTCATTTGCACTTCCACGCATATACATAGCTGGTGAAAACAAAAGCTGCGGCTAGTACAAAACGCTGAAGCCCTGGGCACAGGCTGTGGTTGGATAGGGAGCGGACCCCAGTGGCAGTGAAGGCTTCACCCCCGGCTCTCGACTTCGGTCGGGGGTTCCTTCGGGTGGACGGGTGGTGGCTCGGATCGGCTGGGGAAAGGTCACAGTCTGTGTATTTCCCATGGGATTATTTAGAAAAACGGTACAGCTATGGGGCCTCGATCTGGCATGTGTACATGATCACTGTATTCGCAAGAGACGTCTGGATTTTGTAACCGCAAGGTTGGTATCTCTGGACGTCTATAAAGAAAACGTAAATCAAATAAAATGATAGTAAAGAAGTTGATAGTTGACGTTGACACAATTTGTTCTATCCGGTTCGATTACACCCACGAAGAAGAACCGACAAAGAAACTTCGCAGGTATCTTCGGTATCATAAATGAACTCTCTGTACGTATCAATTTTCAAACAATAAAATATTCTGATCTTCAGTATAAACCGATTGAGAACCACACCTCTACCACAGATTAATTCTTCGTAACAGATAAATCACTCCATAGAAAATGTTCCTACCTTCGGGCTATAATAGCCTACTGTTTCACATCGCCAATCGCTGCGTGTGAAAATGTACCTTAACGATCGAGTGTAAAGTGTTTATTGCTTTGCATCTGCGCGCAGTTGCGTGGGCGAGCGTCTATGTATACTTCGCGCGGCTGACGAATTTGTACTGAAAAAGACCGCCGGCGGCCCGTCGGGCGATAGGTAGTTAGCGCGCGCAAGTACATAGAGTGCGTGAGGCCTGCCTCTACCATGAATTGGGAAAATGTGTGGCATAAGCAAAAATGCATAATTCGCAGTGTGCTGGCTGTAATATACCTTTGCTGTACACATTGCATTCTGGTACGTCTGACCTCTGGCATGAATAAATTAAACTCTAAATCAGGGGTTCTCAAACTTATTTTTCAGGTACCACAAAAACCAATATTTAGCGGCATAGGTACCACCTTTACCTACAAGAAGCTATTAATAATACTTATCTTCTATAACTACATTTTTAAATTATCTTTGGAGGTTAGCATCAAACCAAAGTTAAATTAATGATTATTTTTCCTCGAATATATAAGTGATCTCGGAATCGAATGTAAAAATTGATTTCTAATCGAATTAAGTTCTGAAAAATCTTGTTTAAATATTCTTCGGAACTCACTATGAGCATTTGACAGTGGGTTTTTAAATCGCTAAGAACATTACAATTCAAATTAAGTTTATGTTCATCAACAAAACTTTCTAAATTAGGACTATAGCACTTTTTATAGCCGCTTATTAAATTTTGTAGAGCATAATGTTTAATTTTTTTGCGTACCATCTCGAAGCATTCCGCTTACCACTGTTGGTACGCGTACCATAGATTGAGAACAGCTGCTCTAGATTGATTAATCAACTAATTATACCAATGTGTGCATTCTTGACGTCGCACGTTTTGAGTTTTGGCTTTACCTTCTCGCTCAAATGAACTCCTGGTACGTATGAACACGATGTAGGCATCGTGGTATGAATATTAAAACAAATAATATTCAAGACCTGTCTGGCCTGATCAGCAATAGTGGTGGAGCCACAGATCAGAGAAGTAGGAGTTCTGTGGGTGGAGCCAACTGACAAGAGTGCGAGTTTATAATCGGGCGTTAGCTCAGCATTTTCAATGTACCTGCTAAGTAAGCACAATAATTACAAACCCTTAAAAAGGCAAAAATAATTTCTGTTTACTTACTTAAAGGAATCGCGGAACCGCTAAATAAATTCCCTCGCAGCTCTGAGTTTTTATATTTTATTTACTTATATATTATTTGTTTTTAAATGCATACGTACCAGGAGTTCATTTAAACGAGGAGGTGAAACCAAAAGCAAATAATTAGTTTAAGTATCGAGATTAATTTATTTATGCCGGAAACAGACTTACCAGGGATGCATGAACAAAGTGAGGTATGTATGTACCGACAAACGCAGCGCGAATCATGCATTTTTGCTTATGCACCAGATTTACCCAAATTAATGGCGACACCTGTGGTTCTCAATCTGCTTATACTACAATCAAATATACCGCACGATGCATGATTTATTATGGAGACCCCTAATGGTTTTCAATATGTGTATACTATTGTCAAAGGTACCACGATATATTTAGTGTGAAATTCATATTAATAGGAACTACCGGTTCTAAAAGGAAAACGTGCGTATGATAGACAGGCTGTTAAAACTCACAAGTCAAGAAGAAATTACACAAACAATTCTCGAGGTTTATTAATTCATATCAACATTCAGTCAGATGCACCAGGTTCGCATAAGAAAATTGATGTATACCGGCCGGCGCAATGTGAATTATACATTTTTGCTAATGCACCAGATTTTCCGATTCCTGGTGACTGGTGAAATTCCCGCGCAGCTCTGCGTTTTTATATTTTATTTACTTAGCGGTCCCCAGACTCCTTTAAGTAAGTAAACGGAAATTATTTTTTAAGGGTCCCGTGTTTTTTAATTTGTAATTTAACTTTTATTTCAAACTTTAAAAAAAAACCGCATGCAAATCGGTCCACTTTTTAAGATAATCATTTTTTTATTACTTAATTACTTTATCACAAACATAGCTAAGAACCATCCCGAATAAACCAGCTTTCTAATAAAAAAACCGCATCCAAATCGGTCCATCCGTTTGTGAGCTACGATGCCAGACACACCCTAACACACACACCCTTACACACGCATGCACACACACGTTAAACTTATAACACCCCTCTTTTTACGTCGGGGGTTAAAAAGCACTGCCGAGTCAAGAATTCGTGCTGAACCGTACTAAAAAATATGCAACATACATACTCGTAATTACTATAAATACACATATTGAATTTCTTTCTTCTCACGGTCTGGCTTTAAGATCTGCTGACAACTTACTCTTGGCAATACCGGCTCACTCAAGCTCTTTCTACACGGACTCTTTCACAGTACAAACAGCTCGCCTCTGGAATAATCTGCCCGTGCATTTACACTCCTCTACATCTATGAATGTATTTAAGATTAATTTAAACAAACTTCTCCTCTCGTTACCGAAGTAAATGCAATGTATAATATTAGAGACATATCTTTACTCCCCTTCTCTTACTCTCTTGTCATTCAGTTGGTTGTGTCGCACAACGGTACCACCGATCGATGTACATAATATGTAAGTTTATTATATACATATATATGTTTATTAAAGTATTTATGTAGTATTCGTATGTAGTTTATAATACATATTTCTTTACAGTCTTAACACATTGCCACAAACTATTCTTGTTCGCCTGCATGTACTTATCCCACATCCCAAAGGTTAGTTAGAATAGAATGCCTCGCGGCATTAAGCTCGCCTGTTGTACCTAATTTTTATAAATTGGTGTTCAATAAAGAATATATACATACATACATACATACATACATATTGTACACCTGCCAGGCCGACATTATATTCGCAACCGAATGTCCAGAGGGCGGCGTCGTTAGACACCGTATAGGTGGTGCGGCGCCATATGTCGCGCTGTCAATTAAAAAAAAATATGTACGATAAGTACGTATACCTATAATTGGTAATTGAATGCTGTCGCATGTAGCCGCTTTCATTTCTTCATGTATTGTTACCCTTGTAGAGTTACCCTTCTGTACGTTAGTAGTATTAATGTATTCTGTGGTAGTACATAGTACATCTGAGCGGTAATTGTGATTGTGTGCGAATTCGGCGTTAGGGAATTTGAAAATTATTTTGTATGAGACAGCGCCTCCAAATATATATTTATTTTATGTAAACCAACATGGGTGGCTGTGTCGAGAGACCAATGGTACAGTCGACAGAGCCAAAACCCCTCTCCTCGCGAAACCACGCTCAGTGAAGCGCCATGCCAGCAGATTTGCGGACTGTTGCTAGGCTGTCAAGCCCGTTGATACGGCGTTTGAAGACACCCAGGTAAAGGATTCGGGAAACACACTCGCCGGGAGACATTTCCACACCCTAGCGGTGCGACAAAGGAACGATTTTGAGAACCGATGGGTTCTCAAAAGCCCAATGTCAACAACAAAAGGGTGCTCAGTTTCTCTGCGGCGAGTGCTGCGAAGATAGGTTGGATGGCAAGGAATAAATTAAATTGATTCTTCTAACGTGCAGGAGCGGTGGTGGCGAATCGTCTGTCCGAGGTGGCAGCGTGGCGCGTCCTGCTGCTGGAGGCGGGCGGGGATGAGACGGAGATATCGGACGTGCCGCTCCTCGCCGGCTACCTGCAGCTGAGCAAGCTCGACTGGCAGTACAAGACGGAGCCGACGCCCAACGCCTGCCAAGGTGGTCAACATTACCTAATCTAACCTACCCTAACTAAGCCTAACTTAACCTACATCAAGCTTAATTAACCTAAAGTAAACCAACCTAACATAAAGTAAACCAACCTAACATAAAGTAAACCAAGCTAATCCAAAGAAAACCAACCTAACCTGAAGTAAACCAACTTAACCTAAAGTAAACCAACCTAACATAAAGTAAACCAACCTAACATAAAGTAAACCAACCTAACCTAAAGTAAACCAACCTAACCTAAAGTAAACCAAGCTAATCCAAAGAAAACCAACCTAACCTGAAGTAAACCAACTTAACCTAAAGTAAACCAACTTAACCTAAAGTAAACCAACCTAACATAAAGTAAACCAACCTAACATAAAGTAAACCAAGCTAATCCAAAGAAAACCAACCTAACCTGAAGTAAACCAACCTAACCTGAAGTAAACCAACTTAACCTAAAGTAAACCAACCTAACATAAAGTAAACCAACCTAACATAAAGTAAACCAAGCTAATCCAAAGAAAACCAACCTAACCTGAAGTAAACCAACTTAACCTAAAGTAAACCAACCTAACATAAAGTAAACCAACCTAACCTAAAGTAAACCAACCTAACATAAAGTAAACCAACCTAACCTAAAGTAAACCAACCTAACATAAAGTAAACCAACCTAACATAAAGTAAACCAACCTAACATAAAGTAAACCAACCTAACATAAAGTAAACCAACCTAACATAAAGTAAACCAAGCTAATCCAAAGAAAACCAACCTAACCTGAAGTAAACCAACTTAACCTAAAGTAAACCAACCTAACATAAAGTAAACCAACCTAACCTAAAGTAAACCAACCTAACATAAAGTAAACCAACCTAACATAAAGTAAACCAAGCTAATCTAAAGAAAACCAACCTAACCTGAAGTAAACCAACTTAACCTAAAATAAACCAACCTAACATAAAGTAAAACAAGCTAATCTAAAGTAAACCAACCTAACATAAAGTAAACCAACCTAACAAAAAGTAAACCAAGCTAATCTAACGAAAACCAACCTAACCTGAAGTAAACCAATTTAACCTAAAGTAAACTAACCTAACATAAAGTAAACCAACCTAACCTAAAGTAAACCAACCTAACCTAAAGTAAACCAACTTAACCTAAAGTAAACCAACCTAACATAAAGTAAACCAACCTAACATAAAGTAAACCAACCTAACCTAAAGTAAACCAACCTAACCTAAAGTAAACCAACTTAACCTAAAGTAAACCAACCTAACCTAAAGTAAACCAACCTAACCTAAAATAAACCAACCTAAGCTGAAGCAAACCAACCTAACCTAAAGTAAACCAAAACTCGTCGCTGAAGTTAAGCGACCACCTCGGGGAGTCCGTGGCGATTCCCACCTCAGCCTAAGCCCCGCCTCTCAAAATACCTACATACTACTCTCGATTCCCACCTTAACTAATACAAATGCATGTTTTACACGAAAAATGTACAGTTAGAATAATTAAAGGTACTACTCGAACATTTGACTGCGTACTAACCAAATAAATAAAATGTAGGTACAGCTGAGATTAAATCAATCAATGTTATGTTTATGAGCTTTAATATTTTGAGTAGATAACTCATACTTTATTATTATTTTTAAAAAGTCTGGTTTTTCTGGTCCCTTCCCCATTGCCACCCCGGTCCGTTTGCCATCCCGGCCAACACTAATGCATTGTTTATTGTAAAAATTTACAGTGAACGAAATAATATCTACACTGGCAGTTTACAAGATAATATAATTTTTTGTGAGTGATTATTTTTTTGTGTTGTCATCTAATAAGTAAATGTAACAATTGAAAAAGTACCAGGATTACAGCAACGACAAGGAGTTGTGTGCGCGGGAAAAATATTTTATGACATGTTATGTTGTTTACTACTGATACTCTTATCTTCTCATTTTACCCTGGTACTTCAACATCCACCGGTGGTGTGCGGATTTTTAAAAATAAAATCCACATTACAATTTCATAAAAATTCAGAACAATTACGTTGTTGTACGGAACCCTCAGTGTGCTAGTCTGATTCGCACTTGGCCGGTTTTTAGGGGTTCGTAGTCAACAAGGAACCCTTATAGTTTCGCCATGTCCGTCCGTCTGTCTGTCCATCTGTCTGTCCGCGGCTTAGCTCAGAGACCCTTAATACTAGAAAGTTGTAAGTCGGTATGGGTATACATATTAATAACGCCTACAAAGTGGTAAAATAAAAATTTTAACAATACAACAATAGACAACAAAGAAATAAATAAATCTGAAGTTGCGAGCGAAGTAAAGAAAGGCAGTCGTATTGTTCTCTGGGCAAATATTATATAACTTACATATATATTATTAGCTTAATGAGCGATTCGGGTGGAAAAAATATTTCCACTAGTCAATACGAGACTGTACTTTTAGTTAAGGTGGGAATCGAGAGTAGTCTGTAGGTATTTTGAGAGGCGGGGCTTAGGCTGAGGTGGGAATCGCCACGGACCCACCTCGGGGTCCTCGGTGTCGAACTGTCGCACGGCTTGAACTTCCGGCGCCACATTGAGGGCAAGGCCAAGCTGGCCTCAAAAAAGCTGGGTGTACTGAACAAGGTGCGACGGTACTTCACGCCGGGCCAAAAACTGACGTTGTACAAAACACAGGTTAGGTCCTGCTTTGAGTACTGCTCGCACTTGTGGGATGGCTCAGCTAAATACCAGCTTGCGCCGCTAGACTCAATCCAGCGTCGTGCCGTGCGACTAGTAGGTGACCCTGTGGTGTCCCGTGACTTAGAACCACTGCAACTCCGTAGGGACGTCGGCTCCCTAAGTGTGTTCTATGGTCTATTCCATGGGGAGTGTTCGGAGGAGCTGTTTAACGCGATTCCGCCGTCCCCATTCCACCTCCGCACTACGCGTACTGGGCAGGGGATGCACCCCTATTCAATCGACCTACCACGGATGCCCAACCGGTTTTGTAGGTCTTTTATTCACAGAACCGGGAAAATGTGGAACGCACTCCCCTGCCCATCTATTTCCTCCCAAGTAAAGCGTGGGGTTTTTCAAAAGGGGCGTGAAAGGCTCCTTTCAGGCCGGCATGGCATTCGCAATCCCCGTGCATCACAGAATGTCCATGGGCATCGTTAGACACCTACTTGTAGGTGAAAAGATTCCACATGTCGCGCTATCAATAAAAAAAAACCAACCTAACCTAAAGTAAACCAACCTAACCTAAAGTAAACCAACCTAACCTAAAGTAAACCAACCTAACCTAAAGTAAACCAACCTAACCTAAAGTAAACCAACTTAACCTAAAGTAAACCAACCTAACCTAAAGTAAACCAACCTAACCTAAAGTAAACCAACCTAACCTAAAGTAAACCAACCTAACCTAAAGTAAACCAACCTAACCTAAAGTAAACCAACCTAACCTAAAGTAAACCAACCTAACCTAAAATAAACCAACCTAAGCTGAAGCAAACCAACCTAACCTAAAGTAAACCAACCTAACCTAAAGTGAACCAACCTAAGCTAAACATAGAGAAATCAATACTAGTGAAAGACCGCCTTTGCACGTTATTATTGTTTTTTTGTTTTCTCTGTATTCTTGTGTAATTTTATTTATTTTGTGGAATAATGTATTCCTATTATAACCTAATCTAACCCAACGTCAATACTTAAGACGCTATTACAATTTTCTGCGAATCAAACGAATTATTACAGAATGTAACATTTTCCAGTCAACTTTGACTGCGCACAAATACTGTTATGGCAGGTAGATGCTTCCTCATGGTGTTTCGCCTAAAAGCAATAACCCATTTACGAGTGAACTTTTCTCAAATCATTGATCCAGAATGCCAGAACTACTAAAACAGCAACTACTAAAGGTTCAGCGGTGCTTACGTACCGCTGAAAGCCGGAAGGACTGAAGGAAAATGGTAGAGGCGTATGTCCAGTGGACACGCTGACTTACTGACTAGGAAAGGTTTTTTGAGGTTTGAGGTTTCAAAGGAGAAATTCAAAATATTAACTTGTTTTCGAAAAATATTAATTCCACGGTGGAATTTATTTCGAGAGACTTTTTTATGGAAACTGACACGGTTGGCTACATCACCTACAACATCCGTGATGTCAGCCCATAACACCGGGTCAACTAGGTGCCATGTCAGTGCTTCCCTTCATTTCATGTCGGCTACACTGAACTGGACGGAAAACACGGACTATTTACATGGCCGTTTCAACCAACCCGGGCGGGATAAACCCTACCACCTAGTAAGGTAAGAAGGAAAGGGACCTACAGTTTTATGTGGAATCCGAACTACGGTCACCAATCCCAGTACCGACCGCACTACTGAACTACCGAGGCTGATAAACATTTTACTGAATATTTTAAATTATTTACAGCGATGGAGGGAGGACGGTGCAACTGGCCGCGCGGTAAGGTTCTCGGCGGCAGCTCCGTCCTCAACTACATGCTGTACCTGCGCGGCAACAAGAAGGACTACGACACCTGGGAGTCCAACGGCAACGTCGGTTGGGGTTACAAGGACGTCCTCTACTACTTCAAGAAGTCAGAAGACAATCAGAACCCTTACCTCGCCCAGACTCCTTACCACAGCACCGGAGGATATCTCACCGTCACAGAGGCACCCTACCACACGCCACTCGTCGCCACATTCGTCCAGAGCGGCGTAGAAATGGGATACTTCAACCGAGACATCAACGGCGAAAAGCAAACCGGCTTCATGGTCGCTCAGGGCACCGTCAGACGAGGCAGCCGCTGCTCCACCTCTAAAGCCTTCCTTCGACCGGCTAAGATGAGGCAAAATCTTCATATAGCAATGAACGCGTTTGTTACTAAAGTCCTCATCGATCCCGTAACCAAAGTCGCGTTCGGAGTGGAATTCGTAAGGAACAAAATGGTCTACAGAATCCGAGCCAGAAAGGAGGTTATAATATCGGGAGGAAGCGTCAATTCTCCACAGCTTCTGATGCTGTCGGGAATAGGGCCCAGCGAGGAGCTCCAAAAGCACGGCATTCCCGTCATACAGAACCTGAAAGTAGGACAGAATCTCCAAGATCACATCGGCTTGGGCGGTCTCACGTTCATGGTGAACCAGCAGGTGTCCATCGTCGAATCTCGCCTACACACGGTCTCAACTCTCATGGACTATGCAGTGTTCGGAGAGGGTCCGCTTACGATTATGGGAGGAGTCGAGGGGCTCGCGTTCGTCAACACCAAATACGCAAACGCCTCTGACGACTTCCCGGACATCGAGTTCCATTTTATATCAGGATCAACAAATTCCGACGGCGGGAATCAATTGAAGAAAGCTCACGGACTGAAGGATGCATTCTACGATGCCGTTTTTCGCCCAGTGGACAACACGGACGTCTGGAGCGTTATCCCCATGCTGCTGCGACCCAAGAGCAAGGGTTTCATCTCCTTGCGCAGCGCCAGTCCATACGACTATCCCTACATTCATCCCAATTATTTTCAGGACGAATTCGATATGAAAACTCTAGTCGAAGGAGTGAAGATTGCAGTCGCAATGTCCAGGACGAAGGCCTTCCAGAGATACGGCTCTACGCTTCTGAAGTATCCGTTCCCGGCGTGCTCGAGAATCGAGAGGTATACAGACGCGTACTGGGAGTGCATGATTAAGCAGTATACGTGTACGATATACCACCCGGTCGGGACGTGCAAGATGGGTCCTTACTGGGATACTGACGCTGTTGTAGATCCTCAGTTGAGGGTATATGGTGTGACAGGTTTGCGAGTGATCGACGCCAGCATCATGCCGAATCTAGTTAGCGGCAACACGAATGCTCCCGTCATCATGATCGGAGAGAAGGGTAGCGATATGATCAAGGAATACTGGCTGAGGAGAAGAACGACTAGATACTACACTTGAGGGGACAATGAAGCTGAAACTGGTCGCAAATGTGTCGAAGGGAGTCGCAGATTCCGGAGCCGGCGTGGGAACTGTGTTAGATATGCTCGTTCAAGACAACTGCTTTTACCGAAATAGTGATATATTGTACAATTTGAGACTGTTTTTTTATAGTGTAAGCAAATATTTGAGTTTTAAGAGTGACTGTAGTTTGAAACTATAATTTTTTATATTGATAAATTATAAAAATTCGATTCATTAGACGTGTATGTGCAAGTATTTAGGTATTATTTATTTTGACAAAGTTTCGATTTGATATTATTTACATAATGCATAAAAAAATCACTTAGTATTTAACAATATTGCAAAGTTTAAATTGTTGTAATGTAGGTAGGTTTTATTTATTAAAATGAAATATATTTAAACATTCCAAAGGAATTATTTGTGCATGATTGTAATACACGTCATTGTAAAAACGAAACAGGACAAATTCAAGCGTAGTGTACTACTATACGAATGATTAATAAAGAATAAAGAACACAAGGAAAAGGATAAGGATCACAGAAAAAAGAAGAAAAAATAACATTACAGATTTTATATTAATGCTGAGGCGACCAAAAAGTTTATATTGATGCTTTTATATGAATTGGTCATATAAAAGCATCAATATAAACTTTTACTCTACTAGGTGATAGGATTTAACCCGTCCGGATTGATACAACCGCAGTAAATGAAGATCGATCAAAGCGGCTATGAAAATACCTTGAAATAATTCAGTTCAATGTAGCCGGTTCGACCGAAGAAGGGAAGAAATGACATAGCTCCTAGTTCCCTAAGGCTTTATGGGCTGACATCACGGCTGCATGGGGTCCCTGCCCTTCTAGCTCACCTTATTAGGGTTTAACCCGCCCGGGTTGATACCACCGCACTGAATGAAAAGACGGTTGAAACGGCTATTTAAACAGTTCGTGTTTTTCGTTCAGTTCAGTGTAGCCGGCACGACCGAAGAGGAGCGTTGACGTGACGCCATGACACATATATTATTTAGTCGCACCCCCTTACCCGAGCCCAAAGACGTTTAATTAAATTCACGTCAAAAAACTTACGCCCTCCAAACTCACGGTGGTTTACGAGAAGCGGCGGGTGTCCGAGTGGTTTGGGCATCGGCTTCTCATGCGAGAGGTCCGAGGTTCGAATCCCGTCGGCGTGTACCACGTGCATACCTACACCTGCTGCTTCACCGTTCGGAACCGGTGTAAAACTGTAGGTCCCTTCCCTTGCCCCTTACTAGGTGGTAGGCTCTTTTGTTGTATATCTTTTGGTGTATGTCTTCTATTGTAGCCGACTGGGTTGGTAACACCGTACTGGATGTAAGATGGCCGCATAGCAGCCTCGGTTGTGTTCTCCTCTAGTCCAGTATAGCCAGCAATCCAGGGAAGTCTCCGGTATGGCACCCACCTTCTCGGAGGTGATATTGGCTGGTCGGAGCATGCGCTTTAGCCCCTCCAACTCAGCCACCCACACCGGATTACATAAAAAAAACATGAGTCGCGAGAGACCAATTTTGATACAGCTTAGTGCTTAACCTACATTCAATAAAACGGAAATTATGTCCCTGACGATTGTATAAAACGAGTACACCCCCAATGGCGAAATCGGCACACAGGCGAAGTTACCAGTAATACAATATAAACCGAACAATAGCATTGCTTGATAACAATGTACCTTGCGAAGCACAAGCATACAGCAGCGGCACATTTTAAGCGGCGGGTGACCGAGGGCATCGGTTTCTCATGCGAGAGGTCCGAGGTTCGAATCCGGTCGGCGTGAACCAATGAGTTTTTCTGACGAAAAAATGTACGTGCATACCTACACCAGGTGTAGCTCAAGTGGCAGTGGGCTGGACACGTCAGCCGAAGAGACGACGACCGTTGGAGTAACCGTGTCCTACACTGGCGGCCGTGAACAGGAAAACGGAGTGTGGGAAGACCGCCCGCCAGGTGGAACGATGACATCAAGTGAGTCGGCGGAAAGCATTGGTTTCGTACCGCTGAAGGCCGGGAGGACTGGAGGAAAATTGGAGAGGCGTATGTCCAGCAGTGGACGCCTACACGCTGACTGACTGACTGACTGACTACATCAGGTGTATGCACGCTTCACCGTTCGGAACTGTAGGCCCCTTCTCATGCCTCTTACTAGGTACCAGGCACGGCAGTAGGCTCAAATTGTAGCCGACTGGGTTCGTACCACCGTACTGGATGTAAGATGGCCGCATAGCAGCCTCGGTTGTGCTCTCCTCTAGTCCAGTACAGTATAGCCAGCAATCCAGGGAAGTCTCCGGTGTGGCAAGTATCTTCTCGGAGGTGATATTGGCTGGTCGGAGCATGCGCTTTGGGCGCTTTGGCATCTCCGACTCAGCCACCCATACCGGATTACATAAAAAAACATTTATGTTTGCAGTCGATTTAACTAAATATTCAGCGTGTAAGAGTCCACTGCTGGACATACGCCTCTGTGTGTCAATGTCTTCCCGGCCTTCGGCGGTGCGGAACCACTCCGAAAGCACTGATGTCGTCGTCCCACATGGCGGGTCGTCTTCCTACACCTGCCGCCAGTGTAGGATACGGTTTTTTGTTTATGGAAACTGACACGGTTGGCTTCATCACCTATGTACAACATCCGTGATGTCAGCCCCTAACACCTTGGTTAACTAGGTGCCATGTCAGTGCTTTCCTTTGTTTGTGCCGGCTGAACTGGACGGAAAACATGTACTTATACTTATGTTTCGGCCGACCTTTCTATCAGTGCGGTGGGTGGTATCAATCTGGGCGGGTTAAACCCTAACACCTAGTAAGGTAAGGAGGGAAGTGACCTAGTTGTACGTGGAATCCGAACCACGGTCAGCCTCTAACGGTCACCCATCCAAGTTCTGACCGCGCCCAGGTGTGCTTATAATCACTCCCAACTAAAGAATTATGTATTCACTTTTCGAACCTGACCAGGTTGGCTCTGAACACACTGCCCACCTGGAAAAATAAGGGAGCATATTTTATGGGTAGCGCGACATGTGGCATCTTTTCACCTACAAGTAGATGTCTAACGATGCCCATAGACATTCTGTGACACACGGGGATTGCGAATGCCATGCCGACCTGACAGGAGCCTTTTCACGCCCCTTTTGAAAAACCCCAGGCTGTACTTGGGAGGAAATCATCCTTACTTCTCTGCAGTTTTACGTAGCGTCCGAACCACGGTCAGACTCATGTTTATGATCAAAATGGACTTTTCGAACTCGAAACGGGAGAAAGGGGGTGGCACGCCGAGGGATTCAACTGTTCGCAAACGATGCAAGGGCTTCACCGCTTGGCGGCGAGCTATTTAAAATTCTTACAAACGCCGACACGACTGCGCTGACTCAACCATCGTGCAAAATAACAGCTTGGCATGTATCTATAGCTGGCTCTAAAGTGGAAATGCTCTGTGGAACTTTGTCACACAGTTAATGACAAAGCAAACGTTTTCATCGGAAGGAAAATCTCATGTGTCACGCTCGCCCGTTTTGCACCATTCATCTTCATTTTTGTGTTAACTGTATGTACCTACGTTGCACAAACGGTTGAGGTGATGAATGCATTGGGAAATCGATGAATTGGCTCATCTGTGTTCCACTTTATTTCGAGTTAAGTGAACTATTTCAGCTGCATCAGCATCCATTCACGAGTTGCGCCCACCGCCTCCCCGCCGCGCCGTTTCTCGCAACAATTCAGTGCAGTAGCGGCAATTCGCCCGTAAGGACATCATGGTGCATTTGAAAGGCCTTATTTCGGGCTCCCGCATAATACTCGGCCTCGTACCGGGTTTAGGCGTGTTGATACTGCTCAGAATGGCCATCCACCACTACCGCCCCGACATAGAGGACTTGAAGCATCGAGTGCCAGATTGCCCGACGGAAGCCATGCTCAAGTGCTACGATTTTATCGTAGTTGGCGCGGGATCTGCGGGCGCGGTCGTCGCGAGCAGACTCTCGGAGAATCAGGACTGGAGCGTGCTGCTATTAGAGGCGGGAACGGACGAGCACGTGCTCGCGGACGTTCCTGTGATATTCCCCGTCTCTCAGACCTCGTCCATCGACTGGCAGTTCACGACGGAGCCCGACCCCGGGTACTGCCTCAGCATGGTTGACGGCAAATGCAAATGGCCGCGCGGCAAGGTTCTAGGAGGCTCGAGCGGCATCAACGCTATGCTCTACGTCAGAGGAAATAGAAAAGACTACGACAACTGGGCGGCGCAGGGCAATCCCGGCTGGTCGTACGAGGAGGTTTTACCATATTTCAAGAAGTCTGAAGACATGCGCATCCCGGAGTACGTGAATGATTCCTACCACAGCAAGGATGGTTATATGACGGTAGAACGCTTCAGATACGAGCATCCGATGACCGAAAAACTTCTAAAAGCGGGCGAAGAACTCGGCTACAAGATTCGCGACATAAACGGAGAATATCAAACAGGTTTCTCGTCATCCCAAGCGACAGTCCGTGACGGCCTTCGCTGCAGTACGGCGAAGGCCTTCCTCAGGCCAGCGGCTGCGAGACCGAACCTTCACGTCAGCGTCAACTCTCACGTAAAGAAGATTCTTATAAACGAGCACAAGCGTGCGTACGGAGTCTTGTTCGAGAAGGGCGGTAAGGATCACACAGTGAAGGCTAGCAAGGAGATCATCCTATCGGCGGGATCCATACAATCACCGCAGCTGCTGATGTTGTCTGGAGTGGGTGACGCAAACCACCTCAAGAAAATAGGAATACATCCCATTCACGACTTGCCAGGAGTCGGCCAGAATTTACAGGATCACATCGCCATGGGAGGACACTCGTTCCTCTTCGACAATCCCTACAAGAACGGCTCCGATTATAGTTTCAACATGAAGAACGTCATGAGTTTAACGAGCGTGGTGGATTTCGCGCTGTACCACAAGGGCCCGCTGTACAGTTTACCCGAGTGTGAGGCTATGGGGTTCGTGAACACCAAGTATGCGGATCCAAAGGACGATTACCCTGATATTCAACTGTATTTGTCTCCAGCGGCGGACAACATGGACGGCGGATTGTTCGGGAAGCGGGCGAATGGCCTGGACGACGACACTTATGCAGCGCTGTATGAAGAAATTCTCTTTCAGCCCTCCTTTTCAGTAGTGCCGCTGCTGCTACGGCCAGAGAGCCGTGGCTACATTAAACTGAAGGACGACAACCCACATTCATACCCGTTGATATATCCGAATTACTATACACATCCGCAAGACGTCAAAGTGATGGTGAGTGCACACATTGGTTATAAATCTAAAATTATAATCATGAATTTTAATTCCGCTGTGCACAAGTAAATGAACTGGATACATTTCTGCTAAATCTGTAGAAAAATCGAATTCAAGTTGGGCTTTATAAAAATATTGCAGACTTCACTGAAATGGCATAATTTGGCTCAGTCTGCGCCGTTGGTCCTTCGGCAAAGCCGAGTCGACACATGCTGGTTTTTCATAAAAAATGATATTTCGACTTCAAATTCAAATTCAAATTCAAGATTTTTATTTGCAAACAAATACTTTGGCTAACCATATTAATTACTCTAGTTGACGCCGGCAGAAACTAGTAACTACTTCATGTATAGTTTTAAGTATACTTAAGTTTAAGTATGTATGTTCGGATTCCACGTTAAACTGTAGGTCCCTTCCCATCTTACCCCAAGTAGGTGGTAGGGTTTATCCCGGCCGGGTTGGTACCACCGCACTGAGCGACACGTCTGTCGAAACGGCTATGTAAATAGTTTGTGTTTTGCTTCAGTTCAGTGTAGCCGACATGAAATGAAGGGAAGCACTGACATGGCACCTAGTTCACCCGGTGTTATGGGCTGACATCACGGATGTTGTAGGTGATGTATGGCTACATCACCTACAATACAACATCCGTGTCAGTTTCCATAAAAAAAAAATCTACTCCACAGGTGGAAGGTGCTCGTATAGCATATGAGCTCGCGCAAACGGCCGCTATGCGCGAGCTCAACGTGCGCGCGAACCCGCGGCGCAACCCCGGCTGCGAGCAGCACGAGCTCATGTCCGACGAGCACCTCGAGTGCCAGGCGCGCCACCACACACTCACCATTTACCACCCGGTCGGCACCTGCGCCATGGCGCCGGCGCACCAACCAGGCGCAGTCGTCTCGCACACTCTCAAAGTAAGTAACTATCAAGCAAGAACGTTACAAGAGGTACCGTGTGGGGCCGGTACTTTAAAAGAATAGCCCCACTGCATCTCTCGCCGTGTATGTGTACCGTGTGGGGCCGATACTTTAAAAGAATCGCCCCACTGCATCTCTCACCGTGTATGTCGTAAAAGGCGACTAAGGGATATGACTCCCTTCTTATATTACTAGGTGGTAGGGTTTAACCCGCCCGGGTTGGTACCACCGCACTGAATGAAAGGTCGGTCGAAATGGCTATGTAAATAGTTTGTTTTCCGTCCAGTTCAGTGTAGCCGGCACGACCGAAGGGAAGCACTGACGTGGCACCAAGTTCACCCGGTGTTATGGGCTGACATCACGGATGTAGTAGGTGATGTAGCCAAACGTGTCAGTTTCCATAAAAAAAAAGGTTGGAAGTCGGACTGTCCAATGCTTATATGAGAACCAGCGTCGCCGAGCTCCGCGGGTAGCGGAGGGGACGGCGCGCGCTCTGATTGGGTGGTATCGGGTGGTATCGCGCTCTGATTTGGTGGTAACTAATGTTATTAACTAAATAAATAAATATGTAAATAATGTAAATAAAATTAACTAATGTGTACGTTTTTACTAATATTGTGTTACGCTGACGCGGGGAAAGTCCGACGTCCCTACTTCTAACGTGCTTGCTATCAAGTAAGCAATTAAGTTTTTGAAGCTGCTCTTAAAATGTGCCCTGAGACAAGATTTCAGGGGAAAATATGATGTGTTTCCTTTAGTTAGTGTATGACTTAGGATCTTTCAAGAGAAGCGTAAAAAGTCATCTGTCACGACGACGACGACGGCACGGCATTCGCAGCCCCCGTTGTAAAGCAAATGCTTTTGGGCCGTCGGCTCAACAATCCACGCTGAAGGTGCGAAGTGTCTCGCGTATCCATAAAAAAAATTAAAGGTTGGCTGGTAGAAATATCAGCTAGGGAAAAATTTGCATTTTCACCTCATGTATGTTATCCTGTAGTGTATGTTTTTTTTATGGAAACTGACACGGTTGGTTGGCTACATCATCTACAACATCTGTGATGTCAGCCCATAACACCGGGTAAACTTGGTGCCACGTCAGTGCTTCCCTTCGGTCATGCCGGCTACACTGAACTGGACGGAAAACACAAACTATTTACATAGCCGTTTCGACCGACCTCTCATTCAGTGCGGTGGTGCCAACCCGGGCGGGCTAAACCCTACCACCTAGTAATATAAGAAGGGGTCATATCACTTAGTCGCCTATCACGACTTACACGGGTAGAGATGCAGTGGGGCCGGCCCCACACGGTACATGCATGTATATGCACGTCCTATATGCTGAATGCATTTGCAACTTTGAAGGAATGCAGCAGTAGCACTTTAACACGAATCAATTCAACTGAAGCCAACTTTGTCAGCATATTCATTATTCTTCACATGGTAGAACATTACTCTTTAATTTACATATCACACACGCTTAATCCCGACAATCGGGGTAAGCAGAGTAATCGGTGTTGTGCTGCAAGAACTCTGGCAAATTACAGCACAACACCGACCACCACGTTTCGCAAAGTATTCGAACAAGATTAAATCGATCAAGCAGCAAGGCACGAAGACCCACCTGCTGCATGACTCGGTGGAAGTGCCGTGCCAAGGTGGCGAACCCGTCGCCCTTTAGCACGGCATCTTGTCCTTATCCCTTAGTCGCCTTTCACGACATGCACGGGGAGAGGTGCAGTGGGGTATTCTTTCTAACTAACTTTCTAACTATTCTTTTTAAGTACCAAACCCATGTTTTCTTTAGAATTGCATTTTAGTACAACAATATAAATGGCAAGAAATTAGTTTATTAGTTTATCGAAAACCGACCTTTCTAAGGGTAGCCTCCAATGTTTCAGGTCCACGGCATCGAGCACCTTCGCGTAGTAGACGCCAGCATAATGCCTATCATCGTGAACGGGAACACTCACGCACCAACCGTCATGATCGCGGAAAAGGCCAGCGACATGATCAGCGATGAATGGACCATGACACCCTACAGAGAAGATGACTATTGCGCTAAGGATAACTACCAACCGCACGTGGAACAGATACCTAAGAGTCGAATGGAGGGCCAGGACATAGGAGAGCAATCAAATGACTCTGAGGATAATGGACCGAGTCGAATTAACATAGACCCAAATGTATCCACGGACAGCATTGTAAAAGAAACGTGCCTTTTCTATCCAAATCTGGTGCCTGATTTCGGTCAAGTGCAACCTATGTACAGCAATTATCCGTTGACGACTAGAGAGTATGAAACTAAATATAAAGAAACCACAAATTTGGCCACCTATCCAGGAATACAACCTTATGGGTATCCTCAACAACCAAACCCATTCCTACGTTCTTACGGATCACCTATGCCGCATTTGGCATCTCAAGCTTTTGCATCAAATGTGCCACACTTGGCATCACCTGCTTTTGGATTGCCCATGCCACACTTGGCATCTCAAGCTTTTGCATCAAATATGCCACACTTGGCATCACCTGCTTTTGGATCAGCTATGCCACACTTGGCATCTCAAGCTTTTACATCAAATATGCCACAATTGGCATCACCTGCTTTTGGATCACCCATGCCACACTCGGCATCTCCTGCTTCTGTTTTACCGCAAGTATACGGTTTTGGCTATCAAAATATGCCTCTGCCTTACCAACACGATGGCACAGAAATCAATGCTTTTGCACAAGGCATACCTACGCATTTCGTCCCGGTGAAAGACCAACAAAGTCTTGACAACATACAAAATGCTGCAGCCTATTTCGATTCACAATCGCAAAATCTGTACTCCCAAAATCTACCACTCCAAGGATATCAGCACACGATATTTCCATGTCAGCATCCTGCCCACCAACAATCCTTTCAGAACTATCAACCTCCTGTTCCATATATAAGTGGTCTTCCCAATCAAGGTTATCAACAGCCCACGCATAGTAACGTACACATCACATTTTCCCCTGAAAGCTTCTCTCAGGGCACATCTGTTCAGGCTGCTGTCGATCCTCAGCAACTGGAAGGTGTAGATGATGAGACAAACCACGATCCGGCTGATGTGCGACATGCAGGGCGGGATAAGTGTCAAGCCTGGCTACATTACGATGGTCGGACGTATCAGATCGTGTTATAATTGAATTTAATTCATACAAATTTAATAAAAACAAAATAAAATATAAACAAAGTTTAATTGTGTTAATTTGGTTTAATTTATTTTATCATAGTTTAGTTAGTTTTATTTGGTTTAGTTACAATATACTTAATTAAAAACATGCTCGATATTATACAAATTTAATTAAATTAAACCACAGTGTAGTTCATTTATTTAGTTAATAAAGGGATTGCATCCCTACACGCTGGATTTACCGCGGATGCGTACTAATCGATTCTGCAGATCTTTCCTCTACAGAACCGGTAAACTCTGGAACGCTCTCCCTGCACATATATTTCCCCCCAAGTACAGTCTCGGGTCCTTCAAGAGGGGCGTGAATGGGCACCTGTCAGGCCGGCGGCATGGCATTCGCAACCCCCGCATACGACCGAATGTTCATGGGCGTCGCTAGACACCTTATGGGTGGCTCGACGCCATATGTCGCGCTAACAATAAAAAAACAATAAAAAAAAAAAAATATTGTTATAGTTGCTTTATGTCGTTTTTTTATATTATAGTTTTAATTTTAGAAATATCTACTTCATAGCAATTACAAATATATTTCGTTTCTTTATTGTTTTTGGAAGCCGGCATCGTACATTGGTGAACTATGTAGATGCCGCGTCAGTGCTTCCCTTTCATCGTGTCGGTTACACTGGACTAGACGCAAAACAAGAACTATTTACATAGCAGTTTTTTTTTTTATGGAACCTGACACGGTTGGCTACATCACCTACAACATCCGTGATGTCAGCCCATAACACAGGGTGAACTAGGTACCATGTCAGTGCTTCCCTTCATTTCATGTCGGCTATACTAAACTGGACGGAAAACACGAACTATTTACATAGCCGTTTCGACCGACGTTTCGTTCAGTGCGGTGGTACCAACCCGGCCGGGATAAACCCTACCACCTAGTAAGGTAAGAAGGGAAGGGACCTACAGTTTAACGTGGAATCCGAACCACGGTCAGCCTCCAACGGTCGAGCGGTCACCCATCCAATCACTGACCGCGCTCAGCGTTGCTTAATAACAGTTGACTAACCAACCGCGCCACTGAGCTACCGAGGCTGACGAATTTTCTTATCCCTTAGTCGACTTTTACGACATGCGACGGGGAGAGATGCAGTGGGGCTATTCTTTTTAAGTACCAACCCCACACGGTACACACGGTACACCGTACTGAATGAAAGGTCGGCTTCGGCCGACCTTTCATTCAGTACGGTGGTATCAATCCGGTTGGATGAAACCCTACCACCTAGCAAGATAAAGGGAAGAGTTACCCATCCAAGTTTTGTCCGCGACCGGTGTGCTTATACAACAAGTATTCATACTTCCTTAGTCTTATCAATATAAACTCCCGACTACAGAATTTTCTACTGCTCTTTCCTTGCTTTTTATTTTAATTGATTTTTTTATAGAAAGCGCAACATGTAGCGCCGAGCCACCCATAAGGTGTCTAACGACGCCCATGGACATTCGGTCGTACGCGGGGGTTGCGAATGCCATGCCGACCTGACGCCTCTCTTGAAAGACCCGAGACCATACTTGGGGGGGGGGGGGGGGGAAATGCATTACAAAGTGTTTTGTAGTCGAGTTTTTTTTATCTGTATTTGTATTTTTTGCTTTATAGTTTTTCGTTCTAAAACAGTGTGTAGTATTTTTTAAATATACTACACACTGAAGGCTGTAGTATAAAAATGTATAATGTATAAATTTTTATGGAACAGAACTTTCAAAATTCTTCTTGGAACACGGAAAAAAATCGCAAAACCCTACCAAAAATAGGCACTTTCAAAATCTAGTGTGAGAATTAAAAATATTTTTGCAATGATTGAAAATAGATTTTAATACAGAAAAATTTAAGGAAAATTTAAAAATAAACTCCAATTTCAAGCGCTCTCTTCGCTGCAGTCGAAACCGTGTTAAAGAATATTGATCCCTATCGGTGCACACTAGAGTCGGTTTTTCATGGCGGCAGTTCAGTTTATCTCCTCTTCCTCTCGTAGGAGCCTGCTGGTTCTTAATCTGCCTTTAGATGTTACCCTCACCAATACTTAGATGTTCATTGGTCATTGAAGAGTTGGTGTACCTGAAACAAGAAATAAATTGTTAACTCTAAGTTCTCACAAAACAATAGTCAATTTTTTTATGGAAACTAACACGGTTGGCTACATTACCTACCACATCCGTGATTTAGTGAACTAAGTGCCAAGCACTGAAGTGCTTCCCTTCGCTCGTGCCGGCTACACTGAACTGTATGGAAAACACGTTTATATAGCCGTTTCAACCGACCTTTCATTCAGTGCGGTGGTACTAACCCGGGCGGTTTAAGCCCTTCTAAGTAACGCACATACAAAACACCAAAATACATTATCAGAAAAATGAGCAAGGTGGCGCAAATACCACAATAATAAAAAAATAAATTATTATTATTATTTGCAGGCACAGAGAGTCATCAATGTTAGAAGATTTATTTCAATTCGTTTCAAAAGTAGGTACCAATGACAATCAGATTTTTTTATTGTTTTTACATTCATTGTTTATCAAGAGAACTCGTGCATGCAACTCGCACATGAAATCTCCACGTGCCACAAAAAGTAAAAAATTAACGGGTTCCCCAATCCCCATACAAGAAACGTGTTTTTTTCACCGTTTTCTTGTTTCAGCCCCCGACGCAAAAAGAGGGGTGTTATAAGTTTAACGTGTGTGTGCATATGTGTGTGGGTGTATCTGTCTGTGGCATCGTAGCTATCAAACGGATGGACCGATTTGGATGCGTTTTTTTATTAGAAAGCTGGTTTAATCGGGATGGTTCTTAGCTATGTTTGTAATAATCAAGTAATTAAGTAATCAAAAGAGTAATTATCTTAAAATGTGGACCGATATGCATGCGATTTTTTTAAAAAAGCTTCTAATACAAGTTCAATTACAAATTTAAAAAATCCCCGACCCTGAAAAAGTCAAAAATAATTTCCATTTGGGACCACCGCTAAGTAAATCAAATAGCCAAGTGCGTGTCGGGCCACGCGCAGTGTAGGGTTCCGTAGTTGTGGAACCCTATCAAAATAAATTATTTGATTATTTGTATAATTTCGTAGGGGAAATAAATGAATGTTAATTTGAAAAAGTTCTTCAACAGTGAAATGATGGCTGTCGTCCGTACATTTTATAAGTTGGTCGACTATTACTCGTCAACCTGTACAGCCTACTTAGCTGTGATAGTTTTCCTTTTAATTTCGATATATGTACTACTGCTGTGAATTTTTTCACATATCTAATAACAACCGTTTAGCTGGCAGGGGGGGGGGGGGGGACGGACACTTGACTCTAGCAAAAATTTGCAATTAAAAGCTTAATAATTCGCAAACGGATCCCTAAATCGAAAAATGCTTTTCACAAACCCGCAATATTTTCCAGAGACCTATCCAACGACACCCCACACGATGGGGTAGACGTTAAGAAAAAATTCATCCCCACGTTACGTGTAGGGGAGGTACCCTAAAAAAATTATTTAAAAATTTTTATTTTATCACTTTGTCGGCGTTATTAATATGTATACCCATACCAACTTACAACTTTCTAGTACAAAGGGTCTCTGAGCTAAGCCGCGGACAGACAGACGGACGGACAGACGGACAGACGGACGGACATGGCGAAACTATAAGGGTTCCTTGTTGACTACGGAACCCTAAAAACTCAGACCTGCGCGGGAATTTACTTAGCGATCACCCGACTCCCTTTGAGTAAGTTATTTTAGACTTTTTAAGGGTCGGGGTTTTATTTATATTATTTTAAATGTGTAATTTTTGCTCTTATCTTAAAAACGGTCATACATACAAGCGTCAACTTGGTGTGATTTGATTATATTGCGAACTCTAAAGTAAAAAACAATAAATAATAGAAACCGGCAAATTACGTGGTGATACTGAACCCTCGCCTCGGTGCGCTAGTTGGACTCGCACTTAGCCAGTTTTTCTTCTTCTGGAACCTATGACACGGTAGGCTACATCACCTATCCGATACGGTTACATGCAAAGAGATTTAATGTCTTTGGTTACATACAACTTCAAGGCCGGCGGGGCGGGTGGCCGAGTGGTTGGGGCATCGGCTTCTCATGCGAGAGGTCCGAGGTTCGAATCCGGTCGGCGTGTAAGAATGAGTTTTTTCTGACGAAAAAATTTACCTGCATACCTACACCTGCTGCTTCACCTTTCGGAACCGGTGTAAAACTGTATGTCCCTTCCCTTGCCCCTTACTAGGTGGCAGGCTCAAATTGTAGCCGACTGAGTCGGTACCAGCGTACTGGATGTAAGATGGCCGCATAGCAGCCTCGGTTGTATTCTCCTCTAGTCCACTATAGCCAGCAATTCAGGGAGGCTCCGGTATTCTATCTTTTCGGAGGCGATATTGGCTGGTCGGAGCATCTGGGTTGGCCCTTCCGACTCTGCCACCCATACCGGATTACATTAAAAAAAATACGGGAAACGGGAACCGGTATTCTGTAGGCATCACGTTATCTATCGTAACCAAGCAGTTTGACGAACCAACAGTTCGTTAGGTGTCGTATCACGCAGTTTGTTTTAATATTTTCAATTAAAACTGTAAATATTATTTGATAGCTCGCGGTCTGATTATCACCGCAAAAACATTATTGTTTATTCAATTATTATATCTTTGTTTCAGTATGCCGAAAATGATATACTTACAACGGATAGTGTAAGCTCTAAATATAGGCTATCAAACTCTTTCGAACTTATCAAATCTGCTCTTAACCGAATTTTTATAAAAGCATTTCGAACCACGAATAAACAACAAGATATATCAGTAAAAATTTCACGGTTTTTATAAGCCACTCGACGGTCCCTATGTAAAAGGTAACAAGTCGCAAAATCTTACTTTACAGTATGAGCGAAAATAGAGTTAGGTGGGCCCAACTTTTTAAACTTTTTAAAGGCGAAAATAAGACCAAAAGGGATATTATGCATTAGTAGAGGGGTCCAGTGGTTGCAAATTGCCACTAACCTTATCGTGTTGACCGAGTTAAGAGATGAATTATAGTGAAAGAATTTGTTTGCCGGAAATGCGTAGTTTCGGAGAAATTTTTTTTTGAAAAAAATATTTTTCATACAAAATTAATTTTCGTTTTTTTTTTAATGCACAAAAACATTTATTTTGAATAGGAATTTATGCAAAAACGACATGCGCCGCCTCAACATTAGGTTAGGGTTAATTTATTTTTAAACCACCAAAACATTCACCCATACCACTTCCCTTGTTTTTACATACATTTATATTCAAAACCAATGTTTTGGTGCCATAAAAATAATTAAATTTTTTAATTTTGTAAGAAAAATAAATTTTGTACGAGAAATTTTTTTTTCTCGGAAACTATGCATTTCCGGCAAACAATTCTTTCACTATAATTCATCTATTATCTTGGCCTAGTCAATAAGCAAATTCAAAGCCACCCCCCTCAAAGGGTCAACTTTAAACGAAATTATTGAGCTATTGGTAAAGATAAAAAATCTTTTTTTTTTTTATGGAACCTGACACGTTTGGCTACATCACCTACAACATCCGTGATGTCAGTCCATAATCTGTAATAAATATGTGTTATGTATTGATCTTTAATTAACAAACATAGTGAAAAATATACATATTTTACTACTTTGGAAAGGTGTTAAATAAATCTCTAGAAAAATACGAAAAGTACGAAAATTGTACTTTCAAGTAAAATTATCTTGAGAAACATCAATTGTTAAACGGTTTTTTTCAATACAAGACCCTCATAGAAATATAGATAATATTTTCCCCTACAATCGTAGCGAAAAAAAATATTGTTTTCCTTCTTGGAAAGATGGAAAAAAAAAATGTTTTCGCTTACAGAGATTTCTTACTGTCAACCTTTGGATGTTTGAGATTCGATAAATAGTGGAATGTAAGTAGGTAGTAGCAAAAGAGTTGAGCGTGAGAATTGAAGATAAAATAATAATAAGAATACTTATTAACAATGCATATAAGTACATGCTAGTTAAATACAAGCCATACACATATTAATTACTAAATATTAAATCAGATTGCTTTCTTAGCAATTTCAACTGCCTAAAACTGAATGTCATGTTACGTAACAGGTTAGGCAAAAAGTTATCAACAAAAAGGACACGCCGTAAAAGTTATCTGCATGATTCTACATGCTGTAATGTAATGTAATGAAAACTTCTCCACGAGAACGTCACGCAGATATCATATCATAATATTCATCACAAACTGCACAGCTTATAACCAATCATGGCACATCATCACTCAAGGCTACCTCAACAAAAACTAGAGTGAAAAGTTCAGCAGACAGTGCCTATATAGACGGTGTTAATGTGCCATTATTTCATAACATCTGATGGGGCCATCAAGTTAATTAAATATTATGGTGACCTCTCGGTCGATAAAATGTGAGATTGTTAGACAGGGGACGTATAAAGTGCGGGAGGATTGGAATCTGAACGCTTCTGCTGACATTGTGTGAGTCGGCGTACTTGTCAAGTAAGTAGCTGGGGCATACGAAAACCCTTGACTTTTTGTACATCCTCACTAAACTTATACTTGGGAGTATATCTTTATATCTTTTTTATTTATAAAAACAAACAGATTATCTGTGCTTGGCGTTTCTTGTTTTTATATATTTGGCAAAGGTTTTGCATACCATTATTCTATCTTGTTTCATTTCACCTTGATTTCACCTTACTCTTCCGCTATTCATATATCATCATAATCATCAATACTAATAATAAATCTGTAAGGGATGGTCATGGAGTAAGTTACTTTGTTTTATGATATACTGCGTTTGTAGACTCTATGTATGATACTAAAACTAAATTGCCGACTTTTAGAAATATTTTATGTATGTTTTTTTTTTTTTTTATGGAAACTGACACGGTTGGCTACATCACCTACAACATCCGTGATGTCAGCCCATAACACCGGGTGAACTAGGTGCTATGTCAGTGCTTCCCTTCATTTCGCGCCGGCTACACTGAACTGGACGGAAAACACGAACTATACAACCACGGTCAGCCTCCAACGGTCGGGCGGTCACCTATCCAATAACTGACCGCACCACTGAGCTGCCGAGGCTGACGATCCCTTAGTCGACTTTTACGACATGCGACGGGGAGAGATGCAGTGGGGCTATTCTTTTTAAGTACCGACCCCACACGGTACAAGTATGTATGTATGTTCCTCCATAACTCTTAAAGCGATCACTCAAATTCTATGAAATTTAGTACAAGCAAATTTGATTATACGGGACACAGGATAGGATAGAAATAAAATTCAGTTCCGGTTACGCTAAGATGTGGCTCCCGTACAAACCGAATTGGTCCGAGCGTCTTTTTTGTTTACCTGAACGTAGCTCGGATTTCGGCGAAATGGTAACGCGCTGCCGGGCCAAGCCGGAGTTCCAGGTTCGAATATTGGTCGGAAAGTATTTTCTCTCTTCATTTTCTGACTTTGCAACTATCTAATAAAGAAAACTACCAGTTCAGTGTAGCCGGCACGACCGAAGGGAAGCACTGACACGGCACCTAGTTCACCCGGTGTTATGGGCTGACATCACGCATGTTGTAGGTGATGTAGCCAACCGTGTCAGTTTCCATACAAAAAAAATATATAATTTCTTTTTATGTAATCCGGAATGGTGGCTGAGTCGGAGGGGCCAAAACGCATGCTCCGACCAGCCAATATCACCTCCGAGAAGGTAGGTGCCATTCCGGAGACTTCCCTGGATTGCTGGCTATAGTGGACTAGAGGAGAACACAACCGAGGCTGCTATGCGGCCATCTTACATCCAGTACGGAGGTACCAACCCAGTCGGCTACAATTTGAGCCTACCACCTAGTAAGGGGCAAGGGAACGGACCTACAGTTTTACACCGGTTCCGAACGGTGAAGCAGCAGGTGTAGGTATGCACGTAAATTTTTTCGTCAGGAAAAACTCATTGGTACACGGCGACCGGATTCGAACCTCGGACCTCCCGCATGAGAAGCCGATGCCGAAACCACTCGGCCACCCGCCGCCAAATGCCAGCCATCATGCCATCATCATGTTCCGCCGTGCAGTTCAGCAGTTACGCCTCGCTATGTTCAGGATGGAGTCGTGGTCGTGTGACCCCGGCCTGGTGTCCACGCTGACCAGCACTTACCACACGGCCGGTCCGCTGTTCGCCTCAACCCTGCAGACGTTCCTCGCGGCGCAGTGCGCACTCACCACGCCCGAACAGTGGCCACCGACGAGGGATCGCGAGATCTATGAAGGTAACAGCTTACTCTCTTCTGAACATGCTTTCACAGCCAGCCGAGACAAAGACTCCGACCAGACAATATCACTTCCAAGAATATATGGCGGTCAGCCTCGATAGCTCAGTGGTGCAGACAGTCAACTGTCGCTATTGAATGTCAAGCAACGCTGGGTGCGGTCAGAACTTGGATGGGTGACCGCTGACCGTTGGAGGCTGACCGAGGTTCGGATTCCTCGTAAAACTGTAGGTCCCTTCCCTCCTAATCTTACTTGGTGGTAGGGTTTAACCCGCCCGGGTTGGTACCACCGCACTGAACGAAACGTCGGTCTAAACGGCTATGTAAATAGTTTGTGTGTTCCGACCAGTTCAGTGTAGCCGGCACGATCAAAGGGGGAAGCACTGACATGGCACCTAGTTCACCCGGTGTTATGGGCTCACATCACGGACGTTGTAGGTGATGTGTAGCCAACCGTGTCAGTTTCCATAAAAAAAAATATATATATATATATAAATAATAAATAATATTAAAGGTTGGCTGGAAGAAACCACTTGTAGTGATAAGTCCGCCTTTGCGCACTCCTGTATTTCTTGTTTCTTGTCGTGTACTGTTCTTCCTTCAATTTGTGTGCAATAAAGAGTTTCTATTCTATCGGTGTTAACTTTTTGCGCGACATTTCAATTTTATTACTGATTAATAAACCATTTCGTATACTGATTATTTTGTGGTACTTAAAAATAAAATCTAAAATAGTTTAAAAAAAATTGCATATTTTATTAATAATTTTACCTCAGCGACAATTTCTCTTTGGAATGGTGTAGCGAGCGCCGCCGCGCGCCGCGCGCCTGCGAGCGTGCGTACGTACTAGAGTTGTAAAGATGCCGTTTTTTGCACTTTGATACGGATTTATTTGACTTAGGTACCGTGAAAAACGGAAAAATACGAAACGTATTTTCATATGAAATACTTGCTCTTTTCGCATTTTATTCCTGTTCTTTGCTTGAAACCAAAAAGTGAGTAGGTAACCAAAGTTCGCATCGAACACCGTAAAACACGGAAAGATTCAACAGGAAAAGGAAATAGAGTCGCGAACAGCTCTATCGCAGAGAAGCCTATCATTTAAAAATTAGGTAGGTACTCACAATACTTCTTTGTTTTAATTCAACTATTTATCTATGCCGTAACATAATTTCATAACATTTAATTATACGGTATTGTTTACCTTTTAGTAAATTGGTTGGTTAACTACTCAATAAATAGGTATAATATCATACCTAATCATAAAACATATTTACTTACTTGCCTAACTCAAATAGGTATCAGATCGATAGTCTGCCTGCGTGTGATTTCCGTGCTGATGCTGACTAATGCCAGTTAAACTTTATTTAATGTGATGATGACTGATGAGATGACAGATTAGCTGTCACATTTCCATCAATACTAAAGTCGCGTAAAAGAAGAAGATGATTATGTATGACATTTCCGATTTCAAAATAATCATAGAAAAATAATATACCAAATAATCATTATTAAACTTTAAAACAATCGTTTCCATTAATATTCTGTTCTGAACTTGTATAGCATGCATGCGTGCAACAAACCTAAAGTTCTACTGTCACTTGAATTTGACTCTTAAAATGAATGATTTAGGTACTAAAATACGGCAGCACCGTGATTTGCCGACAAAGGAATGGTCTTAACGCGCGGTTTTCTTTAAAGACGCGCGGCTTCCTTTGAAGACGCGCGGCTTACTTTGAAGGGAAACAAAGAGCGGTGCCGACTGCCGCGTAGTATGCAATTTTGTGTTCTATGTATATCTGTCTAAGAATCATATTGCAATTACTTGTGAAGGCACGAAGCAAGAAGTCCATTTCGTCAAGCTAAGATGAACCTAATAATTAAGACAAGATGATCTAAAATTCGCTGTACTTTTGAAGCGTTGACGCCGGCCGCTGTTGAACCTACGTAAAATGATTTTTTTTTTACGTAGGTTCGGTTCAACAGTGCAATTTTATTTTTCGTTCGTTTCTCGTCTGTCTTTACGTTCGGGCGGTTCGAGCACGTTTGTATTTGTATTGTAGCACTCACGACTACCAAACCAGTGGGCTACAATTTGAGCCTACCACCTAGTAAGGGGCAATCTTTGTTTTAATTTGTGTTTTATAGGGTTCCGTATCCGTCGTACGGTACCCTATTACTAAGCCTACGCCGTCTGTCTGTCTGTCTGTTTGTCCGTCTGTCCGAGGGCTGTATCTCTTGAACCGTAATAGGTAGGTACCCCGTGAAAATTTTCACATAATAGGTATGTTTTATTATCAGGGATCGGAATTAGGTAGGGTGATTTGATTTGGTACCAAAGTAGGTAAAGTTCGCGAGAGGATATAATATGGAGTTTTTAAAACCAGCACTTTGTATGGGAATTCTGAAAATTTCCTGGGAAATTTCCGGGACTGGATTTTTCTTCGGGATCGTATTTATTGACTAAATACAAGCTTCTTTTGTTCTTAGATGATTTTCTCTAGAGTGGCCGCTTATGGAGATATAATTTTTTTCATAAATTTTTATTTCTACTCAATTTACAGGAAAACAGGGGAAGATGTGATAAAATAATCTAAGAGTGTATCGAACTGCTTACAAAACAAGACCTAATTTGTTGTCGTACCATCATTGGTTCTCGATTTATTGCTCGCCGCGATTCTGAATTATCCAAGGACAGCATTTGTGTGGAAAGCTCCGCCCCCTTTTCTGATTTAATTTCTCGAATGTTGATATTTTTTCGCCTGAATCTTATTTCTAGACGAAATATAAGACACTTTTATTCTTGCACGTTTTTGAAAAAAATCGATATTTCCGAAGAAAAAAAAATCATTAAAATTATTTTCAGGATCATTTAAAAAAAGTGGCCGCCATTTTGAACTTTTTAGTTACTGGACCAATTGCTTTCAAAATCGCTATCTGGGTGTCTGTGTGGGCTCTGAATACGAATCTGTAGTCAAAATTTAAAACAATTTGCCGCCATTTTGACCTTTTTATTTACTGGACCGATTGCTTTCAAAATCGATATCTGGGTGTATGTGTGGACCCTGAATACGAATCTGTTGTCAACATTTATAAAAAGTGGCCGCCATTTTTAACTTTTTAGTTACTGGACCGATTGCTTTCAAAATCTATATTTGGGTGTTTCTGTGGGCTCTGAATACGAATCTGTTGTCAAAATTTAAAAAAATTTGAACCATTTAGTTTTTTACTACAAATTTATATTCAGAGCCCACACAGACACCCAGATATAGATTTTGAAAGCAATCGGTCCAGTAACTAAAAAGTTCAAAATGGCGGCTTCTTCTTTTAAATTTTGACTACAGATTCGTATTCAGAGCCCACACAGACACCCAGATATCGATTTTGAAAGCAATCGGTCCAGTAACTAAAAAGTTCAAAATGGTGGCCACTTGTTTTAAATTTTGACTACAGCTTCGTATTCAGAGCCCACACAGACACCCAGATATCGATTTTGAAAGCAATCGGTCCAATAACTAAAAAGTTCAAAATGGCGGCCACTTTTTGAAATGTTCACTACAGATTCGTATTTCGTCTAGAAATAAATTCAGGCGAAAAAACATCAACATTCGAGAAAATATGAAAAAATAAGTTGTTTTATTTTTCTCTCCGGAAATATCGACTTAAGTGAAAAACGTGTAAGAATAAAAGTGTCTTATATTTCGTTTAGAAATAAGAATCCGCCAAGAAAACATCAGCAATCAAGAACATTTTGGAAAAAAAAAATTTATATTTTTTTTTTCTCCGGAAATATCGATTTTATTGAAAAATGTCTAAGAATAAGAGTGTCTTATATTTCGTCTAGTAATAAGATTCAGGCGAAAAAATATCAACATTCGAAAAATTAAATCAGGAAAGGGGGCGGAGCTTTCATCGCGGCGAAAATTTCATCCAGTATTGGTATCATGCATGAAAGAAACGGAAAAACCCCGTGTTTTTCGTTTTATTCAAAATGTATTTGTCGGTATTTTTCTGCCTTTACAACACTAGTACGTACCCAGCTGACTGACGACGTGTCGCGCGCTAGCTGTTGCATCGTGTCGATATGAATGTGATTTTTTTTATTTATTTGAAAAATTACCCAGCTTTCGATTTTTTTGATAATGCAGTGCGATTCCTATTACGAAATACCATGTTTTTATACCAAATATAGAAATTGAAAATTTTAAAACCAAAGCTCAAAAAAAAACCTTACCCCCTTTTTCGGCATCAGTATGTGACCCAGAATAACCCCCTTTCGGGAATGTCGCCCATTAAAGTTAACACCGTGTATATATAATATATTCTCCCCCCAAGTAACAGTCTCGTGTCCTTCAAGGGAGGTGTGAATGGGCACCTGTCAGGCCGGCATGGCATTCGCAACACCCGTATACATCCGAATGTCCATGAGCGTTGTTAGACACTGCTATGGGTGGCACGGCGCCACATGTCGTGCATTCAATAAAAAAGAGAAGGAGCCATATTACTGAAATTAATGAAAATGAAAACATTTATTAGCCATTAACACTATACGTGTTAATGGCTAATAAAACAAAAACATCAGACATTTAAGAACAAAAAAATTAGATAGATAGATAGATAGATAGATAGATAGAAATACTTTATTGCTCCAAAAAACATTTAACATAAACACACAATAAGAAATTTACATGAGGGGCAAAGGCGGACTTATCCCTTACAGGGATTTCTCCCAGTCAACCTTTGGATATTTGAGAGTCGTATGTTGCGAGATATAAGTAGGTAGTGGCAAAAGACTTGAGTGTAAGAAATTATTAAAACAATTTACAAAACCCGACTGTGAAAAACGAAGGGAACAAGGCAAGTTTAGCAGAGCAGTATAAAACGCCGTAGTCGGACGTTTAAACCAATTAGAATGAACAAAGAGCCCGGGTTTTATAGAATTTTTGTTTTTGTTTAGTTTTTTTTAGTTCTCAAAACAAAAATTTCTCAAACATACAGTTCTCTTTTCGATTTCCGAAAATAACTTACCAAAATGTATTAAGAACGGAATTCTTAATTTTTTCGAATTTCCATACCGCTCGATATTTTTGGAATCTACTTAGTTTTTTATTCAAATTAACCCCCGGAAAGGTGCGGCATGGTCAATAAAGCGAATGGACGACGGTGAATCGGCGAATTGTCATAACATAACATACTGTAGGTCCCTTCCCTTCTTACCTTACTAGGTGGTAGGGTTTATCCAGCCCGGGTTGATACCACCGCACCGCACCGAGTGAGACGTCTCGGTCGAAACGGCTATGCAAATAGTTCGTTTTTTCCTTCCAGTACAGTGTAGCCGACATCAAATGAAGGGAAGCACTGACATGGCACCTAGTGCACCCCGCGTTATGGGCTGACATCACGGATGTTGTAGGTGATGTAGCCAACCGTGTCAGTTTCCATAAAAAAACACGTAATTTCTTATAATATGCTAGTTTCTCGACGACTGAAATACTAGCAGATATAGAGATAGATAGGTATATCAAAGTTATGTAACAAGCTATTCGAGTGACAACGAAAACATTATAAACAGGTATTCTGTGACCTCGGCCGAGCCAAACAATTTGCAAATTCAAGTTTTATGTCAAATAAAGAACTTGCGAACAACACGTGCGAATGCATAATTTTGCTGAGAGGCTCTTTCTTGGGCTGGAAAGTCAAGCCTAGTTTGCGAAAGGCGCCAGGTAGCTAAGCTCAAGTGGCAGTGGGTTGGGCACGTTAGTTGAAGAGACGACGACCGTTGTTGGAGCCACAGTGTCCCACACTGGCGGCCGTGGTGTGCGGTGTCCAGAGTGTGGGAAGACCACAATTTTATTTACTTAGCGGTCCCCGGACTCCTTTAAGTAAGTAAACGGAAATTATTTTTGACTTTTTAAGGGTCGGGGATTTTTTAAATTTGTAATTTAACTTTTATTTCAAGCATTTTTAACATGAAAAACCGCATCCAAATCGGTCCGTCCGTTTGGGAGCTACGATACCACAGACAGACACACCCATACACACATAGTCCAGTCAGTCAGTCAGCGTGTAAGCGTCCACTGCTAGACATACGCCCCTCCAATCCTCCTCCAGTCCTCCCGGCCTTCAGCGATACGGAACCACACATACACACACACATAAACACACACGTTAAACTTATAACACCTCAGTTTGCGTCGGGGGTTAAAAATTGTCATCACAAGGATCGAAAACACACATATCCACTTTTTTCCGTGAGTGTTTTTTTGTCAATTCGGCATCTTTAGCCTGAAACCTATCGAATAGCAGTTTTATAGTGTTCTAAATCACACTAATCGCTCTTGTATAATCGCTAGAAATCCAAGGTTTGCAGCAGAATCACACATATCCTGGTAGAAAGTCGTATTTTGATGTCAAACTCTAAACTTGCGATATTAATCACACAAATGAAAATAATCATTGGATTGGAAAAATTTGCACCAAAATCACACATTTTTTTTTTTTTTATGGAAACTGACACGGTTGGCTACATCACCTACAACGTCCGTGATGTCAGCCCATAACACCGGGTGAACTAGGTGCCATGTCAGTGCTTCCCCCTTTGATCGTGCCGGCTACACTGAACTGGTCGGAAAACACAAACTATTTACATAGCCGTTTAGACCGACGTTTTATTCAGTGCGGTGGTACCAACCCGGGCGGGTTAAACCCTACCACCAAGTAAGATTGGTAGGGAAGGGACCTACAGTTTTACGAGGAATCCGAACCTCGGTCAGCCTCCAACGGTCAGCGGTCACCCATCCAAGTACTGACCGCACCCAGCGTTGCTTAATCAATAGCGACAGTTGACTGTCTGCACCACTGCGCTATCGAGGCTGACATAATAATATACAATAGTTACCTATTAGTTTTTTGACTCTCCTGTAAAAAAAGTTAATGTGAACATGTGTGATTTTGTTCCATTGCTCCTATGACGCTTGTCACCAATACTTCCAGATCCTCACTTCGACTTCGTGGTGGTGGGCGCGGGGTCGGCAGGCGCGGTGGTCGCCAGCAGACTGAGCGAGGTCACCAACTGGAAGGTGCTGCTTGTGGAAGCCGGCCCGAACCCATCGCTAGCTACTGAGGTCATTCTAACAGTGTTTACTTTTTTTTTTATGGAAACTGACACGGTTGGCTACATCACCTACCTACATCAACATCCGTGATGTCAGCACATAACACCGGGTGAACTAGGTGCCACGTCAGTGCTTACCTTCGGTCGTGCCGAGTACCCTGAAATGGACAGAAAACATAAACTACTTACATAGCCGTTTCGACCGACCTTTCATTCAGTGCGGTGGTACCAACCCGGGCGGGTTAAACCTACCAGTAATATAAGAAGAGAGTCACATCCCTTAGTCGCCTTTTGCGACATACACGGGGAGAGATGCTGTGGGGTTATTCTTTTAAAGTACCGTCCCCACACCGTACAATGCTCCTTCTAAAATTGTTACTCCTTCTAAAAGTGTTGTCAAAGGTGGGATATCGTTAAAACGATCCAACTTTGAGGTTCCAGCTCAAAATACAGACTCTATATGTTCTACGAAATAAAAAAATACATACAATCACGCTGTATCTGGATGTTGTCCTGAAGGAATTCAGGTAACATGCAGCAACACCGACTGCACTGCAACTTGCCCTTATCCCTTAGTCTAGGATGACTGTAAGAAATCTCTGTAAGGGAGAAGTCCGCCTTTGCGCCTTGTGTTCTAATGTGCTTGTTACTGTTGAGTGTTTCTTGAAGTAATAAAGCATTTCTATTCTATTCTATTCTATTCTATTCTAGTTTTACGACATGCACGGGAAGAGATACAGCTGACCAATCCTTTAAAAGTACCAGACCCACATGACAGTGGCATGGAATAATTTTAAACAATATCTAATTGTACCCCCAAATTTCAGATGCCCGCACCCTTCTTCAACAACATCAACACGACAATCGACTGGAAGTACCGCACGGAGCCTCAGGACAAAGCCTGCCTGAGCTCCCGCGACCGCCGCTGCGTGTGGCCCAGGGCCAAGGTCCTCGGAGGATGCAGCAGCCACAACGCCATGTACTACGTGCGAGGGAACTACGACGATTACGACGAGTGGGAGCGTGACGGCAACAAGGGCTGGAGCTGGGAGAGCGTTCTGCACTACTTCAAGAAGAGCGAGAACAGAAACGGCGGCAACATCCCGCAGGACGAGCTCAACAAGTATCACGGACAGGGCGGACCACTTAACGTGGAGCCCCACAAGTACGATCATCCCTGGAACGACATCATCGTGCAGGCGAACAAGGAGCTAGGCCTCAAAGTCGTCCCGGACATCAACGGAAAGAGCCAGATGGGAGTGACAAAGCTCTTCTCGACCGTCAAGGACGGCAGGCGCATGAGTACCGCCCGCGCCTTCCTCTCGCCGGCCAAGGACCGCAAGAACTTATACGTGATCAGGGAGACACTCGCGACCAAGCTGATCTTCGAGAGGAACTCGAACCGCGTCATCGGAGTCAACTTGGAGAAGAACGGAAAAACGTTCAAGGTCTACGCCGACAAGGAGGTGATCGTCTCAGGAGGCGCAATCAATTCGCCCCAATTGCTCATGTTGTCTGGAATCGGACCTAAGAAGAACCTCGAGGAGGTCGGCATTGAAGTCAGGAAAGACTTGGCGGTCGGAGAGAACCTACAGGACCATCTCATCACGCCAGTGTTCTTCAGCGCGGAAGGTAAGGCGGTGCCCGCTGCCGAGCGAGCCGAGGACTTGTTCGAGTGGGTGACCAAGACGTCCGGGCCGCTGTCAAGCGCTTGGAAGCTGACCGACTTCATCGATACAGTCAACCCCAAGTCTGACATTCCGGACATCCAGCACCACTACTTCCTTTTCGAGCCGCGCGGCCTCATCGACTACATCGATTACTTCGAACTGCACGACCTGAACGACGAGGTGAAGTCTCTCGTCCGAGAACTCAACAAGGACAAATTCGTCATATACGCAATCAACATTCTGTTGAAGCCTAAATCCGCCGGTAGGCTGCTCCTGGCGAGCGCGGATCCCCACGACCACCCCATCATCTTCGCCGACTATTTCAAGGATGAAGAGGATCTGCACACGACCGTGCGAGGAATGCAGTACACTAATAAGCTCGAAACGACACCGGCCTTTAAAGCAGCCGGCGCGAAGCTGGCAAAGCTGAATATTAAGGCGTGCGCACAGCACGACGTTCGCAGCAACGACTATCTGTACTGCATCGCGAAGCACATCACTATTACACTATACCATCCAGCAGGTTCAGTTAAGATGGGTCCTGCGAGCGACCCCAAGGCCGTGGTGGACGAGAGGCTAAAGGTCCACGGGGTGGAGGGTCTCAGAGTCATCGATGCCAGCATAATGCCCAAGCTGGTACGAGCCAACACGAACGGGCCTACGATAATGATCGGTGAGAAGGGAGCCGACATGATCAAGATCGACTGGAAGGCGATTAGGCACACGGAGCTGTAGAGTGTTGTTCGTTTAAATAAACAGTTGGGGGAAAATATGGCTGACAACAACGAGGAAATAATTCCTCGTTGGCTGACAATAATTTATTATGTATACATGTATAATATTGTAAATACAGAATTAACTATAACCATAGATTTATTTACGCCGTTCATAAGACAAAATGGAATAAAATTTACAGGTCTCTTTGTCAGTCACATGTAGCGGTCTGTGCATTTTTTTATGTAAACCAGCATGGGTGGCTGTGCCGAGAGACCAATGGTGCAATCGACAGAGCCAAAATCACCTCTCCTCGCGAAACCACGCTCAGTTAGGTGCCGTGCATCATAATGAAATGAATGGTCGTCTGTCCACGCGATTCTGTTTCTCGCAATAGAAAATCGACCGAGCGCCGACCGGACGACACGTATCGGCAGTAAATATTGGTCCCGTGGACAAACGGCATATAACTGAACACATGTATGAGTACTTAGCACAATTTATAATTTAAAATGCGACAGTTATGTAAATCAGATAACGAATTAATTATATATACAATATAATACTTAATTGTATTACTTATTTATAAAGCGTTGTTAAATGTTTATTGTTTTTGTTGCGCATAAAATCTAATAAAAATTTAATCAACATTTTGTGCACATTTTATTTATCTACACTTCTACACTAATAATATAATATAATATAATAGCCCCGCCGCCTATGGTGGAAACTCCATTTTTTTTAATATTAATTTTAGATTTTGATTTTTAGTTTATAAAAATGTAAAATTGTTATGAAAAGAAATGTGTAAACAAATGTATGAAATTATAAAGAGGTAAAGGTTATAAGTTTGGATGCAGGAGGTAATCTCCAAAAATACTCATCCGATTTTAAAATTTATTTGACCTATATTTAGAATGGACCTTCAGGCAGGACATAGGCTATGCGGGCGAAGCCGCGGGCAAAAGATAGTTATGGAAATAAAGAATGGAGTCAGCCTAGGTAGCTCAGTGGTGCGGTGGGTCGATTGTCGGTCAGATCATAAGCACACCTGGTCGCGGTCAGTGGATGGATGGGTCGCTCGTCTGTTGGAGGCTGACCGTGGTTCGGATTCCAGACAATGTCAGCCCATAACACCTTGGTGAACTAGGTGCCGTATCATTGCTTCACTTCGGTCGTGCCGGTTACACTTAACTAGACGAAAAACACGAACACGAACTTCAACCGTTTCAACTGACCTTACATTCAGTGCGGTGGTACCAACCCGGGCGGGTTAAACCCTACCGCCTAGTAAGGTAAGAATGGAAGGGTAGGTAAGTAACAGCTATATCTATATACAATATTTTTAAATATAACTAATTTATTATATATATTTTTTTTTTATGTAATCCGTTATGGGTGGCTGAGTCGGAGGTGCCAAAGCGCATGCTCCGACCAGCCAATATCACCTCCGAGAAGGTAGGTGCCATACCGGAGACTTCCCTGGATTGCTGGCTATATGAATATCATAATATTTAAACCCATAGATGTGGGAAATAATGGCCAGATCAGCATGTTCCGTGTCAGATCGGGATGTCGATATGTTGGCACGTTCTCATTGGCTGTTAGATGCCGAGGCATAGTCGAGGCAAAAAAGAATTCACATTACGAAGAAGCTGAAATTAAGTATACTGTACCGTGTGGGGCCGGTACTTTAAAAGAATAGCCCCAGTGTATTTCTCCCCGTGTATGTCGTAAAAGGCGACTAAGGGATATTACTCCCCCTTCTTATATTACTAGGCGGTAGGGTTTAACCCGCCCGGGTTGACCACCGCACTGAATGAAAGGTCGGTCGAAACGACTATGTAAATAGTTTGTGTTTTCCGTCCAGTTCAGTGTAGCCGGCACGACCGAAGGGAAGCACTGACGTGGCACCAAGTTCACCCGGTGTTATGAGCTGACATCACGGATGTTGCAGGTGATGTAGCCAACCGTGTCTGTTTCTATATAAAAAAAAGTAAAAATGAAGTGTCTTCAAAGAAAAATTTTTTTTTTTTAAGTTTATTTTATTTTTCCTCTATCGTAAAAACGGTTATTTATACAAGCGTCAAACTTAGTGTGATTATTATATAGCTGACTCCGACTCCGGCTGTATTATGAATTGTGTTCGAATGATCTTCGAAGGTCCCTTCCCTTGCCGCTTACTAGGTGGTAGGCTCAAATTGTAGCCGACTGGGTTGGTACCACCGTACTGGATGTAAGATTGGCCACATAGCAGCCTCGGCTGTGTTCTCCTCTAGTCCAGCATAGCCAGCAATCCAGGGAAGTCTCCGTTATGGCACCTACCTTCTCGGAGGTAATATTGACTGGTCGGAGCATGCGCTTTGGCCGGATAACAAAAAAAAAAAACTCTCGTTCATATTATCAAAGCAGATCGACTATGTTCAAGTACCTACATAATTAATTATGATCGATACCTAATGCTATGTTTTCAGAATCTAAGTTCCTTCCGAAGTTTTGCTAATACATATGTATTCTAAACTACACCTTGTCCAGATTATCTTGTTATTTCCTTTTTTGTTTTTTTTTTATAGTGCAAACTCAAAAAAGTAAAAAAGAATAGCCCCACTGCATCTCTCCCCGTGCATGTCGTAAGAGGCGACTAAGGGATAAGGAAAAGATACTGCGCTAAAGGGCGACAGGCTAGCCACTTCCCACCTTGGCGCAGTCCTTCCACCTAGTCATGCAGCAGGTGGGTTCTTCCTGCCTTACTTGCTGCTTGATCGTTGTCTTGTCCGTATACTGTGCTAAACGCGGTGGTCGGTGTTATGCTGTAATTTAGCAGAGTCCTTATAGCACAACACCGATTACTCTGCTTACCCTGATTGTCGGGATACAGCGTGTGTTATGTATGTATGTATGTAAAATAACAAATAATAAAAACCGGTCAATTACGTGGTGCTACGGAACCCTCGGTGCGCAAGTTGGACTCGCACTTGGCCGGTCTTTTCTATGTATCTATCTCTTTGTAATTTTATTTACATTTCTATATTCCATAAAAAAAAAAAAAACAAAAAAATATACAATTATATATATATATTTTTTTATATACAACGTGTCCCAAAACTCAAAGTCAAGCGGGAACCAGGGAGTAGGCCAGTTTATGACTACCCAGGGAAAAATAAAAAAAAAAAATCGGAGTCATTTGTTTTTTATGGTATGAGCATTTTTTGAAAAACGTTGAAAATTTACATCTCGTACAAAATGTTTAGGTACAACAACTACAAATTTGCAAATATAAATGAATAGAATAGAATAGAATCTTTATTGGTATATACATATATGACATATACAAGTCACAAACTCACATTCACAATTTACAAAATAAAATACAAATTAACGATATTCAATTCAATTTCAATTAAAAAAATTCAAACATAATAAATAAATCCTATTCAAATTAAAATTATTAATAATAAAAATCCAATATAAAATCGCCACTTTCCACTTAATGTTTCACCAAGTTTCCACTTAATGTTTCACCAAGTTTCCACTTAATGTTTCACCAAGTTTCCACTTAATGTTAAAAGTGTTTTATTGGTAGCCTAAATAACTCTACTATTGATCAGTATCCCAATAAAACCAGAATGCCTGTACTTTAAAAAAATTTTTTTTACATTTTTTTCTAAAAAAATAAATGATCCACATTTTTTTTTTTCTTATTTTTCCCTGGGTACTCATAAACTGGCCTACTCCCTGGTTCCCGCTTGACGTTGAGTTTTGGGACACGTTGTATACTTCACCCATTAGGACGAGCTATGCTGCTTTCCATCTTGTGTTCGCACGTTGTCCGACCCGTGATGATAATCAACAGGCGCGCACGTTCGCACGTCATCAAACGTAGTAGTTCGCAGCGGGCGAGCGAGACGGAAGATACAATGTAGGGCGCGAGTCAGAGGGAGAGAAAGATAATTGATGTAGATTTAAGGTTATGCATGATTATTTACGAAGAATTAACCGGTTGCTTGGCTTGATAGTAATAAAATAAAATTGTATTGCTATTTCGGCTTTTTAAGCTGAGCCAGTGAAGTGAAAAATAAAAAAAATTAGAAATAATTACTAATTGTAATTTTATTTTTATTTTAAACTAGTTCAGGTTCATCTGAAAGTTTATAGATGAACCCCTTTTGTGCTTTTGTAGCGCCTTCAACTCGAGGGTCCGAATATGAATCAAAATATTATTTAACACTTTTCAGTTCTAATTGTTTTTTGAAGTAGGTGCAATGTTTTTTAAAACAGTATTTTTTTTCCTCGAAGCAGTAATTTTTTTTTAAGGAAAATGACACGGTCGGCTACATCACCTACAACAGGGGTCACCAAATGGCGGACGGCGGTCCGGCGACCCATTTTTTGCGGACCCAGAAGAATTTAAGAATATCAAAAAAATCTGGAAAAAATCCGTATATATGGCAACGCTGGCGACCGCGCGACTGACATACTGTCACTCACATACTGTCGTGCGTGAGCAACGATTTAATGGCAATAGCTTGCCATTTTTCTCATTAATATTAGGTACTTACTTTGTTATTTTTTAGATTTATCCTTAATAAAAAAAATTGTGAATTGTTCACAGCAAAAAATCCCATTTCTCGCATTAATATTAGATACTTAATTTGTTATTTTTTAATTAGTCTGAATTGTTCAGAATAAAAAAAAAATTCTCATTAATATTAGGTACGTACTTTGGTATTTTTTAATTAGAAGTATCCCTAATAAAAAATATTTTCGTATTTCTTTTCGTTTTATATACTTTACATTTTAAATCTTGGTTGCTAGTCATCATCTACCAAACGGACCGCGACAGATATAAATTTTTTTTAAACGGACCCCCAATGAAACCATTTGGTGATCCCTGACCTACAACATCCGTGATGTCAGCCCATAACACCGGATGAACTTGGTGCCACGTCAGTGCTTCCCTTCGGTCGTGTCGGCTACACTGAACTGGACGGAAAACACAAACTATTTACATAACCGTTTCGAACGACGTTTCATTCAGTGCGGTGGTATCAACCCGGGCGGGTTAAACCCTACCACCTAGTAATATAAGAAGGGAGACATATCCCTCAGTCGCCTTTTACGACACACACGGGGAGAGATGCAGTGGGGCTATTCTTTTAAAGTACCGGCCCCACACGGTACATACTAGTATAGTCATTGATATTTTATCTTGATGACGACTAAAGTTTTTTTTTATCATTATGCACAATCCAACATGACAATTTGCCACTCATATTAATCGCTTTGATAACGGCATGTCAGCGCTCCGCTCAATCTGTTGGCGTTGTAATAATAGTCAAAAGTGCTGCCGTGACAGAGTTGGCTGCCAGATAACAGTTTGGCTCGGTGGAGCGGGTGGGAGTTCGCGCATCTCTTTTTCGGTTTTAAAATAATAATTGTAATTAAAATTTATTAATCAATGATTGAAAGAACTGACATTCTTTAAATTGTGTGCAATAAAGAGTTTCTATTCTATTCTATAGGTTGTAAGTTTTTTGTTGGTGTGCGTGTGTGTGTGTGTGTGTAAATAAGGTGAGTTGGAGAAGCTGTGTTCTTTGCATTTTACTATCTTTTATTTTCTTTTTTACCTAGACGTGGGTATGTTACATTTAACATAATTAAAACTTGTATGTAAGTTATATTTAAAAAAAGCTCTATTAGGTTTCTTACCCGGTTCTTCCTTAGAGTTTGCACTGCTGAACAGGACATGACAAAAAAAAATGATGACGAACCATACTGAATATGCATATTATGTCTCAATGAAATATTGTTAATGTTGTGTGTTCTTTATGGCGAAATAAATATCTGAATCTGAAATATTTACAAGTTATAGAAATAATTTGTTGCGATCGCAGCGGCGCTGCTGTATCCCGACAATCGGGGTAAGCAGAGTAATCGGTGTTGTCATGCAAGAACTCCGTTAAATTACCGCACACAATACCGACTAGCAGTACCACCGTTACTGGATGTAAGATGGCCGCATGGCAGCCTCAGTTGTGTTCTCCCCTAGTCCAGTATGGCCAGCAATCCAGGGAAGTCTCCGGTATGGGACGTACTTTCTCGGAGGTGATATCGGCTGGTCGGAGCATGCGCTTTGGCCCCTCCGACTCAGCCACCCAAACCAGATCACATAAAAAAAAAAATATTAAGTAGTAAAATAAAATTATTGTAGGTACAATAGACAAGGTTAGGTAATCTTATAAATATTTTGAAGACGGACAGACCAACAGACAGACAGACACATAGAGCTGAAGACAAGTAGGTATTACATTCTGGCAGCCGTTTTTTTTTATGTAATCCGGTATGGGTGGCTGAGTTGGAGGGGCCGAAGCGCATGCCCCGACCAGCCAATATCACCTCCGAGAAGGTAGGTGCCATACCGGAGACTTCCCTGGATTGCTGGCTATACTGGACTAGAGGAGAACACAACCGTGGCTGCTATGCGGCCATCTTACATCCAGTAAGGTGGTTACAACCCATTCGGCTACAATTTGAGCCTACCACCTAGTAAGGGGCAAGGGAAGGGACCTACAGTTTTACACCGGTTCCGAACGGTGAAGCAGCAGGTGTAGGTATGCACATAAATTTTTTCGTCAGAAAAAACTCATTGGTACACGCCGACGGGATTCGAACCGCGGACCTCTCGCAAGAGAAGCCGATGCCCAAACCACTCGGCCACCCGCCGAGTTAACATAGTGTTTGATTATAAATTGTTTATATTATTTCGGAGATTATTTCTAAATCACTTCACTGAGAGATTAAAACGCGGACTCGCTGAATAACTTGACTGAATCGACCTTTGGTGATAATAACTGATAAGGAAAAGAAGAGAAAAAGTTGTTTTTGAGAATACGATAAAATAATATGTGCCTAATAATAATAATGTTTGAATCAGGGACGAAGGAAGGCACTGACTAGTATCAATACAAATAATAAATCTGTAAGGGATGGTCATGGAGTTAAGTACTTTGTTTTATGAGATATTTAGTTTGTAGACTCTATGTATGATACTAAAACTAAATTGACGATTTTTAGAAATATTTTCTGTATGTATGTATGTTCCTCCATAACTCTTAAACCGATCATCCGAATTCGATGAAACTTAGTAGGTACAAGATAGACAGATAGAGAATGCTTTACTGCTCCAATAAACATTCTTAACTTAATTACAACAGTACTTAATAAGTACAAAATAAAATTTACATAAGATGCAAAGGCGGACTTATTCCTTACAGAGATTACTTACAGCCAACCTTTGGATGTTTGAGATTCGATTAATATAGTATAGTATAAGTAGGTAGTAGCAAAAGAGTTGAGTGCGAGAATTGAAGATACAATAAGAATACTTATTAAGAATACAAGCACATGTACCTATACGCGACACAGGATAGGCTAAATAAAATTCACTTCCGGTTACGCTAAGATGTGGCTCTCATACAAACCGAATTGTTCCGCGCGCCGAAATAAAGTAAGGCTTACTTTTTTTTTTTATGGATACTGACACGGTTGGCTACATCACCTACAACATCCGTGATGTAAGCCCATAACACCGGGTGAACTTGGTGCCACGTCTGTGCTTCCCTTCGGTCGTGCCGTCGTTGCTTACTTTCTTCTTTATATATACGAATTTCACGCGAGCGAAGCCGCGGGCAAAAGCTAGTATTCTAATAAATAATTAAATAACTAAAAACTATCCAACAAACAATAACTTTTTTTTTATGTAATCCGGTATGGGTGATTGAGTCGGAGGGGCCAAAGCACATGCTCCGACCGGGCAATATCACCTCGGAGAAGGTAGGTGCCATAACGGAGACTTACTTCAATTTGGATTGCTGGCTATAATGAACTATAGAGAAGAACACAGCCGAGGCCGCTATGCGGCCAATCTTCCATCCAGTACGGTGGTACCACCCCAGTCGGCTACAATTTGAGCCTACCACCTAGTAAGCGGCAAGGGAAGAGACCTACAGTTTTACACCGATTCCGAACGGTGAAGCAGCAGGCGTATTCAATTCAATTAAATTCAATTTCTTTATTGTGATATCACACGTAGGCATGACAATATTCATAATAAAAACACAATACATAAGCAGAGCAGAAATAAGCAATACACAGCACTTAAAAATAAAAAAAATTACTTTAAAACCTGTACTAAATATAAAACACAAAAAGCATTATAAAATCAACAAGTCGTATAAATTAATAAATCAATCATTAGGTATGCACGTCAATTTTTTCGTCAGAAAAAACTCATTTGTGCTCGCCGACCGGACTCGAACCTCGGACCTCTCGCAATAGAAGCCGACATATATTTATGCGCACAGTCATATTCGCACACAACTGCGCACTCCGCATCGCCAGTCATCAGTTCATCACTTGTATAATAAAATAATAATAACGATGATTTCGCAATAATAAAATCGAGAGACGTGCTAACATCACGTGTGGGTAGGCTTGCCAGATCTGATGTTAGCCTTTGCGGGACATATCTACTAACTGCAGTCCTTTACAAATAATTTCTTTATCCTTATCCTTCCTTATATATACCTTTAATAAAATCCAAGGTTTGCTTTCTGTCTGTCTGTCTGTCCGCTTATAACTCGAGAACCACTGAACCGATTTTAATAAAACAAAATTCTACGGATAGCTTGATTCTTCCCATCAACTATAGGCTACTTACTATCACGCTAAATGGCTTATGAGGTTAGCAGTGAAGCGAAATATGAGAGCGGGCGGAGCCGCGGGCACAGCTTGTGTTATATATAATTTTTAGGGTGAACTTTTAGAGTTTTTTTTTTATAGCAAACAACTTTAGTAAGCAACACTACACTAAAATGAAAGTATAATTTTCCTTTACCATTAATTATTAATATTTCTTGTTAGTTGCTAATTTGAGTAATTTATCAGCATCTGGACTTTTCTTCGCCGTTCGGTTCGCCTTCTTTGCGCGACGTCAAGTGGTAGGTACATATGTATAAACATATTTTTGTTCCCGGGACAAATTTCACTCTCCGGAACAAAATGATCCTTCGCCCGGGACACGGGACATTGGAGCCTAGCCCGGGACAATCCCGGAAATCCCGGGCACCTGGCAACCCTACGTGTGGGCGATGTATCCTTCCTTTGAAATATGTTTAGAATATAAATGGAAAATGCTTTATTGCTGCAAGATACATGCAACAGTAAAAGAGCACATTAGAACGTTTACATAAGGTGCAAAGGCGGACTTATCGCTTACAGAGATTTCTTACGTTCAACCTTTGGAAGTTTAAAATGTAAGTAGGTAGTGGCAAAAGAATTGAATGTGAGAATTTAAGATAAGATAATAATAAAAATCCAAACGGTGGTCGCCTCATCGGCTGATGTACCCAGCCCAATGTCATTTACATTTACAGCCGGTGTTCAATAACGACTACTTCAGTGCGTCGTCGGCGGATTGCCTCGTTAGTCATTACGCAACATATTATCTTACAACATTATTATGTAATGTTAATAGCTTCTATTCATTCGTTTCCTCTGGTCGTAGGCATTCGGTCAAGAGGTCAGTGCACTTTTTCTGGTTTAACGGAACTTCGATCATTCAATGATTATTTATGTTTGTGAATTCTTCTGCGCGTACCGACATACCAGAAGGTCTTCGTTCGAAATCTCTCTCTTCATTACATTGTTTGCCGCCAAGGACGCCAACAGATACTGGGGGATCACATCACCTGTAGAACAGGTGATGTGATCCCCCGTGATTTGCGTCCTTGGATTCAATACAGCGTCGAGCCGTGTCCGTCTGGTGGGAGACCCGAAACTGACTGATGATCTGGAGTCTCCCAGTCACAGATGAGTTGTAGGGTCACTTAGTCTGTCTGTTCTACAGGTACTATCGTGGACGCTGCTCGGAGGAACTTGCTTCCCTTATTCCTTGCCATCCAACCTATCTTCGCAGCACTCGCCGCAGATAAACCGAGCGCCCTTTTGTTGTTGACATTGGGCTTTTGAGAACCCAACGGTTCTCAAAATCGTTTCTTTGTCATACCGCTAGGGTGTGGAACTCTCTCCCGGCGAGTGTGTTTCCCAATTTCGAACCTGAGTGTCTTCAAACGTCATATCAACGGGCTAGACAGCCTAACAACAGTCCGCAAATCTGCTGGCATGGCGCCTCACTGAGCGTGGTTTCGCGAGGAGAGGGGTTTTTGGCTCTGTCGACTATACCATTGGTCCCTCGACCGACACAGGCACGCATGTTGGTTCACCTACATAAAAAAAAACTATCATGAACGCTGCTCGGAGGCATTTGTATCACTTATTCCTCGCCATCCAACCTATATTCGCAGCACTGGTCGTTTAATTTATTTACTTCTTATCATGTTTTTTAATGGAAACTGACACGTTTGGCTACATCACCTACAACATCTGTGATGTCAGCCCATAGCACCGGGTGAACTAGGTGCCATGTCAGTGCTTCCCTTCATTTCATGTCCGAATACTTGCGAAACGTGGTTTACGGCGGTTGTGCTAACCTGAAACTTTGCAGCACAACACCGGTTACTCTGCTCACCCCGATTTTCGGTATACAGCATGTTTTTTTTATCTAATCCGGTATGAGTGGCTGAGTCGGAGGGGCCAAAGCACATGCTTCGACCAGCCAATATCACCTCCGAGAAGGTAGGTGCCATACCGGAGACTTCCCTGGATTGCTGGCTATACTGGACTAGAGGAGAACACAACCGTGGGTACTATGCGGCCATCTCGCATCCAGGACGGTGGCCGCACCTATGCGTATGTGGAATACACTCACCAGAAGACTATTCCATATTGTATTCCATGTTGCTTACCTTTTGCAATCAGACGCCGAAACACTGCGTTAGCGAGGTACAAACATAGTCCTTATACCTATAATAAAATCCAACGTCTGCTTTCTGTCTGAGTGTCTGAGTGTCTGAGTGTCTGAGTGTATGTCTGTCTGTCCGCTTATAACTCGAGAATCACTGAACCGATTTTAATAAAACAAAATTCTACGGATAGCTTGATTCTTCCCATCAACTATAGGCTACTTACTATCACGCTAAATGGCTTATGAGGTTAGCAGTGAAGTGAAATATGAGAGCGGGCGGAGCCGCGGGCACAGCTTGTTCTCTATAAAGTAGACTGTCCTCTTCCAGGTTCGGGCCAGAGGGTCGACCATCGACGCATCCATGGAGTCGTGGTCATGCAACGCGACCCTGTCGGCGGCGGCGGAAGGTGCGGCATCCGCAAACAGCGGTCACGTGTTCATGGCCGCCATGCACACGCTGATGGCCGCACACTGCGCGCTCACAACTACCACACAGTGGCCCAGGGACAGGAGGGATGAAGTTGTGGCTGGTACGACCACGTTTACAATTTTTTTTTCATTTAGCAAACCATGCTGTTGTTGTTGTTGGTTTGGGGTTGCCTCTAGGCCTGCAAACTAATCCCGCTTGGTTGGGGACCTTCGTGCAAAACCCCACAGTCTCCAGCTACCCCAGCCAGCCTATGTCTTCCATGGAAGCCACAAGTCGACCAGGGTGTCTGCAGGCCGCTTATCCCTTAGTCGCCTTTTACGACATGCACGGGGAGAGATGCAGTGGGACTATTCTTATTAAGTACCGACCCCACACAGTACTTAACAAACCATACAACACACAAATATAAGAGAGCACAAAAAATAATAGAAATACAAATTACACCAGTGAATATTCCTTTAAACAACAATTTAGAAAAAATCTGTCAAGTGCGAGTTTTACTCGCGCGCGGAGGTTCCCGTATCTATCCGCTATCAAAAACATCCGCCTATTCGCTCATGTGGCATGGTCTTCGAATTTTAATTTCGAAGATATGTAGGACGATCGGAGAGAAGCCTCGATGAGGTCGTTAGCAATTTACGGTGGGAGAATGACATCACCTCAATAGGTCGTTAGCAATTGAGCGGCTATAACAACGCAATGTATAAAAGCCTGTGGCGCCATCTATTATTCAATAGTGTGACTAATCGATTTTATTATATGTTTGTTGTACTGGAGCCCCCCTTAATTTTTAACATTTTCTTATTTTTCTTATTTGTTGTTATATCCGCCATAGTAACACATATTCTGTGAAAGTTTCAACCGGCTACCTATTACGGTTCAAGAGATACAGCCCTCGGACGGACGGACGGACGGACAGACAGACGGCGGAGGCTTAGTAATAGGCTTCCGTACGGGATACGGAAACCTAAAAATGAGAGAGATGAAAAAAAAAACAACAAACAGATATACATTACAAACAAACTAAACACCAATAAAAATGCCACTGCTTTCCCCCATGTCCTACAGATCCACACTTCGACTTCGTGGTGGTGGGCGCGGGGTCGGCAGGCGCGGTGGTTGCCAGCAGACTGAGCGAGCATCCCAACTGGAAGGTGCTGCTGGTGGAAGCTGGCGGTGACCCGCCTTTGGAGACCGAGGTGAGCTTTGAATATATGTAGTCATGTCAGTCAGTCAGTCAGTCAGCGTGTAAGCGTCCACTGCTGGACATACGCCTCTCCAATTTTCCTCCAGTCCTCCCGGCCTTCAGCGATACGGAACCACTGATTTCCGCCGGCGTACTTGATGTCGTCGTCCCACCTGGCGGGTGGTCTTCCCACACTCCGTTTTCCTGTCCACGGTCGCCAGTGTAGGACACGGTTACTCCAACGGTCATCGTCTCTTCGGCTAACGTGCCCAGCCCACTGCCACTTGAGCTTAGCCACCCAGTGTCCAATATCGACTACTTTGGTGCGTCGGCGGATTGCCTCGTTACGCACCATATCACGTAGCGATATTCCAAGCATGGCTCGCTCCATTGCTCGCTGGGCAACTTTGAACCTTTGGACAACAGCGACCGTCAGAGTCCACGTTTCACACCCGTACGTCATAACCGGGAGGACACACTGGTCATATATACGGGTCTTTAAATTCTGCGGAAGGTCAGACTTCATATGTAGTCATATCGTGCTCATATTACGTGAGAAAAACGTTATGAGAGCTGAAGAGGCGGCAAAGGTGTGTCAGGAGGGTGGCGCGTGGAGATCCGTTGTTTTCTGGTAATTTCGCAGTAAACATAAACATTGTAAACATAAAAACAAACTTTGCAGTCGACAGAAGAGTTCTTCGAACTGCACGATTCTCTAAATCGTTCTTCTGCCGCACTGCAAAGCTGTGGAACGGGCTCCCGGGGAATGTCTTTCCCCGCTCCTACAATCCACGGATCTTCAAATCGCGGGTTAACAGCCTTTCCACATTAGTCTACCTCCAAGCCGGACTGGCACCTCCTCGGGGGTGAAATTGGCTGCGCCTGAGGCTTCGACCTCGGTTAGAGCCACCCAGTTCGGAAGCAATAAAAAAAAACATGGTGTATCCGACTGAAAATCTGAAACGTGATTCGAACATGTGAAGTAATTTATCACCAATAAAAAAAGAATAAAAAAAGTAATTTCACAGGTAATAACAAAATTGAGGTGACTGGGCACTATTTTGCGCGTCTCCATAGAAGATAAAATGCGCGTAAATGGGTTTATGATGGTAATAAAGACTATTAGCTCAAATGTAACATAATAGCCCGGAGCTGAAGATGGCCGAAGATTAAGAATCTGTGTGAGTCATACAGGCATTGGATGAAGACAATTAGAGGTGGAGTGTTGACAAAGAGATGTAACTGTGCTACAAAAGAATATTACTGTTTCCAGATACCGAGTCAAATGTTCGACGTGATGCACACTGAAGCTGACTGGTCCTACCGCTACGAGCCTCAACCCCACGCATGTCTCGGCAACATCGACGGGGCCTGCTACTGCCAGCGCGGCAAGACACTGGGAGGCTGCAGCACCATCAACGGCATGTACTACGTCCGAGGCAACAAGCTCGACTACGACGAGTGGAGGGACGCCGGCAACGTCGGCTGGGGCTACAGCGACGTCCTACCCTACTTCAAGAAGAGCGAGAAACTAGCATACGACAAAATACAAGGCGAAGACAGGACAAAATATCATGGAGACGAAGGATGCCTACACGTAGAGAGACACCAGGACGAACACTATTGGAGCGACGTTATCATCAAGGCGTACGAGCAGACGGGTATAAAGGAGACCTTCGACGTTAACGGCGCGAACCAAATAGGTGTCACCAAAACCACAGCCACAGTTAAAAAGGGAAGGCGAATGAGCACCGCGCGCAGCTTCCTTACTCCCGCCAAAGACAGATCGAATCTGTACGTAGTGAAGAACTCGCTCGCTACGAAACTGATATTCGAGGACGGCACTAAGAAAGTCGTTGGTGTTGAACTTAAGACGAACAACGAAAATACAAAGGTGTATGCTAATAAGGAAGTCATAGTTTCTGGAGGAACTATAAACACGCCTCAACTCCTTATGCTTTCCGGAATAGGACCCAGGAAACATCTTGAGGATATTGGAATACCGGTAGTTCACGACGCGCCGGTCGGAGAAAATTTACAGGAGCACGTCGTCACCCACAACCCCATCGAAATAAACTTACCCGGCCCGAAATTCGGACAGCAAGACCTCGCCATGTTCGTCGCCCAATTTCTGACTACGCAAACGGGCCCTCTTTCTAGTCTCGGCCCTACCGAGGTGATAACCTTCCTGAATTTGACGGACGAATCACACTCAGCCCCCGATATGGAATATCACCATTTGTTCTTTTATCCCGACTTCACGACATCGTTGATGCCGTTCTTCAGAATGCACAGATATATCGATGAAATTTCAGACAAAATGGACAAACTGAACAAAGATCGGTTCATGTTGAACATAGTCCCCGTTGTTCTAAAGCCGAAATCGACTGGTCAAATATTCCTGAGGAACGCCGATCCGTATGAGAAGCCGCTGATTAATGGGAACTACTTCGGAGAGAAGGAAGACCTTGAGATAATGGTGAAGGGCATGGAAAGAATAGCCAAGCTAACCGAGACTGAAGCTTTCAGATCTCACAATGCTACGCTTTTCGACTTAAAATTGGAAAGTTGCAAGGAACATACGTTTAAAACGAGAGGATACTACGAGTGCATGGCTAAATATCTCACTGGAAATCTTTACCACCCAGTGGGAACAGCTAAGATGGGTCCCAAAGACGATTCTACAGCGGTAGTGGATCCTGAACTGAGGGTGTACGGTGTGGATCGTCTACGAGTTATAGACGCCAGTGTAATGCCGTCTATAGTGCGAGGGAATACGAACGCTCCGACTATTATGATCGCTGAAAAAGGATCGGATATGATTAAGCAATTCTGGTTGACGCAGGAGAAGGAAGAGTTATGAGGTGGTAGAAATGGTTGCAAAGGATGTTCGTTGTTAAGTTAGACCTGATTGAGTACAAGTTGAGTAATTTTCTCATACTGTAAGAATATTCCTTCGGCTCAATTCTATTACATTGCGGGAAGTTTACTTTCTGCATAAGATAACATACATACATAGCGTCACGCCTGTTTCCCGGTGGGGTAGGCAGAGACAACGGATCTCCACGTGCCACGATCCTGACACACCTCTGCCGCCTCTTCCACTCCCATAATGTTCTTCATGCATGCTCGTCGGTTACGGGTACTACGCACCATAAGATAAGTAGTAGTATAATCTCGTAGTCAGTCTCGATAGCTCAGTGGTGCAGACAGTCAACACGCTGGGTCCGGTCAGTACTTGGATGGGTGACCGCTGACCGTTGGAGGCTGACCGAGGTTCGGATTCCTCATAAAACTGTAGGTCCCTTCCCTCCTAATCTTACTTGGTGGTAGGGTTTAACCCGCCCGGGTTGGTACCACCGCACTGAATGAAACGTCGGTCTAAACGGCTATGTAAATAGTTTGTGTTTTCCGACCAGTTCAGTGTAGCCGGCACGATCAAAGGGGGAAGCACTGACATGGCACCTAGTTGACCCGGTGTTATGGGCTGACATCACGGACGTTGTAGGTGATGTAGCCAACCGTGTCAGTTTTCATAAAAAAAAAATAATAATAATAATAATCTTTCCTTTGCAGGGATTCTTAACCCCGGCACACACGACCAACGTGTCTCCCGCGACTATAGTATTTTCGCAATTGTTAGCCATCCCGCCATGAGCAATGCAGTTACACACATACCACACGCTGTATCTCGACAATCGGGGTAAGCAGAGTAATCGGAGTTGTGCCGCAGGTACTCTTATAAATTACAGTACACAACACCGACCACCACGTTTAGCAAAGTGTCCGGACAAGATCAACTATCAAGCAGCAAGTAAGGCACGAAGACCCACCCGCTGCATAGTTCATTGTAAGGACCGTTCCAAGGTGAGAGGTGGCTATCCTGCCGCCCTTTAGCACGGCATCTTGTCCTTATCCCTTAGTCGCATTTTACGACATGCAAGGGGAGAGATGCAGTGGTGCAATTCTTTTTAAGTATCGGCCCCACACGGTACAATGCAGTAAATATGAAATAAGTTAACGATAATTTGTAGCGAAAGGATAGATCGATAGAAAATACTTATTGCTCCAAGAATCGTTTTACCGACATAAGGACATTATAAATTATTTGTTTTATGGAAACTGACACGGTTGGCTACATCACCTACAACATCCGTGATGTCAGCCCATAACATCGGGTGAACTTGGTGCCACGTCAGCCTTCCCTTCGGTCGTGCCGGCTACACTGAACTGAACGGAAAGCACAAACTATTTACATAACCGTTTCGACTGACCTTTCATTCAGTGCGGTGGTATCAACCCGGGCGGGTTAAACCCTACCACCTAGTAATATAAGAAGGGAGTCATATCCCTTAGTCGCCTTTAGCAGTGGGGCTATTCTTTTTATTAGATAGATATATAGAACATTCATGTGAGTTGCAAAGGTGGACTTATCCCTTACAGATGAGTGGACTACGGTCGCCCGTAGACAAAAGTTGCCCATGTGCGCCCGGCCTTATTAGTTATTACATAATAATACTCTTAAAAATAATAATTGTACCTAAAGGTAATTCTGGAGATTAGAGGTTTTGGTTTCATTTTCATTACACGAAAACCTTTGGAATTTTTATCAGTCTAAATTTTCAATATTTTTACTAAATATTCTTAAATAAATATTTAAGTGGATATAATTTACAGATTGTTAATTTACAAATTGTTTTTCCATAGTGTCGTAAAACAAAGAAGTTTATTTTTTTTTTTTTTTTTTTTATGGAAACTGACACGGTTGGCTACATCACCTACAACGTCCGTGATGTCAGCCCATAACACCGGGTGAACTAGGTGCCATGTCAGTGCTTCCCCCTTTGATCGTGCCGGCTACACTGAACTGGTCGGAAAACACTGACTAATTATAGCCGTTTGGACCGACGTTTCATTCAGTGCGGTGGTACCAACCCGGGCGGGTTAAACCCTACCACCGAGTAAGATTAGGAGGGAAGGGACCTACAGTTTTACGAGGAATCCGAACCTCGGTCAGCCTCCAACGGTCAGCGGTCACCCATCCAAGTACTGACCGCGCCCAGCGTTGCTTAACATTCAATAGCGACAGTTGACTGTCTGCACCACTGAGCTATCGAGGCTGACAGTTTATACAATATACTATACAATACATTATGTTATAACTTATGAATGATGTTGTGTGCGGTGCGATTGAATATGTGGAGATGTTTTCGTTTACGAAGGCACGCGGGGGAAGTCAGATAGAAACTAGAAAGACGTAAGCGCCGCCGCCGTGGCTGGTGTTATAGGCTGGCTGACATCACGGATGTTGTAGGTGAAGTAGCTAACCGTGTCAGTTTCCATAAAAAAAAAAAACAAAAATAGTAAAAGGTTTGCGTTTAGCTTCTGAACTTGACGGTAGCGCTTTATACCCTCCCTACCTTCGTAAACGAAACACACAAAATAACATCGAAATTATTCATGTTGTGGTGATAGCGACACCTATCCCACAACTGAATAATAAAGATCGATAATAACCTACATCGCTTCGCGACGAAGAAACAGAAAGATTCACTAGCACACCAACAGGTGGCAAATAACGGCTAATTAAGAATTCCATACGCCACTTAACACATTGCTGAAATATCAAATACGCCTCGCATAAATACAGATCGCTTGGCAGAACAACTGGGCACTAGCCCATACAACAACATCAGCTGCAGCTACACGTGGAGCCAGAGGACACGACACCGCTTCACTTTTACCTCACAGCTCTACAATGTTAAAACTATTTTATTATTATAAAGTGATGTGAGATTATAAAGATTATATTATACTGTTAAAAAATAAATAAATATTACAACAACAAAATATTCGTTTAATATTTAATTTTATTTATTTTATAGGACGATCACATAAACAAAGAGTACGATAATTAAAAAGCGAAGTCATGTATTTTATTTGTATATGTTAGTACTAAGCATGTATTCGCTTAGTCCCGCCCGAACACGATAAGTATTTTTTTTCTCAATGTAATAATGTGAACGGAATAGAGAATACACTCAGTGAGACTCAGAACTCTGGGACTCTGGCACACTAACGCCACACTGCCACACACAAAGCTTCTTCAGAAGGTAACAGCGGAGATACCGCTACTGGCGGCCTGCTGTGACCGCATACCCAAATTGTACGTATTTGAGAGATCATACACTATCAACCTGGCAGGAGAGGCCAAAGACCAATCAGAGGAGCTACGCATATACACCGATGGCTCCAAGACATAGCTCAATGCTCCAAGACGATAAGATAAGAATTTTTTTTATTAAAAACAATATACACATTACAATTTCGTGAACAATAACAGTGTACGAGTACAAGTATTTTCATATGGTACACATTACATACTATCCTCATGAATGAACCTGAATGGCGGTTGTATGCTGCCGGACTAGGCCTCTGCCCGTGTTGTAAGCTGCCGGACTAGGCCTCTGCCCGTGTTGTAAGCTGCCGGACTAGGCCTCTGCCCGTGTTGTAAGCTGCCGGACTAGGCCTCTGCTCGTGTTGTAAGCTGCCGGACTAGGCCTCTGCCCGTGTTGTAAGCTGCCGGACTAGGCCTCTGCCCGTGTTGTAAGCTGCCGGACTAGGCCTCTGCCCGTGTTGTAAGCTGCCAGACTAGGCCTCTGCCCGTGTTGTAAGCTGCCAGACTAGGCCTCTGCCCGTGTTGTAAGCTGCCGGACTAGGCCTCTGTCCGTGTTCCGGCTACACTCTTCTGAATCAGCTGGCATCCCAGAGTTTCACGTTTTGTTAGCGTTTTTATACTTGTGTGACAATAAGTAACCATCAAATAAATAGATACAATAGTAAATAAATAAATAAATAGTAAATAAGTAACGTCACCAGAAAATAAAAATTATAAAATAGATAAATAGATAAATAAATAGCTAGAGAAAAAGAGAGTACATATAGGTATGAACGTTTAAATACCTAGATTTTTTTCCTATTTCTACACAATGATGATGCTTAGTACACTTATTTTAGAATATTGTTATTACAAATTCAGTTAATATTATTCTTTTTAATTTAGTCTTTTATCCCTTCAATTGCCCGAGACCGTTCAGCGGTTCCGACCTTGGACTGCCATGTTTGCCCCGAACCTTTAATTTGTTTAAATTATTTTATCTTCCTCTTCTTGAACAAGCTTCTTGTCTATACGGTCCAGCTGCGGCGAACCGCTAGTAACTCGAACATCGAAATATTGCAACGCTTCCAGAATAAAGTCCTGCGCAGCACCATGAGCAGGACTTTATTCTGGAAGCGTTGCTTCCCTTCGGTCTTGCCGGCTACACTGAACTGGACGGAAAACACAAACTATTTACATAGCCGTTCCGACCGACATTTCGTTTAGTGCGGTGGTACCAACCCGGGCGGGTTGAACCCTACCACCTAGTAAGGTAAGAAGGGAAGGGACCTACAGTTTTACGTGTAATCCGAACCACGGTCCGCCTCCAACGGTCGAGCGGTCACCCAGCGTTGCTTAACAATCAATAGCGACAGTCGACTGTCTGCACCACTGAGCTATCGAGGCTGACTGCTGGAGAGGTTGGTTGGTATGTATGTCTATTATTTCTATATTACAAACAGTATCTCAAGAAACAAGAACTATCCTCGGAACTATCTCAGTTTACAAATAATCGTTCTTTAGGTGCGATTACATAATCATATAGATAACTTATCTAGAAGAATAATACTATTTATTAGATTTTCCCGCGGTTTCACTCACGTGAAATTCGTATTTAAACAGAATAAAGTTATGTTATTTATTACTATTAACTATGTTTTATATTGTTTATTTTTATACATACATACATACATATCACACACGCTGAATCTCGACAATCGGGGTAAGCAGAGTAATCGGTGTTGTGCTGCAAGAACTCTGCTAAATTACAGCACAACACCGACCACCACGTTTCGCAAATTATTCGAACAAGATTCAATCGATCAAGCAGCAAGTAAGGCACGAAGACCCACCTGCTACATGACTCGGTGGAAGTACCATGCCAAGGTGAGAGGTGGCGAGCCTGTCGCCCTTTAGCACGGCATCATGTCCTTATCCCTTAGTCGCCTTTTACGACATGCACGGGGAGAGATGCAGTGAGGCTATTCTTTTTAAGTACCGGCCGCACACGGTATTTTTATACTCTTAAAAAAAATCTCTACCCATCTAACCTACTCACAATCCCAGGTATGACTGGCAGATAATTCCCTTAGGCTTTAAGTCCGTCTTTTATCACTTTTTGTGCAATAAAGTATATTTGAATTTAATTTCAAAGTAAGCCCGCTATCACAATACCTTTATTTCGGCGCGCGGACGTAACCGGAACTGATTTTATTTAGCCTATCCTGTGTGACGTATAGTTAAATGTGCTTGTACTAAGTTTCATCGAATTCGGATGATCGGTTTAAGAGTTATGGATGAGCATACATACAAACAGAAAAGATTTCTAAAAATCGCCAATTTAGTTTTAGTATCATACATACATAGAGTCTACAAACGGTGTAAGTATCTCATAAAACAAAGTAACTTACTCCATGACCATCCTTTAGAGAATTATTATTAGTATTGATTACATGCAAGTACAGACAGATATAGCACCAATAACAATGTACATTTTAAACTATATTTATTTTAATTGATATATTTGTACCGTGTGTGTGGGACCGGTACTTAAAAAGAATAGCCCCACTACATCTCTCCCCGTCGCATATCGTAAAAGTCGACTGAGGGATAAGGAAATTCGTCAGCCTCGGTAGCTCAGTGGTGCGGTCAGTCGACTGTTGTTAAGCAACCCTGAGCGCGGTCAGTACTTGGATGGGTGACCGCTCGACCGTTGGAGGCTGACCGTCGTTCGGATTCCACGTTAAACTGTAGGTCCCTTCTTATCTTACCTTACTAGGTGGTAGGGCTTATCCCGGCCGGGTTGGTACCACCACACTGAGCGAAACGTCGGTCGAAACGGCTATGTAAATAGTTCGTGTTTTCCGGCCAGTTTAGTGTAGCCGGCATGAAATGAAGGGAAGCACTGACATGGCACCTAGTTCACCCGGTGTTATGGGCTGACATCACGGATGTTGTAGGTGATGTAGCCAACCGTGTCAGTTTCCACAAAAAAAAAAATATTGCTTTGGAATTTTTTAGAACAGAATTTTTTTTGGACAAGCCGGCAGTGCCGCGAGCGAAGCCGCTTGCAAAGGCAAGTTGTGAAGATAACACAGATAACAGGCGAGAAAATTGAGTGACAGTGGCGCACTCGTGAAACACGCACGCGTACACACTCGTGTGATAAGAAGGCGAATTCACTACCGGCAACATCGAAGATCGAAGATCGAATAAAAGTGAAAAATTTATGCAAATTTTCCCGAAACTCCGACCCACATAGCACAAATAACGACCGTAAGTAGAACAGTTTTTTTTATTGAAACTGAAACGGTTGGCTACATCGCCTACAACATCCGTGATGTCAGCCCATAACACCGGGTGAACTTGGTGCCACGTCAGTGCTTCCCTTCGGTCGTGCCGGCTAAACTGAACTGGACGGAAAACACACACAGCCGTTTCGACCGAAGTTTCATTCAGTGTGGTGGTACCAACCCGGGCGGGTTGAACCCTACCACCGAGTAAGGCAGGAAGGGAAGGGAGCTACAGTTTTACGTGGAATCCGAAACACGGTCAGCCTTCAACGATCGAGCGGTCACCCATCCAAGTACTGACCGCGCCCAGCGTTGCTTAACGATCAATAGCAATAGTCGACGTCTGCGCCACTGAGCTATCGAGGCTGACAACAACTTTTGGTCTATGGTATTGTTGAAAGTATGCACTTTCAACAATACCATAGACCAAAAGTTCCAAATTATTATATTTGTATGTATGTATGTATGTATGTATATATTCTTTATTGAACACCAATTTATCAAAATTAGGTACAACAGGCGAGCTTAATGCCGCGAGGCATTCTATTCTAACTAACCTTTGGGATGTGGGAGAAGTACATGCAGGCGAACAAGAATAGTTTGTGACAATGTGTTAGATTAAAGAAATATGTATGATAAACTACGTTTTCAACCCCTTAGCGAATTTTCTGAGTAAGGCGTCGCGATTTAATTTTGTGCGAATAAATATTGCGCTGCCCGGTCTGCAGTAACTGCCTGCGGTGCGGTATCAGAGCGCGTATTATAGTCCGCGCGGAATTAACCCGGACGAACATAATATTCACAGCACATGGTAGCACAGATTAAATAGTATACAGGGTGTAAAAACGGCGAGTACATTAAATTTAGGAAATGATTATTGGGATCAAGAGTAACAAAAAAGTCAAATAACTTTTTTCTGTTTTCCCTTTAAATAAAAAGTTACAGTTTTCATACAAACTAATTGATTATTTTAGTGTAAAAATTATCTAATGGCAACAGGGCGACGCGGAGGGGGGAAGAGCGGGTGAGACGTGAGCGCCTCGGACGGAGGTGTTGCCGGAAGGGGCGGGGGTTAGCTTTGTGAGTGGAGGACTGGAGGAGGTCGGCAGGCGGAGGGTGCGGGGCGACATCAACGCGTTAAATTACACTAGACGAAAACATACATTTAAAAAATTCATATCTCTAGACACTTTAGAGAAAAACTTTATTTACTTTTTTGTCTAGGAAAAACATGAGGATTGCGCTGGCGAAATTAATGTACTCGCCGTTTTAACACGCCTGTATATAGGTAATGTAATAATACCAGATAATGTAAATAGGCAGAGCGGTCAGATTTTTAAGTATTGATGTTTATGCTGTAAATATTAATGTTCTTGTGAGCGGTAGAATGTGTTAATTATTGTAAATTACTAATATTTATAATTAGTGCCTTATAAAACATTGTGACTAGCGAAGTTTGTTTGTCAGTTCTTCCTCGCATTGAATTTAGAACTGGCGGTATTTTCGTCATGTCCAAGCGTAGGTTACCTACCTATGGGTGAAATTATAGAATAAACAATAAAAAATAAAGTATAGTATATAATAAGTAAGCTTCGATAGCTCTGTGGTGCGGTCGGTCGACTGTCGTTCGCGATCATAAGCACACCTGGGCGCGGTCAGTACTTGGATGGGTGACCGCTCGACCGTTGAAGGCTGACCGCGGTTCGGATTCCACGTAAAACTGTAGGACCCTTCCCTTCTTACATTAACTTCTTATATTAACGGCTGCGTAAATAGTTCCGAAGGGAAGCACTGACATGGCACCCCCAGTTCACCAAGGTGTTATGGGCTGAACCACAAATGTTGGTGATGAAACCGTGTCAGTTTCCATTTAAAAAAAAGTATGGTATGCCTTTTACTCACACTATACGTAGGTACTCGATTCTCAATACCCCGCGCTAGTGGATAAGCCTCCGGTATAATTTCGCGGCTACGAGAGTTCGGTCAATAGTGAGTTCAATTAACATTTTACAGCTTGTTTACAAACTTTTGCACAATTTGTGTTATCCGGTAATTTAATTAAGTTAAGGACGCCTTTATCTGTTTACGTTTTATACGCCAGAAATGAGGTGATGTTCAATAATAAGTTTTTTTTTGTCATTTAATTTCGCACTATCCATTTATGTTACCCACGAACCCAGGCACGACTGGTAGAGGATACCTTTAGGCTTTAAGTCCGCCTTGTGCCACTTTTTATTGTGCAATAAAGTATACATATATCTTCGTATTTAATTTCAAAACGTGTTTTCGCTTTTAAGTCCACAATAGCTGGTAAAAAACCGTCTTCAAAAATGTATGAAATAAAAAAAAATCTAACCCTGAAGGCGGTGCTAAAACAAGCAAAAATAACCGACCGCCTTCAACTCTAGGGTTTGATTGTTTTTTTATTTCATAAATTTTTAAAGGCGGTTTTTATATTTTTTTAAATAGTTTTTTATTTCACAGTTTTTTTTAGTAATTTTTTGCTATTAATGTACTCGGCGGAATCGCTCGGACTTCGGCCTCGCGATTCCGCCTGGCTTTCCAATCCGATCTTGACCAAATTGAAATGGGACCACACGAGAAGCACCAGCTTTCAAATAAAAAAATAATTTTTAAAACCGGTTCACCCAGTCGAAAGTTCTGAGGGGACAAACGTAAAAAAAATACAGTAACAAACATTAAAAAAATGCAGTCGAATTGAGAACCTCCTCCTTTTTTTGAAGTTGGTTAAAAAGGGGTAAATGTGATGTCACCGATGCATTCTGCGTGGCAACCTACTTCCGGCAGGAAGAAAGTATAATATGCTGACATTAAATTGGCACTGACGCTGCCAGCCTCGGTAGCTCAGTGGTGCGGTCGATCGACTGTAGTTCGCGATCATAAGCACATCACGATCATAACGTTCGTTTACTAGGTGGTAGGGGTTTAACCCGCCAGGGTTGGTACCACCGCGCTGAATAAAGGTCGGTCCAACGTCTATGTAAATGGGCATAAGAGTACTTCGAACTGCATGATTCTCTAAATCGTTCTTGTGTCGCACTGCAAAGGTGTGGAACGGGCTCCCAGGGAATATCTTTCCCCACTCCTCCAATCCACGGATCTTCAAATCGCGGGTTAATAGCCTTTCCCCAGCGACATTAGTCCGCCCCGACCCGGACTGGCACCTCCTCGGGGGTGATGTTGGCTGCGCCTGAGGCTTCGACCTCGGGCACAGTCAGCTAGGTCGAAAACAATTAAAAAACATGTAAATAGTTCGCGTTTTCCGTCGTATATATAAACTTATACATACAATGCGAATTGTGTTTATTGTAATAATTTAATTATAGTCGTGTGTTTGGGGCATGTGCCTGAATATAAATAATGATATGTGTCCATAATGTCGTGCTTCCCATAAAAAAAATTATTTGGTTTGAGAAAATATCAAAATTAACACGACAGGTAAATGGATCCTTAACGTAGATTACAACCTCTCAACGTAAACGAAGTGTCGGATCGGAAATGGGAAAAGCGCAGCGCAACGCAACTTAAGGTAAGGACACGGAAACAGGTCTCAGGGTCCTCTGGAAGTTGTGACCTAGATACACTGACGCGCAAACAATTATAAGTAAACGATCATTTTCGCTTTCAGAATTTTGAAAAAATTTAATATCAAAATCAGTGGTATAATCAGCAATTATTATTTTTTTATTTGCTGAATAGAGAAACTAAACAGGTGTCATTGACACAGGTAATTAAAAAAAAAAACGGCCAAGTGCGAGTCGAACTCGCGCACCGAGGGTTCCTTATCGCCATGTCATGGTTAGCGCCACTCACACCATCTATGACGTGTTATGAAATTCTTCATATAAGTTAAAATTCATGATTAGTTAAAATGCTTCATAGTCTATTCGGTAGATGGCGCGCGCGCATACAACTTTTTGGTTTGTTCTATGGGAACCCCCATGAATTTTTAACTTTTTATCATTTTTATTATTTGTTGATATATCGGCCGTAATAACACATAGGTATTCTGTGAAAATTTCAACGAACTACCTATTACGGTTCAAGAGATACAGCCCTCGGACAGACAGACCGACTAGACGGACGGACGGACGGACGGACGGACGGACGGACGGACGGACGGACGGACGGACGGACGGACGGACGGACGGACGGACGGACGGACGGACGGATGGACAGACAGACAGACAGACAGGCAGACAGACAGACAGACGGCGTAGGCTTAGTAATAGGGTCCCGTACCGGATACGGAACCCTAAAAACTAACACGATTGCATACTTGTACGATGTATAGTACCTGTACCTAGATCTGGTCGGGCATGTGCTCAAAAAGGGTCAAGTGCATAGTACCGGAAACCGACGAGCATGTGTGAAGAACATTATGAGAGTGGAAGAGGCGGCAGAGGTGTGTCAGGATCGTGGCACGTGAAGGTCCGTTGTTTCAGCCTAGCCCACTGAGAAAAAGGCGTGACGCTATACATATAAGTGTAACAATGATTCGTCTTAAAAAAATCACTACTGCTACTATAGTTATTCTATATTAGTCGATATTGAACACCGGGTGGCTTAAGCTCAAATGGCAGCGGGCTGGGTACGTCAGCCGACGACGAGACAACCCAGTAAACGTGTCCTACACTAACGGCCGTGGACAGGACAACGGAGTGCGGGAAGACCACCCGCCAAGTGGGACGACGGCATCAAGTTCGTTGGAGGCAATCAAAAGTTCCGTACCGCTGAAGGCCGGGAGGACTGGAGAAAAATTTAAGAGGCGCTTGTCCATCAGTTGACACATATAGGCTGACTGATTGACTCACTGACTAATCAGTTGTCACATATACACTGACTGACTGACTAAAGCTATACGCTGCGTGAAGCTGCCTTCCTTCACATACACATAAAACACCTACTACTCCCTGAATAATAGTTCGCCCGGTGATGGAGTACTGTAGCCATCTGTGGGGTGGATGCCCTCTTTACTTATTGGCGTCCTTGGACTCTATCCAGCGCCGTGCTATCCGTCTAATTGGTGATCCCAAGCTCACGGAGAGACTTGAATCATTGGGCCACAGGCGAACAATCGGTTCTCTTAGCCTGTTCTATAGGTACTACCATGGACGTTGCTCTGATGAATTGGCTTCTCTCATCCCTCCAGCCCCCATCCGTGTCCGCCACACCCGCCGGACTCGCTCGGAACATCCATATGTTGTTGACACCCAACTACTAAGAACACATCGTTTTTCGAAATCTTTCCTGTGTCGAACGGTCTTCCGGTGAGTGTGTTCCCCACCACCTATAACCTGGGAATCTTCAAAAGGCGTGTCAATAAATTAGACGACAACCTTTTTGTCCGCCTCATAGCCGGCATGGCGCCTCTCTGAGCGTGGTTTCGCGAGGAATGGTGTTATTGGCTGTGTCTGATCATCCGTTGAAGTATTGGGCACAGACAGATTTAACGAAGGTTTCAGGATAAAATTCAATTTCGAATTTTAAACCGCAGAAGACGAAGGTAGTTCACATGAGGATTTTATCGACGCCGCCGCCGCGCCGCAAAGAAAACAAGGTCGTGGTTCGTTCCAATAACCCACGCCACCTAACACCATTTATCAGTTATTATTTATTACGTACCGTGTGGGGCCGGTACTTAAAAAGAATATCCCCACTGTATCTCTCCCCATGCATGTCATAAAAGGCGACTAAGGGATAAGGACAAGATGCCGTGCTAAAGGGCGACAGGGTCGCCACCTCTCACCTTGGCACGGTACTTCCACCGAGTCATGCAGCAGGTGGGTCTTCGTGCCATACTTGCTGCTTGATCGATTTAATCTTGTTCGAATACTTTGCGAAACGTGGTGATCGGTGTTGTGCTGTAATTTACCAGAGTTCTTGCAGCACAACACCGATTACTCTGCTTACCCTGATTGTCGGGATTCAGCGTGTGTGATATATGTATGTATGTATTTATTATCAACTTATCACTCAACTAGTAGGTCCCTTCCCTTCTTACCTTACTAGGTGGTAGTGTTTATCCCGGCCGGGTTGATACCACCGCACTGAACGAAACGTCGGTTGAAGCGGCTATGTAAATATTTCGTGTTTTCCGTCCAGTTTAGTGTAGCCGACATGAAATTAAGGGAAGCATTCACACGGCACCTAGTTCACCCGGTGTTACGGGCTGACATAACGGATGTTGTAGGCTATGCCGCCAACCGTGTTAGTTTATTAGTTTTTAGTCCCGCACCGTCACTCATATTAAATGATGAACTCGGATTACCGGTGCGATGATGACCTCTTGAGAACGGGTCCCATAGAGGACTCGAAACGTCGAGCTGCAGCGATGCGCTCGCCATTCATCGCACCGGTAAGCTGAGTTCATCATTTAACGTGTAAGTTTACATAAAAAAAAATAACATTCCATTTCCAATTTTAAACCGACAGAAAACGAAGATAGTTCAGATGAGGATGTAAGCGACGCCGCAAAGAAAAGAAGGTCCAGGATTCGTTTCAATAACTCACGTCACTTAATACCACTTTTCAATCAACTGTTTCAGCAAAACTCCATTCATCTAAGGCACAGTTGAAGAGGCCAAAATGTCGTGGTCCTGCGACGCGCCCACAGTGGCCGCATTGGTGGAGACCTACCAGAGCCACGGGGCTCTGTTCGCGAGCACGCTGCAGATACTGCTGGCGGCGCAGTGCGCGCTGCTCACGCCTGCGCAGTGGCCGCCAGACCGCACCGACCACATCCTGCAAGGTGATCATGATGAGCAGGTCGAAAGACTCACGGGAGCCACGGCAATGCCAGCACTGTGACCGTCATACTTCCAATTTTGTCCTAAGCTGGTGGAGGGCGCGCATGAAGTTTCAAATGCCAATTATTCACAGCAGTGACAGCCGTCTAATCAGTAATCACAAAAAGCTGCCACTTATTTCATGTAGATAATTCCCTCCTCCCTTCCCTCCCCTGTATATGTTATTTATAAGTATGTATGTTTATATATCATATATATTGTATATATTTATATATATATATATGTATGTTTCTCCATTTATTTGTATTTGTGTTTTATTATCTGTTTAAATTATATGTCTATATTTTATCATCCATCATTCATTTATTTCTTCTCTGCCACTCCACACTTTTTCATAATAACCCAAAGGTTGGCTGGGGGAGAACGCCTACGGTGTTAAGCTGTACCTTTTGCAAAAAACATTTCAAGTGCAATAAATATATTTTGATTTTTGATTTGATTTCATGAAATATTCCTATATTTTCTCACGATCTTCTTGTGACGCTTCAGCAGTATGCATTGCTTTGCATTCTATTTTTTTAGAGGGGCCAAAGCACATGCTCCTACCAGCCAATATCACCTCCGAGAAGGTAGGTGGCACAACAATTTCTTTGGCTATACTTGACTAGAGGAGAACACGGCCGATGCTCCTATGCGGCCATCTTAAATCCAGTACGGTGGTAACAACCCAGTCGGCTACAATTTGATTGAGCCTACCACCTATCAAGGGAAAAGGGACGAGACGTACAGTTTTACACCGGACGATGAAGCAGCAAGTGTAGGTACGCACGTAAATTTTTCAGTCAGAAAAAACTAATTGGCGCATGTCGGCCGGAATCGAACCTCGAACTTTGAGATCAAGAGTCCAATCTGGGCATCGGAATCTAAAGAGTTCAACGACAAGCTGGGCGATATGCTTGTCGACAAGTCTGGTGACCCACGTGCCAAGGATCATCTCGTACGGCGAATTAGCCTCGAAATTCAGAGGGGCAACGCATAGCCAGTGCGCTGTGTGCTGGGTACCGCTGCTGGCGGGTAGACGGTCGAATTTGAGGATATTTTTTTTTACTTTAACATTTAATTTAATTTTTTTACTTTTAATTTAGATTAGTTTAGTTTTATGTTTTACTTTGGTGATTCTTGTAAACAAATGTGTGAATAAATAATAATTCGAAGAAAGGGCCGGCCATCCGCCGCTGAAATTTACAAATCTCTCGCTTGCTTGGACTGAAGAGCCAAGAGAACATTTGGCGTTCCCTAGCTATTGTTCCGTAGGTCGACATGAACGGTTCAGAAAATGCATAGTCAAATCCGCCAGATCCTTGTAGAATGCCATTAAATACTTGGTTACTGAATAACTCGGGTGTGAAACGTGGACTCTGACGGTCGCTGTTGTCCAAAGGTTGAAAGTTGCCCAGCGAGCAATGGAGCGAGCCATGCTGGGAATATCGCTACGTGATATGGTGCGTAACGAGGCAATCCGCCGACGCACCAAAGTAGTCGATATTGGACACCGGGTGGCTAAGCTCAAGTGGCAGTGGGCTGGGCACGTTAGCCGAAGAGACGATGACCGTTGGAGTAACCGTGTCCTACACTGGCGGCCGTGGACAGGAAAACGGAGTGTGGGAAGACCACCCGCCAGATGGGACGACGACATCAAGTACGCCGGCGGAAGGACGCTTACACGCTGACTGACTGAATAACTCGTTCCGCAGATCCTGACTTCGACTTCGTGGTAGTGGGCGCTGGGGCCGCCGGAGCGGTGGTCGCCAACAGACTCAGCGAGGTTCCCGAATGGAAGGTTCTACTTGTGGAGGCTGGTGGAGACCCTAATATGGCCACTGAGGTAAGGACAGTTCCATTAGTAGCCACAATTCCATGCTATCCATCGCATTTGAGAAGCGCTGGATAGCTGAAATTGTGGCTATGGATTTGAGGCGTACAAAGGGGAAAGATACCTACAATAGATCAAATCGATATTTTTTTTTATGGAAACTGACACGGTTGGCTACATCACCTACAACACTCGTGATGTCAGTCCATAACACCGGGTGAACTAGGTGCTATGTCAGTGGTTCCCCTCATTTCATGTCGGCTACACTGAACTGGACGGAAAATACGAATTATTTACATAGCCGCTCCGACCGACGTTTCATTCAGTGCGGTGGTACCAACACGGGCGACATAAACCCTACCACCTAGTAAGGTAATAAGGGAAGGGACCTACAGTTTAACGTGGAATCCGAACCACGGTCAGCCTCCAACGGTCTAGCGGTCACCCATCCAAGTACTATTGACCACACCACTGAGCTACCGAGGCTGACGAATTTCCTTATCCTTTAGCCGACTTTTACGACATGCGACGGGGAGAGATGCAGTGGGGCTATTCTTTTTAAGTACCGACCCCACACGGTACAAATATATGATACAATAATGGGATTGCTGCAGTGACAAAATATACTCAAATTATTTTCTTTTTAAATTTGCAAATTTATGGAAAACATTTTATAGACACTGACACGGTTGGCTACATCATCTACAACATATGTACATGATGTCAGGCCATAACACCGGGTGGTGTTGGGCCAAAACAACCAAAACATGCTACTACTTTGTTTATAATGGCCGTATGTAGAATTTGTATTAAAAAAAAAAAATTGGTTGTCTGTAAAGTTGGTTTACGGACGATAGTTTTACGTGATGATGTCATAAAGTAAATCAGTTCCGGCGGATATTTACCATGTAAAATTAATTTAAGTGCATGACAAAGATGTGATAATAACTAATAAAAAATATGAGAAAATAACGACTATTAATTTTTGTTTAATTTATATATAAAAAACCTACATAACGCCATATACATGTTCAACGTTGCAACAATTACCTAACTGCTAAATCAATTATACCGCTGGCTGAAGTATTTAATTTAATATTGACGCTAGATGTGGACGCTAGATGTCGCTCCATGAAATTCACATACATACACTGTTGAGAAAATTTGCAGCGATAAGTACACGGTCGATAGCCTGCGTGGATAACACGTCTGGTCAGTGATGGTGGCAGGGACCGCGGGTTCGAGCCTCGAGGCTCGCAAAAGACGGAGAAATATATTTTGTATTTTCTACTATTGTATATGCCTCTCTATCGCGCTCTCGCTTGCACACACAGGTCTCTATCGCGCTCTCGCTTGCACACACAGGTTTAGATGGAACGTTACACTTCTTCGTGCGTGCAGCCGGTGTTCATCAATTTATAAGACGTGACATCATCACGTCAAAAATATATGACTTAAAAAATATATAATATATTTAGGAATCTTTCACACCATGTTAGCCTTGAGATTTAACTACATTCAATGCTGTGGGGATGGGCATACGGTGAGTTGGTAGTTTATTACCTGGCTAATCAACCAGATAATACTAGTATCTATCAAATTGAATCGCAATCAGTAAAAAAAATTCTAGGCAAGATATTACACAATATTTCAATTACATAAGCATCATAATACACATTTTTCGTAATAAATAATTTTTTTTATGGAAAGCGCGACATTTGGCATCGTTTCACCTACGAGTAGGTGACATACGATGCACGGTGACATTCTGTGATGCACGGGGATTACGAATGCCATGCCGGCCTGACAGGAGCCTTGTATAAATATAACACTAACATAAGCATTTCGAATATATTTTGCATGAATGTTCCAGATACCACCGCTATTTTTCAACACCATGAACAGTTCCATCAACTGGGGCTACAAGGTCGAGCCTCAGGACAACGCATGTCGCTCCTGCGTAGAACGTCGCTGCGCCTGGCCGCGCGCGAAGGTCCTCGGAGGCTGCACCAGCATCAACGCCATGTTCTACGTCAGAGCGAACAGCAGAGACTACGACGAGTGGGACGAGGCCGGCAATGCCGGCTGGAGATACGACAGTGTGCTGCCTTACTTCAAGAAGAGCCAAAATATTGAAGGAGGACACATCGATGAGGAAGACATTGCAAAGTACCACGGCAAAGGAGGCTACTTGCAGACGGAGATCGTCGGAACGGAAGACCCGTTGGAAGAAGCCATATTGAAAGGAAACGAGGAAGCAGGTTTAAGAATTTCGTACGACATCAACGGCAAATCTCAAATGGGAGTAACGAGAGGCTTCAACACGATGAAGGACAGCAGAAGAATGAGTACGGCTCGAGCGTTTCTCTCCCCGATCAAAGACCGAGCGAATCTTTATGTCTTGAAGAACGGCATCGCGACGAAGATCTTGTTCGACGGCAACTCCAACGTCGTTAACGGTCTCGTGATTCGAAAGGACGGCAAGGACATCACTGTCAATGTTAAAAAGGAAGTCATCGTTTCTGGAGGGGCGATAAATTCTCCGCAGCTTTTGTTGTTATCCGGCATTGGACCTAAAAATGATTTAATGGAATTGGACATAAAAATTAAGAAAGATTTGCCGGTCGGCTTGAACCTACAAGATCACGTGTTCATTCCCATGTTCTTCACTGTGGAATCGGAAGAAATCACTATAGGGAATTATACACAATATGTATTCGATTACTTAACGAAAAGGGAAGGACCACTAGCATCAATGAAGCCCAGTAGAATTTTAAATTTTATCAACACAGAGGACAGCACTTCTGAAATTCCCGACATCGAGCACCATTACGTCGTTTTCCCGCCGAAATCGACGGAAGTGGCCGAGTATCACAGGCAACATAACTTCGGGGAAGAGGTCAGAAGCCTATTCATGGAACTGAACAAGAACAAGTCTGTGATAATGGTGTTCAATGTTCTGCTTCGTCCTGAATCTACGGGTCAGGTGAAGCTGCGAAGCGCCGACCCAATGGAGCATCCTCTGATATACGCCAACTATTTTGACAAACCGAAAGATTTGGACGTTCTTGTGGCCGGAATGAGGCACACGATTCGATTGGGAAAAACTGAGACATTTAAGAAGTCAGGTATAAAGTTGGAGTGGATCGACCTGGAATCTTGCAAAGGTTTGGATCGCGAAAGCGACGAGTTTCTAAGATGCTGGGCGCGAGAGATGACGACGACGCTGTATCATCCAGCTGGAACGACGAAGATGGGTCCGGAGACGGATCCTACGGCGGTCGTTGACTCCGAGCTGAGGGTCCACGGGATCGAGGGTCTGCGAGTTATGGACACTAGCATGATGCCGAACATCGTAAGGGGCAACACGCAGGCGCCAGCTATAATGGTGGGGGAGAAGGGATCAGATATGATTAAGGCAGAATGGCTAGTGAGCAAAGATGAACTGTGAGGAGAATTTTAGCAGCGGTTTATTTTGACTTCAACGTCTAAATTAAGTCATTAATTGATAACAAGCATTCTTATTTTATTATATCTTGTAAGCTAATCTTGAGTTTAATTTTTATCAGTTTCAGAGATATTTCCATTGTCGGCCTCATTTTTCGTGCATTTTAAATTGTTCGCTATCATCACTCACAAAATCTGTTATTATAACATACTTACATGTTAATTGGTTGCTTTTTTAACAATACCTTTCTTTTCCGACGACCATTGTGTGAAGTTCATAATATACGAGTATATAGGTACACTAAGAGCATATTCGTGTGTACTGTGTGAAGCCGGTACTTAAAAAGAATAGCTCCACTGCGTCTCTCCGTGCATGTCGTAAAAGGCGACAAAGGGATAAGAACGAGACGCCGTGCTAAAGGGCGACAGGCTTGCCACCTCTCACCTTGGCGCGGTCCTTCCACCGAGTCGTGCAGCAGGTGGGTCTTCGTGCCTTACTTGCTGCTTGATCTTGTCCGAATACTTTGCTAAGCGTGGTGGTCCATGTTGTATTGCAATTTTCCAGAGTTCTTGCAGCACAACACCAACTACTCTGCTTACCCTGATTGTCGGGATACAGCGTGTGTGGTATATATGTATGTAAGAGCATATTCGATTAGAATAGATAATAATTTCGACTGAGCCACAATTAACTCAGTATAAATATAAACCGCCTTAAAAATGATTAAATAAACTATAACTACCTAATACCTATCAAATAAAACAGGCTTTATAAAAATGATGGAGCTCTCACCTACATAACATCCGTTATTTAGCTAATTGTAAATAGTAAGGCGCTTGTAACTTACTAAGTTGAGACTAGTATCTCATCTGTGGTTTAGCCCCAAACTTAACTCGTGTGCCACTCGGATACTTTGTAGAGGTTCTACTAAAAAGATTAAATCCTTTACAGTTTTCAAGCATATACATACAACCCTAGTTTCTAATTCTCTGTAACAAAAATTGTAGAAACGGCGTCAAAATGATATAATGATTAATTAAGGGTATAACATTTTTTTTTTATGTAATCCGGTATGGATGGCTGAGTCGGAGGGGCCAAAGCGCATGCTCCGACCAGCCAATATCACCTCCGAGAAGGTAGGTGGCATACCGAAGACTTCCCTGGATTGCTGGCTATACAGGACTAGAGGAGAACACAACCGAGGCTGCTATGCGGCCATCTTACATCCAGTACATTGGTATCAACCCAGTCGGCTACAATTTGGGCCTACCACCTAGTAAGGGGCAAGGGAAGGGAGCTACAGTTTTACACCGGTTCCGAACGGTGAAGCAGCAGGTGTAGGTATGTACGTAAATTTTTTCGTCAGAAAAAACTCATTGGTACACGCCGACCGGATTCGAACCGCGGACCTCTCGCATGAGAAGCCGATGCCCAAACCACTTGGCCATCCGCCGCTTACATGTTTTGATAAATGACCTTAAGTTTCTAAATTGATTAATATTTAGTCGTTAATCGGCACAGCGCATATACATAAAACCTCCCATATGTTCCCAAAATTACGATCCCACGAATAAAATGTTGTTCCAGCCGGGACATGAACTGGAAACCTTCTCAAGAGGATAAGACGCGGATCACCGATCAAGATAACCAACAGGTGACCCCGTGTCCCATTGTCCTGAATACAGGTTTGAATAGGACACGTGACCTAGGTCGGGAACAATCCGTCACGGAGCAGACACTATGCTTCTTCCAGACAAGAGCTTGAGTGGGATGGAGAGAAATATTTTGTTGCTCTGAGATTTTCTTTTTACAGAAAACAAAACCTAAAATCAAAATAAAAAGAAAGAATAAAAGAAAGAAGATAAGAAGAAAGGAAAGAAAGAAGATAACAAGGAAGGAAAGAAAGAAGATAAGATAGAAGGAAAGAAAGAAGATAAGAAGGAAGGAAAGAAAGAACACATTTAGTTCGTGTTTTCCGTCCAGTTTAGTGTAGCCGACATGAAATGAAGGGAAGCACTGACATGGCACCTAGTTCACCCCGTGTTATGGGCTGACATCACGGATGTTGTAGGTGATGTAGCCAACCGTGTCAGGTTCCATAAAAAAAAAATTAAAAAAAAAACATCATGTTATTCCTAAAGGCGGTTATTCCTTAGAGATATTAATTCTAGCCAACCTTAAAACGTTTGAGAGGTGTTTGTATAAAAAAAAGCCCCAGTTGCACTCCGGGAGTGCCGGCAGAAGTGAAAACATTTTGTATTTCCGAAAATAATTCTTAGGTGGTTATAAAAAAAACTAAACACCATAAAAAATTTTAAACACCGTAACATTGCTTAAAAAGAAAACAAAAGAAAAAAACAAAACAAAATTTGAGGGATTCGAACGCATGGTCAAAAAATACAAATCCTACACTCTTACCATTGAGCCACGAAATCACATAAACGACCAAACGAATATCGGATTCCCTTGATTCGCTTTCGGCTTTACTGTCACTGAGAGACGAACAGAATTGATCCCGAGCCTCTCGTAACTTAACCCTTAATGCAATGACTTAAGGTTACATTTTAAATAATATAAATATATCTGACGCTTTTCGAGATTTGACGCTCTGACGCTTTTCGAGATCTGACGCGAGTTTAACATTTTTTACCCACCTAAAAAAATGCCAAGCGCCGCTAAAGAAGTTTTCACTTCAAAAATCCTGTTAAGTGAGAACTTTGTTCACACACAGAGGGTTCCCTATCCACATGTTCCTTCTTGCACGTATACCGTGTATGAGCAATCACACGGTCGCACTAGGACGTTTGTAGTTAAATTGTTTGATCGCGGACTGGTGGCCGCACTGCTCGTCTCCACCAGTGGGTTCACGAGAACTTTTAAGTAAGTACTAATGTCTCCACTGTAGTGGGTCAGTGTAGCCTTATGGATTTAGTATATTTTTAATAGTTAGATAATTCGGTAGATGGCGCTCTTCATCATAATGTGATACTTGTATATGGAGACCTCCCTTAATTATTTTTAACTTTTTCCTTTTTTTATTATTTGTTGCACATCCGCCATAATAGCTCATTATTATCACGGTTCAAAAGATACAGCCCTCGGACGGACAGACAGACAGACCAGACGGCAAAGGCTTAGTTTTCATACGAAATTCCGTATCCATACGGATACGGAATTTCTTTTAAAAACGGGGAGGTAGAAGCCATTAGAAATTAAATTAAAAAAAAAAACAAATCGCACAGAGACGTGCGTGGTCGCGCGACAGGAACGACGCGCTGTACAACCGGATGGTCTCTTTTGTCTCTTTCTAAAGCTCGACACGCATTATTTCCTGCCGCGAACTGTACGCGGTGGTACGGATGAACCCTCGGTGGAGCCCTCGGTACGCGAGTCCGACACGCACTTTATTTATTGTTGTTGTTTATTGTATAATTTCATCCATAGGTAGGTAACCTACGCTTGGACATGTCGAAAATTCCGCCAGTTATAAATTCAATGCGAAGAAGAACTGACAAACAAACTTCGCTAGTCACAATGTTTTGTTAGTACCTTAAATATAAGTATTATAATTCAAGTAATTTACAATAATTAACGCATACTACCGCTCACAAGAACATTAATATTTACAGCATAAGCATGGCACTTGGTCGGTTTTGCCGTTTTTCAAACGATGATTGTGAATCTACCTACTATATTTCATCTATTTGTCAGCCTCGGTAGCTCAGTGGTGCAGACAGTCAACTGTCGCTATTGAATGTTAAGCAACGCTGGGCGCGGTCAGTACTTGGATGGGTGACCGCTGACCGTTGGAGGCTGACCGAGGTTCGAATTTCTCGTAAAACTGTAGGTCTCTTCCCTCCTAATCTTACTTGGTGGTAGGGTTTAACCCGCCCGGGTTGGTACCACCGCACTGAATGAAACGTCGGTCAAAACGGCTATGTAAATAGTTTGTGTTTTCCGAACAGTTCAGTGTAGCCGGCACGATCAAAGGGGGAAGCACTGACATGGCACCTAGTTCACCCGGTGTTATGGGCTGACATCACGGACGTTGTAGGTGATGTAGCCAACTGTGTCAGTATCCATAAAAAAAAAAAATCTAGTCTGTAAGCAATCTAAAGGGGGATGAAACAATTTTTCCCCTCATTTGTCGAATGTGTGGAGCCAGGCTTTACATCGAGTTCGAACAACGAAGCAACCAAGCAACTTGCATTCGTGACGGAAATGCACTTACATAATTTACAATTCGGAATTTAGCCGTGTGTGGTCTGGTGTGACCACATACATAGTAATTATATCGGTAAGTCTGCAGTTGCTAATATGTATTCTACTAGACTAGAGTATTTACTCGGGGAACGGGCAATGGGCAATTGGGCATGGCTCCACCGAGTTGAGACCAAATTGACCAGTTGAGACCAGTCGATCGCGAGCGGCCGAACGCGTTGCACGCGCCGCCGCGCGCTGTGCGCATCGCCCATTATGCCCCGTTGTATATTCCGATATTGCAAAAATCATACCACAAAGTATTGGAAAAACTGATGGCGTTCAATGCACGTGTTGGTTTGGACACACCGCCCGCTAGCTCCTCTCCCGCCCGCCTCCCGCCCCGCGCGAGCTCCCCTCTACCGCTCGGCTCTGCGATCCGCCACCCCGCTACCTTACCTCACACCTCAGCTGCTGATGGAACACAAATTATCTGTATCTTTCTTCGTTGCGATGCCTCTACTAGAATAAATATCAGCTTGCTGTTTGCTGTCGCTCTGGGTTCTTTCCTTCACCGTTGTGTGTTGTATTGTATATAGCTCATGTGGTTGTTTGTGTTGATGAGTGTGTGGTGTAGTCTTAGAGAGTGTTGTTGGATCAGTGAGATCTAGGCTGGGAAGCGCGGTGGTGGTGGCTGGATCGCTTTCCGTTGTTGTCGTTAGTTAGAACTTAGAAAGTGGTGCGGTGAAGTGCAGGGGATCTGTGAGTAGGTACACTTTCTTTTGATCTTTCTTCCTAGTGTAGATCTTGAGTCACAAATATCTAATGGTTGTCTGGCAGATATCAGTCCAAACATTATTACACCTCATGATAAGGCCATCTTATCCTTTGAAGAGAATTTACTGTATTTTCTGTGTGTACAATTTTGTTGAGCAGATAAAAGAATTTTCATCAGTCTTTATTATGTTCATTTTCATTTAGTTTATTTCTGTAGTTTCAATCGTAAATGTTTTTAAAGTGTTTAGTAATATTAGTTTAAAACAACTTTTGTTTCATACCTGGATTTACAAGGTACTTATGTATATATGAATATTAATATTTTCTATATATTTAGTAATTTATATGTATTAACACATGTATGTTTTGTATTTAACTAGCATGTACTTATATGTATTGTTAATAAGTATTTTTATTATTATTTTATCTTCAATTCTCACGCTCAACTCTTTTGCTACTACCTACTTACATTCCACTACATTATCGAATCTCAAACATCCAACGGTTGACTGTAAGACATTTCAGTAAGGGATAAGTCCGCCTTTGCACCTTATGTAAATCTTCTAATGTACACCTACTTGTTACTGTTTAATTAATGTTTACTGGGAAATAAAGCATTTTCTATCTATCTAGTTTTAGTTCAATAAGCTTATACTTTCAATAAAGCTACACCAAATTGCGAGGGGTCAGTCACTTAGAGAATCTGGTGTACAATTTGATTGGTAATCTCAGGTAACCTTAGGTGGGTGGGAGTTCGAGGAATCTGGAAATTTTAGTCGGTCCCAAGTAATCGCAGGGAATCTAGGAACCCCAAGGAAATCATTGGGAATCCGCTCAAAGCCTTGGTAATCTTAGGTGATCTTAGGTGGGATTCCACGGAATCTGGAAATATTAGGCGTCTCGAGTAATCCGAGGGAATCTACGTATCCCAGGGAATCTAGGAATCCCAAAGAAATCATTGGCAATCCGAAAAAAATCTTGGTAATCTCAGGTAACCTTATAGGTAATCCTCTAGGAATCTTTGGTAATCCCTAGCAATCTTTGGTAGTCCTTAGAAATCTTACGAAATCCTGGAATCGTTGGTAATCCTAGAAATCTTTGGTAATCCCTTAGAACTCTTTGGTAATCCCTTAAAAATATTTAGTCGTCTTTAAAGAATCTTGGAAATCCCTAGGAATCTTTGGAATCCTTCGGAATCTTGCCTACCGGTAATCTGGTGTACACTTTTTGCTCTAGTGACTAACAGCTCGCCAAATTTGTTTCAACGTTGTAATATTTGATTTCAGTCGCTGGCTGTTCTCGGGCTAAATCAACTCTCGTAGGAACAAAAGCAGCATTGGAACGTAGTTCGACCAACTGCCGCTAGATGGCGGACGTGGCAGTGCCGGCAGCGTGCGCCGCGCAGTTCACCGGGCAGGCGGGAGCGCTGTTCGCGCATGCGCTCAGCGCTGTCGTGGCGGCGCATTGCGCGTGGCAAGACCCTATGCGGTGGCCGGAGGATGACGCATTTGATATAATACGCGCAGGTATCATGGAAACCAAATGGAAACATAAACTTTTACATAATATTTGGGCATTGACTTGAAAAAAAACTTTATTTGGGAGTTGAAATCAGCCGTGGTTCAATCAACTGCCGCTAGATGGCGACCGTAGTCGCAGCCCGCGAGTCACGCAGCAGGTGGGTTTCGCGCCATACTTGCTGCTTGATAATTCTCTTTTTTATGGAAACTGACATGGTTGGCTTGGCTACATCACCTACAACCTACAACATTCGCTATGTCAGCCCATAACACCGGGTGAAATAGGTGTCATGTCAGTGCTTCTCTTCATTTCATGTAGGCTACACGAACTATTTACATGTCCGTTTCAACCGACGTTTCATTCAGTGCGGTGGTACGAACCGGCCGGGATACACCCTACCACCTAGTAAGGTAAGATAAGGGAAGGGACCTGCAGTTTTACGTGGAATCCGAACCGCGGTCAGCTTCCAACGGTCGAGCGGTGACACATCCAAGTACTGACCGCGCTCAGCGTTGCTTAACAACAGTCGACCGCACCACTGAGCTAGCGACGCTGACAAAAATGTATATGTAGGTATACTATGTGGACTGAATGAAAGGTCGGTCGAAAGGGCTATGTAAATAGTTTGTGTTTTCCGTCCAGTTGAGTGTAGCCGGCACGACGGAAGGGAAGCACTGACGTGGCACCAAGTTCACCCGGTGTTATGGGCTGAGCTGACATCACGGATATTGTAGGTGATGTAGCCAGCCGTGTCATCATCATCATCATCATCAGCCTGTATCGGTCCACTGCTGGACATAGGCCTCTGCCAAGGCACGCCACCACACGCGGTCTTCCGCTCTTCTCATCCATCCACTCCCGGCTACTTTTTTTAGGTCATCTGTCCACCTAGCCGGGGGGCGTCCCACGCTACATTTGCTTGTACGTGGCCTCCATCCGAGCACCCGTCTACCCCATCGGTGGTCGGGTCTGCGACAGATGTGCCCAGGCCATTGCCACTTCAGCTTGCTTATTTTCTTAGCAATGTCGACTACCTTAGTTCTTTGACGTATCACGTCGTTACGGATTTTATCGGTCAAAGAAATGCCGAGCATTGCTCTTTGCATAGCTCGCTGAGCGACTTTAAATTTATGTCAGTTTCCATAAAAAAAATGTTGTTTCAGGTGGGGGCAGCTACGACTTCATCGTGGTGGGAGCGGGGACGGCTGGCTCGCTGGTCGCCAACAGGCTGGGACAGGTGCCGGGGTGGAATATCCTGCTGATTGAGGCCGGAGACGATCCTACCTTCGACAGCGAGGTTAGTTAGCCTGCGTGCGGCGCCGCAGTATCTTATCACATAATAGTAGACTCGGTTTAATAGCAAATCTTAGCTCTAGTCCAGTATAGCGAGCGATCCAGAGGGAAAAATCCGCTATGGCCTCGGGTATGGCACCTACCTTCTCGGAGGTGTAATTCGCTGGTCGTAGCGTGCGATTCGACCCCTCTGGCTCAGCCACCCATACAGGATTACGTAAGAAAAAGGGTGTTTGACTCGTGGACCCACTGAGTTTGTACCGCCATGACTCATGGTCCCACTAGATACTAGTACGATGAAACTACTATTGCTGCTGGTCAGCGTATAATATGATGACGGGTCACCATATCAGTCAGCGTATCATTGTTTACTTTCCTACTACTTCTTGTGAGCTTTCCTCGTATTTTTGTATGCTATCCTACTATTTGTCTACGCCTTCCTCATATTTTTGTATGCTTTTCTACTACTGCTTGTGTGCTTTCCTCGTATTTTTGTATGCTTTCCTACTACTGCCTGTGTGCTTTTCTGGTATTTTTAAATGCTATCCTACTATTTATCTTTGCCTTCCTCATTATTTTTGTATGATTTCCTACTACTGCTTGTGTGCTTTCCTCGTATTTTTGTATGCTGTCCTACTATTTATCTACGCCTTCCTCATATTTTCTATGTTTTCCTACTAATGCTTGTGTGTTTTCCTCGTATTTTTGTATGGTGTCCCGAATTTTTCTAATAGCATATATTGAGGCATTCAGTTTTTCAGCTATGCAGTCTGTGTGTTTTTCCCATTTAAATTTTTCGTCTAGAGTAATTCCCAAAAATTTGATTTTTGAGACTCTCGTTAACTTGTGGTTTCCGACCTGAATCATGAATGTCGTACGGCTTGGTGCTGTGTTACAGGGAAAATCGCATGTACTTTTTTTTCTATCTATGTTGAGCTCAACATAGATAGAACAACAACAACAAAATACATTTATTTTAGACGTGCAGTCTTGGTCCTAGCGTCTACGGTAAAATATTGTTTCTGAATTCCATTTGCAGCCACAGATTATTTTTAATCCCCGACGAAAAAAAAAGGTAGTTATAGGTTTTTTTTTATTTAGAGAAAACGGGAGTTAGCATTCACATTCAGATACTCATTTCGACATCAAGAACACACTTAGCAATAATTTCATTGGCACACAAATGCAGCGATATGGAAAAGTTATACGCTATAAATAAGTGAATGCATAATTAATTCCGTATGGTTGGCCGTAATTTTTGTTTTTTCCCGGTCAACAATTGAATCTTTAAAGAAAGAATCGGATCATTAAGTGCGCCTTTTGTGCCAAACATGTCAACTCAAAGTCAGTGTCCGTTCTACGGCATCTATCTACATTATTGGTATTTGGCTTAACATGTTTCAACCGCGAATTTCAACAATTGGTAAGCCAAATACCAATAATATTAATATCCATAGTAGACTTGAAGTATTTATAGGACATCTTTGCTGTAAATACAAGCAAAGTCAACGACCATCTAATTTAATATAATTTACAGTGTATTATTTACATAACAAAACATCCTAACTTCATTCATAGACATGAGTCAAAAAAGAATAGATTCAATAAATTAATAATAATGAACATTAATACTAAGACATTTTCATTTACATTTCAGGTGCCAGCATTCCTATTTTGCAACCAGAACACAAAACAAGACTGGCAACACAGAACGTCGAAGAATCCAAACCACTGTCTCGCTTCAACGGACGGGGCATGCAGATGGGCGAAAGGGAGAGGCATGGGAGGTTCAACCTCCATCAACGCAATGCTCTATGTCCGAGGAAACAGAGCCGATTACGACGCCTGGGCTGCAGCAGGAAACCCGGGCTGGGACTACGACAATGTGTTGCCTTACTTCAAGAAGACTGAAGACTTTTCAGAAACCAACCATGTAAAAAATGCAGCATTGTACCACGCTACAACCGGAGAATTGCATGTCGAACCATATGGAAAACCAAAAAATCCATGGATTCACGTCATTTCTAAAGCTTGGAAAGAGTTGGGGTACATATACAATGAAGACATCAACGGTAAAAGCCAAATCGGTATAAGCAACGTTCCGGGAAGTCTAAAAGACGGGACAAGGTACAACACAGCTAAGCGTCTCCTCAGTGATGCTAAGAGACGAGGAAATTTACATGTTATGAAAAACACAATAGTGACGAGAGTAATAATAGATCAAACAACGAAGATCGCTACAGGAGTGGAAGTGAAACACAGAGACGGAGCCGTTATGGAAATAAAGGCAACGAAAGAAGTTATCTTATCCGCAGGAACGATCAAGACGCCACAAATACTAATGCTATCTGGCATTGGACCGAGACAACATCTCGAAGATATGAATATAATTCCAATAGTAGATCTTCCTGTGGGGAAAAACTTGCATGATCACCCAATTTTTCCTGTTTTCGTGCAGATTCCCGAAGACAAATCAACCAATATCACAGACGAAGAGGTGACGCTGTTCATACTGCAATATATGATGACTAGAAAAGGACCATTCCGAGGTATAGGAATGACAGACTTGCTAGGGTTTGTGGACACAAAGGACAACAGCGAAATTCCCGATATTCAATTTCATCACATCTACTTCAGTCGAGAAGATAAAGTAATTCTTCCGGCATACCTTTCTGCCACCGGTTATATAGACGAGTTCCGGGATATTCTCGCTAAGATGAATAAGCGTAATGACCTGGTCGGAATATATCCCACACTGTTGCAGCCCAAATCGCGCGGAGAAATCCTACTCCAGAGTGCGGACCCTTTGGCCGATCCTGTGGTCCATGCGAATTACTTTGATCAAGAGGAAGATCTGAATACTTCTTTGAGAGGAATAGACTTTATCTTCAAACTTCTAGAGACTGATATATTCAAGAGTATTGATGTAAAGGTTCCACGTTTTGGTTTGAAATCCTGCGCACAGGCACATTTTGGATCTATAGATTACTGGCGGTGTTACATCAGGCATGTGGCCTCGACGATCTACCATCCAGTGGGGACTTGCAAGATGGCTCCGGTCTCAGATGCTGGAGTGGTAGACGCTTCGCTGCGTGTGCGCAGCGTGGGTGGGTTACGCGTGGTGGACGCTAGCGTGATGCCAACTGTGCCGAGGGGGAACACCATGGCGCCCACACTTATGATCGCCGAGAAGGCGGCAGATATGGTGAAAGGGTTTTGGTTGGCGAGTGATAAAATTGAATTATAGACTCAATGCTGTTTGATTTCGTTTTATTATTTTATTCAGTAAACTGATATTGCACATGTTATAATATTTATCATATTATATCATCATTTATCATAAGAAAAATTTGTCAGCCTCGGTAGCTCAGTTTTGCGGTCGGTCGACTGTTGTTAACCAACCCTGAGCGCGGTCAGTACTTGGATGGGTGACCGCTCGACCGCTGGAGGCTGACCGTTGTTCGGTTTCCACGTAAAGTAAAACTGTAGGTCCCTTCCCTTCTTACCTTACTAGGTGGTAGGGTTTATCCCACCCGGGTTTATACCACCGCACTGAATGAAACATCAGTCGAAACGGCTATGTAAATAATTCATGATTTCTGTCCAGTTCAGTGTAGCCGACATGAAAATGAAGGGAAGAACTGACATGGCACCTTGTTCACCCGGCGTTATGGGCTGACATCACGGATGTTGTAAGTGACGGAGCCAACCGTATCAGTTTCCATAAAAAAAAAAAAAACAATTACCCAATCAAACTGACTTATTGGTCAAACATGAATGCACACTCGAGCATAATTCACTGTCAAAATCATAAAACTTTCCGAGGAACACCGCCGCTAAACCGCTAGGCCGTAAAATGTATGCACATACGAAGCGGCAAGCAAATTACGCCAACAATTAGAATTTTGAGTTAATTCCGCCGAAGACAAAGACGAAGAAGTTATTGCACAATTTGCGGAGAAAGCGCGCGCTCGTTGCACAACCCGCCGCGTACGCCACGCGCGGCGCATCGTCGTCGTAGCGACCGGTGATCTAGTGCTGGTACAGCTGTCGATAGTTGTATATCGATAATTTAAATTGTAGTCAGAACTCTCAGCAAAAATTATTAATCTTGCTCTCAAGCTGTGTTTTCGATAGACTGTAAGCGATGTTATTATGTGGCTAGTCAATAAAATACTTGTAATAATATGTATATATCAGCGAAGAGGATGTAGGTTCTGCAATCCGCCAGGCACTGAACTGGAAATCTCCAGGGCCGGACGGATTGCAGAACTTCTGGCTGAAATGGTTCAGAAGCTGCCACTCCCGCTTGGCTGTTCAATTCCAAGATGCCCTCGACCATCGGGTTCTCCCAGAGTTCATGACTACTGGTGTCACCCACCTGCTCCATAAATCTGGTAGTACTGCGGAACCTAAAAATTATAGACCTATCACTTGCTTGCCTACCATCTACAAGCTCCTGACATCCATTCTGACGCACAAAATATCAATTCACATAAAGGACAATAACATCTTGTCCGTTGCTCAGAATGGATGTCGGGCTGGGTCCCGCGGTACTAAGGAGCTGCTCCTTATGGACATGACCGTTTGTCAGCAGGTCCGACGCAATCGAAAGAACCTGTCTGCTGCCTGGATAGACTACAAGAAGGCATTTGACTCCGTGCCCCATACATGGTTGCTAAGGATACTAGAACTATACAAAACTGACACGAATATCTGTCAATTCCTTGGCGCATGTATGGAACAATGGAGTACTATCCTTCGTGTACCAGGTGGCGAACGGACTTCGGCTGCAGACGACCGGATTCCCATACGGCGGGGGATCTTCCAGGGAGACAGTCTGAGTCCGCTTTGGTTTTGTCTGGCTCTGAACCCTCTTAGCACTCTGCTTGAGGACTCAGAGCTGGGCTACTGTCTTCGAAGAGGAGGCTCTCGAATATCACACTTATTTTATATGGATGACCTCAAACTGTTTGCCAAGTCGGACACCGAACTAATGTCGATGATGAAGATAACTGAAGGCTTCAGCAACGACATTGGAATGGAGTTCGGCTTGGAAAAATGTGGGACCATCCATGTGGAACGTGGTGTGATCGTGAACTCCGGCGGCATACAGTTGTCGGAGTCCATGAATGTTCGAGCTCTCTCCGAAGACGAAACTTATAAATATCTGGGAATATCGGAGGCTCTCAGCATACGGGATACGGACATGAAACAATCAGTTAAGGAAAAGTTTTTTCGTCGTCTTACAAAAGTACTAAATAGCCTTTTGTCAGGCGGCAATAAAATTCGTGCCTATAACGGTTGGGTCATGCCTGTGCTCGTATATACTTTCGGTATTCTCAGATGGACTCAGACCGAATTGGACTCGCTGGACAGAAAGGTCAGGACGCTGATGACGAAATCCCGTATGCATCACCCACGATCATCGGTCATGAGGTTGTATATCCCGCGGAAGTGTGGGGGTCGAGGTATGTTAAATGCCAAGAACCTGCACAACCGCGAGGTATGCAATCTCCGTCAGTACTTTTTGGAAAAGACTGATGTTTGTGAGATGCATCGCGATGTCGTCACCAGCGATAAAGGTCTTACCCCGCTGAGCATGGGAAAAGAGAACTGGCGGAAGCCGGTTGTACTGAGCACCGAGGACCGCATGGAAGTATGGAAAGGCAAGGAGCTGCACGGTAGGTACTTCCGGTCTCTCACGGGACCGGATGTAGACCAACTTGCTTCCGTGCACTGGCTACGCTTCGGGGACCTCTTCGGGGAAACCGAAGGGTTTGTCTTTGCAATACAAGATGAGGTTGTCAAGACGAACAACTATAGGAAACACATAATGAAGGACGGGACCATTGACATCTGCCGCGCCTGCCACCAACCTGGCGAGTCCCTCAGACATGTGATTTCCGGTTGTTCGCAGCTTGCCAACACCGAGTATTTGCATAGACACAACCTAGTAGCCAGGATTATCCACCAGCAACTTGCCTTAAAGTTCAACCTTGTAGGTACCGAAGTGCCTTACTATAAGTACAATCCGCCGCCAGTTCTCGAGAACGGTCATGTCACACTCTACTGGGACCGGTCCATCATCACAGACAGGACTATTCTCGCGAACAGACCTGATATTGTGATAGTGGACCGGGAGGCAAGGCGCGCAACGCTCGTCGATATCGCCGTGCCGCATGATGGTAACCTCGTCAGTAAGGAAGCAGAGAAGATGTTAAAGTATCTGGATCTACAGCACGAGGTTACCAAAATGTGGCCCGTCGACTCGACGATCGTTGTGCCCATAGTCGTTTCGGCGCATGGGTTGATAGCGAAGAGCCTCGACGACCACCTTGAGAGGCTCTCGCTGAGTGGTTGGGTCAAGGGCCAGATCCAGAAGGCAGCCCTGCTCGACACTGCACGCATCGTCCGGAGGTTCTCTCTTTGGGACCCGACCATCGGTAGCTTGGGCTCGCCCCGCCGCCGGTGGTGGAAACTCCATTTGTTTTTGTATTAATTTTAGATTTTAAGTTTGTAAATATTATGTAAAATTAATATAAAAAAAAATGTGTAAATAAATGTATAAAAAAAAATACCCTGCGAAGTTTCTTGTCGGTTCTTCTTCGTGGGTGTAATCGAACCGGATAGAACAAAATGTGACAAGTTCGAGTGCAATCTAACTGCCATTATGAATGATCAATAAACAATACAATACTATACAATTAAATTAGTGGGACGCCCGGCTAGGTGGACAGATGACCTAAAAAAGGTAGCCGGGAGTGGATGGATGAGAAGAGCGGAAGACCGCGTATGGTGGCGTGCCTTGGGAGAGCAGTGGATCGATACAGGCTGATGATGATGATGACAATTAAATTAATGAAAATAAAATTTTGTATAAATTCACACTTTGAAAAAAGTTTCAGAAAAAAACCTTTTAAGACCCTGTTCAATTCTAAAATTTTATTTGAAGCGTTATAGACTATTAAATACATATACACTAGTAAAAACAAAGGAAAAAAGGCATTATGACTTTGAACAGTGGTTTACTTTTTTTTTCTCGTCATCACCCAAAGCTTTACTGGAAGAAATCACTCCTAGTGATAAGTCCGTCTGTGCTAATATTCTTTATGTTTTTTTTTATTTCTGTATATAAAAAAATATTATATTCTAGAATACATTTTAGTAATAAAAGCTTATATTTTAACCCAATCAATAAGGTCTTAGATATTTATTATAAGAAGATTCGCATTCATCAGAATTAGTGAAGAAGGCGAGTTTGACGTGCTCGTTGATTGTAGCGATATTTTTTTTAAGTAAACCAGCATGGGTGGCTGTTCCGAGCGACCAATGGTGCAGTCGACAGAGCCAAAATCACATCTCCTCGCGAAACCACGCTCAGTTAGATGCCATGCCAGCAGATTTGCAGACTGTTGCTAAGCTGTCTAGCCCGTTAATACGACGCTTGAAGAGACCCAGGTTAAAGGATTCAGGAAATACACTCGCCGGAAGACAGTTCCATACCCTAGCGGTGCGACAAAGAAACGATTTAGAGAACCGATGGGTTCTCAAAAGCCCAATGTCAACAACAAAAGGGTGCTGGCTGAGTATCTCTGCGACGAGTCTATCATGATTCATGCATGACTAATCGGTATGACCAGAAAAGTATTATCGACATTTTTATCGACACTACGGACGTCGCTAAATGATACATTCTCAATAGCCGGTACTTCTCCGTCCTTGACACGAAGCCCATTAGCATTATGTGGTATTAGTAATTCGTCATTAACGTTAGTTAGGTTTACAAAATTTTTGAACACGGTGGTCACTCTTTCCTTATTATTATTATACCTTGCGTGTGGCCAAAAAGAGCATAGTTTGACATTGAATCTATATCTTCTCAATCTCTATCTCTACTTCATATAAAACGTCTGTATGTTTGAGGTAAACTCCGGAACCACTTAACAGGTTTTGATGCGATTTGCATCAATGGAAAGAGTAGTTCTTGAGGCTCACTATAGGCTATCACGCTGAATAGCAATAGGGCTGAGCAGTATATATATAAGTGGCAGATGGTCGAGTGGTTTGGGGATCGGCTTCTCATGCGAGAGGTCCGCGGTTCGAATCCCGTCGGCGTGTACCAATGAGTTTTTTCTGACGGAAAAAATTTACGTGCATACCTACACCTGCTGCTTCACCGTTCGGAACCGGTGTAAAACTGTAGGTCCCTTCCCTTGCCCCTTACTAGGTGTTAGGCTCAAATTGTAGCCGACTGGGTTGGTACCACCGTACTGGATGTAAGATGGCCGCATAGCAGCCTCGGTTGGGTTCTCCTCTAGTCCAGTATAGCCAGAAATCCAGGAAAGTCTCCGGTATGGCACCTACCTTCTCGGAGGTGATATTGGCTGGTCGGAGCATGCGCTTTAGCCCCTCCAACTCAGCCACCCATACCGAATTACATAAAAAAAAAAAAATCGTAGTATCAGTATCTCAGTATCAGAATGTAACAATGAAAACCGTATGTAATCGATACAGTGGTTCTCGAGTTATCAGGATATTCATATATTGGCGCACGTCACACGGCCGCCGCCGCGCCGCCGCCCATAGAAATTTCGCTTATTTATTAGGACAGCGCAGCAGTTCCCAAAAGGTGCTCCGCGGAACCCCAAGGTTCCGCGGAGCACCTTTCACAGGGCTTCCGTGGGTTACAGCCGGAAAAAAAACAAAAATGTTCTCCGTAATCAAAAACGTCTAAGTAATATGTTTTTAATTTCAAACTATAGTCTTGCTATTCAAATCAAACATGATAATCCGCCAACAATTTAGTATAAAACAATTAGGTATACCTAGGTCACATAAATTTAGTTTTTATGTTCACAATAGCTAATTGACTTTTTTAATTGACTTGGTGTTCCGCCGACAGAACGACGATCATTTAGGTTTCCGTAGCCGAAAATAATTGGCAAACGCTATATTAGGAAATTACTATCGCATCAATGATAGCAGTGGACGCGACCACTGCGCACACTCGCTATGCGTGCAAGAAGGTAACGGCTACGGAACCCTCTGTGTGTGAACAACGTTTGCACTTTACACGTTTTTAGGTTTCCGTATTCCGAACGGAAGCCTTACTAAGCCTACGCCGTCTGTCTGTTTGTCCGTCCGTCCGTCCGTCTGTCTGTCCGATGGCTGTATCTCTTGAACCGTAATAGGTAGCTCGTTGAAATTTTCACAGAATATGTTATTATGGCGAATATAACAACAAATAATAAAAAATTGAAAAAGTAAAAAATTAAGGGGTTCCCATACAAGAAACGCGTTTTTTTTATTTATTTTTTTGTGGTGCGTAAACCTCGGTGCGCGATTCCGACTCGCACTTGGCCGGTTTTTTTCTCATTGAATGCTAATTCACGAACTCTACATAAACGAAGCGACATAACGCACTTTGTCACAGTTCTCTGCGGTGGTGATGCGCTCCAAGTAACACTTTCCGCCCAAGTGAGAGGGATTTAGTAATTATTGTGTTCTTGCAATGAGCAATTGTGTTTAATTTCGTTGAGAGTTCTCTACCCCTTAGGGACTCTGGGCCCTAACGGATAGAGAAAATGATTACTATGGGGCTGATATTGACAAATTATTGTTAAATTCCCTAAAAATAATTTTAAAAAATTCAACGAAATAATGCTTTTGTTGGTTTTGAGTCTAAAATAGCGAAATAAAAAAATACTTTTAAATGTGCTATTGATTTGTGTTAGATAAGATATTGGTAATGTGATGATGACTGATGATGATGCGTAGAAACTTTGCGACACATTTAGGCAAGGCCACATTAAAAATGGTAAGAAATTTTAAATACATACATTTTTTTTTTATGTAATCCAGTATGGGTGGCTGAGTCGGAGGGGCCAAAGCGCATGCTCCGACCAGCCAATATCACCTCCGAGAAGGTAGGTGCGAGGGTAGGTGCCATACCGGGCACTTCCCTGGGTTGCTGGCTATACTGGACTAGAGGAGAACACAGCCGAGGCTGCTATGCGGTCATCTTACATCCAGTACGGTGGTATCAACCCAGTCGGCTACAATTTGAGCCCACCACCTAGTAAGTGGCAAGGGAAGGGACCTACAGTTTTACACCGGTTCCGAACGGTGAAGCAGCAGGTGTGCACGTAATTTTTTTCGTCAGAAAAAACTCATTGGTTCACGCCGACCGGATTCGAACCTCGGACCTCTCGCATGAGAAGCCGATGCCCAAACCACTCGGCCACCCGCCGCTAAACATACAAAGCGTCACGCCTGTTTCCCAGTGAGGTAGGCAGAGACAACGCATCTCCAAGTGCCACGATGCTGACACACCTCTGCCGCCGCCTCTTCCAATCTCATAATGTGCTTCATACATGCTTTATCGGGTACTACGCACTTGACCCGTATCAGGGACCCTTTACATGTTTGTACATGTTGCATGTTGAGGAACCGGTACTTAAAAAGAATAGCCCCACTGCATCTCTCGTAAAAGCCGACTAAGGACATGATGCCGTGCTAAAGAGCGACAGGATAAACACCTGTCACCTTGGCACGGTTCTTTCATCGAGTCATGCAGCAGATCGGTCTTCGTGCCTTAATTGCTGATTGATAATTATCTTGTCCTAATACTTTGTTAAACGTGGTGGTCGTTGTTGTGCTGTTATTTACAAGAGTATTTTCAGCACAACCACAACGTGACAGCACAACCTCAGCGTGTGGTATGTATGTATGTTTTTTTTTATGGAAACTGACACGGTTGGCTACATCACCTACAACATTCGTGATGTCAGCCCATAACACCGGGTGAACTAGGTGCCATGTCAGTGCTTCCATTCGATCGTGTCGGCTACACTGAACTGGACGAAAAACACAAACTATTTACATAGCCGTTTCGACCGACGTTTCATTCAGTGAGGTGGTATCAACCCAGGCGGGTTGAACCCTACCACCGAGTAAGGTAGGAAGGGAAGAAGAATATATGTTTTCTGTTACAGTTTTGCAGGTTTTGTGTTACAGTTCGTGTTGTAGTTTTGTGTTACAGTTCGTATTGTAGTGTTGTGTTACATTTTGTGTTGCAGTTTTGTGTTACAGTCTCGTACATACACGAACGAATGCATAGATTTTTCACTTTCAGGCAACCCATACCATGGCAGCATGGCTTAGCTTCCGCGGAAAAAATAAATATAGGCGGGGTTAGGGTATTAATTTATACCATAAAAAAGTGTTACCAATTTATTTGCCATACGTCAGCTTGTTGTATGAGGCTGCGTAGGTGTCAGAATTTGTTGAATTATTTTGTATAAGAACCCGCCTGTACACATTTTTTCCTCGATGGGCTCATCCATAACTCTATGTGGCGCCATAAAGACTATACAATAGTAAACGTGATTTTAAACACGTGTTAATCGATTTTAGGTCAAACAGACAAGTCATAATGCGATTCCGCGCGCTAGTGAATCTCCCACGTCTTTAGCAACTACAAACTACAAGCGGAAGGTGGCCGAGTGGTTTGGGAATCGGCTTCTCATCCCGAGGTTCGAATCCGGTCGGCGTGAACCAATGAGTTTTTTCTGACGAAAAAAATTACGTGCATATCTACACCTACTGCTTCGCCGTTCGGAACCGGTGTAAAACTGTAGGTCCCTTCCCTTGCCCCTTACTAGGAGGTAGGCTCAAGTTGTAGCCGACTGGGTTGGTACCACCGTACTGGATGTAAGATGGCCGCATAGCAGCCTCGGTTGTGTAATGTGTTCCCCTCTAGTCCAGTACAGCCAGCAATCCAGGGAAGACTCCGGTATGGTACCTACCTTCTCGGAGGTGATATTGGCTGGTCGGAGCATGTGCTTTGGCCCCTCCGATTCAGCCACCCATACCGGATTACCTACATAAAAAAAAGAACATTTCATGAGCACCATCGTCAGGAAAAATTCACTGACTCACAATCTACCATTAGGACCTTCACTAACTGGCCCGGCGGCTCTCGCAACCTACCACACTAACTTCGCAGTAAAAGTAACGGCCGGTCGAGCAGTCTGCATCGCACCGCGGCGCCACGAGCCTGCGTTTCTGACGCAACTGACGACGGCGACGTAACAAGACACCATTTGTGCCAAAAATCACACGGAGAACGCAGCCGTAGTAAAATAAAGTGAAAAAAGAACGCATCCGAAGCAAAGAACTCGTGAAAACACAACACAAAAAAGAACGCATCAAGCGGCGGCGGCGCGGAGGTGAGAAGAACGCGGCAACAATTTGAAAATGGAATAGCTGCTCCATTTCGAATTGGCTGTCAAAACCTCGTCGCAGCGTCAGCAGTGTATGAGAGTTACGGAAAAGTTGGTACAAAACGTGGTACAAGTGAGAGTGATAAGATAGTAGTGACAGAAGTGATAGAGTTAAGTATGCCGTGAGCGCGCGAGCTGTGCGATTAGGACCTTCTTTACACTATTCAACGTGAGTATTTACATATTTTAATTAATGTATTGAGAATGCATGCGGTTAATTAGATACAAAGGAATAATTTAAACGCTAATTAATACCTATAGACGAAGGCTAGTACATAATTACGAATTTAAATTACTTTTCAAGAACTGACCTATTCGGCGGGCGTGAATATCTCCGTAATCTGAGCACGGTCAGCACTTACTTGGATAGGGGACCGTTCCATCATTGAGGCCGACCGTGGTTCGGATTCCAAGTAGATCCCTTCACTCTACCTTACTAGGTACCTACCGGACGGTCGAAGCGGCTGCCCGCCTTTTCCGTCTTGCAGTGTAGCCGGCACGACCAAAAGAAAACACTGACATAGCACCTAGTTTATTGTAGGAGAAGTGGTCAACCATGTCGGTTTCTTAAAAAAACCAAAAGTATAAAAATTTAAAGAACCTAAAAGTAAAACTTTAATAATTTGTGTAGATATTATTCATTCTTTATTCATAATTCGTATGGTCGTACAATACGCTTGGATTTTTACCAATTTTTTCAGATAAATAAAAATTATTTATGGCATGGCTTCTTAATTTAAGAAGAAATTCCTCTGCCGAAATTTATACCTCTCTGCCAGCGCTCAAGCACTATTAAGTAATCTGTGGCTGAAGGTTTTCGATCCACGTTATTACCAAAAATGTTTACCAATTCTTGGTAGGTAAGGCTGCTCTGAAGGCTTTTACGGATGGCACAAATTGACTGCTAGCTCATAAGCTGCCTTCCCCATCGCACTTCGATGATCAACAGACAACAACGGAACTTTGGTTGGTTCCTTCGCCTTATTGACAATGAAACATTTAATCTACCCTTTCGATGTACAGCGCCCATACGTCGCCCTTCTCATCAAACTCCTCAACCCTTCCGATTGCCATGGTGGAGCCCACTGCTCGTCGCCAGTGGAATATAATTCGGTAAATTCTGGAACGCTCTCCCTGCCCATATATTCCCCCCAAGTACAGTCTCGGGTCCTTCAAGAGGGGCCGTGAACGGGCACCTGTCATGCCGGAATGGCATTCGCAACGCCCGCATACGACCGAATGTCCATGGGCGTCGTTAGACCTTATGGCCGGCTCGGCGACATAAGTCGCGCTTTCAATAAAAAAAATTACCTAGTACAATATGTGTATTAATCAAATGTATATTATTGATTGCCCTACAAACATTTTAGATAACATGCGGCGTACAACAGTTGGCGAGCCCAAGTGAGAGGGATTTAGTAATTGTGTTGGATTTCGTTGAGCGTTCTCTATCCCTTAGGGACTCTGGGCCCTAAGTGATAGGGAAGATGAGTACTATGGGGTTGATATTAACAAATCATTGTTAAAAGCCCTAAAAATATATAAAAAGGCGGACTCGTACCGTGTGAGGCCGGTACTTTAAAAGAATAGCCCCACTGCATCTCTCCCCGTGTATGTCGTAAAAGGCGACTAAGGGATATGCCTCCCTTCTTATATTACTAGGTGGTAGGGTTTAACCCGCCCGGGTTGGCACCACCGCACTGAATGAAAGGTCGGTCGAAACGGCTATGTAAATAGTTTGTGTTTTCCGTCCAGTTCAGTGTAGCCGGCACGACCGAAGGGAGGCACTGACGTGGCACCGAGTTCACCCGGTGTTATGGGCTGACATCACGGATGTTGTAGGTGATGTAGCCAACCGTGTCAGTTTCAATAAAAAAAAAATAAAAAAAAGCGGATTTATCCCTTATAGAGATTTGTTCCAGTCACCCTTTAGACGTTTACGTGCGTAAATTGTGACGTGAGGCGACGGCCGTGTCGCGGCGACCTATTAAAATTCCGGTTATTACAAACTGTTGCCGAGTCAACATTTTGAAATTTAATACATATTAAAAAACCCAAAAAAATATAATGTAGGCTACATAAGTGAGAGCATTATGTCACTAGTGGCGTGGCATAACCGTGTTCAATTTCGTCAAAATTATTAGTTTGGTAAGTCCTCAGTCAGTAAGACCTTGTACATACATACATATCACACACGCTGAATCCCGACAATCGGGGTAAGCAGAGTAATCGGTGTTGTGCTGCAAGTACTCTGGTAAATTACAGCACAACACCGACCACCACGTTTCGCAAAGTATTCGAACAAGATTAAATCGATCAAGCAGCAAGTAAGGCACGAAAACCCACCTGCTGCATGACTCGGTGGAAGTACCGTGCCAAGGTGAGAGGTGGCGATCCCGTCGCCCTTTAGCACGATATCTTGTCCTTATCCCTTAGTCGCCTTTTACGACATGCACGGGGAGAGATGCAGTGGGGCTATTCTTTTTAAGTACCGGCACCACACGGTACTTGTGTGACCTTGTGTGTTGCTAAATACTGGTGTGTACGTGTATACAATAACTGATATTAATTTGATATACCAAGGTTGCACCACGTTAAGTTTACGATAAATAAAATAAAATCCAGTTTTTTTTTTATGTAATCCGGTATGTGTCGCTGAGTCGAAGGGGCCAAAGCGCATGCTCCGACTAGCCAATATCACCTCCGAGAAGGTAGGTGCCATACCGGAGACTTCCCTGGATTGCTGGCTATACTGGCCTAGAGGAGAACACAACCGAGGCTTCTATGCGGCCATCTTACATCCAGTACGGTGGTACCAACCCAGTAAGGGGCAAGGGAAGTATAAGTAACAGCAGTAGGTCATCAGGGGTTTCGTACCGCTAATTTTTAGGGTTCCGTATCCCGTACGGGACCCTATTACTAAGCCTACGCGCCGTATGTCTTATTGTCCATGGTCCACCCGTCCGTCCGTCTGTCCGAGGCCTGTATCTCTTGAACCGTAATAGGTAGCCCGTTGAAATTTTCACAGAATATGTGTTATTTTATTATGGCCGATGTAACAACAAATAATAAAAATAAGAAAAAGTAAAAAAATCACGGGGTTCCCATAGAAGAAACCAAAAAGTGTATGCGCGCGCGCCATCTACCGAATAGAGTATGAAGCATTTTAACTAATCATGAATTTGAACTAATATGAAGCATTTAACACGCCATAGATGGCGTGAGCGGCGCTACGGCGATACGGAACCCTCGGTGCGCGAGTTCGACTCGCACTTGGCCGGTTTTTTATAATTTGAGTTTGCACTATAATAACATCACGTTTCATGCTTCTACGTATCAGTGGGCTTGGGGTGAAATTTGGACCTAAGGAAGCTGGAACCGGTTGCTTGTCAATGAACTTAGCTACATAATAGACACGGTAATATGGGGAGATTCGCCCATATCAACGATCGATGTGTGCGTGAGCGCACGCGGATGCAACGCTTTGGATTGACCAAAAATATCTGCTGCGAATGTGTTCGTGCGTTCGCCCTTAAAGTATGAAATGAATTGTGATTGTATGATAGATATTTTTTTATTAAATAGATAGATGCCATTTCTGGTTTAGACCCGAGAGATATTATTTATTTCCCTCTCACTCACATTTACTTACTTATTTTTTGCGAAATATTAAACAAAGAAGCCACGTGCGCGAGCTACTCCGGAGCAACAAAATGAAACTGAAGGAATGTGCGAAGGGCTTCGTATAGATACGGAACCCTAAAAAACGGGTCAAGTGCTAGTCGACACGCGCGCCGAGGGTTTTGTACTACCACACAATAATATTTGTGTTTTTTTTTTTAATGCAAACTGACACGGTTTGCTACATCACCTACAATACAACATCCGTGAAGTCAGCCCATAACACCGGGTGAGCTAGGTGCCATGTCAGTGCTTCCCTTCGGTCGTGCCGGCTACACTGAACTGGGCGGAAAACACAAACTATTTACATAGCCGCTTCGACCGATGCTTCATTCAGTGCGGTGGTACCAACCCGGGCGGGTTGAACCCTACCACATAGTAAGGTAAGAAGGGAAGGGACCTACAGTTTTACGTGGAATCCGAACCACGGTCAGCCTCCAACGGTCAAGCGGTCACCCATCCAAGTACTGACCGGGCCCTCCACCCAGCGTTGCTTAACAATAGCGACAGTCGACTGTCTGCACCACTGAGCTATCGAGGCTGACAAATTTATTTACTTACCAATTAATTTACCAATTGTTCATGAATTTCCTTGTGCACAATTCCCACGTCGTTGCATAAATCTTCATGTTCTCATCTCGATTGTCTACGTGATTGGCATTCATCGGTTCTCCTTCGCGTATCAACTCTGTCTGCCTCGTACCGTACGTATCGTTCGTACGGCAGCACTTGTCAGTGAGCGCGTTACATCATACGTAGGCATGTAACTCACTAGTCGCAGTAGGTATTGCGCTCACGTGGGCCAATTTGCACAACTGTTTGCCCTAGTGCCGGCCCACGCTTCGAATACTCGGATCTACAGCATAGGCATAACCAAAGATTTTGAAAGGAAAGTAGATATGCGAACGAGGCGTATCCGCGACGACAAGGTAATATGGGGAAATTAGCCCATATCAACGATCGATGTGTGCGTGAGCGCTCGTGGATGCAATTGTATGAATAATTGTGAATTGTGCGATCGGAAACTGGCGACAGCGGTTCCGGACGAAGTGCGTTCATGACAAATTTTATATCCTGCGAAAATCTTTGGGCATACCTGACAGAAACATACAATTATTCTGACAAACATTCGCCAACTTCCGTACTGGCCAATTATTTATTCGCCAATTCCTTATTCGCCAACTCTCGATTTGCCTATTCCTTACTGACCTACAGCTGTATAGTACAGTTACAATACAACCAATAAAATAACAAGGTAACTTGATTATATTGTTAATTTTTAAAATAAATTTAATTCAGATTCCGCAAATAAAAAAAAGTATACATAAGTGTGTGTATTTTAAAGATAATCTTCTGTCTGATACATTCCACTACATCTATTCTTTCTTCTTCAACGAAGTCTTTGACAACCATATTTATATTTCGTCGCTTCAGTTCGGGAGTTGTCCAAGTGCCACAGAGCAAATTTTACAGGTGAGCTGTAAACTTTATATTTTGGTTTTCACTGTGTGATTGCGTTACTGTTAAGCATATGTTTGGAAACTGACTAACTGTATTAGAATCGCTATAAAACAATAAATAAGTGTGAACTTCGAGAACCAAAATCAAGGTTTGGTGAGCGCTGTCGGAGAACTTACTACAATCCTTGCTAATTAAGTGGAATATTGTAGAATAAAGCGGAAGATAGTGGGTTCGATTCCCGTTGGCAGACACCACTTTCTTCCTTTTTCAAAGCTTGATAAACAAGTATGTATATTTCTTTCGTGCGCACAATTTGCTCAGTGGGTCGAATTTCACGTAAAACTGCAAGTAATTAAACAGTTATCGATGTTCACGACCGTGAGCCACCCGAGGGTAGCCGACTGCGGAAACCGATCAGCGCAACGCAGCCGCGCGTGATTGCGTGAACTTGAGGCGCGCGCGTGCGCCGGCTCAGGTGCGCGCGCGCAGTGAAAGTTCCCCCCCCCCCCCCCCCCCCCTCCCCCCTCTATAGCTGCAGCAGTAGGTTCAGCTCACATCGAGACGCGACGCGACGAGGCGCGCACTTTTCAAGATACAGAACTTGTTCACTATAGGGTAGCTCCACACGTACGTAGATGCTCGACGAGCAAAATTTATAGAGCAAGCTTGCTGCGAGCCATGTTCGACGTTGCATCCACACATGCTCACTGTGCGTCGTATTGTATCGAGCCATGGACGACTTGTTGCTGTGTCTTGCGGGGATCGCCTGCTATATAAAACTACAAAACCAAAACACTCGACGTAAACGAAAACGCTGGGTGAAGCCGCTGTTCCAAAAAAGAGAAGTGTTCAGCCATATAAGGCTTATAAATGAGTTTGAAGCTCCTGATTTTCATAACTATTTGCGGATGAATAAAATGTTATATGACAAATTGCTTAATCATGTGACTCCTAAAATAAAACCACCACCAGCCTCCGCCGCCCGTGGGACCGACTGACTTGCTCGAAGTAGCGGCCACACGCATAGAAAAAGGTACAAATTTTCGTGAGAGCTCCTCAGTGTCGGAATCCATGCACCTGACCCTTTTGGAGCACATGTCCGACCAGTACCTTAATCACGAGATTTAACCTACTACGCTACGCCGTGTTCTCCGCATCATTTTGTATGGAGAAACGAAGTTCGCAAATCTATCACTAAAGGCGCTGCTCCGTTTCTCCATACAAAATTATGCGGAGAACACGGCGTAGCGTAGTAGGTGTAATCTCGTGATTAGGGCCCACATTCGCTCTAATATATCGCTATCGTTAGTCCCATTCATGTTTTTAAATTTGACCGAAGGATTGAGAAAACAGTTCGGTATGACTGCTCGTCCAAAATGCATATTATTATACTAATTAGATTAATAAATTAACTAAAGTATGGTATCATTAACTTGTTTCCACTTCCGAAACTTAATTTGTTGCCAGCATTCAAATGCCAATTGCCAATATAACATTAAAAGCAAGTTATGTTTAACATAATCAGCGGATATTGACACATGTTACGCGAAATCCTTACGGCAGACAGAACTTAATAGTACTTATGTCTGTGTCTGTCTGTACAGTAAAGCGGCGATTATCAGAACTTCGGACATCCAAATGACCGCTTATCTGAAATATATTTAACAAATTAACTACAAATAGTAAAGTATCAGTTATCTTATCTATCACGCAAAAATATCCAAGTACTATTTTTAATAGAGAAGATATTGGACGGACATAATATGTCAATATAACATATACAGGTAGGCAATGTTCAGTATTTATATTATAAACACTGAATATTGCCTATATATGTATACAATAATTAAATGTACATGCATTATGTGCATATACGTATGGACAGAGTTTTTATTATACAAATATAAAAGTTGAAATGAAATGAAAATATACTTTATTGTACACCGTATAAAAAGGTTACAAAAGGCGAGTTTAATGCCGTGCGGCATTCTTTACGAACTAACCTTTGGGATGTGGAACAGACGTAGGGGCGGACAATGCAGTACTAAACCGGGAACAGTTGTATGAAATATAAATACACACATATACAAATTGTACAAAGATACATACAATCAATATAAATCCTTACATATACATAATTACATATATACAATAAGAAATATACATATTATAATATACCTACATCAACTCTTATATACTATACATACATACTTATATACATACTTTACATATATTTCAACTGGATTGAAGACGCAAGGGCATCGGTGAGTATATATATTTATTTTACCTACTCATTGCCATTGCCAAAGTTAGTACTAAAAATCCTTTTTTTTCTCATAACATAACACTATTAATGTCTCATACATAAATTTGTATTTATTACAATGTTGTTTTATCTACTTGTATTTTAAATTTTACAGGTTTTCATTAATACTTATATTTTTAAATTTTAATTTAAAATTGTCACATCTTATCTTTGCTAATACCTACATTCCTTCATTTACACATTTCACAGATGTAATGGTTGGCTGGAAGAAATCTTTTCAAGGGATAAGTCCGCCTTTGCACCTCATGCACCTGTATTAATTGTGTTAAAATTGTTCTACCTATCTATATTCAAGTAAATATAAAAAAGTAATACAAATAGGTAACTAATGAATTAAAACCTACATAAGAATCATTAAAATAACTATCGAAAAAACAGTGCGTTTTCAAAAGTTTGCGATTTTTTTTTTTCAAAACTTGCGGCATTAGCCCGCTGTATAAACTAACACATCTATAATATATACAGCTTCTAAGTATAAACAGTCAATTAGCCGGAAAATTATTTATTTTCCGAATACCGATGGCACCCAATCAGTTCCGATAATCGGCACTCTACTGTACTTTGACTTGATGACTTGATTGACTTGACTTTGACTTTGACTTTGTATCGCTTCGTATACAAAATAGCACATATTACATAGCGGACGTCTAAGAATATTAGTCTATCTATGTATATCCTTACCTATAATAAAATCCAACGTCTGCTTTCTGTCTGAGTGTCTGAGTGTCTGAGTGTATGTCTGTCTGTCCGCTTATAACTCGAGAACCACTGAACCGATTTTAATAAAACAAAATTCCACGGATAGCTTGATTCTTCCCATCAACTATAGGCTACTTACTATCACGCTAAATGGCTTATGAGGTTAGCAGTGAAGTGAAATATGAGAGCGGGCGGAGCCGCGGGCACAGCTTGTACTATATATAACAGAATCACTAAGCATTGATGTATTGAGCGCCATTTCCCAATTGCCAATGTTCCGTGTAATTTGGCGGTCTACATTTTATAATTATTAATGAAACAATTTAATAAGTATAACATTATATATAATTACATATATACATAGCGTCACGCCTGTTTCCCGGTGGGGTAGGCAGAGACAACGGATCTTCACGTAAATTATGAATTAAATACTTTCATTCAGCCCGCCACACAAAGAAATAGTCGGGTAAAAAATAGATCTGGATGGAACCTCGGCGCACACATGGAACATTCGAAAAATTCAAACCAATGACAACGCCATCTATCTTTCGTCCTCGCTTTCGTCATCATTTTTATCTGACGATGACCAATAAGTCTAAATATCATGAAAAATATGTGTTTTTTTAATTTCTAATGAACAAAATATAATATTATATAAATATGGATGTAAGGAAACTATATTTCCTTAATTTGTACAGCGCTCTAGTGTCGGTAAAACAGTGATCATGTACTCATGTACTTTATAGTTGGCGCTAGGAGTAATGACGGCCAACTCGGTCGAGAAAGCAGGTTTATGTTTGAAAGTGACAGAACTCACCATGATGGAAAATATTTGATTAATAGAAATTTTTACAAAAAGGAATTGACAATAATTTCAAATACTATACTTTAATTGTCGTTTCTTTGATTTCAGGTAACTAGAGTAGTATGATTTAAGTTAAACTGTGTAATTATTATTGTGTATGTACTCGTAAGTACTAAAATAAATCTTTGATTTCAGAGCAACACAATTTATTTATTTGAAACTTTTGTCTTATATGGATATAAGTACTAGCTTTTACCGGCCGCTTCGCTCGCGTGAAATTCGTATTTAAAAAGAAGAAAGTAAGTACGTAAGCCCGATATAATAGTACATTTATTTCGGCACGCGGAACAATTCGGTTTGTATGAGAGAGAGCCACATCTTAGTGTAACCGGAACTGAATTGTATTAGCCTATCCTGTGTCCCGTATAGTTAAATGTGCTTGTTCTAAGTTACATTAAATTCTGATGATCGGTTTAAGATTTATGGAGGAACATACATATACATACAGAAAAGATTTCTAAAATCGTCAATTTAATTTTAGTATCATACATAGAGTCTACAAACGCAATATCTCATAATAAAACAAAGTAACTTACTCCTGCCTGACCATCCCTTCCAGATTTATTATCAGTATTGATTGTAAGTTAGAAAATCTATGCAATTAAAGCATCGTAATAGATTGCATTTCATTCAATAAGAGAATCGTGATTTCTAATCCACCGTCCAGGCGGACGAAATTTTTCATTCATTGCAACTTTAATTAATTACTATGTGCGTACTGCAGATACGTTTCTATACAACATTAAGACAATCAATAGATAATTATCTACACGAATATTAATTAGGAAGTTGAGTATATGCTATACAATGATGGTTGAATCGTACAAGCACGCACAGAAACAATCTAATTTTTTTAATAACGGAAGAACTTACAATTTTGTTTTTTAGGCTTCCGTATCCGGTACGGGACCCTATTACTAAGCCTACGCCGTTTATCTGTCTGTCTTTCCGAGGGCTGTATCTCTTGAACCGTAATAGGTAGCCCGTTGAAATTTTCACAGAATAAATGTATTATTATTACTTATTATGGCCGATAAGAAAAAGTAAAAAATTCATGGGGGTTCCCATAGAAGAAACTAAAAAGTGTATGCGCGCCATCTACCGAAAAGACTATGAAGCATTTTAACTAATCATGAATTTCAACTAATATGAAGCATTTCATAAACACGCCATAGATGGCGTGAGTGGCGCTGACCACGACATGGTGACACGGAACCCTCGGTGCGCGAGTTCGATTCGCACTTGGCCGGTTTTTTTTATGTAATCCGGTATAGTGTGACCACTATAACTGGGCCACCCTGTATATAAAATTTTGTCTCTCTATTTTATATTATTTAATATTAAGACATTGTTTTGTTGCACCTACCCTTGTTTTATATGTTAAAAAGGGTAGGCTGGCGGAAAATGACATATGCATTAAGTGCTACCTTTATGTACGACTTATATGTGCAATAAAAGTTTTTTTTTAAATTTTTATTTCGATTAATACTGTATGGATGTTGACGTGGTTTCTTACGCCACCATTTTGACTATAACAACGATATTTAACAACGAGAATGATCAATCAAAAGATAAAATAACATAAAGACGATAATAAAAGATTTTACGAATATAATCATGATGAAATTATGAGCCTGGTGTCAAGCAAGACATAGACAGACATAGACAGATATATAGACAGACATAGATAGACATAGACAGATGCAACATGCAATACATATTTCGAAGTAAATACTTACATTAATAATGTAGATAGATAGTCAGATAATAAAAAACCGGCCAAGTGCGAGTAGGACTCGCGCACCGAGGGTTCCGTATCGCCATGTCATGTTCAGCGCCATTGGAAATGCTTCATATTAGTTAAAATTCATGATTAGTTAAAATTCTGCATACTCTTTTCGTTAGATGGCGCGCATACATTTTTTCAATAATAAATAACAGACAGACAGACGGCGTAGGCTTAGTAATAGGCTTTCGTACGGGATACGGAACCCTAAAAAAGGTACATACATACAGCAGATGTAGCATTTTATAATATGTAGGGATAAAGAGATCGGACAAGCGCGTAAGTAATGAGCAGGTGAAAAGAAAAACAGGTATGTCACGGTCGTCGAACGTGCGGCCTTTTGTGGAAAATGAATGGAGATAATGTTGAAACATGTGATGTAACTATACTGACCTTTAGCGTCGAACATCTCAGCAATAATTGGATTTCGTACCTGAAAGAAAATTACAAAATGTTTTTAAATTTCAAAACTTCAGAAACTTGTTTGCTGGGCTTTCACATTGTCATACAATACGCGAGCTTTTGAATGTGGCAAATTTTTTTTCTGTTTGAATTACGGTTGAGTTCACCTTTTTGAAGTGAAAACTTCTTTAGCGGCGCTTGGCACTTTTTTAGGTGGGTAAAAAATGTTAAACTCGCGTCTTCGCGACATCGCGACATCGCGACATCGCGACAGCGTCATTATTATTTAAAATGTAACCTTAAGTCATTGCATTAAGGGTTAAGTTACGAGTGGCACGGGATCTGCCGGCACTCCCGGAGTGCAACTGTTAAGTAGGGTTCCGTAACACGTTTATGTCTGTCCATTCTACTAAGTTCTGCAAATGAATGTAGGGTTCCGTAACAAATGCATGTCTGTCCGTTCTACTAAATTTAACATTTATTTCAAAATGAATGTAGGGTTCCGTAACAAATGCATGTCTGTCCGTTCTACTAAATTTTACAATTTTCAACCAAGGTCCTCCGACGGTTATTTTATAATAAAAGTAACGTTCCGTAACACGTTTATGTATGTCCATTCTACTAAGTTCTGCAAAATGAATGTAGGGTTCCGTAACAAATGCATGTCTGTCCGTTCTACTAAATTTAATTTTTTTTTAAGCAATGTTACGGTGTTGTTTCCACTTCTGCCGGCACTCCCGGAGTGCACCTGAGGCTTTTTTTTTATTAAAAGCGCAACACATGGCGCTGGGCCACCGATAAGGTGTCTAACGACGCCCGCGAACATTATGTTCAGGCTCATGTCCCATACACAGTCACACACATAATCAATTACATTCAACACAATTTGCACAATATACTACATACACGTTCAGCTGGAACAAATTGTGACAAGTTCGAGTGCAGTCCTTACTACCTTAAGAATAAACAATAAAATACAGACATTTTCTATGTATGAAAATTTTCCTTTGAATTCCTTGAAGTCTACAAAATACTCACCACAAAGTATGATTGTCCAGACTTAATTGAAATGTTTGACCTGTACCAGAACTATCACCTTCGTGGTCACAGCAAAAAACTTAACCAGACAGCTTCTAACACAAACATCCGAAAGCACTTCATAACAAATCGAGTGGTGAACGCCTGGAGTAAACTCCCACAGGATGTGATTGACTCCCCAAACACAAACACCTTCAAAAACCGATTAGATAAATATATAATAAAAAGTACATCAACAAACAAATAGCAACAGTGCCCAAGTACAAAAACTAAAAAAAAAAAAAAAAAACAATCAACAATGTGGAACGCACTCCCTGCCCATCTATTTCCTCCCAAGTAGAGCCTGGGGTTTTTCAAAAGGCGCGTGAAAAGGCTCCTGTCAGGCCGGCATGGCATTCGCAATCCCCGTGCATCACAGAATGTCCATGGGCATCGTTAGACACCTACTTGTAGGTGAAACGATGCCACATGTCGCGCTATCGATAAAGAAAAAAAAATCATTCATTATCTGAAAAAAAAAAAACTTATATGAACACATCAGCTAGAGCTGCTTGTTCATTAAAAAATAAATAAATAAATTGGTCTACTAGCGCAGCGGTTCCGGGAACCGGGTTCCCAAAAGGTGTCCCGCGGAACCCTGGGGTTCCGTGGGTTACAGCCGGAAAAAGCACAAAACGCTCTCCCTAATCAAACACGTGTAATATGTTTTTAATTTCAAACTGTAAGTCTTGCTATTCAAATCAAACATGATAATCCGTCACAGAGCATGAAATGCGCGCGCCCGCCCTTACTAGAGGCGCCGCCGTGAGCGCGATTTCTCTACAACGGCGTTGAAGCCTGTGGGCGTGGCTTATGACTTACATATGTGTGTTGTGCGTGTGCATTTGTTTTGTGCGTGTGCCTAACTTGCTCCTCTTTGTGTGTAGTGTCGATACTAGCACACACACACACATACGAAGCGCTAGCAGCTCAGCGTACGGTTATTGGGTTTCAAATATCATCGCTTAGGGCGCCTCTAGTAGGGGGCGCGGGCGGTAGGTATTTCATGCTCTGTGTAATCCGTCAACAATTTTATTATAAAAAATTAGGTACCTATAGGATAGGTCACATAAATTTAGTTTTTATATATTCACAATAGCTAATTAACTACAGATACTATCACGGACGCTGCTCTATGGAACTAGCATCCCTTATTCCCTGCCACCCGTCCTATCTCCGCATGACTCGTCGCAGAGAGACTCAGCACCCTTTTGTTGTTGACATTGGGCTTTTGAGAAGCCATCGACTCTCTAAATCGTTTCTTTGTCGCACAGCTAGGGTCTTCCGGCGAGTGTATTTCCTGAATCCTTTAACCTGGGTGTCTTCAAGCGTCGTATCAACGGGCTAGACAGCCTAGCAACAGTCCGCATATCTGCTGGCATGGCACCTAACTGAGCGTGGTTTCGCGAGGAGAGGTGATTTTAGCTCTGTCGACTGCACCATTGGTCTCTCGGCACAGCCACCCATGCTGGTTTACATTAAAAAAAACTTTTTTAATTGACTTGGTGTTGCGCCAACAGAAGGACGACCATTTAGGATTCCGTAGCTATGAAAATAATTGGCAACAGCTGTACTGGCGTATTACTGCGTCCTAATTCACACGACATTACTCATCTGTCGATCTGTTGTAAGCGGCTTGTCCAATCGGTCAATTTGTAAAATGACAGCCTCTTGAAATGTTTTTTCTACTCCACCAGTCGCAAGGCTAGACGCTGGATCGAGTCCAGAGGCGCAAGCTGGTATTTGGCAGAGCCATCCCACAGGTGCGAGCAGTACTCCAAGCAGGACCTGATCTGCGATTTATACAGAAGCAGCTTTTGGTCCGGCGTGAAGTACCGTCGCACCTTATTGAGTACGCCCAGCTTTTTAAAAACCAGCTTGGCCTTGCCCTCGATATGGCGACGAAAGTTTAGGTCGTGCGAAAGTTCGACTCCGAGGGCCCCGATGGACATGCACGGGGCGAGTTGCAGTGGGGCAATTCTTTTTAAATACCGGCCCACACACACGATACTTTTACCACGTGCACGGGGAGAGATGCAGTAGGGCTACTCTTTTTAAATACCGGCCCCACACGATACTTTTACGACATGCACGGGGCGAGATCCAGTGGGGCTATTCTCTTTAAGTACCGGCCCCACGCGATACTTACATACAATGCATTTTTTATTTGTATCTGTGTTTTTGTGTGCAACAAAGCATTTCTATTCTATTCTATTCTAATATCTTAATGTCGGCTCTCTCTAAATCTCAGGTGGCTAAGCTCAAGTGGCAGTGGGCTGGACACGTCAGCCGAAGAGACGATGACCGTTTAGGACGACGACATCAAGTACGTCGGCGCAAAGCAGTGGTTCCGTACCGCTGAAGGCCGGTGGAGGACTGGAGGAAAATTGGAGAGGCGTATGTCCAGCAGTGAACGCTTACACGCTGACTGACTGACAAAAATTTCGTAACGTTTTTTTAAGTCTAATCTACATAACTCTAATATAATTCAGAACCTTCGCCAAAATCGGATAGTTGCTTTCGGAGCTGCGGGCAAAAGCTAATCTACTGCATCGAGATACATTTACTTCTTAATAGAGAGTGCACTCGGATAGCGCGCCGTGTTCCACAGAGTTTAAGCCATCCAGCCGCAACCAGCCTCTAGTCAGCATTCTAGTCATTTTTATTTACATGTTTAGGTATATTATTTATTTATTGACAACTGTAATTACGAGTACAATTATTCATTACTATGACCATTGAAGTAATTTTGACCATATTGTTTGTTTTTAATTACTATATTTAATATCATATAATTTAATTTCATTAATTTAGCATAAATAGCCCTTACGAGCCCTTACTAAATTGACGATTTTTAGAAATCTTTTCTGTATGTATGTATGTATGTTCCTCCATAACTCTTAAACCGATCATCCGAATTCGATGGAACTTAGTGCAAGCACATTTGACTATACGTGACACAGGATAGGCTAGGACGTGACATAGTATGGGAAAATTCAGTTCCGGTTACGCTTCGTGTGTGGCTCTCATATCCGATCTCGAATTGTTCCGCGCGCCGAAATAAAGGTACGGTAGCGGCCTCACTTATCTTTCTTCTTTTCAAATACGAATTTCACGCGAGCGAATCCGCGGGCAAAAGCTAGTCAAGAAATAAACACAACAAGCATAACACCACTCCATCATTGAACCACACTACAGATGTCTCTGAATCTTTCTTCGTAGCGCATCCTCTAGTAATAAATTATATCGGCTGCCTGCTTGCAGTTTTGCAAGAGCGCGAGGGTCATCAATTGCTCTATCAAACTGGCAGCGGGGCCCATCAGCTGGCTGATAACTGAGTCAAGTTTCTGGCGGGTGTGGCAGTGTTACCTTGGACACCATATACGTGTTGACACACTTAAAGAGTATGCCGTTCTCTGTCGACCGACCGGTTCCTGCCTGCTTTCGCAACTATTTCAACATTCCACACTTCAGGCATAGTAAATTCAGGCACCATAGTTTTTTTGGCGTGGCGCAGAGCCACCCATGAGGTGTCTAACAACACGCCGGGGTTGCGAATGCCATGCAGGCGTGACAGCTACCTATGCCTCTCTTGGAGGACCCGAGACCTTACTTGGGGGGAAATATGTGGGCAGGGAGCAAAGACCGTACCAACTTAGTGTTAATAAGAGACAAACAGTTTTCTTGCCGTCTTTCTCCGCTCTACAAGGATTTTCGGTGCCACACACAACCAAGAGGAAAGGGTATGCCGGAGTTTTGGAGCACGATATTCGAGAAAATACATATGGAGCGCCGCGTCTATCTAAGTTGGTACGGTCTTTGGCAGGGAGAGCGTTCCAGAGTTTACCAGTTCTGTGGAGGAAAGATCTGCAGAACCGATTGGTATGCATTCGCAGTAAGTCCAGCGTGAGGGTTCATCAAGATTTGACTATCTGTCAGCCTCTAGCTCTGCGGTGCAATGGAACGACGTGTAATCGTGAACATTAAGCACACCTTGACGTGGTCAGAACTCGGATGGGCGACCGTTCGATCGCTGAGGCTGTCTTTTGTTCGGATTTCACGTAAAACTGTAAGTTCCTTCCCTTAATCCCAGGTCCCAGGTGGTAGGGTTTAACCCGACCGGATTGGTAGGTACCACCCCACTGAATGAAAGGTCGATTGATGTGGCTATTACGGGACCCTATTACTAAGCCTACGCTGAAATTTTCACAGAATATGTATTATTATGGCCGATATAACAAAAAATAAGAAAAAGTACAAAATTCATAGGGGTTCCCATAGAAGAAACCAAAAAGTGTATGCGCGCGCGCCATCGATGAAGCATTTTAACTAATATAAAGCATTGTTTTCTTAGTTAAACCAAATTTGTCACCACCTTATTGGTCATTTGCCTGCTACATAATTTGTAGTAACGACAAAATAAATAACGATTTCGTCACACCTGGAGGAGGGTTATTAAGTTTTGTATTGGTTACAGGTTTATATTTTATTTTGTAGTTAGTTTTTAGTTTTTAGTAGTTTTTAGTTATAGTTTTTTAATTAGTTAATTGTCTTTAAATTTTATTTGATAGGTAGTTTAAGTTTATTTAATAATTTTAATTTATTACTGTCAAATTTATATTAATAAAGGATTGTTTATTTAATAACAATAAATAATCAATAACGATTTTAATTCTTCATATTATCTCTTGCAGACACGTCCGTCGTCCCGCGCCGACGCGCGTGCGATGCGTATCGCGTGAAAGAGACGCCAACAGCAAGATGGGCATCGTCACAGTCGTCTCCGGGGCCGTCAAGGGCGCCCTCACCATCGCTGGTATCAGCAAGCTGACCTTCATTCCTAGTGAGCACCACAATATTTTGTTTTCTGGCACACACTCGAAACACACTCGCCGGGAGACAGTTCCACGCCCTGGCGGTGCGACAAAGAAACGATTCTGAGAATCGATGGGTGCTCAAAAGCCCAATGCCAACAACAAAAGGGTGCTGAGTCTCTCTGCGACGAGTCATGCGGAGATAGGACGGGTGGCAGGGAATAAGGGATGCCAGTTCCAAAGAGCAGCGCCCGTAATAGTATCTGTAAAACAGACTAAGCGAACCTACAAATCGTCTGTGACTCAGAGACTCCAAACCATCTGTAAGTTTCGGGTCACCAACAAGACGGATGACTTAAAAATAAAACTATTTTCTATTCCTTTTTACATTCAAAATGCTAAAAAAATACGTCGCGTCCTTTTCAGTGATGCTCGCAGCAATGGCGTACTTCAACTACGAGCTGTTGGACCCAGAGCAGCGGCCCTTCAACCAGAAGATTCTACGCGCCGAGTACGACTTCGTGATCGTCGGCGGAGGCTCTGCGGGCTCCGTGCTCGCCAACCGACTGACGGAGGTCGAAGGGTGGAAGGTGCTACTCCTGGAGGCCGGCGGTCACGAGACGGACATCAGCGATGTGCCGCTGCTGTCCTTGTACTTGCATAAGAGCAAACTCGATTGGAAATACCGGTGAGTGATTTTTTGTGAGACGCTCTTTAGCACGGCATCTTGTCCATATCCCTTAGTCGCCTTTTACGACATGCACGGGGAGAGATTCAGTGGGGCTAATCTCTTGAGTACCGGTCCCACACGGTACCTGATTTGTTTCGATAGTTTTTTTTTTATGGGAACTGACACGGTTGGCTACATCACCTACTACATCCGCGATGTCAGCCCATAACACCTTGGTGAACTAGGTGTCGTGTCAGTGCTTTCCTTCGGTCGCGCCGGCTACACTGAACTGGACGGAAAACACGAACTATTTACATAGCCGTTTCAACCGACCTTTCATTCAGTACGGTGGTACCAACCCTGGCGCGTTAAACATAGTAAGGTAAGAAGGGAAGGGACCTATAGCACAGAATACTTAATTGGTACTACCTATACTTTTACGTGGAATTCGAACCACGATCAGCCTCCAACGGTCGAGCGGACCGCGGAAGGACCGTGCCAAGGTGAGAGGCTGGTCTGTCACGCTTTAGCAGGTCATCTTGTCCTTACCCCTTTTTTTATTATTTTATTTTTTTTAAATGTCGAGCGACCCATAAGGTGTCTAACGACGCCCATGGACATTCGTCGTAAGTATGCGGGGGTTACGAACGCCATACCGCACTGACAGGCCCCCATTCAGGCCCAAATCGGATTTAGATGCCACGTCAGGACTTCACTTTGGGTTTCTTCTCTAAATATTATAAAAATTGCTGTATCCGCGGATCCGTTCGCGATAATTTGAACTAAGAATAGATTCGACTTCGATTTTTCACCGAATCGTCGATCACTCCTTCCTGCTCCGTCCCTATGTAAGATAGCGTGAAGTTATATACCCTATAACCTTTTAGAGATATGTTAGATTGCATAGATGAAAACCCTACGCCAATCGCTTGAGCCAGTATAAGCGAACATGCATTCATACAGATGGCACAACGTACTACTACCCCACTGTATACCCTACTAGTCTGTCTGCTTAGTCTGTTTTACAGATACTATCACGGACGCTGCTCTGTGGAACTAGCATCCCTTATTCCCTGCCACCCGTCCTATCTCCGCATAACTCGTCGCAGAGAGACTCAGCACCCTTTTGTCGTTGACATTGGGCTTTTGAGAACCCATCGGTTCTCCAAATCGTTTCTTTGTCGCACCGCTAGGGTGTGGAACTGTCTTCCGGCGAGTGCATTTCCTGAATCCTTTAACCTGGGTGTCTTCAAGCATTGTATTAACGAGCTAGACAGCCCAGCAACAGTCCGAAAATCTGCTGGCATGGCACCTAACTGAGCGTGGTTTCGCGAGGAGAGGTGATTTTGGATCTGTCGAGTGCACCATTGGTCCCACCCATGCTGGTTTACATAAAAAAAAACTAGGGCGAACAACTAAACGAAATACTTTCTCAATTTTCAGTACGCAACCCCAAGACTCCGCCTGCCAAGCGATGGAGGACCACCGCTGCTGCTGGACCAAGGGCAAAGTCCTCGGCGGGTCCTCCGTCCTCAACACTATGCTCTACATAAGGGGCAACAGGCGGGACTTCGATCAGTGGGAGTCATTCGGCAACGCCGGCTGGGGCTACGAGGACGTGCTGCCTTACTTCAAGAAGTCCGAGGATCAGAGGAACCCGTACCTCGCGAAGGACACCAGGCATCATAACACCGGTGAGTGTTGACTGACAGTCAGATAGACAGCGACGTTTCACCTCACAGTCCATTTGTACCATCTCACCTTACAGTCCATTTGTACCATCTCACCTTACATTCCATTTGTACCATGTCACCTCACAGTCCATTTGTACCATCTCACCTTACAGTCCATTTGTACCATCTCACCTTACGGTCCATTTGTACCATCTCACCTCACAGTCCATTTGTACCGTCTCACCTCACAGTCCATTTGTACCATCTCACCTTACAGTCCATTTGTACCATCTCACCTTACATTCCATTTGTACCGTCTCACCTCACAGTCCATTTGTACCATCTCACCTTACATTCCATTTGTACCGTCTCACCTCACAGTCCATTTGTACCATCTCACCTTACAGTCCATTTGTACCATCTCACCTTACATTCCATTTGTACCGTCTCACCTCACAGTCCATTTGTACCGTCTCACCTCACAGTCCATTTGTACCATCTCACCTTACATTCCATTTGTACCGTCTCACCTCACAGTCCATTTGTACCATCTCACCTTACAGTCCATTTGTACCATCTCACCTTACATTCCATTTGTACCGTCTCACCTCACAGTCCATTTGTACCATCTCACCTTACAGTCCATTTGTACCATCTCACCTTACGGTCCATTTGTACCATCTCACCTCACAGTCCATTTGTACCGTCTCACCTCACAGTCCATTTGTACCGTCTCACCTTACAGTCAATTTGTACCATCTCACCTTACAGTCCATTTGTACCATCTCACCTTACAGTCCATTTGTACCATCTCACCTTACGGTCCATTTGTACCATCTGACCTTACAGTCAATTTGTACCATCTCACCTTACAGGTCCGTTTGTACCATCTCACCTTACAGTCCATTTGTACCATCTCACCTTACAGTCCATTTGTACCATCTCACCTTACGGTCCATTTGTACCATCTGACCTTACAGTCAATTTGTACCATCTCACCTTACAGGTCCGTTTGTACCGTCTCACCTTACAGTCCATTTGTACCATCTCACCTTACAGTCCATTTGTACCATCTTACCTTACAGTCAATTTGTACTACCTCACCTTACAGGTCCGTTTGTACCATCTCACCTTACAGTCCATTTGTACCATCTGACCTTACAGTTCATTTGTACCATCTCACCTGACAGTTCATTTGTACCATCTCACCTACAATCCATTTGTACCATCTCATCTTACAGTTCATTTGTACCATCTCACCTTACAGTCCATTTGTACCATCTCACCTTATAGGTTCATTCGTACCATCTCACCTTACAGTTCATTCGTACCGTCTCATCTTACAGTTCAGTTGTACCATCTCACCTTACAACCTTGTACCATCGTATCGTTGTTGGTGCGTGATCCAAAAATTGGTGCAGTGATCATGATTATAATGTTTTTATGGAAACTGACACGGTTGGCTACATCACCTACATTATGAATAATTATGATGTCAGCTCATAACACCTTGTTGAACTAGGGGCCATTTCAGTGCTTCCCTTCGGTCGTTCCGGCTACAATAAACTGGACGTAAAACACGAACTACTTACATAGCCATTTCGACAGACTTCACATTCGTAAAGGACCTAATAAACAATCATATTTCTGTTTTTCAGGTGGCTATCTAACCGTACAAGACACTCCGTACAACACTCCGCTAGGGATTGCGTTCATGCAAGCCGGCGAGGAGATGGGCTATGACCTCATCGACGTTAACGGGGAGAAGCAAACGGGCTACGCCTTCTACCAGTTCACCATGAGGCGCGGCACCCGCTGTTCCACATCGAAAGCCTTCCTGAGACCCATCCGCCTCAGGCAGAATCTACACATCGCTCTAATGAGCCACGTCACCAAAGTTCTCATCGACAAGCAAACCAAGAGAGCCTACGGAGTCGAATTTCTCCGGGACGGAACCAAACAGGTCGTATACGCGAAGCGAGAAGTCATCCTATCGGCCGGGTCCATCGGCTCCCCGCAACTCCTCATGCTCTCCGGAGTGGGACCGAAGCAGCACTTGGAAGAAATCGGAATCGACGTCATTCACGACTCTCCCGGCGTGGGAAAGAACTTGCAAGATCACATAGCCATAGGTGGCCTCGTCTTCCGAATAGATCATCCCATCAGTCTAGTTATGAACCGTCTGGTAAACATCAACTCCGCTCTGAGATATGCCATCACAGAGGATGGACCTCTCACGTCCAGCGTAGGCCTGGAAGTGGTCGCTTTCATCAACACTAAATACGCGAACGCCAGCGACGACTGGCCAGACATCGAGTTCATGATGACGTCGTGCTCAACTCCCTCGGACGGCGGGACTCAGGTGAAGAGAGCGCACGGTCTCACCGACGAATTCTACAACGAAGTCTTCGGCGCCATCAACAATGAAGATGTATTCGGAATTTTCCCCATGATGCTGCGGCCGAAGAGTCGAGGCTTCATCAAGCTTCGCTCGAAGAATCCCTTGGACTACCCGCTCATGTTCCACAATTACTTAACGCATCCAGACGACGTCGGCGTCTTGCGAGAGGGCGTCAAGGCTGCGGTAGCTGTCGCAGAGACGGAAGCGATGAAGCGCTTCGGAGCGCGGTTCCACAACAAGCCTTTACCAAATTGCAAGCATTTGCCGCTCTACACGGACGAATATTGGGACTGTCTCATCAGACAGTATACTATGACGATTTATCACATATCGTGCACTGCCAAAATGGGTCCGGCCTCTGATCCTATGGCCGTCGTGGACCCTCAGTTGAGAGTATACGGTATCCAGGGGTTGAGGGTAATAGATGCCAGCATAATGCCGACCATTACCAACGGGAATATCAACGCGCCCACCATCATGATCGGTGAGAAGGGGGCCGACATGGTCAAGGATCTGTGGCAGACTAGAAAGCGAAGACGGAGAGGCGTCTGCGCGAGGAAGGAGCAACTAGTCTTAGGGTTAGGGCATGTAAGAAATGTATGCAGCATCGAGAGATGACGAATTTGTGCCGATTTTAAACAAATTGTAGACATTGGACATCGACAAGTCGTCGATTTGAGAATTGGTTTGAGTTAGCATGAAGTGTGAAGCCTTAAAATTTGAATACTGATATTCATCAGCAGGGACAGGATGTGTATAGTACATAGTAGGAATACTGACTCTCTTGCATGTGTACAAGAGAGTCAGTCTTGTTGCATGCATCGTAAGTATTGTATGGTTGGTTTTGTGAAGTTTGTCCTCGAAACGTCCAATTGCTCAGTTTCAAAGGTTTAATTAGTTACTTTTTCATACTTTTGTACATATTTTAGTCATTAAAATTAGAAATCAGAAATAGGTTTTTTATTTCGTTTATTCAATACATACTCTTAACCCGAACTCTCGAAACGCTTACATAAAACATTCTCAGAAGCTGGTGATGGCTGAGGCCAAAGGCTGCTTTTGTATAAATCGCAGATAAGGTCCTGCCTGGAGTACTGCTCGCACCTGTGGGATGGCTCAGCCAAATACCAGCTTGCGCCTTTGGACTCGATCCAGCGTCGAGCCGTGCGACTAGTGGATGACCCCGACGTGTCCCGCGATCTAGAACCGCTGCAACTTCGTAGGGATGTCGGCGCCCTAAGCGTGTTCTATCGCTTATTCCACGGGGAGTGCTCGGAGGAGCTGTTTAACGCGATTCCGCCGTCCCCTTTCCACCTCCGTACAATGCGCACTGGGCAGGGATTGCATCCCTATACGCTGGACTTACCGCGGATGCGTACAAATCGGTTCTGCAGATCCTTCCTCCACAGAACCGGTAAACTCTGGAACGCTCTACCTGCCCACATATTGCCATATGCACTGCCCCCAAGTATAGTCTCGGGTCCTTCAAGAGAGGCGTGAATGGGCACCTGTCAGGGCGGCATGGCATTCGCAACCCCCGCATACGTCCGAATGTCCATGGGCGTCGCTAGACACCTTATGGGTGACTCGGCGCCACATGTCGCGCTTAGTATAAAAAAAAAAAAAAAAAAAAGGAAGGTCTCCAGTGGTGAGTTTCTTTAAAGATAGTAACGAAGCGAAGGAGGATAGTTGATATATGGGTCATTAAAAGCTCTTGTCTTTACGAGAGCACAATTCACTACAGACCGAAGGGAAGCACGGACATGGCACCAAGGTGTTATGGGCTGACATCCAGATGTGTAGCCAACCGTGTCAGTTTCCATGAAAAAAGCTCCATGCACAATTTTAGATATGTATCTGTACCGTACCGTATATCAATCAATACTAAAAATAAATCTGTAAGGGATGGTCATGGAGTAAGTTACTTTGTTTTATGAGATATTGCGTTTGTAGACTATGTATGATACTAAAACTAAATTGACGATTTTTAGAAATATTTTCTGTATGTTATTATGAATGAACATACATGTTCATTCATAAGTCATACATAACTCTTCAACCGATCACCCGAATCCGTTGAAACTTAGTATAAGCAAATTTAACTATACGTGACACATGATGTTAAAATAAATAAAATGCAGTTCCGGTTACGCTGAGGTGTGGCTCTCATATCCGATCTCGAATTGTTCCGCGCGCCGAAGTAAAGGCACAGTAGCGGGCTTACTTACTTTCTTCTTTATAAATACGAATTTCACGCGATACATATATTACAGCAGAACACGAATGCAATAAGGATATTGAAACTGGCACGACACCTCGCTGTAATGATATGACACCTAGTTTCAGCTTCAGCATGGAGATGGACAACTGATAAAGATTCATGGTGTTTTTAGCCCTGTCGACTGCACCATTATTGGTCCCTCGGCACAGCCACCCATGTTGGTTTACATTTAAAAAAATTTGTGTTTTGCTGCAAGAACTCTGATGAATGTTTTTTTATTTGAACATACAGCACAACACCGACAACCACGTTTCTCAATGTGTCCATCCGGACAAGATAACTATGAAACAGCAAGTAAGGCACGAAGAACCACCTGCTGCATGACTCTGTGGAAGTACCGTGCCGAAGTGAGAGGTGGCTAACCTATCGCCCTTTAGCACAGCATCTCATCCTGGTCCCTTAGTCGCCTTTCACGACATGCGCGGGGAGCTACAGTAAATATGTTTTCAAAATCTCTAACTTTCACATAAATCGTACCAGCGCCATCTGTTGAGATCTACAGAAAAGAGGTGATACGTTGGTGGCTTTAGAAACGTAAGCAGCTTGGTAGGTAGATATCTGGGGTTATATTTATATGCAACTGCACTAGGGGGCCCTGCAATTTGCAGTCCAAAACATTGTGTTAAAATTTGTCAATTATTGTCACTAATACATTTTCAAGAATTCTAAATGACGACCGTTAAGCCACGCCGCGCCGTATTGTCATACTTTGAAATAACTTTTTCTTCCATCCAACCCCATCGAGTGGGGTATCATTGTCAAAAGCTCGAAAAGGTGATTTAAAACATATCACACTTAATTATTAGTACTGTGTGGGGCCGGTACTTAATAAGAATAGCCCCACTGCATTTCACCCGTGCATGTCGTAAAAGGCGACTAAGGGATAAGGAGAAGATGCCGTGCATAAGGGCGACAGGCTAGCCACCTCTGACCTCGGCATGGTGTTTCCACCGAGTCTTGCATTGTCTTGTCCTAATACTTTTCTAAACGTGATGGTCGGTGTTGTGCTGTAATTTACCAGAATACTTGTAGCACAACACCGATTACTCTGCTTACCCCGATTATCGGGATTAGGCGTGTGGTGTGTGTATTATTCTTTAGAACTAAAATGAATTGATAAATTGTAGATATGCCAAGCAAGATACACGCCCCAGACTCAGCAAGCTATAGTACACCCGTGTCTTACCTGAAACCGGATCTGGAGAAAGTGGTCGCGCGTCGCGCCTTCCTTATTCGACAGGAAATCTAGTCATAAAACGTTCCGAGGATAATAATTCCCGTGTTTCCAATTACTATTGCGAGTGTAGACGCTAACGCGGAAACAGATAGTGTCTTTGTGAGGAAATGTAATACCGCGTAGTGATCAAATGAAAACATTAATTTTATATACGGATGTACTGGAGTCGATCATGCATGATGTATCGTTTATTGTTTATTGTATAATTTCATCAACGGGTAGGTAATCTACGCTTGGACATGTCGAAAATTCCGCCAGTTCAATGCGAAGAATAACTGCCAAATAAACTTCCCAACTGTTTCAACTATACGGTGGAAAATTCTGAAAAATATTAAGGTGGTAGAACTTACAAAATAAACAACGAAAATTTGTTTGAATGAGATATAAATGTCGTGCAGTTTTTGATATATGGAATATTTTCGTTTACAAATCGTGAACGTACTTCCCGACTACGAAACCCTTCCTGTAAGAGGTCCGACACGCACTTGGCCGCTTTTTGAGCTACCTCACTTGCTGTCCCTTTCATGCACGCGTGCGTGCTTCTGCGCTCTCTCCCTGTCTTGCGCAGGGATGAAGGGTTAAATTTTACAATTTTCTCTGTCATCCGGCGCCTTAAGAAAATATTACGCACACCACACCGAGTAAATTTACGCTTATGATTTCCCTAGTTATTAAATCTAAACGATTATATTTTATCCACAGAGCGTTTGAGATTGTTAGAAGGGAAAAGAAAAAAATTAAAAGCGTCGCAAGTAAGCACCGGTTGACTTAGTTCATATTAGACGCACGAGCTCGCATGACTCAGTGAAGACGATCAGCCGCAGCAGAGACATGTCCGAGCAGACTACTTTTTTTTGTTTAACCAACATGGTTGGCTGTGTCGAGTCGAGGGACCAATGGTACAGTCGACAGAGCCAAAAACACCTCTCCTCGCGAAACCACGCTCAGAGAGGCGCCATGCCAACAGATTTGCGGACTGTTGCTAGCCCTTATACTACTAAAACGTTATACGTTTTATTTTTTATGTTATTATTATGGCCGATATAACAACAAATAATAACAAATAAAAATGCCTAGAGGCATTAAGTGTTACCTTTTGCCCTTATTCTATTTGAGTGCAATAAATATACATACAATACAATACAATACAATACAATACAATAGCGGCGGGTGGCCGAGCGGTTTGGGCATCGGCTTCTCATGCGAAAGGTCCGCGGTTCGAATCCCGTCGGCGTGTACCAATGATTTTTTTCTGACGTAAAAATTTACGTGCATACCTACACCTGCTGCTTCACCGTTTGGAACCGGTGTAAAACTATACGTCCCTTCCCTCGCCCCTTACTAGGTGGTAGGCTCAAATTGTAGCCGACTGGGTTGGTACCACCGTACTGGATGTAAGATGGCAGCATAGCAGCCTCGGCTGTGTTCTCCTCTAGTCAAGTATAGCCAGCAATCCAGGGAAGTCTCCGGTATGGCACCTACCTTCTCGGAGGTGATATTGGCTGGTCGGAGCATGCGCTTTAGCCCCTCCAATTCAGCCACCCATACCGGATTACATAAAAAAAAATATATCGCAGTGCGGACTAAAATGTCGTAATGGTCTTCGTGGTTTCAGTTCAAGTTCAACAGCACGGCCGTCCCATTCCCATGGCCCTTCCAGCCTACTTCTTATTCCGTGTGCTTCTACGACACATAAAAATCTATCATAATCTTCTATTAAAATATTCATAAAAGAGTGCAATAAAATTTAATCCTATGATATAAAATGTTTACGACAATGTGCAGGCTTTACCTGTCGTTACGCAAGTGCAATAACAGGGTGTGTGTGTCATGCATCTGTCAGGTTACGTATGATTTGACGTTATTATAGGTAAACGTATGCCAAAGGTTACGCGTTAGACGCAATCGAACAGTTTATTTGATTTCGTAACTGCCTTTTAGCTGCGTACATACTGAGGTACATACGCCTTTTAGGTGCGTACATATTGAGGTACGTACGCCTTTTAGGTCCGTCCGTACATATTGGAGGTACGTACGCCTTTAAGATGCGTACATATTGGAGGTACGTACGCCTTTTAGGTCCGTACATATTGGAGGTACGTACGCCTTTAAGATGCGTACATTGGAGGTACGTACGCCTTTAAGGTGCATACATATTGGAGGTACATACGCCTTTAAGGTGCGTACATATTGAGGTACGTACGCCTTTTAGGTCCGTACATATTGGAGGTACGTACGCCTTTAAGGTGCGTACATATTGAGGTACATACGCCTGTTAGGTCCGTACATATCGAGGTACATACGTCTTTTAGGTCCGTACATATTGGAGGTACGTACGCCTTTAAGGTGCGTACATATTGAGGTACATACGTCTTTTAGGTGCGTACATATTGAGGTACATACGCCTTTTAGGTGCGTACATATTGAGGTACATACGCCTTTTAGGTCCGTACATATTGAGGTACGTACGGCTTTTAGGTGCTTACATATTGAGGTACGTACGCCTTTGAGGTGCTTACATATTGAGGTACGTACGGCTTTTAGGTGCTTACATATTGAGGTACGTACGCCTTTGAGGTGCTTACATATTGTGGTACATACGGCTTTTAGGTCCGTACACACCGATACGTACCTACATATTGAGCTAGCTACATATTGATCTACTTCAAAATGTGATTTTAAAACCAGAATCTAGTACATTTTGGGTTCGTGAGCAAACTTGGAAGCCGCAATGTCTTCAGATTATGCTTCAGAGCACCGAACAAACACATGTTCAGTGCGTCGGAGGGTTCAAAAATTTTATGACTATGTATTAACTTATTTTTATATACATAAATTAAAACTTAAATAAAGCAAACAATCAAAAGTCGATTTCGACGACAAATGTTTTCTATGGAAACTGACACGGTTGGCTACATCACCTGCAACACCTGTGATGTCAGCTCGTAGCACCTTGGTGAACTAGGTGCCATGTCAGTGCTTCCCTTCGGGCGTGCCGGCTACACTGAACTGGACGGAAAACACGAATTATTTTTTTTTTATGGAACCTGACACGGTTGGCTACATCACCTACAACATCCGTGATGTCAGCCCATAACACAGGGTGAACTAGGTGCCATGTCAGTGCTTCCCTTCATTTCATGTCGGCTACACTAAACTGGACGGAAAACACGAACTATTTACATAGCCGTTTCGACCGACGTTTCGTTCAGTGCGGTGGTATCAACCCGGCCGGGATAAACCCTACCACCTAGTAAGGTAAGAAGGGAAAGGCCTACAGTTTAACGTGGAATCCGAACCACGGTCAGCCTCCAACGGTCGAGCGGTCACCCATCCAATCACTGACCGCGCTCAGCGTTGCTTAATAACAGTTGACTAACCAACCGCGCCACTGAGCTACCGAGGCCGACGAATTTTCTTTTATATTTACGTTTCCATAAAAAAAATTGCCGCCTCGATCGGCCTTTCATTCAGTGCGGTGGTATGAATCCGGTAGCGTTATTAAACTATTCTGAAAAATTACATAATAAACTAGCTTTGCTATGGTTTTCATTTAACTTAACTATAAGTACAAAATAAACAATACCAACCTATTATTAATTTTAAATACATACTACACGTTACATTCTCCGTTAATACAACCACAAGCTCAAAAAAGCGGCCAAGTGGTTCACGCACCGAGGGTTCCGTACCATCACGTAATTGGCCGGTTATCATTATTTGTTGTTTTATTTTATGACTTCCTTTTGCCCGCGGCTTCGCTCGCGTGAAATTCGTATTTAAAAAGAAGAAAGTAAGTAAGCCCGCTACTGTACCTTTATTTCGGCGCGCGGAACAATTCGCTTTGTATGAGAGCCACATCTTAGCGTAGCCGGAACTGAATTTTATTTGGCCTATCCTGTGTCCCACATAGTTAAATGTGCTTGTACAAAGGTTCATCGAATTCGGATGATCGGTTTAAGAGTCATAGAGGAACATACATACATCGACCTACCGAGGGTGCGCCAACCGGTTCTGTAAGTCTTTTATTCACAGAACCGGGAAAATGTGGAACGCACTCACTGCTCAACTATTTCCTCCCAAGTACAGCCTGGGGTTTTTCAAAAGGGGCGTGAAAAGTCAGGCCGGCATGGTATTCGCAATCCCCGTGCATCACAGAATGTCCATGGGCATCGTAAGTCACCTACTCGTAAGTAAAACGGTGCCATATATCGCGCTTTCTATAAAAAAAAACATACATACAGAAAAGATTTCTAAAAATCGTCAATTTAGTTTTAGTATCATACATAGAGTCTACAAACGCAATATATAAAAAAAAAACAAAGCAACTTACTCCATGACCATTCCTTACAGATTTATTATTAGTATTGATGATTGATTATATGATTGATTGATTGATATTGATTGATAGAGTTTGCACTATAATCGCACGAACTTTGACGCTTGTATGTATTACCGATTTAACGATAGTGCAAAAACAAAACAAAAACCCGTTTCTTGTATGGGGACGGATCCTCATAATTTTTTTTACTTTTTAATTCGTGCGAAGTATAAATTTATTAATAAAATTTTGATGTATCGGGGCATACAAAAATATTGAAAAATCTTCCTCAGAAAAAAAAACTGGTTTTTCCTGAGGAGGCTTTATTAATATTTTTGACGCAACAAAATGGAAGCTTCTTAATTAATAGGAGGTAAAGGGCTCTGACAGACAGACGGACAGACGGACAGACGGAAAGACAGATATTGCAGCGAAACTAATAGGGTTCCTTTTACTACGGAATCCTAAAAACGACACAACACAAAATGTAACAAAACCCGCCTCTAATGTAACTAACCGCAGCACGCAAGCCGTGCAGATACAACAGATAGACACATACATAATGCGTAGGTGTAACAACAACGATAAGTTCCGTCCGATGATGTAACCTTTCTAGATGCACATCCAAGTATTAATACAACTCGTACAACAATAGTGTTCGCCGCGAAGAATACATAGGAGAGAAGGGGTATAATCACGTTGGCACGGTGAAACTATTATGGATGGTGTGCACAAAAACTACATTACAATGCAGGTTGATTTGCAAGCTCGCGCCAAACTCACAGTTACTGCTCAGTATCTGATACTGAGCAACTTTTGATGTGCAGCTTTAGGTCTGAACTAATTTTGTTCAACAGTTTTATGTCTGAACTACTTTTGTTCTGCAGCTTTTTCTTCGACAGTTTTATGTCTTAACTACTTTTGTTCTGCAGCTTTTTCTTCGACAGTTTTATGTCTTAACTACTTTTGTTCTGCAGTTTTTTGTTCGACAGTTTTATGTCTTAACTACTTTTGTTCTGCAGTTTTTTGTTCGACAGTTTTATGTCTTAACTACTTTTGTTCTGCAGCTTTTTGTTGGACAGTTTGTCTTAACTACTTTTGTTCTGCAGATTTTTGTTCGACAGTTTTATGTCTTAACTACTTTTGTTCTGCAGATTTTTGTTCGACAGTTTATGTCTTAACTACCTTTGTTCTGCAGTTTTTTGTTCGACAGTTTTATGTCTTAACTACTTTTGTTCTGCAGATTTTTGTTCGACAGTTTATGTCTTAACTACTTTTGTAGCTTTTTGTTCGACAGTATGTCTTAACTACTTTTGTTCTGCAGCTTTTTGTTCGACAGTTTTATGTCTTAACTACTTTTGTTCTGCAGCTTTTTGTTCGACAGTTTTATGTCTTAACTACTTTTTTTCTGCAGCTTTTTGTTCGACAGTTTTTTGTCTTAACTACTTTTGTTCTGCAGCTTTTTGTTCGACAGTTTTATGTCTTAACTACTTTTGTTCTGCAGTTTTTTGTTCGACAGTTTTATGTCTTAACTACTTTTGTTCTGCAGCTTTTTGTTGGACAGTTTGTCTTAACTACTTTTGTTCTGCAGCTTTTTGTTCAACAGTTTTGTTCAACCTTCCCGAGATATACCAGATAAGATAGGAGAAACTGAATGTAAATCCGTTCCCAAGTAATAAGATTATAGTTTTAACTACAGAAATAAAAAAGAGGTGGGAAAGTTGGAAGAGAAGTAAATTGTATGAAGCAGTTCTAAAGCGACAAGAACGTTAAAATCCCGTTGTTGTAGGAACGACTACATTACATAGGTAGATGATCTCGTTGCGTCATTTTGTTAAACCAACTGTTTAATCAGAGAAAGTGCCGGGTAGCTCTGACGAATTTGAAATGAAAAGAATGTTGAAACCATAGAACGCACTACGAAAATTATCCGAAAATACGGGATTCCGGAGATTACGGGTAAAATAGGAGAGGATTTTTCGGAAAATCCTAAAGATGAAGAAGTTCCGAGAGCATGAGGACTCCTTATAGGCCTTAGAGAGTGGGATTTCGGTAGTAATTGCATCCAGAATCTCGGAATTCACGGAGTATGCGGGTTTCTAAAGAATGAAGTTTTAGAGACATTTCAAGATAACATTTTTCCAGAAAATTTTATCTTTTTACAGAATAAGACCTTCCAATGTTTTCATTTAAAAAATGAGGATTATCAGAGCATGTGCGTTTCCAAAGGATTTGAAATCCCATTGAATTCGTGTTTTCATAGAGTAAGAGCTTCAAGAAAACGCGAATTTCCAGAGCGTAAGGTTTTCCAGAAAATGAGGGTCCCGCTCCCACAAAATTACCAGACAACTGTCTCAACAAGGTATGAACCCATAATATTCTCCTAATTCTACGCGTTCGTCTTAGCAAGCCGCCACTGCGAGTGCACTGGACACAGTATTAGGACAGCGAGCGGTCAGGGTGAAAGTGAAATTACGACAACATGTTGTACTTGTACTATATGCCTTCATCTACTACTAAGATGCGAGTACATAAATCAGAACAGACCGTGCGATACTCAGTTCTGTCGTTAAAACTTCAACTGAAGAATTGCCAAAAGTAACAAACATTAATAATAGCAAAACGACATGTGTATGTATACCGACATGTAAACCACTAAAAACTAGCCAAGTGAGAGTCGGACTCGCGCACCTAGGTTTCGGCACCACAAAATAACCGTTCCAAAAACACTTTTATGGAATGACTCCCTTAAATTTTTTTCTTTTTATTTTTTTTATTATTTGTTGTTATATCCGCCATAATAACATACATTCTATGAAAATTTAAACCGGCTAACTATTACCATTCCAAAGATAAAGCAGTAGGATAGACAGACAAGCAGACAGACAGATAGACAGACGCGTAGGCTTAGTAATAAGCTTCTAACTAAGCTTCTAAATAAGCTAATAACCTAAAAATAATGACACAACTGTGATAATAATTATTAAAACCTTATTAAAATTACTTTCTTAAAGAACTAGACCACCGGTCACTCATTCAAGATCTGCCCGCGTCGTTGCTTAATTTCAGGAATGCCTATAAATTGTTTGACTTAACCATTTTAGAATGGAATACAAAATAAAAACAAAAATAAAACCATAAAGATAACATTCAGGAAATTCCGGAGCATCTCAGTTCAGTCCGGCAGAGCACGCGGAAGCATTGTCTGGCTCGCATCACGCGCTTACAACCGCTGCTGTCGAGCTGTGTGTGCCTAATGTAGATGACATAACGTCATTATATGCTTTCAAATATTAACATAACAAAATTAGCCTTGATTTTTTTTATAAGAAAACTGGAACGGTGGCTGTAGGTACCTAGCAGTCCATCGTGCTCTAGACTCATGGTCTGGTATCTGGTATCTGCATCTGTAAAAAAGGTATTAGTCGTAAGACTATCACACCGCTACCGGTCTTTTTTGCGCGGTAGACCGCGCGAGGCCTGCCGTCACTTTGTCCGCCCTATATAAAATAGGGCAGTCGCCGTGGCCGGCCGGCTGGCGATTTAGTAGCGGCCACTTTGTCCGCCCTAAGTTAGGGCGGTCGCAGTGACCGACTGCTGGCTAGGGGTGAGCGGCATCGAAGCCGCTACTGCTGCTGGCACGTTCTGCAGTCTCTCGACTGCTGCAGCTGCCTGTGGTGTGGAGAAAAGCGAATGAGTCGCGAATGTAGGTCGAACCGCCTGGGTGCTCGACGCTTGCTGGAAGAAAAACATGTCCGCCAGTTCGATTATCACAGTGAAGAAGAACTGGCAAGAAACTTCACTGGGTTGCTTCCTGGACGCCGGCGGCTGCGCGGCGTGGAGGCTCTGGACCTGCGAAGTTAAAGGGATGTGTTAGTATCGACAGGGGGCGCCTGGTCGATGGATCCCGCAGTCGGTAGTCGCAAGCGCTAGCGATCAGCGGGTTGTCGTGTCGGTACGCCCCCTTGAAGAAGCCCGTGGACAGCTTCTGGAGATACTCCTCCAGCGGTGCTATCCCTAGGTCTCTGTGCAGGTTGGCGTTTCTATGGTACCAGACTCATGGTCATTCCGATGTTCCCTACTTATAGCCTGGGGATCTTCAAAAGGTGTGTCAATAAATTAGACGACGGTTATATTTTAGGGTTCCGTATCCGTCGTACGGGACCCCATTACTAAGCCTACGCCGTCTGTCTGCCTGTTTGTCTGTCTGTCTGCCTGCCCGTCTGTCTGTCTGTCCGAGGGCTATATCCACGCTGTATCTCTTGAACCGTAATAGGTAGGCAGCCCGATGAAATTGTCACAGAATATGTGTTATTTATTATGGCCGACATAACAACAAATAATAAAATAAGAAAAAGTAAAAAATTCACGGGAGTCCCCATGCACAAGAAACTAAAAAGTGTATGCGCGCCATCTACCGAAAACAGTATGAAACATTTTTACTAATATGAAGCATTTCATAAAACACGACATAGATGGCGTGAGTGGCGCTGACCATGACATGGCGATACGGAACCCTCGGTGCGCGAGTTCGACTCGTACTGGGCCGGTTTTTTTTAAATTATATTCTATATATTTAGTAATTTATATGTATTAACACAAGTACGGCTTCATTTACTTTCATATGGTATTAATAATTATTGTTATTACTATTTTATCTTTAATTCTCACGCTCAACTCTTTTGCTACTTACTTATTAATATTAATGGACAATCTCAAAAATCCAAAGGTTGACTGTAAGAAATCTCTGTAAGGGATAAGTCCCCTTTGCACTTTAATTAAATTTTCTAATGTACTTATTACTGTTCAATGTTTATTGGAGCAATAAAGCATTTTCTATCTATCTATAAATCTTTATCTTTTTATAATTATCTTTATATCTTTATCTTTCTATCTTTTTATCATTATTTTATTTTATCTTTTTATCATTATCTTTTCTATCGTTTTCTTTTGCCTTATAGCTGGCGTGTCACCTCTCTGACCGTGGTTTTCTCGAGGAGTGGTGTTACTGGCTGCGCGTGATATTCCGTTGAACTTTTGGGCACTATCATCCGCCCGCGCCGGGGCGGTGGCGGCGGCGGGATAATTTATTATAATTTTTTTTTATGGAATCTGACACTGTTGGCTACACAACACCTACTACAACCGTGATGTCAGCCCATAACACCTTGATGAAATAGGTGCCGCGTCAGTGCTTCCCTTCGGTCGTGCCGGCTACACTGAACTGGACGGAAAACACGAACTATTTACATAGCCGTTTCGACCGACCTCTCATTCAGTGCGGTGGTACCAACCCGGGCGGGTTAAACCCTACACCACCTAGTAAGATGAGAAGGGAAGGGACCTTCAGTTTTACGTGGAATCCGAACCACGGCCAGCCTCCAACGGTCGAGCGGTCACAAATCCATCCACTGACCGCGCCCAGGTGTGCTTATGATCCGACCGAAATTTGAATTTACTTGAATTTGAGTTGCCTAAGAAGCGGAGAGGACTATATCAAGCAGGCGGACAGCAGTTCCGGTCTCTGGTCACGTAGAAGCGCAGCCGTGCTGCGGCGAATAGAAAACTGCGCCGGACACGCTTGCGACTGCAACAGTCTGTCTGTCTCCGTGTGCACACCAGCAAGTTACAAGTTACAAGTTGTAAGACGATAATGACGTGACCAATTTGTACCGTGTGGGGCCGGTACTTTAAAAGAATAGCCCCACTGCACCTCTCCCCGTGTATGTCGTAAAAGGCGACTAAGGGATATGACTCCCTTCTTATATTACTAGGTGGTAGGGTTTAACCCGCCCGGGTTGGTACCTACGCACTGAATGAGAGGTCGGTCGAAACGGCTATGTATATAGTTTTGCGTCCAGTTCAGTGTAGCCGACCGAAGGGAAGCACTGACGTGGCACCAAGTTCACTCGGTGTTATGGGCTGACATCATGGATGTTGTAGGTGATGTAGCCAACTGTGCCAGTATCCATAAAAAAAAAAATCCCATACAATGCTGTGTGTATGTTTTCTCAGTCAAATTGTGGATTATTCTTCAGGAATATTTCATATTAAAGGAATCTACTTGTATCTATGTCCGTGCGTTTTTTTTTAACTTGACTCACATATAAAAGAGAAAACTTACAGATGGTCTGGAGTCTCTTGAGCCACAGACGATTTGTGGATTCACTTAGTCTGTTTTACAGATACGAGGGATACCTTTTAAGTTTTGTCGTTTGAAGAAAAAAACACTACTAGAACCTTATAGTATCTTTTGTTGTTTTTCAAAGTATTCACCACGTAGTTTAATACACTTTTCCATTCGCTCGAACTAGTTATTAAAACATTTATTCCACTCCAAAGTAGGGGTCTTCAATTTGGCTGTCTTGAAAGCGTCGACTGCTTCATCACTGGACTGGAACCTTTGACCACGAAGATTTTTCTTAATTTTAGGAAATGTAAAGAAATCGTTAGAGCTTAGGTCAGGACTGTATGGAGGATGGTCAAGAATTTCTACGTTTTCCTGCTTCAAATACTGACTAGTTTGACGAGCGCTGTGTGAGCTTGCGTTGTCATGGTGTAGGATGATGCGTCGCTTTGGGTTAGATTTCCGAAGTTCGACGATGACTTGTGGTAAACAAACTATGGTATACCACCCTGCATTAACCGTTCTACGATCTTCAAGTGCAAACGTCGCAACAACGGTTTTCGCAAAGAACGTGGCCACCATCTTCTTTGAAGTGCTTCGAGAGCGAACAACTTTAGTCGGCTTTGGCTCGTCTTGGAAGACCTAGCTAGACTGTAGGTTGTTGTTTGGAATCAGGACCTTAGGCATAGATCCAAGATTCGTCACCACTGATGATGTCGTAGACGTGAACCTTTGAAGAGTTTTCTTATACCGTCTGACGCGGGCCGCCTTATGATCTTCGGAAAGCAAATGCGGGATGCGAGTTCTTGCAGCACAACACCGATTACTCTGCTTACCCCGATTGTCGGGATTCAGCGTGTGTGATATGATGATGATGATGATTTTCTTTAGTAAGATTCATTTTCGTACGTGACTTGACAGATTCAAAACGACGCAATGACTAAACAATAGCATTAATCCTAATACTTTCAATTGTTTTGACATTCTAAATTCAAACAAATTTGAATATCGAACAGTTCCAAATTCAAAGCTGCAGTTTACACATTTACATGTGTAAACGACAGAACTTAAAAGGCATGCCTTGTACTATCACGGACGCTGCTCCGTGGAACTAGCATCCCTTATTCCCCTGCCACCCGTCCTATCTCCGCATGACCCGTCGCAGAGACTCAGCACCCTTTTGTTGTTGACATTGGGCTTTGGAGAACCCATCGTTTCTCTAAATCGTTTCTTTGTCGCACCGCTAAGGTGTGGAACTGTCTTCCGGCGAGTGTATTTCCCGAATCCCTTAACTTGGGTGTCTTAAAACGTCATATTAACAGGCTAGAGAGCCTAGCAACAGTCCGCAAATCTGCTGGCATAGCACTTAACTGAGCGTGGTTTCGCGAGGAGAGGTGATTTTGGCTCTGTCGAGTCGACTGCAGCATTGGTCTCTCGGAACAGCCACCCATGTTGGTTTAAATAGTGATCAGGATCACTTTGATAAATGGTGATCAGGATCACGCCAAACTAGCACCTGAAGACTATATTCTTTTGTCCTTTCCATTCTGGCAGTCAGTCAGTCAGCGTGTAAGCGTCCACTACTGGGCACACGCCTCTCCAATTTTCCTCCAGTCTCCCGGCCTTCGGGCGTACGGTACCACTGCTTTCCGTCGACTTACTTGATGTCGACGTCCCAGCTGGAGGGTGGTCTACCCATACTCCATTTTCTTGTCCATAGCCGCCAGTGTAGGACACGGTTACTCCAACGGTCATCGTCTCCGCTGGCGTGCCCACTGCCACTTGAGCTTATAAGCGCAACCGGTGTCCAATATAAACTTAGTAGGGTACTTCGGGTAGGGAAGTACTCTCCTGTCCTAGGGTTTTAACGTCGGTTCTATATCACCTTGGCGGCTCCAAGCGGCGGGTGGCCGAGTGGTTTGGGCATCGGCTTCTCATCCGAGGTTCGAATCCGGTCGGCGTGTACCAATGAGTTTTTTCTGACGAGAAAATTTACGTGCATACCTACCTACACCTGCTGCTTCACCGTTCGGAGCCGGTGTAAAACTGTCAGGTCCCTTCCCTTGCCTTGCCCTTTGCTAGGTGGTAGGCTCAAATTGTAGCCGACTGGGTTGTGCCACCGTACTGGATGTAAGATGGCAGCATAGCAGCCTCGGTTGTGTTCTCCTCTAGTCCATTATAGCCAGCAATCCAGGGAAGTCTCCGGTATGGCACCTACCTTCTCGGAGGTGATATTGGCTGGTCGGAGCATGTGCTTTGGCCCCTCCGACTCAGACACCCATACCGGATTACATATAAAAAAAACCTTAACATAATTATTATTACATCTAAGCCGGAAAACGCATAATCGATCGTGTCACACAATAGCACCAAGTCGTCGTGGCCGTGCATCGCGTCGTGTAGTCATTGTACACACGAGATTTCACTTCCGACAAGTACGGAACGTCGTCGACTACACCGGGCAAACAAAGAAAGCCATCTTAGATATCGTATTGACCTATTGCGTTTTCTTACCATTGGAAACGTTTCGTTCGACACGTGTTTATTTGCATCAAATTATCGGGCATTTTTTTATTGCTTCCGAACTGGGTGGCTGTGCCCGAGGTCAAAGCCTCAGGCGCAGCCAATTTCACCCTCGAGGAGGTGCACGTGCGGCTTGGAGGTGGACTTATGTCATTGGGGAAAGGCTATTAACCCACGATTGGAAGATCCGTGGATTGTAGGAGTGGGAAAAGATATTCCCCGGAAGCCCGTTCCACATCGTTGCAGTGCGGCACAGGAACGATTTAGAGAATCGTGCAGTTCGAAGAACTATTCTGTCTACTACAAAGGGGTGTTCCGCGAGAGTATGGCAGGTTTGGCGAAGGCGAACAGGAGGATGGGGGCTAAGGGAAGCAAGTTCGTCAGAGCAGCGGCCATAGTAGTACCGATAAAACAGGTTCAATGAACCAACGATACCTCTGTGCTTTAGAGGTTGAAGGTCCTTTGTGAATACAGAGTCATCAATGAGGCGAATAGCTAGTCGATGAATAGAACCAAAGGCTGAAAGAAGGTACTCAGGGGAACCCTCCCAAAGATGACGGCACTATTCCATCACCGGTCTCCATCATCTTAGGCATCATTTTAATCCCCAGTTTTATCTTCGGAAACGTTGAGCCGTGTAGGTTTTCAGGGTTTTTCGAAAGGCAAGTGAATAGGCTCTTGTCAGGCCGGCACGACAGTCCCAATCCCCGCACATCCACATAATTACCATGGGCACCGTTAAGACACCTGTTCGTAGGTGTAACGATGCCACGTGACGAGGTTTCCATAAAAAAGGTTCATCAACATATAGATTGCCATAGCGAGTGATTGCTGGGCGTGAACATTTTTCAGTGTTGTAAAATATTTTGCAACCTGACATGGCTGGCTACACGCCAGCTTGATTCGTAATCTGACGATGCGTGGATTGCTGGAGTAGGTGAAGATGTTTGCCGGCACACCAGTCGTGCCTTGCAAAGCACTCATGCAATACGATTTAAGAATTTATAAAATCTTGCGAATCGCAGCAGGTAATCCAGCGTCGACTTCAAAAGGCTATCCCACCAGTGGATACGGTATTTGTACGTAGATTGTACGTACTTATTGCTTGATATGTATTAGCCCTAGAATCTAGACGCACGTACCTAGACCAGATCGGGCATGTGCTCAAGGGTCAAGTGCGTAGTACCCGAAATTGACGAGCATGTGTGAAGAACATTATGAGAGTGGAAGAGGCGGCAGAGGTGTGTCAGGATCGTGGCACTTGGCGATCCGTTGTCTCTGCCTACCCCAATTGAAAACAGGCGTGACGCTATGTATGTATGTGTGTATAAGTCACTCGACTCACGAGCGTGACGCCTGTGATGCGTAAATGTGACTAAGTATCAATTCACTTCAGCCCCAAATGTCTCAGGGCCCCGGTATAGATATTTACACATCTTGTCAGCACATTGTCGCAATCATGACAATAATACTATATGTAAACACAGTTGTAAAGTTATTTCAAATCATGACCAGCTTTGTTACTAAGAAAGAGCACTAGTGGTAGCAACTTGCCGTTATCCATTACGAAACTAACGCGGTTGCCGCATGCGTTACGCCGCCCTGCGTCGCCGGAGGCAATACGCTGTTGGTTGTCGGTCTAATAGAGCGTATACGCCAGCCAGAAACAGACAAAGCTCGAAGGGCGAAGTCACCGCACTTCCAGACCTCCAATATCTACCTACTCTTCCTGTTCCGGGCCTTCTACTTTATCAGAATTTAAGCATGTCATCACTATTTCATAATCATGAGCCTCTCGCCCGCTTCGCCGGGAGAACAACTTCCTCTTCTTACGTCGCATTAACCGCTTCAATAGTCGGCAAATCTGCTGGTATAGTGTCTTGCATCGCCTCGTCTGTGCTCTTCTCTAAGTCCAGTATAGCCAGCAATCCAAAGCTAACTCTCCGGTAAGTTCCCGGGTGTCTTTTTAAGGATAAACCCTTGCCAACAATTCGACTGAGATGAGAATACCCGGGGATATAAACGGGGGACTGAATTAATCTCCTGCTAAGCTCCCCATCGCACGATGGTGAAGTAGTAGCCGAGTGAAATTCTTTCTCCAATTTCCGACTCGCACCTCCTCGCGGTATATCCTGGAAACTTAGGTGCGTAATACCGTAGGTATTACAATCTTAAGGCTGACGAGAGGTGGAAGACCCACCAAGACGTTTGGCCAACGTGGCGATTTATGGCCAGAAACCTCCAAACATGAGAAGTCCAAGGCCGCGATGACTTTTATTATTAGGATTAAGATTTTTACAATTTTAGACTTTGACTTTATTCTGTTATTGTTATTGAATTTCTATTCCGAAAATGAATTGCATATGTTTTTTTTTAAGGTATTTAAATTGTGATAGATAAGAAACTTGACGATGCCCTATTTCTTGCTTGGACCATAACATAGATAGAACTATAAAGATTTAAGTACCTACCTTATTGTATATTGTTATTATACCTATCACTATTGTATGTTGACGAACCTAAATGTAACCTTGTTACCTAAAGATAATAATAAATTGAATTGAATTGAATTGCCTCTACGAAAATTGGAGAGGTGTATGTCCAACAGTGGACACTTACACGCTGACTGACTGAGCATACCCTATATACTATAAAACATCAAACATTCAAAATGTAAGACATTATTGAGCAAGACCATAAAGCGTAGAATTTAAAGAAATTATAATAACAAATACATTCATGCTCTTGCATAATAAACTAGAATGACTATAAGCATTTTAAAAGCTTCAAGTGAAAGACAAAATTGTCTCCAATGAACTTAAGAGCATAATCACTCATGCACATAACTTACATATTATTGACGAATGTAATACAAACAAACTACTTGGAAAATTTACACTTTTCTGTTAACTATGAGGTACGCTTACACGTTTCGAGCTACTGGCGTGCGATAAATATTTATTTTATCTTTGACAAGGTCAATGCATTTTGACAGCTTGTATTTAATAGCTACTACGGTTACCTAATTGTTTATTTTGATGAAGTTTTTTGTTTTGTTTCTGACGTCATCATTAAGAATTATGTTAACATGTCTTGCTATCAGAAAATTCGTTTCTAGATTTTTTGTTTTCTTCGTTTAGGTTGAAACAATATTTTGAGTTTTCTTCTTTTTCATGATTCAACTTCAGATCAATTTTCTGTCGTATTCAATGTTTATTCCTCATTGTCGACGACCAGTTCTACCTGAAGATTTCACGTTTAAGCGAATACACTGAACCACCCACTGAACAAACATACTAGATTCGGAGCTGAATGTATCTCATTTTGATGTTAAATTATTTTCTTTCTTAGTTTCATCCATATACGTCCTCATCATCTTCATAAATTGCTTCGAAGTGTCCACCAGACGACGAAGCGCGGATTGTTCTCCACCTGTCTTTGTATTAACTGACAGCTCATCAGAATGAGAAAACCGACATTCAGATAATGTAAGCGCACCCCCGAACGCAGCCGCTCGACGCGCGTCTACCTCGACTCGGACATTCTCAGTACAGCCCGCAACATTAGAAAGATATGACGCTCGCGCACGCGCGCCGAGCATCAACCTGAACACGGTTCCCACTCTCAGTTTCACTTCCACTATCGCTCCTGTTCCCACTTCTTGCTATTTGAGAAATCTCAGAGTGATCGCTAGAATCAGTGCTATCCGAGTGTCGAAATCCTGGTAACAATACGGAAACGGCAGTCATTGTTACAGTGACAGTTTTCACAACAGGTTGAAAGGGCCTAGCATCCAAGTGAATATTTAAAAAAAGAAAGCTAGTGCGTGAACTTTGGATTTTGGATTTGGAACGTGTCACTAAACGTGATCGTCACCGTCGTTTTCGCTGTTGGTGTTTTAAAATTGGAATCTGTTTCGAATCTTAATTGTCATTTAAATGTCCAGGTTTAAAGTTTGAATTGGATGCGTTCCGTGATTAGCACGCATCCTTGTATCCCCGGCAGATTAGCGCGTAATATGAGTTACACAGCAATGTTGTTCTAGCGAATAACTTTCGAGATTTCTCATTTCCAGTGACTGAACGATGTTATGAGTGTTGTTATGAGTGCAATTGACTAAATAAGGTTAGTCTGTGTTGCGGCCGGTGGCACTGAGAACTTGATTTTGTGTTTGTGGAAGGCGTTCTCAGGAGGGAAGCCTTTACAAGGACAACGCCGTACGGGCGCATTGACCTGGAGTCTAGTGTGGTGAGTACAAATTTTTGTCCTTTTTCTTTTTGGCCTAAAGAATTTTTCGGGGCTAAAGAGACGCGTGATATCGTAAAGATAACAGTAATACTTGCGAGTGCTACTGTTGGTTTGATTCATCGTTAAACCTAGGCCTAACTATCTATTTAGGTGAGATCTTTGATTAGACGCCTCGGCAATAGACATCTTGTTTTCTCATCTAGTTTTGAGCAGCAGTGTTCAAATTACAACTTATTTAGGCCATTTATCTTCGCAGTGGATATGGTGGTCTGAATATGGGCATTCTTTATCTATGAAGTTTTCGGGTAGTTTGGTCTTCAACTATCTTTAATTTAGTTTTAAAACAGTTAACAGGTACATTCTTGTAAAAATAAATTTAATTGAATATGGACTTATTTAGTTTATGAAAAAGTCGATATTCATTTCCATCGGTTATTCATATCATAATATTTCAATACTAAAAAAATTTCGGCCATGCATTTTACAAAGCTCCACAATTTTGTGACAGTTACCTTTAAAAAACGTGTAAGTTTTTATTTTGTGTGTTATAGCAAATTTTTAATAATAAAATATGTTTGATTTTTTATTAAAAAAAAAATGTTTTCACTTTCTAGATTCATAATTAATGTACACTTCATCTAGTGCCTTGCCATTTTTCCCGACTACCGCGACGCCAAAAAAGCGTTTGTTGTCTAACAGGAACTAAAGTACTTAACCGATTTCAACATATGAGGCATTGTTTGATTCGTCTCGAAGGCCCGCGTATCATAGGATTACATTAAGATTTTATGATTCTCAGCTGTTTCTTTTATTAATATCATCCTATTAGGAAGTATCCGCCGTTAAATATACAGTGACCGGCAGTATAATTTTGTAGGTCACATACAGCTGCATTTCCGCTGGCCATATTATGATTATATTCTAGGCGTTTTGGAAACATCGCCTTCTGAGTTGATGTAACATATTATTTTAATAATTTGTTAGGAGTAAAAGCTGCAACATCGTTTCCGCAATATCGCGCATTTTGGTCATTTTAATTCACGGTACCGTTGTTTTCAAAAATATGACACGTTTGGGTAAATCTTCTGCAGCTTGTTTCACTCGGAACTTGACAAAGTTTGACAAAGGCTCTTTACACCTGATACGCTTATTAAGGATTAATGGATATGACTCCCTTCTCATAATACTAGGTGGTAGGGTTTAACCAGCTCGGATTGGTACCACCACACTGAATGAAAGGTCGGTCGAAACGGCTATGTAAATTGTTCGTGTTTTCCCTCCAGTTCAGTGTAGCCGGCACGACCGAAGGGAACCACTGACATTGCATCTAGTTCACCCGGTGTTATGGGCTGACATCACGGATGTTGTGGGCGATGTAGCCAAACGTATCAGTTTCCATAACAAACAAAAAAGAGATAGAGGTAGAGATAGAGATAGAGGTAGAGAAGAGAATATAGAGATAGAGAAGAAATTGAGATAGATATAGAGAAGATAGAGAGTAGAGATAGAGATAGAGAAGAAGAAGATAGAGAAGACAGAGATGGTAGCCGCGGTGCACGCGCAAGATTTTTTTTTTATGTAATCCGGTATGGGTAGCTGGGTCATAGAGGCCAAAGCGCATGCTCCGACCTGCCAATATCACCTCCGAGAAGGTAGGTGCCATACCGGAGATTTACCTGGATTGCTGGCTATACTGAACTAGAGGAGAACACAGCCGAGGCTGCTATTCGGCCATCTTACATCCAGTACGGTGGTACCAACCCAGTCGGCTACAATTTTAGCCTACCCCCTAGTAAGGGGCAAAGGAAGGGACCTACAGTTTTACACCGGTTCCGAACGGTGAAGCAGCAGGTGTAGGTGTGTACTTAAATTTTTTCGTCAGAAAAAACTCATTGGTACACGCCGACCGGATTCGAACCGCGGACCTCTCGCATGAGAAGCCGATGCCCAAACCACCCGGCCACCCGCCGCTAAAACCTGCAATGGAAGGGACCATCCACCTACACATTTTACCAATGTACTAATGTATAGATACTTAGTGTATCAATGAGTTTTTTTTTCTGATTTGAAAAATAATTACGTGCATACCTTTATACACTGCTCCATGGTTCGGATATCATGTAAAAATGTATGTCCACCGGGTTGGGTTGGTTGATACAAACCGAATTGTTCCGCGCGCCAAAATAAAGGTACGGCAGCGGGATCACTTACTTTCTTATTTTTAAACACGAATTTCACGCGAGCGAAGCCGCGGGCAAAAGCTATAAACAATAAAAAAAAGTGACGAAGAAAAATATTCATTACAAACAACAAATATAAGACATTCCAAAATACACTAGGCGTATTGTAGTGTAGACCTAATCTGTATAACTACTTAATTATGCGTTGCTCCTAAAATCCGTATCGATTTGGTCTGACATAACATTTATCTCACATTTTATATACAAGAATATCAACGCACTGGATAAAACGAGAAATCGGTGAGACGGTTAAACGTAGTTTAGGCTGTGAGGGCACAAACGAACACACATACATGCTACACGCTTCCAAAATAAATAAAAAACCGGCCAAGTGCGAGACGGAATCGCGCACCGAGGTTTCCGCTTAGCAAAAAAATTTACATAGAAAAAAAAAACAGGTTCCTTGTATGGGGACCCCACTTAATTGTTTACTATTTCTATTTTTTATTATTTGTTGTTATATTCGCCAAAATAACACATATTCCATAAAAAAATATTCTGTGAAAATTTTAACCTGCTAGCTATTACGGTTCCAAAGATACAGCTGCAGTAGGTCAGACAGACAGACAGACAGAGAGACAGACAGACAGACAGACAGACAGACAGACGGACGGACGGACGGACGGACGGATAGACGGCGTAGGCTTATAGTTAGTAAAATATAGCTTGATCTTTGTGTCAAATGTCAGAGTGACATTCTAGAATAGGGCTGGGACCTATTCAGGACGATGCACAATGTCAAATATGACCATAAAATCGGACACGTCCTTTTTATTCCAGAAATTTATAGATTTAGTTATTATAATATATATAATGCTAGAGTAAAACTCCCCCGCCTCTGCGACTTTTAGTTTAGGAGAAATACATTTTTGAAAATTACACTTTTTTAGTTTCGGAAAAACGAAAAATAATTCTACAATTAAAACTACGCTACTTATTTAAATTTCACTCAGCCTTATCAAAGACCCTTTCGAATATCCACATTTGAAAAGTTATTCGAGGCTGTGAAAGTTTACAGAAATCGAATTATATATTTTTTGATTTTTTTTAATTTTTTTTTTCTCCTAGATCCCGTAGTAGTAGGCGGAGATATTTATACCGAAAATAGTTCACTATTTCCTCTGTCCGTTAAAAAAAAATCCGACGCCTAATTCCATGGGTTTAAGAAGTTATGCTCATTTTAGTGCAATTATCAATTTACGGGCAATAGGGTTGGCACTTTACAAAATCTTTTATTTTTCCGGAAAATAATGATATGTTCCCAGGAGTGGATGTATATGGACTATCAGTCAGTCAGTCAGTGTGAATGTGTTCACTGCTGGACATACGCCTCCCCAATTTTAAACATAGTGGCCGACATGAAATGAAAGGAAACACTGACATGGCATGTATACCTAGTTCGCCCGGTGACCGGCTGACTAGCCAGCCATGTCAGTTTCCATAAAAAAAAAAACAAAAAAAAACAAAAACAAAAACCAAAACAAGCTAATTATTAACCCGCGGGTTAAAAGAAATCACGAAACAATACAATAAAATTAATCAAATGTCAAAATAAATAAATAAAAAATGGGAAATTTTTTACTCATTCTAGTAACAACCCTAGCCCATAGCGAATAACTCCTGTAACTTCTTAATCCCATGGAATTAGGCGTCGGGTTTTTTTTAACGGACAGAGGAAACAGTGAACTATTTTCGGTATAAATATCTCCGCCTACTACTACGGGATCTAGGAGAAAAAAAATCAAATAAAAAAAATAAAAAATAAATATAATTCGATTTCTGTAAACTTTCACAGCCTCGAATAACTTTTAAAATGTGGATATTCGAAAGGGTCTTTGATATGGCTGAGTGAAATTTAAATAAGTAGCTTAGTTTTAATTGTAGAATTATTTTTCGTTTTTCCGAAACTAAAAAAGTGTAATTTTCAACAATTTAATTCTCCTAAACTAAAAGTCGCAGAGGCGGGGGAGTTTTACTCTAGCATTTTAAATAACTAAATCTATTAATTTCTGGAATAAAAAGAACGTGTCCGATTTTAAGGTCATATTTGACACTGTGCGATGTTGAAAATCGAATAAAACTGGATGATATTGACTTTGGTCGCATTTGTTTTTTTTTTATTTTGAATGTTTAAATTTAAAAAGACACAAACTTATTGAATTTAAAAATCAATTACTTGCATATTTAGATTAATTATATTTGCAACATCGACCAATAGAATCAAGATCGATCAAACCAGATTCGATTTATTATATTTCCGGATCGAACATCACTATATCTACGAGTATTAGTGTGCTACAACTTAGGAACAATAAAGTATGAAATTGTCATGCATGCATTTTACTTTAAAAAAATATGCAACTTCATGCACGTGTTTTCGATGACATCTGTCACAGAGATCAAGCTGAATTTTACGAACAAAGTAATATTCTAGTTCGCGCATTACATAATTGCATTTTTAAAAGTCGTCTTTTGTGCACACAATTTATAACGAATTTTCAATTTAAAATCTTTGGCCGACACGACGAGACGGATCGTAGCAAACTCCAGTGGCTGCCAGCTCACTCGCACGGCGGTAGCATAATATAATGGCGCCCGCAGTTTTCTAGCTTTACATAACTGACGATGACTTATAGCAACTGGTTTACCATTCTGTCCTCTATACTAACAGTGTCAGGGCATAAGGCTTAATTTTCCCTGCAGAGTTCTGGTGATTGATGATAAATGTGCGCTGGCGTTAATTTGTCATTTCGCACACGTAGATCAAAACTCGGACAACTCAAAAATACCGGATTTTGACTTATTATTATTTTCGTACACTCCATAACAATACGCAACAAACCACAAAAACAGATTCAACTTATTGTTCATAAAATTGTCAACAGATGGCGTTAGCTTGGTTTTGCCGAACGAATGACTTGCTGTTCCCTCCCCGCAAGACCGGTGCATTGTTAGTTGCTCACGAGATAACTAGCGCGGTGCACGTACAAGTATAAATCGAAACAGAGATATTTTGAGTTGTCCGAGTATTGTGAATGAAGCCACATATTTTTATACAGTTATTTCAAGTTGTTACAGTGTTGGTGAATGATCTTTATTATGTCTGCAGTGTCATTTTGAATTGTCCCAGTTTCGATGTGAAAGGTTGGTAATTATTTTGCTTACATTTTTACTTAACTTTGTTTTGACCCGAAAATATCTATATTTCTAGTTGTCTCCCTTTTGTTGGTAGGTATTTCTAACCTATGTTTTTCTTGTTTATAATGAGGTTTTAAATGGTAATAACATTATAATTAAACGCTGGACTTTATAAAGTTCAAATGATTTGTTTAAATATTGTATTTTAGCTTGTAATATTTCCCCTAGGAGATATTTTTTAAGTTATCCGACTTTTGATGGTTATGTCGAGCAGAGGTAAATTGTGAAGCGATGTCGTAACCTCTGGCTCCACGTGTGATGTACAGCTGATGTTGTTGAATGAGGGCGTCTGCCCCAGTCGTTTTGCCGAGCGATCTGTATTTATGCTAGGTATATTTGTCATTTCGACAGTGCGTTATGCAACTCCTATTTACGACCCCAACTGTTGCTTACGTCGCGAAGGGTTGTAGGGTTTTTATCGGTCTTTATTCAGTTGTGGCGTGGCTAAGTGTCACCAGTCGCCACAGTTACGAGAACTGGCCGATTTTTTTTATTGTTTCAGAAAAAAATGTATAAACGAGGACGTATTTTAGTAAATATGACGCGACAAACAGCTAGCGAGGAAGATTCTGCAATGCTTGCAGTTCAGTCGTCTCCCACGGCACCCCCTTCATCAATAAACATAGAAAATGGAGTCGCAGGATTGTCATTTATTACTTTATATTAATAGGTTTAGTCCAAAGTCAGTTTCAGACATTTAGTTTAATTTCTCATTGTTAAATTTTGAATGACTGAATACTCTCAGAATTTATTCTCTTTTGTATTAGGTGCTTTATTTTTATTCTTTAATAAAACAGTATTTTGATAAAAATTAAAGAGTTTATTTTTCTTGGTCATGTTCATGGAAGTACTTGCAGGAAGAACTTGGATGAGATAAGGTAAAATCTATTTGAGAAGATTTCCTTTAAATAGGTATATTTTTTTATTTTATAGTCTTTTGTCACAGTTTTTTTGAGAGTATTGACTATTCATTTAAAATTCAATACAAGTATAACTCTTAAATTACCCAGATAAACTGTGACAATCCTAAATAATATTTTTTTTTTTCAAAAAAGTATCCACTTAAAATGTAACAAGTCAAAAAATTTAATTTGTGTGAAATAAATGCTTTTCATCAGGCCCTACCCTGAAATAAAGTCATTATAAAATGATTTTTGTTCTGAATATGTCATTGGTTGATTAACTTTTCTAAGAAAAAACGGAGCTACACGTTTTTGCGTCATACTGAAAATAGTGTTTTTTTGACTTGTCTGAGTTTTGATCTACGTGTGCGATTTGAGAATGTTTGAGAACCATGTAGTGCTTTCATCGAATGATTTGTTGCGTTGCGACCCAACACGTGACAGCTACTGTTTAACATTTTATCATTTCGTTAGTTCGTAGTTAATATATCTACACTGATATTATAAAGAGGTCAAGTTTGTAAGTTTGTAAATGTTTTAAGGTTGGAAGTTTGTAAGTTTGGATGTAGGAGGGAATCTCCGAAAATACTCATCCGATTTAAAAAATTCTTTGACAAATATCTAACTATTAAAATGGACCTTCAGGATGGGCATAGGCTATGCGAGCGAAGCCGCGGCCAAAAGCTAGCTGTTATACACGGTGTTGCAACCCCAACCGTAAAACCCGAAAGGGGTGATTCTGTACGTTAAATAGGACAACTTTTGTTCTACGACTTTTTTATTTTAAGAAAAAAAAAAATTATTTTCTCCATACATTTTGAGAATAGGTATTTAAAATTTGTATGGAAACAATATTTTTTTTTTTGTTCCAAAAACATTTTTTTCTTTACAGAAGTTGTTTAGTTTCACATATAGAATAATCCCCTTATGTCAGTTAAAATATTACGGGGGCAACTGCAACACCGTGTATATTTCGTCTTGTGTTTATGTTGAGTCGGATGATTATCTGATTCTGGTTTTAGATGTAGGTATAATAATAATGTTTTTTTTACTTAATTTAAAAAAAAATCGGCTTTACTCACGGTCGTCTCCGAATTGGATTTGGCTGTAAATGTTTATTGTTTATTGTATATTGTATAATTTCATCCATAGGTAGGTAACCTACGCTTGGACATGTCGAAAATTCCGCCAGTTCTAAATTCAATGCGAAGAAGAACTGACAAACAAACTTCGCAAGTCACAATGTTTTGTTAGTACCTTATATATAAGTATTATAATTCAAGTAATTTACAATAATTAACGCATACTACCGCTCACAAGAACATTAGTATTTACAGCATAAGCATGAACACTCAAGAATCTGACCACTCTGCCTATTTACATTACCTATATCTGGTGTAAAGTGCCATCGTCAATTTTGATACTTCATATATCAAGTCAAGTAAAAACAATTAGTTCACGTTTATTACAAAGAAATGTAATAAGTCATATTAAAAATCTAATGATACAAAGTGTATCCAATTGTCAAAGTTGTTAGTGGGAAAAACAGTAGTCAGACTCTTATATAAATACACTACACAGTATATATCTACACTAATATTACAAAGAGGTAGAGAGAGTTTTTAAGTTTGGATGTAGGAGGTAATCTCCGAAAATACTCATCCGATTTTAAAAATTATTTGACCAATATTTAGAATGGACCTTCAGGATGGACATAAACTACGCGAGCGAAGCCGCGGGCAAAAGCTAATAATAAATAAATAAATAAATTACGTTAGCATTACTGCCGAGACGGCAGGCGCACACGCACGGCACAGCAGCCCATAAGTTGAGGCGTTTGGAAATGTCAAGTTTTTTTTTTGCATTTTTTAAATTAAAATTTCGTTTCTCGCAGCTCTCTGCTGTGCGTTCGTCAATAATAATTTTCCCTTTCACATAAATTCAATCTTCGATTTCACATTGCAATAATTTTACCTTCAATCGAGTGCGCCAGTAACCCAGTGCGACACCAACAGGGTTTAAAATTGCTTGACATGCAATCAGAATCACAAAATAATGTACATAAAATGGAAATGACCTGTAAAATTATTTAATATCTTTAGATTTTGCATTCTCGATCTAAATGCTATGGGAATAATGTACATTGTGGCTTGTACGTAAATGTCAAAATGTCGTTCATATTTGCATCGAAATGAAGAATTGCATTTATCGTTATGTCACAGAAACAGCTTACTGATCTGCAATTATGATGACTTATCCTCTTATGTAAGATTAAAAAGAAAAAAAAAACTTGTTTTTTTAAAACAAGCTTTTATTTAAACCATGGATGGAAATACTAAAACGAAGAAATTAAGTTTAGGGATTCGATCTGTTTTAAAAAAAATTGTCGCGGGAATTGTAAAGAAAATACCACAGAGCATGAAATAGTACTGCGGGCGCCCCCTCTGCGCGCGCAGTTCCATGCTCTGTGGAAAATACATACGTGCGTCGGCAGGAACCAATCACTGTCGAATTAAATTAATTGGTACCCAAAGATGAATTATGTACTAGCGTACTAATAATTTCCTCTTTGTTGGTACCTACTTTTATAAAAATCTCACGACATACTTTTTGAAAAGAAATAGAAAACATAAACTTATTTTATTCCTTTTAGTACATGGCTTAAATTTAAGGTTGTTTTTTACAATGTTATTTTATTTTGTGCTTTTTATTATTATTATTTTTTTCAATTGATTATATATAATATAACAGATGGTATTGTCACCATCACCAAAAGTGTGTGCAAAATTTCAGCTCAATCAGTTGCAGGATTTTAGGCACACATACTAACAGGTGAAGTTAAATAAAAGCTTGTACGGCAATTTAAAAATCAACTCTTCGCATGAAGTAGCACTTCACCTTGAATGCCTACACCTGCTGCTTTACCGATAGGAACCGGTGGGAAACTGTAGGTCCCGTCCCTTGCCCCTTACTAGGTGGTAGGCTCAAATTGTAGCCGACTGGGATGGTACCACCGTACTGGCGGTAAAATGGCCGCATAGCAGCAAGGGTTGTGTTCTCCTCTAGTCCAGTAGAGTCAGCAAAACTAAGGGAAGTCTCCGTTATGGCACCCACCTTCTCGGAGGTGATATTGGCTGAATCGGAACATGTGTTTTGCTCCCTCTGACTTAGCCAACCCATAATAGAAATAGAAAAAAAACACGTTTCTTGTATGGGAGCCCCACTTAATTTTTTACTTTTTCTATTTTTTATTATTTGTTGTTATATCCGCCATAATAACATATATTCTGTGAAAATTTCAACGGGCTACCTATTACGGTTCTAGAGATACAGCCCTCGGACGGACGGACGGACGGACGGACAGACGACGACGGAGGCTTAGTAATAGGCTTCCGTACGGGATACGGAAACCTAAAAACAACTGCTGAAAGGTATGAAATACAGTTGAATACAATGTTCCTCACTCAATGTAAACACGGAGCAAGTCGCGTTCGTGACAACATTCACGCATATCAAATTGCGATAAACTACCGACATTCTAACGAGATCTCGCACGCGCATACAGAGGTTATAATGACATTTATCAGACACCTCTCCGCCTCGTTATAAACGTTATAATTGCTATGATTTCTTTAATTATTTTATCTAATTGCCTGCGCTACTGCAAACACGAACCTCACGCCACCGACACGCGCGGCGGCGAATGCAGGAACCATGCGAGAAGCGGGGCCGTGAATTAAGGTGACTATATTAATGTTTTTATTAAATTAGTGGTCGGTGTTGCGCTGTAATTTGCAAGAGTAATTGCAACACGACACTGATTACTCTGCTTACCCCGTTTGTCGGGATACAGCGTATTAAAATTTTATTTCAGCGACAGGCGAATTTATAGCAGCCAGTTCTGCTAAATAAATGTGCGGCTCTGTTTTAAAGTGATTTTGAAAAAAAAAAACAATTTGTGTCAGTAACACGCCCGCAAATTTTACGTAGAATACGTCGAGCCGAGATTCTCCTGTTGGCTGTCAAAACAAACGAAAATGCCACCCCACCTCCACGACTGCCAGCGCCATTTATTATGCACTATATTTGATTTCAATGGACTTCTCCGTTTCTTAAATCTTAAGAAATTCTCGAATATACCAAATTAACGCCACCTTGTACCAGGATGGTCCCAAAAGTATACGACCTAACGTATAGATCGCGGTTGTTGTTTGAAAAAACTTACTGTGTTCGAAAGCACAACACAACGTTCTTTTGTTTCTGTTTGTCAGCCATCAATAGTGAACGCTCTCAGTGATTTTTTTTTTTATAAAATTGGTCACCATCATGTGATTCTGAGAGAGCCTGCTCCATCGTTTCCGCCAGTAAAATATTGGGTGGCGGTTTTATTTTTTTTATTGTATGGTTTACAATTTTTTCATGACAATTTAGAGAAATCATGCTTTCGCCAAATATAATACCTAGCATTAGTACTCAACTTTGCCATATATGTAATACAGAGTGATTATTGTAGTATTGTTGATATAACAGTGGATTATGCGGAGCAATGTGACCTCACATTGCTTCGCATAATCCACTGTTACAGATTCAGATTACAGACTCTTAAACTGGTTTTCACCACCTCGTAATGTAATAAAGTACTTACTTAATAAGAATAGCCCCACTGCATCTCTCACCGTGCATCTCGTAAAGGGCGACTAAGGGATAAGGGCAAGATGCCGTGCATAAGGGCGACAGGCTAGCCATCTCTCACCTTGGCACGGCGATTCCACCGGGTCATGCATGCAGCAGGTGGGCCTTTATGACTTACTTGCTGCCTGATCTGTGTTATCTTGTCTGAATCTTTGCTAAACGTGGTGGTCGGTGTTGTGCTGTAATTTACCATATAATTTATTTGTAGCACAGCACCGATTACTCTGCTTACCCAGATTGTCGGGATACGGCGTGTGGTGTGTATGTAATGTAATAATAAGACTGAAGCTGTTTCAGCACTTTTCGATGCGTTAAAAAATATAAGTCTATGATATAGTCGCCTTAAGTAAACATTTAGCTAGATTGCAACTTCATATTGCCCACACACTCGAATGTTGCTTCTTTAATTTCACTTACTTTTACGAACATTTTGATAAGAAATTACTATCGGACGCAGTGGGAAAGTCTAGCGTCAGTATGTAAAACAATATGAATGCTCTAAAAATTATTAAACCATTAAATTACAATATTACATACCTACTCGTATATAAGGTCTTTCAAAATTAGTTAATAGTACGCTTAGGAGGGGTTCTGTATCGGAAATAGATCACTTTTGAAGAACAAAGAAACTTTTTTTTTTACAAAAAAATTTTTTTTACTGTAAAATGAAAAAAAAAATTCTTAATCGTTTCAGTTTCATGCCAGGAACAAAAAAGTCCCCCCCCCCCCCCCCCCTTAGCGTACTATTAACTAATTTTGAAAGACCTTATACCTATATTTGGTATTTGCGTATTGAAGTTTTATTTATTAGTCATTTCCATGTGTTTATTTCTTACATTAAAAAAACTATAACAGATATTACAATTTACAATTTAAAAAAAAAACCTATATTAAATAACATACAATAAAAACCTATTATATAAACTAAAAAACACATTTAAACTTACAAATTTAAATCTAAACCCAGACAAATTAATCAATAATAAAAGCGGTCCAGGGACAGACGAGATGGAATTGCAGAGCGGTGCCGGGCGGGAGCCACCAACAACGGCACCAACGACGTAAATACATATAATATTTACATCATGTGTAAATATTATATTTAGGTACGTGTTTATTGTTTATTGTTTATTGTATAATTTCATGCATAGGTAGGTAACCTACGCTTGGACATGTCGAAAATTCCGCCAGTTCTAAATTCAAATGCGAAGAAGAACTGCCAAACAAACTTCGCAAGTCACAATGTTTTGTTAGTACCTTATATATAAGTATTATAATTCAAGTAATTCACAATAATTAACGCATACTACCGCTCACAAGAACATTAATATTTACAGCTTATGCATGAACACTCAAGAATCTGACCACTACTCCATCGCGTCTATCTACCACAGTCGCGTGTGTTAATATTTAACATATCTTATCTTTTGTATTTCAGGAACTCTTGCCATAATGTATATTTCTTTCCGCCACTCACCTAGCAGTTGCCATACCCCAAAGGTATTCTGTTAGAAAATGCCTAGAGGCATTAAGTGTTTGCCCATATTTTATTTGAGTGCAATAAAGATTATAAGCTGCACCTCTCATCGTGCATTTCGTAAAAGGCGACTAAGGCATTGGGACACGATGCCGTGCTAAAGAGCGACAGGATAGCCACCTCGGCATCTTGGCACGGTCCTTCCACCGAGCCATGCAGCAAATGGGTTTTCATGCCTTGCTTTATGCTTGTAGGCAGGTACCTAGTCATCTTGTCCTAAAATTATACTAAAATATTCTAATAATTAAATATTAGAAATAAAGGCTTAGCACTAGTAGATTCAGTACTCAAATTATACATTTGTAAGTACAAAACTAAAATTCGTAAAAGAGTGAAACACGAGAAACTGAAGAGAAACATTCTCGGCATTGTAATCACGTATGCTGGATAGTAACGCCACCTATGTTGATAACCGGACAACGCTAGAGCAATTTTTACGGCTGTGTTGTTGAACGTCTGTTGTAGAGTTGCTACCGGCCGCTAGATGGCGACAATAGTTTGGTATCGATCGACTAACAGTAGAGCGACTCGAGTAGCGGCTGGTATGTTGCGGGTCCATTTGGTAGCAAAGGCATTCAAACAGCGACAGACGGGGCAATGCGAACAAAATCATAATTTACTACTTGTAACCTAGACCTAGGCACAGATGAGATACCTACTAGACCTAGGCACAGAATACTTATTAGTTTAGTGTCGCTCAGCCTAGTGTGTCAGTTGTGTCAACTTGTGTCACGCCCGCATGTGAGGTCACATTAGTGTTACTTATTTTAATACGTGTTTTTGCCATTCAACGCTAGGTGGCGATATTGACGCAGGAGAAAAGTTTTGTATGAACATGTTTTCCACTCTAGGTCTAATCGGTGTACACTAATTTGTGCTCCCGTACTTTGTACGCCGCCATACCGTTATGCTGTTTCGCTCTTATTGGGATGCAGGTTTGCAACCAGCATGTTAGCATGTAGGTAGAGTCCGTCTCACGAAAGAAGTCCGTCAGACGCGATACTGCGGTCATACACTTCCATACACTGCCGCGGGACTTCTTTCGTGAGACGGAATCTATATGGTGGACTTTATTGGGGTAGCTTTGACTGCACGAAGGTCGCCGATTTTGACAGATTCGTTGTTGGACCACGAATTACGGGTACATAAAATACGAAAACTCGTGTTTCATGTCTCCATGTTGTTTGACAGCTAGTCTGTCAAGTCTAGTATCTATCTATCTAGCTAGATTCTAGTAGGCGGAGTATCTTTGTAGCCGACAGAAGAGTTCTTCGAACTCCTTGTTCGAACTGCACGATTCTCTAAATCGTTCTTCTGTCGCACTACAAAGGTGTGGAACGGGCTTGCGGGGGGAATATCTTTCCCTATTCCTACAATCCGCGGATTTTCATATAGCCTTTGCCCAGCGACTACGTTAGTCCGCCTTCAAGCCATTGACTTATCTTCAAGCCGGACTGGGACCTCCTCGGGCGGTGAAATTGGCAGCGCCTGAGGCTTCGACCTCGAACACAGGAACCCAGTTCGGAAGCAATAAAAAAAGTCTGCTCCTCGCAAGCGTGGCGTGCCGTGGCGCTGCGCCGGAAGTGCATGCTGCACCTTTTGTATTTTTAGAAGCAAAAGTAGTTTCCGCCTTCAGGACGTAGAATAGTTTTTACCAGCAGCTTCTTTTTGAAATTACCTGAAACAAAAGAAAAAACAAGTTAATTAAATATTCGGCCTCGGTAGCTCAGTCGTGCGGTCTAGACGGGAAATAGAAACTATTTACAAAGCCGTTTCAACCGACCTTTAATTCAGTGCGGTGGTACCAATCCGGGCGGGTTAAATCCTACCACCTAGTAAGGTAAGAAGGGAAGGGAAAGGGACCCCCATCCATCCACTGACCGCAACCAGGTGTGCTAATGATCCGACAGACAGTCAACTGACCGCACCACTGAGCTACATAACTAAGCGACTAATTCAATAAAGTATAAATCTTGACATACATTTAGATTTTAGACTAATTGTATAGTGTAATCGAAGTGTTAGGTTAGGTTAGGTTAGGGAAGGAAGGACTATGTAACTGTTGAATTGAATTGAAATATAAAGAAAAGGTGAGTTTAATGCCTTGCAGTATTCTTTGCAAACTAACCTTTGGGATAATATGGAATATGCGTGGGGCCAACAATACAGTAGATACTAAAGATACAACAACAATATCCAATTTATGTAAATATAATACACGTCGTTAATGTTTCGTTTTGTTTGCGCAGCGGTATTTCCACGTAGGAACTCATTCATATTCGAACATTGTACGAGTTTTCAGTTTATCCATGGCGCCAAAAACTACCACAATTTCACAAAAATAAAACACTACCTAAAAACAAATGACTGAATTTGAAATTAGAATAACATGGCTTTCGAATAAAATGTATTTGAATTTCGAATTGCGCGCCAATCCACAGATAATTAATTCTGAAAATTCTGGTTTTAAAGATCTCCAATTTCATAGGTACTTTAAACGCAAGTGCAAAACTTTACTGCAAGACAAAGTCAGCTCGGGCGTCCAAAAACAACAGCCCCCTCCGGCTGTGATTGGTTCACGCCGCATTCCTATGCACCCCGCTCGCCGCCCCTGCACATATATTAATATTATACTTTAGCCTCCCCGCTCATATTATATTTTTACGATTATAGTATAGGGACGCGAATATGCCGCATTCGCTGACCCAACACTCCGCCCCGCCCGCATCAGCACCACCGCACGCAGCCGACAGCACGAACACAACACCCACCGCCACAACGGCAGATTACTGGTCGGTTACTTCTTCTCGAGTCGCGCGATCTAACAGCTTCGAGAGATTGAGCCCAGCGCGCGCGTTTACTTCCGTCTTCGTACCGTTTTCGGCAATTTATTTATTTTATAAAGCTTTTGCCCGCGGCTTCGCTCGCGTGAAATTCGCATTTAGAAAGAAGAAAGTAAGGAAACCCGCTACCGTACCTTTTCGGCGCGCGGAACAATTCGATTCGGTTTGTATGACAGCCACATCTTAGCGTAACCGGAACTGGATTTTATTTAGCCTATCCTGTGTCCCGTATAGTAAAATGTGCTTGTACTAAGTTTCATAGAATTCGGATGATCGCTTTAAGAGTTATGGAGGAACATACATACATACATATGTACATACATACAGAAAAGATTTCTAAAAATCGTAAATTTAATTTTAGTATCATACATAGAGTCTACAGACGCAGTATATATATCATAAAACAAAGTAAGTAACTTACTCCATGACCAGTGGCGGCTGGTGACTTCAGTGACCGGTAGTATTGTATTGTATTGTTTATTGATCATTCATATGGCAGTTAGACTGCTCTCGAACTTGTCACAATTTGTTCTATCCGGTTCGATTACACCCACGAAGAAGAAGAAGAAGTGCGCTAAGTACCTACCTCCTTAAATACCAAATTTCCCAACACATTCCCGTCATGTTATTTTAAGATCGGGACTTCCGAATTTTTTAAACGCCTGCGTTTTATTATGTAAGTACCTAGTATGAATATTCTCAAGACACTCAATGAGTTGCAAAAAACAAGAAAAAAAAATCCAAACAAATTTTTTAACTTATTTTTAGTACCTTTATGAATACACCCCATAGACCACAACACTACTGCAGCTTTCAAAAAGAAAACAGTCCAAAAATACTTCAAAAAAATAAATAAAAATAAAAGCATTTGAAAAGTAGGAATTGAACCCGGGATCACCTGATTGTAAAGCCTTGCCTTTAACCAACGCTTAGGCAAATATCGGTACCACTTAATTCACAGTATCACGTGACAGAAAGCACAAAACCTAACCATATCCCATTTTAAATATTCGCGCGCTAACGGGAATGTGACATCACATGACAGCGCGCTGACTCTAGGTAGACGGCAAAGAGTTTGTAAGACGGACTTGTGCAAAACGAATCGCTCGCGACGCGACGTGTCGCACGCGCGGGTATTTACGATATAGCGTCCTTGTTTGGCGCTCGGGCGCCGCACGCAGAACTCCTTTCGGCCCATACTGTTCCTATGAAGTATCTTCTGTCTCACGCGCCAGCGTCGTTTTGCCGATCCCCATACATTCAGTATGGGAGACCCGCGTGCGATTTATATTCCGCACGGCGCGTGCGTTTACTCGCAAAAACGTGCCTTGTGATCTATAAAATAAGGTCGAATTCACATTAGTATTTATTTGGAGTACGATCTTTATGGTTTTAATGTAGTATGTTGTATGTAAGGTATTATTCATTTTGAGTGAAGTGAAGACTTCTCGTGGTATGGTAGTGCGGCGCACGAGCGCACTTTAGGACCAGCCGCCAGTGTCCATGACCATCCCTTACAGATTTATTATTATTATTATTAGTATTGATATTGATTGATTGCATTGCCTCCGAACTGGGTGGCTGTGCCCGAGGTCGAATCCGCAGGCGGTGGCTGCGCCTAAGGCTTCGACTTCGGGCCCCGAGAAGGTGCCAATCCGGCTTGGAGGTGCACGTGGTACTGCATAGTTTGTGAAGAGGTTCGCAAGAGCTCGGCGGAAAGTGCTGAGTCGTATCGGTCGTCTGTTAGATCGCCCAAGTTGATCCAATTTTCAATTTTTATCTGACGACCACAATAAGTCGAAATATCATAAAATATATTATATATAATAAAAATTCCAAGAGGAGTGCCAATTCGTACCCTATTCGTAGTTTTTACACCTTACCCATCATTCTCCGTTGGAGGCTGACCGCGGTTCGGATTCCACGTAAAACTGTAGGTCCCTTACCTTCTTACCTTGGTAGGGTTTAACCCGCCCGGGTTGGCACCACCGCATTGACTATCATAGGTCAGTTAAAACAGCTATGTAAATCGTTCGTGTTTTCCGTCCAGTTCAGTGTAGCCGGCACGACCGAAGGGAATCACTGACGCACCTAGTTCACCAAGGTGTTATGGGCAGTGTCATGTAGCCAATCATATCAATTTCCATAAAAAAAAAAAACTAAAAAAAAAAAGATGACCAAGACAACGACAGGAAAATCAATATAATCACAATAATTCAAATAAACTAGTAGATTGTATCTATGGTATGGTTTTTAGAACTTATCGAATCTACACGAATACGCACGAACGTCAAGCCAAATTCTTATCCGGTTTCCTGTATGCAATCCCATCCGGATTAACTGCCACTCGCTCGCCTATTTGGCTTCCCCGGTCGTCCGGACACCCGGATGTCGTCCATAATCCGGAATCCGGTCCGGGCAGTCCCGCCCTGCACAGCAACCAGTCTATCATGGTACCTACATCAATAAGTAATTGATTCGGCGCTAGCGGCTCGCAGAGCTAGCCGGTCGCCAGTCCGCCTTCACCGCGCGACGCCGACGCAAGAAAACGAAAGTCGGAGAAACCAGCTCCGACTTCCAGGCACCGACCAGTTCTGAGTTGTTCCCGTTACCATCGACACTCGTTCCGATTAGTAGTTAATCTACTACAAAGTTGTTCAAATTGTAACGCGCGTACAGTTTTTCAAATCCTCCAAAACTGCCAACACTACGAACAGAACGAACGCAGTGTTCCAATTTCAAATCAAGAAAAACAGAACATAATTATTGAAGCAAAATATCAGTGTTCCAATTTTAAAAATGAATTGACTGAACCCACAGACTATTCAATTCAAACCAGTGCCATCAAGTGTCATATTAATTAAGTATTCCATGTTCCAATTTCAAATGGAACTGTAGTAACGGATCGTGCACGGAATAGCAATCGGTGACACGGTTGGATTCGTAATAGTTATCGGTAGAAATCTATAGAGTACTCGCTTACCATAAAGTGCTATTGTTTTGGGTGCGCCAGAAGAGGCGAATCGTGACTAGAGAGGTGTGTGCAATTTGACAACGATTGGATAAGATAAAATGGCGCAAAGGTTAGTGTTATTGTTAGTTGTTTATAATTGCGTTGTTGCTGGCATTTGATGATTACGATGTTGCATGACACGCATGTGAATTTCTGATTGTGTTCTATCTATACTATTCCATATTTACCACCTATATACAATACATAAACTATTTATCACTCGATGTATATGACTGTATATGCCTACTCTGTAAACACGTAAACCATGTGAAGGTTTGTACAGTGTGGGGCCGGTACTGTACCGTGTGGGGCCGGTACTTTAAAAGAATAGCCCCACTGCATCTCACCCCGTGTATGCCGTAAAAGGCGACTAAGGCATATGACTCCCTTCTTATATTAGTTTGTGTTTTCCGTCCAGTTCAGTGTAGCCGGCACGACCGAAGGGAATCACTGACGTGACACCAAGTTCATCCGGTGTTATGGGCTGACATCACGGATGTTGTAGGAAATGAAGCCAACCGTGTCAGCATCAATAAAAAAAAAAAAAAGGCAGTTATAAAAAAAAAGAACTTGGATACACCAGCGATCTCGTTTCAAGTAGGCCAAAATTCGGGTTTTTTTCTCCAAAAACACTTCCTTCACTGCTAACCATAGTTAGGTCTTCCCAAGTCAGGGTAGATATATCCAAGACAGAAAATCTATTCTTAAAACAGTATATGTCTCCTCAAGGCAGGAAGGGCCTTCCCACGAGGGTAGGGCAAAGGGGCGATGTGGATCCATTGTGCTGCCTAGCAACTCAGTCGTTATATCTCTTGATGCAGTCGTGGGGCCTGGTCAATCCAATGACTGGCACCATTCGGGGCGTCTATAGTTGTCTCTGGTTTATACCTAACGGTAACGCGGTAACTATAACGGTAACAAAGGATCCTTCCTTCATATCAAAGAAAATAGGTGATAGATAAGGCAAGGGACACCTTTACGTGAAATCTGAGCCATGGAGCAACTGTCTCGTGTTAATTAAATAAACTTTTTTATATTCCACACGCGGTCTTCCCCTCTTCTCATCCATCCACTCCCGGTTACCTTTTTTAGGTCTTTTTTTTCGGACCGCGTGTGGTGGCGTGCCTTGGGAGAGGCCTATGTCCAGCAGTGGACCGATACAGGCTGATGATGATGATATTCCACGTCTGCTATATGGAATTTACATAATGTGGAACATTGGTCAATCTTTACTGTTCTTTAAAATGGCATCAAAAAATTCCACGTGTGTTCTTCTAGCCACAAGTCAGTGGCACCTCGCATGCAGACGGTTGCGTGCTTCGGCTCCGCATGCTATTGTCTGTGTGCAGTCAGTCAGTGTGCCGCGCGTATCACATCCGCATGCGCTTGCAACAGTCGCAACACACCGCACCCAAAGTATTTGAAAAGATTGAGAGAGAGTCAAAATTCGCCGAGCAGACAACTGTGTGGCTGGGCTCGAGATCAAAATCACAGACAAAGCCAATGTGACCCCCGAAGACGTGCCAGTTCGGCTTGTAGGTTGACAAGAGTCCCTGGGGACAGGCCATTGAGCCGCAATTTGAATATGCATGCATTATAGGAGTAGGGAAAGATGGTGGTGTCCGTGCATTCGGGCATCCGTAGAGAATCCATCCGTTAATTTATCGGGCACGACCAAAGACATGCAACGGCACGGCATCTATAGGCCAACAAGAATAAGGTAGAAATCCTTTAATCCTTTAAATCTTCAAACGTCCTATCAATAGGGTAGACAGTTCCGCAACAGTCCGAAAATTCGCTGGCATCTGGCGTGGTTTCGCAAAGAGAGATGAATTTGCCTCTGCCGACTGCACCTTTGGTCCCTCAGCACAGCCACCCATGCTGGTTTTCATTCTTAAAAAGGTATAATAGGTTGACCTATGATGGAGCAGGTGAAGTTTTGTTATGTACTCCGGCACAATGGGTATTACGGATACCCACTGTGCAGGGGATGCTTGGCGACGGATAAAACGGCCGAGCATGTTTTGTTGGAGTGCAGTGTGCTTGACAGCCAACGAAGCGACATACTCCGTTCTCCATCTTCCGTTGCAGAGGTCTCTGCAGACACCCCAGTCGACTTGTGGCTTTCATGGAAGACATAGGCTGGCTGGGCTAGCTGGAGATCGCGGGGTTTTGCTTTGCACGAAGGTCCCCAACCAAGCGGGACTAGTTTGCAGGCCTAGAGCCAAACCAAAACACCACTCACCACTACCATCCATGCCAGTGTGACACCTAATTCACCTTTGGTGTTATCGGCTACACTGAAGTTGCCGTAAAACTTGAATGTATCCAACAAATAAAAGCACGACGTGGCAACCTTCCACCCATTCATAGGTGTGATTAACGGCGCCCGCGCATACATGGCCATTCAGTGGTTTCCTTTTTACTCCACATACAAAGTATGAGAGTGCAATCAAGGAGTGCATCTTGCAGGTCAAGGTTAAATGCACGCAGCATGACCACACTCCGACGACGGCGGCGGCGGCGGGCTGCCTAGAGCAGTGTTTTTCAATCTGTGGGTCGCGACCCCTAGGGGGGTCGCGGTCGCGAAACCTTACTCGGGGGGTCGCCGTAAAAATGAAAAAGGCAAGGTTTTACACTACAATAAAAGCCGCGATGACAATGCGGTGTGGCGACGCCGCAAATTTAGTCCCGCACAAGCTGGCATCTAAGTCAAAGCCGCACGCAGCCTAAACCAACTTACCTCGCCAACCGCAAGAGCTTTCAAAGCTGCCGCGGCTTATTGCAGAGTGTAGGTCTTAATAATGAATAAAGGTACCAAAATAGAGAAAACCATAAACGTAGTGCTTTAAATTATTACTAACTTTTTTCTGTCTATGGCCCAAGAGGGTCGCGACAATTTTTCACCTGTAAAGGGGTCGCGTATTCAAAAAGATTGAAAAACACTGGCCTAGAGAAACGATAATACACGATTGCCTTGAGCCTGCTGTTGAAACTGCGTTTAATGAGGTCAACGAATTTAACATATGTTACATTATGTACATAATTTAATGAAAGATTTTTGAGGACGGTCAATTTAACAAAAATTATTCATAATGTAAGGCTTGATTAATTAATTGTCTATTATCGCAGCAATAGATAAATTTACATAGATATGTGCATATTTTAAGTCAAATTATGTATGTATGTATGTATTCTTTATTGAACACCAATTTATACAAAATAGGCACAATAGGTGATCTTAATGCCGTGAGGCATTCTATTCTAACCAACCTTTTGGATGTGTGTTTGTCGTGATGGCTACACTGAACAGAATGGAAAGCACATACAACATAAACAGCTTTGAAATAATATGAAGAGCGCCTATACAAAACAAGTTAACATACTTGAATGTTCAACGGTTGAATAGGCGTTGCACAAGGCAGTCCAATAGGTCAAATGTATGTATAAGGTATGAACATGTAATTTATACAGAAAGGTCGGTTACGAAACTATCTTTTTGTCTTTTTCAGTTTAGACCTTGACTGTATATTTTCTTTAAAATTTTAAGAACATCATTTACGTTTGACCTTTCGTAGCTCTTCTACTAGCTGAAAGAGAACAGGTGTTGTATGAAGTAATTCCGTAACAGGTCAAAAGAACTTCTAATTAAAATTAATACCACAGTCCTTCTCAAACATTGAAAGCTTGGCGAGAAGAAATATCATTAAAAAATTCTGGAACGCTCTCCCTGACCATATACCCCCCCCCCCCCCCCCCCCCCCCCAAGTCTTGGGTCTCCTTCAACTGCCTTCAAGAAATGGTTAGCCTGTCATGGCATTCGCAACCTGCACAGGACCGAATGTCCATGGGAGTCGTGAGATACCTCATGGGCGGCAAGCCGCATGACGCGCTGTCTATAAAAAAATCGAGAAAAAAATCAGGGAGCAATTAAGAATTTATATGAAATATTAATTTAACGATATATTTTATCGTTCGTGTTTTCCGTCCAGTTCAATGTAGCCGACATGAAATGAAGGGAAGCACTGACATGGCACCTAGTTCACCCGGTGTTACGGGCTAACATCACGGATGTTGTAAGTGATGTAGCCAATCGTGTCAATTTCCATAAAAAAGAAATAAATATATCTCTTTTTATTACAATATTTTATTCACAACTGAAACAGAGGCATCTTCCCCGGTTCATGACCTTCAGTTGCCGAATTCTCTGTCGTCATTTCCGTCGTCGATTCTGAATAATCGATGTCGGTTAGTCGGTTAGTGCGAGCGAGCACGGGGCGGGCGGCGGCGGTACGGCGGCGGGCGCGGACGCACGCAAGCCAAACACCGATTCTCTACGGTCGGCAAACGTTTCAAATGCGCAGAGGGGCCATCGGTTTGTAGAACATGTGAACATTTTCCGTTATAAAGAGGGCACATAGACCAAATTACAAATAATAATAATTTAAAATCATTTCAAATCAATTTAATTACAATTTAAATAACATTTTGAATAAATGTTATTGTAATTAATTTTATTCTTAATTATAATCATATATTTTGATCTGATTAAAGTTTCAATATAAATTTGAAATATTATTATTTAAAATATTTGTACAATAATATACTAATTTAAGAAATTAAGCAAATTTTATTGTGTATTACCTAAGAATTAATAAACAAATTCGTCTAAATTAAATTAAATAGGTACTGTAAATGTTCAAAGTTTCAATAAATAATTTGTTACTATTTTATTGTTATTATTTTAAAACACACTTCACGTATATACACACATACCTACTTGTAAACGCACGCCTTTATTACAAGCGTGTTGCGTACGTACGACCCTACTGCCAATATTTCAGCCTCGGTAGCTCGGCGATGGGATGCGTTGGCGTTCGGCCTCGGACCGGTTCGACCGTTGAGGTTAGCCATCGTTTGAATTCCACTCAAAACTGGACGACCATTACCTTACTAGGTGGTAGGGTTTGAAACCCGTCCGGAATGGGGCCACCTCCGCACTGAATGAAGATCGGTCGAAGCGGCTATGAAAATATTTCGTGTTTTCCGTCCAGCTCAGTGTAGCCGGCTCGACCATAGGGAAGCACTGCGAAGGCACCGAGGTCACCAAGGTGTGATGGCTGACATAACGGGTGTCGTACGTAGGCGATGTTGCCAACCGTGTCAAGTTTCATAATATAAAAAACCGGCCAAGTGCGAGTCGAACTCGCGCACCGAGGGTTCCGTATCGCCATGTCATGGTCAGCGCCACTCAAGTCATCTATGGCGTGTTTATGAAATGCTTCATATGCATTTTAACTAAATGCATGATTAGTTAAAATGCTTCATACTCTTTTCGGTAGATGGCGCGCATACACTTTTTAGTTTCTCTATGGGAATCTCCGATGAATTTTTTACATTTTTTTTATTTTTATTATTTGTTGCTACATCGGCCATAATAAGAATAACACATATTCTGTGAAAATTTCAACGGGCTACCTATTACCTACGGTTCAAGAGATACAGCCCTCGGACAGACAGACAGACAGACGGTGGCGTAGGCTTAGTAATAGGGTCCCGTACCGGATACGGAACCCTAAAAAATACTTATGTTGGAGATAAACCGATCTGTCCTTTTAAATTGTTTGGGCCGGCATTATGCATGGGCGAGTCATGCATGAGTTCATGAGTCGCAACTAATGACAACATTGTGTGACATTGTTTAGAACTTTACGGTACATTTTTGCATTGTCTCCGCGCGAACCTCGGCGCGAACTAACAGATTCTGAGTCTATTTAATTTTAACCGACTTCAAAAACAAAAACGAGGTTATCAATTCGACACGTATGTATGTAATATTATTGTAACTGCAATATATTCACATATGATAATCTATTAGGGCTTCCAAACAACAATATTTTATAGGTGTACCCATGTATGCATGTCTGTATGTATGTATGTTTATCCACGCATTTATCCGAAACTATTAATTACAATAATTACCTATTTCTATGATCTTTTTAATGGGATATTCATATTACTAAGAAGAGTGAAATAAAAACCTGTTTTAAAAAAACATTGAACCGACTCCAAAAACGACTACCTACTTAGAACTAAAAATTATTAAATAATTGAGTTGAAGGCGGTACAAAAGCACACCTGAAAATTGACAGATGAAGCACTTTTGTGTCCTTTTGTACCGCCTTCAACTTAATTATTTAATAATTTTTAGTTCTAAGTTGTTTTTGAAGTCTGTTTAATGTTTTTTTTAGAACTGTTCTAATGCGTTGTTGATAGAAGGTTTACTGAGACGAAATTTCATTCTGCAATAAGTCAACGTTGCGTATAGCAGAAAGTATAATGCATATTCTAAAAGGCACAATCTTGCCAAATGACTAAGCCTTGTGAACAGTGGCGGCTGGTGACTTACGTGACCGGCAGTGCGCTAAGTACCTACCTAGGTACTTAAATACCAAATTTCCCAACACATTCCCGTCATGTTATTTTAAGATCGGGACTTACGAATTTTTTAAACGCCTGCGTACGTACCTAGCATGAATATTCTTAAGACACTCAATGAGTTGCAAAAAAACAAGAAAAAAAAATCCAAACAAGTTTTTAACTCATTTTTAGTACCTTTATGAACACACCCATAGACCACAACACTACTGCAGCTTTCAAAAAGAAAACAGTAGTAATGTCCCAAAAATACTTCAAAAAGTATATAAAAATAAAAGCATTTCAAAAGTAGGAATTGAACCCGGGATTACCTGATTGTAAAGTCTTACCTTTATCCAACGCTTAGGCAAATATCGGCACCACTTAATTCACAGTATCACGCGACAGAAAGCACAAAACCTAACCATATTCCATTTTAAATATTCGCGCGCTAACGGGTATGTGACATCATCACATGACAGCGCAGCAGACGGACTCACAAGCAGAACGAATCGCCCGCGACGTGTCGCACGCGCGTCTTTCCACAATATACTGTCCTTCTTTTTCCGTCGTGTGTCACACGCAGAATGCAACCTTGTTCCACACATAATCGTATGAAGAGTGTTTTGTTTCACGCGGCGGGGCAGCGGCGTTTGAAATTTTCTCATAGTAGACGTTCGCGGTGTTTTGTAATGCACTCGGCGGCGAGCTCGGCGGCGAGCTCGGCGGCGATACGTCGTATGTAGTACGTATTACGTACAGCAAAATCGTGCCTTGTTGTCTAGGAAATAGGAACGAATTCAGTTTGATATTTTTACTTCGATCGGTGACAATCATGGAGAATGTTTAATATTTTAATTGATTTATTTCTTTCGGGTGAAGGCGCTATATTTTGTGGTAGTGCGGCGCACGAGCGCACTTAAGGGCCAGCCGCCACTGCTTGTGAATATTCGGTCACTCGAACCTTCGTGGGTGGCGTGTGTCAAGGATTTAGTTTATTAGATATGTAATGGTGTGATGATGACTAATGATGTGTACGGTCGAGTTTCTAATAAAATCACACACATTGAAAAAATGTCCAGTCAAGTTGACAGTTCTTCTTCGCTGCGATAATCTAAATGGCGGAACGTTAAACCCAAAAAAGAAGACATTATTTTTGACTTATTAAGGGTCGGGGGACCCTTAATAAGTCAAAAATAATTTCCGTTTACTTACTTAAAGGAGTCGGAGGGAGGACCGCTAAGTAAATACCCGCGCAGTTCTGAGTTTTTCTATTCTATTTACTTAGCGGTCCTCCGACTCCTGTAAGTAAACGGAAATAATTTTTGACTATTTAAGAGTCGGGGATTTTTTAAATTTGTAATTTAACTTTTATTTCAAGCTTTAAAAAAAAACTCATACAAATCGGTCCACTTTTTAAGATAATAATTTTTTTTATTACTTAATTGATTACAAACATGGCTAAGAACCATCCCGATTAAACCAGCTTTCCAATAAAAAAACCCCATCCAAATCGGTCCATCCGTTTGGTAGCTACGATACCACACACTCATACACACACACACGTTAAACTTATACCACCCCTCTTTTTGCGTAGGGGCTTTAAAAATATAACAAACGTGTCACAGAATACTAATAGGTACGCAGTGTACCTACTGCCAAGAGATGATAAAATAAACAATACACAATTAGAAAATCGCATTTTATTAAACCTCGAATGCGAGCAAAAAGCAAATGCCTACGGAACCCTATGTGCGCGCACAATGTTCGCACTTTAGAGTCATTTTACGTCTACATTTTTTTTTATTGATACTGGACACGGTTGGCTACATCACCTAAACCATCCGTGATGTCAGCAGCCCATCTCGCAGCCCATAACACTGGGTGAACTAGATGTCATATCAGTGCTTCCCTTTAATTTCATGTCGGCTACACTGAACTGGACGGAAAACACGAACTATTTAAATAGCCGTTTCGACCAACGCGACGTTTCGTTCAGTGCGGTGGTACCAACCCGGGCGGCATAAACCCTACCACCTAGTAAGGTTAGAAGGGGAGGGACCTACAGTTTAACGTGGAATCCGAACCACGGTCGAGCGGTCACCCATCCAAGTACTGACCACGTTCAGGGTTGCTTAACAACAGTTTACTGACTCGTGACAACAGTCGACCGACCGCACCACTGAGCTACCGAGAGGCTAACAAATGTAATAAATGAAGGCAATACATAAATTGAAGTTTTAGTGTTTTTAAGTTTCCGTATCGCGTACGCAAACCTTTTACTAAGCCTACGCCGTCCGTCAGTCCGTCCGTCCGTCCGTCCGTCCGTCCGTCCGTCCGTCCGTCCGTCCGTCCGTCCGTCCGTCCGTCCGTCCGTCCGTCCGTCCGTCCGTCCGTCCGTCCGTCCGTCCGTCCGTCCGTCCGTCTGTCTGGCTGTATCTCTTGAACCGTAATAGGTAGGTAATATGTGAAAATTTGAAAATGAATTATGGCGGATCCTCCCTATTGCGCGTTGTACGAAGGTGGAAAAGGGGACGGCGCGCGCCGCGGCGCGGCGGGATTTTCACAGAATATGTTTTAATTTATTATGGCGAATATAACAAAAAATAATAAAAAATAGAAAAAGTAAAAAATGAAGGGGGTTAAAAAATAGAAAAAGTAAAAAATGGGGGGGAAGAACCGTGTTTTTTTTTTCAATGTTTTTTTTTTGTGGTGCGGAAACCTCGGTGCGCGAGTCCGACTCGCACTTGGCAGTTTTTTTTTTTCTCTATTGAACTAACGACAGACGCCTACGTGTGCTCTCTACAGCAGCCTGGTCCAGCCTGACTTGCATAACAGACAGATGTGTGTGCGATCAGTGAAAGCTGCCGCGCCGAACACCTTGTTGACCCATTGATTAGAGCCTTTGCCTCCGCGCATACACTGTGCTATCGTGACGTGTGTCGTGTCATCTGGCAATTGCTACTGGTTCATTTGTTTAAGGGCGTCTTATTTCGTTCTGTTTGTGATCATAAGCACACACTGGGCGCGGTAAGAATCAGAACGGCAGTTTTTAGGGTTCCGTACCTCACGTAGGCATTACTAAGCCTACGCCGTCTGTCCGTCCATCCGTTCATCCGTCCGTCTGTGTGTCTGTGTCCTATCTTTTGAACGAAGTCGGTTGAAATTTTCACAGAATGTATGTTAGGCCCGGACTTCATGCATCCGTTTCTCCCCGGAGTTGACTAAAATAGGCCACACCCACCGGTGCGAGCGACAGAGTGAGAAACGGATGCATGAAGTTCTCACTCTGTCGCTCGCACCGGTGGGTGTGGCCTATTTTAGTGAACTCCGGGGAGAAACGGACGCATGAAGTCCGGGCCTTATTATGGCGAATATCTTTACAAATAATAATAAAAAAAAAATTTTTTTTTCAACGTTTTTGTGTTTTTGCTTTATCCCAAAAACCGGTAATCCATACAAGCGACAAACTTGGTGTGATTATAGTGCTCACTCCAAAGTAAAACAACAAATAATAAAAACCGACCAATAACGTGGTAGTACGGAACCCTCGGTGCGTGAGTCCGACTCGCACTTGGCTGGTTTTTTTATATGGCCGTAGTTGGCTGAAATAAATACAAATAATATACGAAATATTCAGACGCAATTAGGTATAATTAAAATTTTCGTTTTGCTTAAAATGTTCCACATATTTATGTAAATGCTCAATTGCCGCAAAAATAAATAATTAATTTTTTAATCTTATGTGTAATTTGTGTTAAATAAGTTTTTTAAGTTGTCCTCAAAATAATTAATTTATCAATGCTGCGTACAATGTTTTAATTTGTGTTAAATTGGTCGGCCTCATAAACGCAGTTTTAACGGCGCAGGCGCGGCGCAGGCTCAAGGTGATACTGCATTATCGCGTCTGTGCAACGCACAGCGCAGTGTGGTCATGCTGCCTGCGTACGTTCACCTCGATCTGTAAGATATTCTCACTTCTTAGGGCCGAATGCGCCAACACACACTTAAATATCTCTAAAGACGCGATAACTAACGACAGCTTAAATCTTTGATATGACTATGACTCAGAGAAGAATATGACTCATCTTGTAACTAAATTGTTAGCCTCTCGGTAGCTTAGTGGTGCGCTCTATTGCGCTTAGGCGTCCGCATAGATATAGAACCCTAAAAACCAAATATGTGTTGTTTGTTGAGGGCCACAGTTTAACTCAAGCTAAATGTTTATTGTTTATTGTATAACTAGCTTTTGCCCGCGGCTTCGCTCGCGTGAAATTCGTATTTCAAAGGAAGAAAGTAAGTAACTAAGGCCGATCTGCGTTAAGGTAAACGATAAACCTTCTCAACTAAAGTAAGTAACTAAGGGCGAGGCCGAAGGCCGAGCTGCGTTCAGGAAGACGATAAACCTACTCAAAGAAAGTAAGTAATTGAGGGCGAGGCCGAAGAAGAAGAAGAAGAAGAAGAACTGACAAACTTCGCAAGTCACAATGTTTTGTTAGTACCTTATAAGTATTATATTATCGTAACTTATAAATAATTAACCCATACTACCGCTCACAAGAGCATTAATATTTACAGCAAAAACATGAAGACTGAAGAATCTGACCATTGAAATGGTCTAAAAAGAGTTGCGTACAACTGGTGTTTGTACTCTAATGTATTTCAAATGTACTCTATTATCTTGTCAAGTCTTCACACCATTAAGCGTTACTGACCTCAAGTGATAATTAGTTTAGACACCTGATTCTCTCTCTAGTGTGTGCATACATTGTGTACGTATGAAATTATGTGTTCTGTCTGCCTGCGTAAAAACACTGAAAGTGAAACTCTACCTCCCCACTGGGAAACAGGCTTGACACGTCATGCAGGTATGTCTATGCTATTCTATTCTATTCCATTCGATTCGATTCGATTCGATTCGATTCTATTCTATTCTATTCCATTCCATTCTATTCTATTCTATTACTCTGCGGTCGGCCTGTATGATGATTTTGAACGCAATCACGTATACGGAACAAATCAGTCATTAAAAGTTCTGTGCACGTCTTCTGCTAAGAACACGACTATGACACGACTACCAATCTGAAGGTTTTTTTTCTTTTTTATATGGATAGCGCGACATGTGGCATCGTTTCGCCTACGATTAGGCGTCTAACGATGCCCAAGGGCATTCTGTGATGCACGGGGATTGCGAATTCCATGCCGGCCTGACAGGAGGTTTTTTTTTATGGAAACTGACTCAGTTGGCTACATCACCTACAACATCCGTGATGCTAGCCCCTAACACCGGCTGAACTAGGTGTCATGTCAAGTGCTTCCCTTCATTTCACTACACTGCTACACTGAACTGGACGGAAAACACGAACTCTTTACATAGCCGTTTCGACCGACGTTTCATTCAGTGCGGTGGTATGAACCCGCCCGGGATAAACCCTACCACCTAGAGGTACCTACGAGTAAGAAGGGAAGGGGCCTACAGTTTAACGTGGAATCCGAACACGGTCGAGCGGTCACCCATTCAAGTACTGACCGCGCGCAGGGTTGCTTAACAACGTCGACCGACCGCACCACTGAGCTACCGAGGCTGATAATATAATAAAATATAATATAGGTATATAATACAACACTTTTATAAAATAAATTATACAAAAACGAGTCTAAAGGGCCGTGCTAAAGGGCGACAGGCTCGCCACCTCTCACCTTGGCACGGTACTTCCACCGAGTCATGCAGCAGGTGGGTCTTCGTGCCTTACTTGCTGCTTGATCGATTGAATCTTGTTCGAATACTTCGCGAAACGTGGCGGTCGGTGTTGTGCTGTAATTGACCAGAGTTCTTGCAGCACAACACCGATTACTCTGCTTACCCCGATTGTCGGGATTCAGCGTGTGTGATATGTATGTATGTATGTAAAAACGAGTCTCTCGTCGTCGCCATATGTTTTGCACTGCGGGTGCAAGGCGAGCTCAATTTGCGCGTCTCCAACTATACAAATTCCACATTGATTACACTGGCGGCGTGTGAATTTTTGCGTAAATCACATTGCCCAAGTTGTCCACCGGTAGGACCGACGACGCCGCACAGTGGGGCGATACCGCAAAAACCGGGACATAGGGCGAAATGACTACGCAAATAGATTCTACTATTAATTACGAACAACTTTCATTCTGTGAGATTTTTTGATAAAAAAATTATTTTCCGAGATATAAGCACTTATAAAAACATTTATAATATAGTAAAAAGTGAGTATGTTAATATATTCTCTTAATGATTACAAACTACTTTTATTCTTAGAAATTTTCCATTTTAAGTCTTATTTTCTGAGATATAGCAATTTGAACTTTAAAAAAAAACATTTTCTTGTAACTAGTATTACTCTTCCATATTTTCGGTTTCAATTGTTATTTTTTAGATATATCACATTGAAAATTCTTTAGTAAAAAAAATTGAGATATGTGGAAAACTGAATATGTGAATACATTTTACCAGCATTTAGAAAAACCTTTTGTTCTCAGAGATTTTCTGTTAAGGTGTTATAATCCTTTTCAATAGTTTGTATAATGGAGATTTAGTAACTTTTTTTATTGAAATGCTTAAAATAACTAGACCTGTGGTTACTTAATAATGATTCTTCAAGTTGAGTAGTCTAATCTGAATAAAATTATTGTAGTGGAATGGTACGTTTATTACACACAAAATACAATCAATCAGACGGCGCATATTTGCATAAAATATTACAAATTAATCTGGCGATAGTAATTAAACATATATAAATTACTACATATTTAACTAACTACATATATTTTTGTATTTACGGAACTTACCGAATTATTAACTTATTATAAGTTATATATATCGTTGTGTATTTTCATTTCGTCATTTTGGTGGCTCTGCACACTTCGATATATCAAACTTACTATAATTTATTATAATTAGGCAAAAAATTGCCCCCGTCAAAGTATATTATAAACCTACTTCAAAGTATAAAATTAATAACATCAACATTAAGAATAGTGATTAATGATGAGAAAAGTAATAATACATTATTAAAAGTAATAATAAAAGTTTTCAAAGTAATAATACATTATTACCCAAATACCCATGGCTTTTAACGGAGCCTATTTAATGTAAAAATACCAATCATCAATAAAAATTATGGTCAAGAATAAAAGTAATTTTCTGAAGTATGTTTATCGTGCATAACAAAAAGAAATTCAAACTTCATATTTCTGAGAAAAAATCTTATTTCAATCTTACAAAAACCTTAAAATAAAACATACTTAATAACTTTTAAATAAATATTTTTAAAGTACATAAAGCTTCCTATTTTTATTACAATTTATTTACTCAATATTTCTACAAATTTTCATTTTCATCACTGGAACAACCTAAAGCGTCTTCAGCGTCAGAATCATCATCATCCTCCACATCCGATTGAACACAGATAATACTGGTATCAATAAATTCAATATTTTCCTTATTTTTATCGTCTATAATTAGCAAATGTCGCACTTCACTGGATAAGGGCTGCTTTTGTTTTTGAAGTTTTGGCTTCATACTAGACAAATATGGATCCGACGATACGAGCAAGTTGTTGAGAATGTCTTGATTAGTCGATTTGCGATCGCATTTTCGAGAGTAGTGTTCCCTGTACTTCTTGAAATCTTTATTTCTTGCTTCTGATGCCTCTTCGGAGAGTATGCCAATTGGAATTACGTTAAAATGCTTTATTATTTCAGATCCATGGAATAAAAGTTTATGAACACTTGCTGGCATATGATACCAGCTATACAATGATATATAAAGTTGAATTGTTTTATGAGCATAGATTTCAAAGTTTTGAGTGCAAAATTTTTCTCCCGAGGAGATGGCCTTAAGGATCACCGCGAATCTATTAATTAAATCCTTATCGAGACCGGTAATAGAGGCAGTTTGCTCGGGATTCTGGAAAAAGCGCCTTGCAGTGTTGCCATCGTTCGTGGTTCCTGAACCTTGTTTTACCACGTCGATCAATAAACCAGTTTCTTTCCTGAAATTATCTTGAATTTGTTTTTTTTTCTCGGTCATAATTTCTTTATTATTACCTTTGGCCGACCACTGCTGAAAATCCATGCGGTATGCAATATGGAGAAGGCATTCCATGCATCGAATCCAGGCATGCAACGTAGATAGTCCGAACCGGTACATATTTGTGTTTACTTCTTTACTTTTAATTATATTAACGTTATTCATCTCAGACGGTTTAGCTCTGCAAATATCACATGACTGATTAGATGTACCGGAGATAATCGACGTAATTTTACCATCGATCATCGTCATAATTAACGAATGCTCAATCAAAACGCCTTCGTAATCGCTGGTTTTGAGATCTCGTATTTCGGATTCTATGGTAGCCATTTCACTTTTCACGTTATCGATTGTCTCCTTCATAAATTTGAAGAAGATAGGACGGCAGTAGTTCGTCGAAGATGGCGTCTCATTTTCCCAGATCACTTCGTCTCCATAAACCAGTTTTATAGGAACCAAACTTGCCATGAAAATGCTTGAGTCGTCTCCTTCGTTCAGTTCTTGAAATCTTTGTTTATATGTACTTTGGCCAGAAGCGCCATCGAATCCCCACTTGCTTGTTAATGTTAGCTGGCAACCTGTGAGGTTTCGGTTCGCCACTTTCAAAATTATTTTTGCAGTATGGTCCAAAAGCGCTTGCAGTTTAATTTTGGCCTGTGTTTCGGTAACTTCAATGTCCTGTTTTGGGGGGTAACACTCAATTTTCGCATGTTGAATTTTATAATAAGATGGATAGAGGTCGGAACCTTCTTCCTTAGCCATGTCTCTTAAAGTTATATATTGCCATCTTGATAGCTTTAAAGACACCAAAATCGCAAGTGCTTTTTCAGATGAATAAACAGTCTTGGACTCCTTTTTTTCAATGAATTCTTTGACTTTTTCGATTTCGCCTGGATTCTGAAGCAAATGGTCCAAAACTTTCCCCAGGTCCTCGTTCCCATTTGCCTTCAAACGCATTTTGGTCGCAAATGCTAGTTCCTGCTATGTATAGTTTGTGTGAATGTCTTCGGTTCTTCTTCGCTTTTGTTTGGCTCCTAAACTTTCAAATGGTTTTCTCGGCGATGATTTATGTGAAGATGCTACAAAGATAGGAGGCGCTGTCGATGGTCCCGGAGAAATTATTTGAGAAGTGCAAACCTTTTGGTTATCCGCGAGGTCGCTACTCGCTGAAGGCAGTTGTTTCTTTACGAATTCGGGCCACTTGATGGCCGAGTCCAACCATTCTCGATTCTTCTGTAGAAAACGTTCCTCGTTGTAGCTTGACTTCACCCATCGTTTGTGTAGATTGTAACAATATTTACGACAAAATTCTTTCACTTGTGTCTCTTCGGGCAAATTTACACTAACTATTGAGGCAATAGCGGCAACCAATACCGCGTAATTCAGAAAACTGTCACAATTTCTCATAAACACGTAAATATCAATGTTATTAACAAAAGACTCCATGTTTTCGTATTGAATAGTTTTAAATATGTAAAGCACGGGTAGGAAGACTGACTCGTGCAAACGACTGGAGCAGACTGAGTGCCAGATTGATTGTGTTGTTCACTAATGAATACTGCTAATTAGTTCGCACAGTTTGCAGTATTCCTGGTATATCGTTAATCCTTGTTAAGTAGACAACAATTAGCAATGCAGTGTAATTGTTTCTTCGAGAGCTTTCATGGAAATACGTGACAATTCACATAAATATCCCTAATCCGCTAATCCTCGCGAAGTTGAAAATATTCCTAATATAATGGTAAGCATTTATAAGAGATATTATAAGTAAGTATAGCAGCCGATAATAGCGGCTCCGTAGATTATTATCAAAATAGACCAATGAAACTAAAAGTACAAAGTTAATTAGATGGGCGTCGTTTGTCACCTTCTGGGTGCCTCAGCGCCATCGCGCTTTCAATAAAAAAAAAATTAAACATTTTCATCAAGTTCAAATATATAGGTGATATGGAGAAATATATTTACCATTAAAATACAAATATATACATCCAATGCAAATAAACAATATTTGTTATTTGAATATAGCTGAAAGTTACGAATATAGTGAATTCCTCGTAATTCGAGCGGATTCCTCGTAAAACTGTAGGTCCCTTCCCTCCTAATCTTACTTGGTGGTAGGGTTTAACCCGCCCGGGTTGGTACCACCGCACTGAATGAAACGTCGGTCGAAACGGCTATGTAAATAGTTTGTGTTCTCCGACCAGTTCAGTGTAGCCGGCACGATCAAAGGGGGAAGCACTGACATGGCACCTAGTTCACCCGGTGCTATGGGCTGACATCACGGACGTTGTAGGTGATGTAGCCAACCGTGTCAGTTTCAATAAAAAAAAAAAAGAATAAAGGTGAGCTTTGCAGGAATAAATGTTATTATAATATTAAAATGGCATTATACGGAAAAGTCGGACGTCGTCGGATACGGTTTTTACACAGTAATAATCTTTTTAACTTGGGGAATCATTATTTAGTAACCACGGGTCTAGCTATTTTAAGCATTTCGAGAAAAAAAATAAAGTTACCCAATTTCCATAGTACAAATTAATAAAAAGTGGTATATCTCGAAAAATAAGGCTTAAATGAGAAAATATGAATCTATGAATGTTATTTATAATGATGGGTAGATTAATTTAGCGTACTTAAATTTCAGAAATAAAAATAAAAAAATTTAATTATCCTATGTCCCATTTTTTACGGTATCGCCCCACTGTGGCCGGTAGCCACTCAGCAACTATTTCGTAAATGTGCAGTCCGTATGGAGGTCACGAAGCACAAATAGCTATGCGTTCGTCTATGAAGCAACCGTATAATATGTGATTAGAACCTATATTTTAAATCAAATATGTAAACTGTATATGACGCAATTTCAAGATTCGAAGGTCAATTTTAATTTTAATTTATAAATTTTTTACACACCTTTTTTTTAAACATATGCTCTACACTAGAAATATGTGTCTAATTTAAATGTAATTTAATCTAATTTATATGTATAAATTCAAAATTTAAAAACCCGTATATATGACCAGTGTGTCCTCCCGGTTATGACGTACGGGTGTGAAACGTGGACGCTGACGGTCGGTGTTGTCCAAAGGTTGAAAGTTGCCCAGCGAGCAATGGAGCGAGCCATGCTGGGAATAACGCTACGTGATATGGTGCGTAACGAGGCAACCCGCCGACGCACCAAAGTAGTCGATATTGGATACCGGGTGGCTAAGCTCAAGTGGCAATGGGCTGGGCACGTCAGCCGAAGAGAAGACGACCGTTGGAGTAACCGCGTCCTACACTGGCGGCCGTGGACAGGAAAACGGAGTGTGGGAAGACCACCCGCCAGGTGGGACGACGACATCAAGTATGCGGAAAGCAGTGGATCCGTACCGCTGAAGGCCGGGAGGACTGGAGGAAAATTGGAGAGGCGTATGTCCAGCAGTGGACGCTTACACGCTGACTGACTGACTGACTGACTGACTGACATATGTATAAAATAACCAATCGCAAAAACAATTATGACGAACCATACTGAATATGCATAAGTCTCATTGAAATATTGTTAATGTTGTGTGCTCTTTATGGCGAAATAAATATCTGAATCTGAATCGAGTCTGAATATGCCTTTCAGCTTTGATACCGAATGCACGACTATTGCGCCACCTAGCAGATGTAACAAACAACAAATCTTTTGTAACGCGCGAGCAGTAAACCTATCTTGCCCGACCAACAATGGACGTTGGGTAACGCATGATCCATTAGCAACTGACGAAGACCATTTTGCTATAGTGGCAAGTTAATGAATGACAAAACTAATGTTCCGGGTTGCAGAAACCCAAACCGGTGGTGCGGCGGTTGTGGAATGTGCAAAATTATGTTGTAACTTGATGTGAATATGCGCTCTTTGGCACGTAGATACTTTCTTTGAATAGTCACAAATTGGTCCGCTTCAACATTATTTGTTTTTATGGAAACTGACACGGTTGGCTACATCACCTAAACAATCCGCGATGTCAGCCCATAACACCGGGTGAGCTAGGTGCCGTGTCAGTGCTTCCCTTCATTTCACGTCGGCTACACAGAACTGGTCGGAAAACACGAACTATTTACATAGCCGTTTCGACCGATCGTTCAGATCGTTGGTGGTACCAGCCCGGCCGAGATAAACCCTACCACCTAGTAAGGTATGAAGGGAAGGTATTAATCGAGGTATTTTCCACGAAACAAGAAGTAGCTGGAAGAGTCGCGCATGGCACGGCCGAACTTGTACTGAAACCACCACTAGCGGCTGAGCATTTGCCCTGCATCTCTGCCTAGAGATCTCCTGAATGATGTCAGTCAGTCAGTAACGTGTAAGCGTCCACTGCTGGAAATACGCCTCTCCAATTTTCCTCCAGTCCTCCCGGCCTTCAGCGATATGGAACCATTCCTTTTCGCCGACGTACTTGATGTCGTCGTCCCACCTGGCGGGTGGTCTTCCCACACTCCGTTTTCCTGTCCACGGCCGCCAGTGTAGGACACGGTTCCCTTGCCCCTTACTAGGTGGTAGGCTCTAATTGTAGCCGATTGGGTTGGTACCACCGCACTGGATGTAAGATGGCCGCATAGCAGCCTCGGTTGTGTTCTCCTCTAGTCCAGTATAGCCAGCAATCCAGGGAAGTCTCCGGTATGGCACCTGCCTTCTCGGAGGTGATATTGGCTGGTCGGAGCATGCGCTTTGGCCCCTCCGACTTAGCCACCCATACCGGATTACATAAAAAAACGGTTACTCCAACGGTCATCGTCTCTTCGTCTAACGTGCCCAGCCCACTGCCACTTGAGCTTATTAGATTATCCAATATCGACTACTTTGGTGCGTCGGCGTGCATGAAGTGAATGAAGTGCCTAGTGTGAAGTAAGTCAACTGGTACTTACTTGCGGCGCCTCGACCACGCCTCGTTTTCCTCTCCACAACCAATTGAAATGCTCTATGACAAACACGATTTTAATTTTTTAAGTGCCCACCGTGTGACATACGACGTGTACGTAAAACATCAGAGCCCGTTGGACTGTAATGCCCGTGACTCTAGGTCAGTGCTATAGTGAACAGAGGTAGCTTATGTGGAGCACGTGATGCGTTGAAAGAGTCGGAAAGTGTGGAGAGGACTTCTGTAGTTAGTTTTATTTATTTATTTGTATTTATAATGTATTTTATTAGGGCATGATAATGTTGGCATATACAACTTCTGACGTTGTTGGCTGTGTCTGATCTTCCATTGGAATTTCAGGCACAGCCATCTGTGCCAGTTGTTCATAAAAAATAAACCGGCCAAGTGGGAGTCGGACTCGCGCACCGAGGGTAAATTATCACAACAATTGTTTATATATATTTTATAAAATAAAAATTATTTCATTCATTTCGGGATCCTCACCAAGAGCTCGACTTGCATTTTACCAGTTAATTTTTTTTTTGTTTTACTTCAGAGTTTGCACTAGGTTTGAGACTTATATGTATTAACCACTGAATTGAGTATTACCGTTTTACAATAGAGCAAAAACAAAGAAAAAAAACTATGAAAAAAAAACGTTTCTTGGGGACCCTTGTTTTTTTATTATTTATTAGGTTAGGCGAATATTATGTTTCACAATATATATCCCATTAAATGTAAGACAGGGGGACGGACAGACGGCGTAGGCTTAGTAATAGGATCCCGTACGGAACTCAAGAAATAAAATTGTATTTATTTATTTTATTAAACTAATTCACTACTAGTAAATATTATCCGTATTATTCTCCATACTTATATAGCCTTCACTTCAAAGGCTTAACTTAGCGAAGCGAAGCGGTGGACCGGTCGACGACCTATTAGAATTTCCATGAGAAAAGCTCCACACACACGCCAGCCATCACTATGTATACAGTAGTCCGTTTGTCCATCTGTCTTTACGTTTCATTCATTGATAACAAAACAAGGTTACTTATGATATGAGCAAATGGGCAACAAACAATATACATATCAACATACACACATACATACCACACGCTGTATCGCGACAAACGGAATATTCGGGGTAAGCAGAGTAGTCGGTGTTGTGCCGCAAGTACTCTTGTAAATTACAGCACAACACCGACCACCAGATTTAGCTAAGTATTATGATAAGCAAGATAAATATCAAGCAACGACTCGGTGAAGGACCGTACCAAGGTGGCCAGCCTGTCGCCCTTTATTTAGCACGGCACCTTGTCCTTATCCCTCAGTCGTCTTTTACGAGATGCACGGGGAGAGATGCAGTGGGGCTATTATTTTTAAGTACCGGCCCCACACACAAGTAATTTTTTTTTTATGGAAAGTGCGACATGTGGCGTCGTTTCACTTATACGAGTAGGTGTCTAACGATGCCCATGGACATTCCGTGATGCACGGGGATTACGAATGCCATGCCGGCCTGAATCGAGAGAAAAGATGCAGCAGCGCCCTCTAGCAGGCCAGTTGATATTAAAAAAGCAATACAAATATTTATTTGCTCACGATATAAGCAAAGAAATAAAAAAAAACTCATAATTCAGCCTCTGGGTGTGCCACTTCACCGCTCTGCTAGGTACAGTTAGGCGCCTCTGCGGTGTTTTATAAACCTGTGTGCGGTTCTCAAAGCACGGATTGGAATTTAGATCGCCGCAAAATCGCAAATCAAAGAAACACCTACATTTTTTTATGGCAACTGACACGGTTACCTACATCACCTGCAACATCCGTGATGTAAGCCCGTAACACCGGGTGCACTTGGTGCCACGTCAGTGCTTCCGTTCGGTCGTGCCCGCTACACTGAACTGGACGGAAAACACAAACTATTTACATAGCCGTTTCGACCGACCTTTCATTCAGTGCGGTGGTACCAACCCGGGCGGATTGAACCACACCACCTAGTAATATAAGAAGGGAGTCATATCCCTTAGTCGCCTTTTACGACATACACGGGGAGAGATGCAGTGGGGCTATTCTTTTTAAAGTACCGACCCCACACGGTTACTTTGTCTTTTATGATATATTACGTTTGTAGACTCTATTTATGACACTAAAAGTAAATTGAAGATTTTAAAAATCTTTTCTGTATGTATGTATGTATGTTCCTCCATAACTCTTAAGCCGATCATCCGAATTAGACTAAACTTTGCACAAGCACATTTAACTATGTGGGACACAGGATAGGCTAAATAAAATTCACTTCCGGTTACGCTAAGATGTGGCTCTCATATACAAACCGAATTGTACCGCGCGCCGAAATAAAGGTACGGTAGCTCGCTTACTTACTTTCTTCTTTTTAAATACGAATTTAACGCGAGCGAAGCCGCGAGCAACAGCCAGTGCCTACTGCCTACATATATCCAGTCAACTATTTGTATTTATCGAGCCCTGCGTGTCGCCCTGCTAAATTTACGTATTATATTCACGTTCCTGCCGAAGCTAGGTACCGTGCTGGTAACTGCCTGTGTGCTCGCATCTGGCTAAACAGAAATAGACGAGTCTTCTTGACCGCTCTTTTTCGTCGAGGTAATAAAATGGGAGAACAGAAAAATACAGTCGAATTGGGAGAACAGAAAAATACAGTCGAATTGGGAGAACAGAAAAATACAGTCGAATTGAGAACCTCCTCGTTTTTTTGAAGTCGGTTAAAAATTGTGACGACTTGGCCAAATGAACACTATAAATTGAAACCGTACCGTGTGGGGCCGGTACTTAAAAAGAATAGCCCCACTGCATCTCTCCCCATGCATGTCGTAAAAGGCGACTAAGGGATAAGAACAAGATGCCGCGCTAAAGGGCGACAGGCTCGCCACCTCTCACCTTGGCACGGTACTTCCACCGAGTCATGCAGCAGGTGGGTCTTCGTGCCTTACTTGCTGCTTGATCGATTGAATCTTGTTCGAATACTTTGCGAAACTGGTGGTCGGTGTTGTGATGTAATTTGCCAGAGTTCTTGCAGCACAACACCGATTGCTCTGCTTACCCCGATTGTCGGGATTTAGCGTGTGTGATATGTATGTAAATTGAAAAAAAAAATGTACACGTGCGTGTTATTACCAGAACCACAAAATTTACTTAGTATTAGCTGTCAAAACAAACGAAATGTCATCCCGTCTCCGAGGGCGTCATCACAATTTTTGTTTTTTTATTAAAAGCGCGAAATTGCTCCGAGCCGAAAAGCTTTCTAAAGACGGCCATGGACATTCTAACATATGTGGGGGCTGCGAATACCATGCCGGCCTGATAGGTACCTATTTTCACGCTGCTGTTGAAGGGCCCGAGACTCGACACAGCGCCGAGCCATCCGTCTTGTTGGTGACCCGAAACTTACAGATGGTCTGGAGTCTCTGAGTCACAGACGATTTGTGGGTTCGCTTAGCTGTTTTACAGATACTATCACGGACGCTGCTCTGTGGAACTAGCATCCCTTATTCCCTGCCACCCGTCCTATCTCCGCATGACTCGTCGCAGAGAGACTCAGTACCCTTTTGTTGTTGACATTGGGCTTTTGAGAACCCATCGGTTCTCTAAATCGTTTCTCTGTCGCACCGCTGCTAGAGTGTGGAACTGTCTTCCGGCGAGTGTACTTCCTGAATCCTTTAACCGGGTGTCTTCAAGCGTCGTATTAACGGGCTAGACAGCCTAGCAACAGTCCGCAAATCTGCTGGCATGGCACCTAACTGAGCGTGGTTTCGCGAGGAGAGGTGATTTTGGCTCTGTCGATTGCACCATTGGTCTCTCGGCACAGCCACCCATGCTGGTTTACATAAAAATAACGTCATAAAGAAACACAGTTATAAGAATTACTGTATTTTTTCCTACGGCACCCTTATCGCTGCCGTACGCCGTACATTTGTCGATTTCTAGCCTCGATTACCGTACGATACGGCAATTACCGTACGTTTGGCAACACTGCCGCTTGGGCCGATTGTGCCTCTCTATCGCTTGTTACGCGCTCTCGCTTGCACACACAGGCTCAGATGGAACGTGACGTGATATTCGTGCGTGCAGCCGGTGTTCATCAATTTATAAGACGTTATCACGTCAAAAAAAATAATTGAGGGGAAATACATATAAAAAATGCTCTAATTAACAAGCTCAACAATGTACTACCATATGAATACTAAATAAACAAAATAACATATCCTCATATTTCGACCTTACACGAAATCGCTTTTAACTTTCAACATCCCTCTTAGAAGCTCACCGTCTCCGAAGTACTTTAATCTGTTGGTTCTGGCTCCCTCGGCAAACAGTGCGCACTTACCTACTGATAACTGACTGAATAAACATACACGGACGGACGCACAAATAAAGGCGGACGAAACGAGCCCTCCACCGATCAACCACCACCACTAGATGAATGACCCCCACGACGTTTTTTTTTTTCCGACCAGTTCAGTGTAGCCGGCACGATCAAAGGGGGAAGCACTGACATGGCACCTAGTTCACCCGGTGTTATGGGCTGACATCACGGACGTTGTAGGTGATGTAGCCAACCGTGTCAGTTTCCATAAAAAAAAAAAAAAAACAAAAACAAAAAAACCGGTCCAGTGCGAGTCGAACTCGCGCACCGAGGGTTCCGTATCGCCATGTCATGGCTAGCGCCACTCGATGGCGTGTTATGAAATGCTTCATAATTAGATAAATGTCATGATTAGTTAAAATGCTTCATGCTCTATTCGGTAGATGGCGCGCGAGCATACAATTTTTGGTTTCTTCTATGGGAACCCCCGTGAATTTTTTACTTTTTCTTATTTTTTATATTTGTTATTATATCGGCCATAATAAATAACACATACCTACTCTGTGAACAATTTAACGGGCTATCTATTAAGGTTCAAGAGATAAAGCTCTCGGACAGACGGACGGACAGACAGACGGCGTAGGCTTATAATAATAGGCTTATAGTAATAGGCTTCCGTAAAGATACGGAACCCTAAAATCGGACCGCATTTATTTATACATCAATACAATTGAGTCTGTAATGCTCCGCATGATCCTGTGTTATATAAAAAAATACCGCAAAAATTACTCAGTAATAAATATATGGTAAAGTTGAGCACTTATGCTAGGTATTATGTTTGGCGAAAACACGTGTCCATAAAATTTTCTCTATAGAAAAAAATTACAAAGTTACCTCCAAACATACAATAATACCGCTGCTTACATTCAATAATACTTGCAGGTCCTATGTTTTGTACATTTTAAAAATATAATAATTTTCACAGTGCAGAGTACAAGACAGGGCGTCTCATTTTATGTGTACCAGTATTTACGCCCGCCGCAACACCCACACTAAATCTACTGTTGCAGTTGATCGATGGCACTAAGGGGGCTGTATTGAAAGATGTTTATTTATTTACAATTGAGACATATAATATCAAAGGCGGCAATCTCCACAAGAGCTATTTTCTCAGAAATAAGAAAAAGGTTCCAGTGTAAAAAAAATGTATGTATGGAAACCAAGGTGGAGATTGCCAAGACTGATGTGGACATGAATTTTTATGTATGATTTTCTATTGGATATTGCCGTGCTTGGTACGGAGACATTTATTTAATATATTCTAGACGAATAGACGAAAAAAACTTCATCTTTACTTTATTTTCAATACTATGTGGAGATTGCCGCCTTTGATATTATATGTCTCAAATAACTGATTTTGCTCAATATTCAAGCAGGTCCTATATTTTGTACATTTTAAAAATATAATAATTTTCACAGTGCAGAGTACAAGACAGGGCGTCTCATTTTATGTGTACCAGTATTTAGGCCCGCCGAAACACCCACACTAAATCTACTGTTGCAGTTGATCGATGGCACTAAGGGGGCTGTATTGAAAGATGTTTATTTATTTACAATTTATTGATGCATCATAGTCTCGCATTTTATCCTACCTAGGACATTCCTTCGGCCCGGTCAATATTTACTTACACATTCTCTATTGGTGTGGGGCCGGGGGAGAAACATGCATGATAAAATTATTAATGTTTTTCAATAAAAAAATTTGGTACTCCACATATAAAAATAATTGAAAAAAAAACTTTAAGTTCATTAAGTTCTACCTAATCCAATTAATGGTAATGAAATATTAACGTATATATTCTTTATTGAACACAAATTTAAACAATTTGTGAGCTTAAGCCGTGAGGCATTCTATTCTAACCAACCACCTGTGGGATGTGGGAGAAGTATATGCAGGCGAACAAGAATAGTTTGTGGCAATGAATTAATTATGAAGAAAATCAATATGATAAGATAAACTACAAACGAATACTACATACATAAATAATTTAATACGCACGCATGCATATATGATTTGTTTGATTAATATGTGAATTAATGAATGAATTGAATATATAGATAGATGGAAAGGAATGGAATGGATGGACTCCATGGAGGGGAGAGAGGGAAGGAAAGAATTTTGAACTTTAGATGAGATGATGAGAATAATATTGGCCAAAAACAGCGTCAGACATTCGGACCCGCGCCTCTGCGATAGTTGAGACGCGGGCGAGCGGAGCCGAATCACGTGATTCATATCCGGGGTTCATCACCCGCTGTTCAGTCGAGTCAGTTAAGACCCTCCTGATGGCAAAGTGACAACACCAACGAACCCTATAAACCTAACGTTCAGTTCAAAATTAATAGCGTGTGCCACTTGTACTGGTGGCGCCATCTGTTGGCGTGCGAAAGAATTAGAGAGATAACGGTCCGCGTGGGCGTTCAAGGTTGACGTGACGCGAGCGCTTCGCGTAGCAAAGAGACCTTGAGTGTACTGGAGTCTGGGTTCGATAACCATAGCGGCGTGCACCGCTCGCTCACAGTGTTGCCATGTTAGGAGATTTTCTCCTAGATTCGGGAGAATTTCAGTGGTGTTAGGAGAAGATTTTGCTGGCGGACTTGTCCCTTCTAGCTGCCGGGGCGATGTCGAGCAAGCAGGCGGTTCGACTGACATTCGCGATTCATTCGCTTTTCTCTTCACCACAGGCAGCTGCAGCAGTCGAGAGACTGCAGAACGTGCCAGCAGCAGAGCGGCTTCGATGCCGCTCGCCCCAAGCCAGCAGTCGGTCACTGCGACCACCCTAACTTAGGGCGGCAAGTGACCGCTACTAAATCGCCAGCCGGCCGGCCACGGCGACTGCCCTATTTTATATAGGGCGGACAAAGTGACGGCAGGCCTCGCGCGGCTTACCGCGCAAAAAAGATCGGTTGCGATGTGATAGTCTTACGACTAATACCTTTTTTTTTACAGATGCAGATACCAGATACCAGAGAAGTTTTTGCCTGTCAGGAGAATAGGAGAAAATTTAGGAGAAAGAAAATCAATACAGGATAACAAAGATTTAGGAGTGAGAAACTTGGGATTAAAATATTTGATTGAGTTCGACTTGCACTTGACCGGTTTTCAGGGTGCAAGAGATAAGACAGGTAAGACAGACAGACGGACGGACAGACGGCCTACGCTTAGTAATATGGTCCCGTACGTATAAAGAACACTAAAAATGTGGTGAATTTTTTATAATTTGAATAACAGGAGAATTTTTTTAAGAGGAAGAAAATTGTCTAGGTGATTTTCGAAGTCAATCTAGGAGAATTTCAAAATTTAAGTTGGCAACACTGCTCGGTTATGCTATGCCCCTTCAGTCAGACAGAGGCATGAGCGTGAGAATTGAAGAGTTCTTGCAGCACAGCGCCGATTGCTCCGCTAACCGCGATTGACGGCATAGAGCGTGATTTATATGTAGGTATGCTTTAGTGTACGTGCGCGTACGCACGTAGACACCACGAATAGGTCGATCGAAAGTGCCCGGGCACCTTGGTGGCGTGGCGCGGGCGGCGGCGCGGGCGGCGCAGACGCAGGCATTAATAACGTGCCTATAATTGAAATGTGTGGTGAGAGAAAGTTGGCATGCATCTTGCTTGACAAACGACCTGACCGCATTGTTGATTGTATTATTGTAGGTGTGTAGCCTGGCAATGCAACAAGATGACTGGAAGAAATCTCTTTACGTACGTTCTCCACACGTTTAAGGGATAAGTCCGCATTTTTTTAAAATGGAAACTGACACGTTTGGCTTCATCACCTACAACACCCGTGATGTCATACCATAACACTTTGGTGAACTAAGTGCCATGTCAGTGCATCCCTTTGGTCGTGCCGGCTACATTGAACTATTTGGATAAGACGAACTATAGCACGATACATAGCCCCTTCGACCATTCAGTGGTACCGCTTCGGGCGGGTTAACCCTATCACCTAGTAAGGTAAGAAGGGAAGGGACTGTCGGTTGTACGAGGAATCCGGACCACGGTCGACCCCAACTGTCGAACGGTCACCCATCCAAGTTCTGAACGCGCCCAAGTGTGCTTAAGATGACGAACGGCGGTCGATCTATCGCACCACCAAACTGCCGAAGCTGACTAAAATGATGAAAAAATTTGCACAAATGTTATTACTTATTAGTTATTAGTTATTTATTACTTACATCCACTGTACCCTAACTCTAATAGAGCGTAAAATTTGTAACGAGACGAGAGACGCGTCGGTCGACACGCTGATCGAAGAAGATGTTAGCACCTCTACCTAGGGTTACCAACCGCACTTTATTTATATAAGGTGTTTCGTTAGTCATGTCAAAAATTTTGGGAGGGTTACATACACACTCAAATAAACACTTTACGTAAAAAAAAATTATATGTTTTTAGCATTACTTTTCGAGAAATTTAACAAAACAAGTTTGCTACCTAAACATAAACCTGTGTGTAACAGTAGGTAACTTGCATTGTACGGGTTTAATGGCCGTACTATGTTCAAACACCGAACAGCTGTTTGTTGTAAGTAAGTCACAAGGTCACTATGATTGGTTTTTACAGCTACTTATTTCATTTTATTTTTTTATTAGGAGAAAAAATGTTCCTATAAACATATGTTTTTTTTTTTACTTAAAGTGTTTATTTGAGTGTGTATGTAACCCTCCCGAAATTTTTGACATGACTAACGAAGCACCTAATATAGCGTAGTAAATGAGTCCTCAAGTAAGGGGTGTAGCCGGAAAGCTCGAAAGCAGAAAGTTTGACTTCGGAACTATGTTCTGACTAGTTAGGAGGTAAACATACTAAAAGTCCCCACCACTGGGCGGTGCGCCCTTGGGCACAAAGAAGGTCCCATTTTTTGGTTCGATCATATCTCGAAAACGGTGCATCATAGGAAAAACTGTTCAATTACGGAATAAGATGTGATAAAATTCTCTACAACTTTGATATTGTCGAGATATAACTTCCGAAAATAGGCCGATTTTATTTGCAAATAAAAGCAATGTATGACAAAAAACGTGAGGTAAAAAACTCATTTTTTAATCTTTCCGGCTACAATCATTCGTTTCCTGGCCTAATAACGAAGTATCATACTAAATTTTGGGTCGATAACTTTATGCTTTTTTCAGTATCCGAAAACACTCAAGGATACGTAAGTTTTGTCCCAACGATTAGATAAATAAAACCGAAGTGAACGCAAGCATAATACGTGCATAAAAATATTATTTATTATACCCAAAAAAGGTTGCCAACCCTATAGAATCGTCTGCAGATATGTGCAACTCAAAACATCTACCGGGTGAAAGTTAATGGAAAAACGCATTAACCGTGTGAAAATTAGTTGCTTTTAAAATTGCGTTAGAACCATAATTTTATATAATAGCGGTTTCTCTGTGGAGAGATTTTAAAACTTATTTAAAGGGAAACTATGCTTACCCCGATTGTCGGGATTCAGCGTGTGTGATATGTATGTGTATGAAAATGTCCTCTACTTTCTTCGTATTAGTGCTTCCTTAAAGCAGTAAAATAAGCCTGCATATACGTACCTATACAGAACTAACCGTACCTACCCAGTTCAGTGTAGCCGGCACGACCGAAGGCAAGCACTGACGTGGCACCAAGTTCACCCGGTGTTATGGGCTGATATCACGGATGTTGTAGGTGGTGTAGCCAACCGTGTCAGTTTCGATAAAAAAAAAAACAAAAACAAAAAAACTCGCCGCGGCCAAAATTTCGTTAAAGTCAAGACAGATCTGAATGTTTACCAAATTGTGTTGTCAATTTCAGATCAGCAGTCTCGTTGCGTGCGCACGCGCCTACCCGCGCTCACCATGGGCCAGGAGCACTCCTCGAACGCTAGCCAACACACGAGGCACCGCGCCAGGGAGAAGCCTGTCTCCAGCAGCGAGCGCGCGCACGACTTCCAGCCGCACAGGAAGAGAGCCGTAAGGAACAGGAGTACTTCGGATTCGGGTGTGTATTTTTTATTTTCATTTTTTGCTCGAACCCTACCTAATATTTCATTTATTTATAGCTACTTATTATTAACTATTATTAATTTAAAATTGAGACAAATTTTGATGTTATTATTTATGTAAGTATGCCTAACTTATCCGAGTGAAAAAAATGCAATAATAAAAATTATTACTAAAGACAGAACAGAACTTTATAAGAAAGAACACACATCTATTTCCTCCCAAGTACAGCCTGGGGTTTTTCAAAAGGGGCGCGAAAAGGCTCCTGTCAGGCCGGCATGGCATTCGCAATCCCCGTGCATCACAGAATGTTCATGGGTACCATTACACACCTACTTATAGTATAGGTGAAACTATGCCACATGTCGAGCTATCCATAAAAAAAACAATTTTTGGAGTGATACCCCAATGGGTGAATTTATTCCCTTACGGAAATTTCGTCCAGCTCATCCATATGAACATTAAACCATGCTTTAACTTCGTTTCCAGACCTCAAGAGCGACAACTCATCAACGGAAAGCAGCGGTTATCGCAGCGGCTCAAACAGCGCCTACGACTACCGCAGCGCCTCGGAGAGATCCTCGTCCATCAGCAGCGAATACTACCACCTGTCACTCTACAAGAACGATCACTACAAGGACATCAACAGCGAACTTTACAAGCCGGTCAAGCTGTCCAAGGACAAACGGCACAGGCTACTGATCGATGTCGAAAAGGAAAAATATACGGTCGAAAAAGACAAGTATTCGGTCGGAAAAGACAAGAATTCGGGCGAAAAAGACAAGTATTCCGGTGAAAAGGACAAGTATACTGGCGAAAAAGACAAGCATTCGGTCGGAAGAGACAAGTATTCTGCAGATAAAGACAAGTATTCGGTCGAAAAGGACAAGTATTCAGTCGGAAAAGACAAGTATTCCGACAAAAATCGCAGCATCAAGAGTTATCTGAGTGACTCGGACAGTAACCTGCACAGCGCTGGCATGACAGAGACAAAGAAATCAGGAATAAGGAACTACACGCCGAAGATACTCAGTGAGGAGGAGCAGAAGAAGAAGATTGAGAACTGGATCTGACGAGAGAGAAGACTACTTAGATTATAAGTTGTAAATAGTAGATAAGTAACAATATCACATATTGGTAAATTGCTGCAGAAGCGGAAGGATTCAAGGAACAAAGAAGAAGAAAAAAAAAGGAAATAAAAAAGAAGGAGAAATCATAAGAAAAAGACCAAGGAAACGAAATAGAAGGAAAAACAAGACAAAGTAGAACAAACAAAGAAAAAGAAAAGAAGACAATTAAAACAAGAAAAGAAAAATAAGAAGGAAAACACAATAAAATAAAAAGAAAAGAAGAAGACGAAAAGGAAGAACAATCACAAGAAGAGTAAATAATAAAGAAGAAGCAGAGGAATAAGTGAAAGGAGAAAAAAATACAAATAAGAAGAACAGTAAGAATAGGAAGAAGAAAACAAGATGGAAGCGATAGGAGCCCTTAGTGCACTGGGCAGTCTCGCGCCCTCCCCGCTAGCAGTCCTTGGTATGATCCCACTAATGGCACTGGGATTGACATACTTCAGATACCAGCAACACGATCCAGAATCACATCCCTTCGAAGTCGACAGAGTAAGTATATGGTCTGACATTATCGTGGTTACGTTCATAGATGTAATATGTGTGTATTTTAACATAACACTTGGAATTAGTAAAACTTCTATTACATTCTCGAAGTGTATCGTATATACATAGATAACAAGAACGCAGCTCGGCCTTGGGCCTCGACTTTAGCCACTTACTTTCTTCTAGACAATATATAGTTTATATTTTTAATTAGAAAAATGCAAAGCGAAAATCATTGGAAAAAAATACATCCCGGCCAGGATTCGAACCTGGGTCTCTGGCTTGACCCAGGTTCGAATCCTGGCCGGCATGTATTTTTCCAATGATTTTCGCTTTGCATTTTTGTAATCATCAATATCATCAATACTAATAATAAATCTGTCATAAATGGTCATGGAGTAAGTTACTTTTGTTTTTTTTTATGAGATACTGAGTTTGTAGACTGTAAAACCGTATGATTTTTAGAAATATTTTCTGTATGTATGTATATATGTTCCTCCATAACTCTTAAACCGATCATCCGAATTTGATGAAACTTAGCACAAGCACATTTACCTATAATACGAGACACAGAATAGGCTAAATACAATTCAGTTCCTAAAATGTGGCTCTCATGCAAACCGAATTGTTCCGCGCGCGCGCGAAATAAAGGTAACGCAGCAGACACGCAGCTCGGCCTTCTTTCTTACTTACTTTTTTCTTTTTAAATACAAATATGCACGCGAGCGAGGCCGCGGGAAAAAGCTAGTCACAAAAATATTTACTCCGAGAAGTTGTTCAGTGTTGCGAGACGGGCGAAAGTATAGCTCGATAGTCTAGTAGCTAGAGGCTAGTGCTTCATTCTTGAGTGTTTCACACCTACTCGATAATTGTGCAATAATAATAATTTTCAAGTAATTATTAACATTTTTTAGGGTTCCGTATCCGGCACGGGACCCTATTACTAAGCCTACGCCGTCTGTCTGTCTGTCTGTCTGTCCGTCCGTCTGTCCGAGGGCTGTATCTCTTGAACCGTAATAGGTAGCCCGTTGAAATTTTCACAGAATATGTGTTATTAATTTATTATGGCCGATATAACAAAAAATAAGAAAAATAAGAAAAAGTAAAAAAAAAATTCCCATAGAAGAAACTAAATAAGTGTATGCGCGCGCGCCATCTACCGAAAATAGTATCAAGCATTTTAACTAATCATGAATTTTAACTAATATATAGCATTTCATAAACACGCCATAGATGGTGTGAGTGGCGCTGGCCATGACATGGCGATACGGAACCCTCGGTGCGCGAGTTCGACTCGCACTTGGCCGGTTTTTTTTTATGGAAAGCGCGATATGTGGCATCGTTACACTTACGAGTAGGTGACTAACGATGCCCATGGACATTCTGTGATGCACATTCATACTATTGTACAGTTACCGTCAGCAAATAATGCGTGTCGAGCTTTAGAAAGAGACAATACGATTGTAGAGCGTCGTCCCTGTCGCACAGTGACGGTGCGAGTTCGTGCGACAGGGACGACGCTCTACGACCGGATTGTCTCTTTCTAAAGCTCGACACGCATTATATTCGGCCGGGAACTGTACCTGCTTACTAGATTTACAATAAAAAAAACTGGCCAAGTGCGAGTCGGACTCGCGCACCGGTGTCCCCGCACAACAAAAAAACGTTGCAAAAAAAACTTCCTTGTGCGGGAGGCGGTCGGGGGGCGGAGGGGGCTCTTAATTTTTCACTTTTAATTTTTTTTATTATTTGTTGTTATATCCGCCAAAATAATACATATTCTCCTTTCCTTACCGAAGTAAATACATTTAGGTATATTACATACATATCTCAACTCCCCTTTTCTCTCTCTCTTGTCATTCAGTTGACTGTGTTGCACGTTGCACAACAGTACCACTGATTAATGTACATACATAATATCTAAGTTTATTATCCTTACCTATAATAAAATCCAACGTCTGCTTTCTGTCTGAGTGTCTGAGTGTCTGAGTGTATGTCTTTCTGTCCGCTTATAACTCGAGAACCACTGAACCGATTTTAATAAACAAAATTCTACGGATAGCTTGATTCTTCCCATCAACTATAGGCTACTTACTATCACGCTAAATGGCTTATGAGGTTAGCAGTGAAGTGAAATATGAGAGCGGGCGGAGCCGCGGGCACAGCTTGTATACATATATATGTACAAGCTGTGCCCGCGGCTCCGCCCGCTCTCATATTTCACTTAACTGCTAACCTCATAAGCCATTTAGCGTGATAGTAAGTAGCCTATAGTTGATGGGAAGAATCAAGCTATCCGTAGAATTTTGTTTTATTAAAATCGGTTCAGTGGTTCTCGAGTTATAAGCGGACAGACAGACACTCAGACACTCAGACAGAAAGCAGACGTTGGATTTTATTATAGGTACGGATATGCACATTAAAGTATTTATGGAGTATTCGTTCGTAGTTCATCAATTATCTATAATTTATCTATCACACATATTTCTTACCAGTCGTGAGATTGCCACTTGTTCGCCTGCATGTACTTCTCCCACATCCCGAAGGTTAGTTAGAATAGAATTCCTCGCGGCATTAACCTCACCTGTGTGCCTAATTTGTATAAATAATTGGTGTTCAATAAAGAATATATACATACATACATATTCTATAAAATTATCAATATAATTTCCAATATACAATTTTCAAAGATACACCCATTGGAGCGACGGACAAACAGATAGATGTCAGACGTAGGCTTCCGTACGTGATACGGAAACCTAAAGATGTTTGGAATTTAGAAGAAGTTAATTTCTCAGTTCACTCATGTCATACATAAGCAAGTTTTATTTAAACAAATTCATAACGGTAAGATTTAAATGTATATTATGTTGACCTCGGAAACTGGCCCGCACAAGCACAACCAAGCCGGTTTACTCACGTCCACATCGTGTGGTGTAATCTACTGAGCTCGTGTTCTGCAATCCATAAATAAAAAAAATAACAAATCTACATTTTAAGAATACGACCGTACAACTGTTGCCACGCGATGTTGTACTACAAACTTGTTCCCGACGTAAAGGTTGATTTAGAAACAATAATATCATCAACCGTGTGGGGCCGGTACTTAAAAAGAATAGCCTCAGTACCGTGTGGGGCCGGTACTTAAAAAGAATAGCCTCACTGCATCTCTCCCCGTGCATGTCGTAAAAGGCGACTACGGGATAAGGACAAGATGCCGTGCTAAAGGGCGACAGGCTCGCCACCTCTCAACTTGGCACGGTACTTCCACCGAGTCATGCAGCAGGTAGGTCTTGCTTGATCGATTGAATCTTGTTCGAATAATTTTTTTCGTCTTCAAATATGGACCCCTTTCAAACGCTGCTGAAGTTACGAAACCCTATCCTGAAACTCCATGTATAGCGCCACCGAGCAACCGAGATTGACATCTGTTGTTACTTGTTCCTATATAAAACTATTAAAATTTGCTTCCAGGTGTTGCCGATCTACGACTTCGTGGTGGTAGGCGGCGGATCAGCTGGCGCTGTGGTCGCGTCGCGTCTCTCCGAAGTGCACAACTGGACCGTCCTGTTGCTGGAGGCCGGTCACGACGAGAACGAGATCTCGGACATCCCCGCGCTCGCCGGCTACACGCAACTCTCGGAGATGGACTGGAAGTACCAGACGAGCGTTTCGCCGAACCGCTCCTACTGCCTCGCGATGAACGCGGACCGCTGCAACTGGCCCCGGGGCAAGGTACTCGGCGGCAGCAGCGTTCTCAACGCCATGGTCTACGTCAGAGGCAACCGGAACGACTACGACCTATGGGAGGCGCTCGGCAACCCGGGCTGGTCCTACAAGCGAGTCCTTCCCTACTTCATGAAGTCGGAGGACAACCGGAATCCGTATCTAGCTCAGACGCCGTACCACTCGTCCGGAGGATATCTGACAGTTCAGGAAGCGCCGTGGAGGACACCTCTGTCTGTGACGTTCTTGAAAGGCGGCATGGAGCTCGGGTACGAGAACCGAGATATTAACGGGGAGAAACAGACAGGATTCATGTTGACGCAGGCTACGATGCGACGAGGCAGTCGGTGCAGTACCGCTAAAGCCTTCCTGAGACCCGTGCGGCACAGGCGAAACCTTCACATCGCTATGGGCGCGCAGGCCACCAAGATCCTCATCAACGACAAAAAGCAAGCTTACGGAGTAGAGTTTATGAGAAACGGTCGCATGCAGAAGGTACGCGTCAAACGAGAAGTGGTGATGTCCGCAGGAGCGCTGCAGACCCCGCAGTTATTGATGCTGAGCGGGATAGGACCGGCGGACCATCTGCGGGAGTTCGGCATCCCGATGGTGGCTAACTTGAAGGTGGGACACAACCTTCAGGACCACGTAGGCCTCGGCGGCCTCACGTTCCTGGTGAACAAGCCGATCTCCTTCACGAAGAAGCGGTTCCAGACGCTAGCCGTCGCCATGAACTATATCCTGTACGAAAAGGGCCCGATGACGACGCAGGGCGTCGAGGGGCTCGCGTTTGTCAACACGAAGTACGCGCCGTCATCTGGAAACTGGCCCGACGTGCAGTTCCACTTCGCTCCCAGCTCGATCAACTCGGACGGCGGAGATCAGATCAGGAAGATACTGAACCTTCGCGACAGAGTTTACAACACCGTGTACAAGCCGCTGGAGGACGCCGAGACCTGGACGATACTCCCGCTGCTTCTCCGCCCAAAGAGCACGGGCTGGGTTAGGCTGCGGAGTACGAATCCGTTCAAAGCGCCCTCGATCGAGCCCAATTATTTTGCCCACAAGGAGGATCTCAAGGTTCTGACGGAGGGCATAAGGATCGCCTTCGCTTTGTCCAACACAACTGCATTCCAAAAGTACGGATCCAAGCCCCTGACGATTCCTATGCCGGGCTGCCAGAATCACGTGCTCTTTAGCGATGAGTACTGGGAGTGCAGCTTGAAACACTTCACGTTCACCATCTACCATCCGACGAGCACTTGCAAGATGGGCCCCAGGACAGATCGGGACGCCGTCGTGGACCCCAGGTTGCGCGTGTACGGTGTCTCGAACCTCAGGGTGGTGGACGCCAGCATAATGCCGACCATTATAAGCGGTAACCCGAACGCACCCACGATAATGATCGGCGAAAAGGCATCCGACATGATCAAGGAGGACTGGGGTTACTTATGACAACAGTATTAGGCAATTTGGTGCTTTGTGAATATTGTATATTTTGTGTTTTGGTGTAAACATTTTAGTCATTGGAATACTCAGATAATGTTTAGCTAGGCTTAAGCTTTTTTAATACAGTGCTGTAGAATTGGAATCGTTTGTTTAATTTATTCTAAAATTACTTACTGCCTAGAACGATAAAAAAGGTATGGACGCCGGACTGTCAAATGCTTGTATGAGAACTAGCGTCGCCGAGTTGCGGGGAGCGGAGTGTACTTACCGATGATAAGATCCACTATTGTGCACACTAAACTTGGCTGTAGTGTTTTTACACGTAAACACAGAGCATGCGGGCATTTTAAACAGGTTTTTGCGAACGCAGCCGATGACAGACTGACGGGCCAGCGCGCGACCGTCCAATGAAACAAGTATGCTTTTACTTATATCGTGTTACGCTGGCGAGGATAAGGTTCGGGGTCCATACCTTTTTTATCGTTCTAGCTTACTGCAAATAAAAAAAAACGAGGTAGCTATTATTCTAACAGTAACTAACCATGCATACATACATACATACCACACGCCGTATCCCGACAATCGGGAAAAGCAAAGTAATCGGTGTGGTGCTGCAAAGTAATCTTGTAAATTACAGAACAACACCGACCACCACGTTTAGCAAATGTAATCAAGCAGCAAGTAAGGCACGAAGACCCACATGCTGCATGCATGACTCGGTGGAAGGTACGTGTCAAGGTGAGAGGTGGCTATCCTGTCGCCCTTTAGCACGGCACCTTCTCCTTATTCCTTAGTCGCCTTTTACGACATGCGCGGGAAGAGATGCAGTGGGAAAATTATATTGAAGTACCGGCCCTAAGCAGTACCTACTTATTATAACAACTTGCTTGGTGCACGTCAATGATCTCATATCAATAAATTGATATGACAGAGAGGGACAATTATTATCGTATAATAGTATAAATATAAATTTAGATTTATAATAAAAGAAAAAAAACACAATTTTTTATTTGTAAAAAAAATTATATAACTCCGAGAGGCTGCCATCTACCGGCGAATAGCGTTAAATCATTCACGTTCTCGTCATTACGGAGCGCCATCTAGCGAGACAATTTGAACTTACGACAGGTTACAAAAGTACAGCTACTCAAACATAGATGTCGCTAGTCGTCAAATAAATTCCAATAGTCGTTCCCAATATCAACCACTTTGGCAGCACTATACTATAGTCTCTCGAAAACAAACACATACTCACCAATAAAATACCTGAAGAATAAAATAACTCTGTGGTGTCGCGCTTACCTGAAATCAAAGAAAACATATTTTGTTATTTTTTGTTTATATATAAAATTAAAAACATTTTTAAAACACAGCACAAGAATACATTTGCATTATTGTTTTATTATTACCGACCAACATTGCTACCTAGGTTTTTAGAATGCAAACGTTTTGAGTGGATGGATACACTAGTTCTGTACATACATACAACAATGCTATGTACATAGTTGACAGAAAAAATTCAAAGATTTCGTGCATCACACGACTATCGAGCACATTGGAAATGAATCTACGGAATTCGAAAAAAAAATAATGTCGTTCTGACTTTTTTACTTTTTTCAAAAAGGTTAGGCTACAGGGCAAACCCTTAACCCGATCGCAGTGGTTCGAAAATCGAACGTAGAAGACTTAGGGTTTAAAAAAAAATTGCTTCTTGTTTTCGATATTTTTATTATGTTAACGTGTTGTCCATATTATTACAGATATTTTTTCATCATACACGTTTTTTTCTTAGCCTGACAGTTTAGGAGATATACCACTTTTATGGTTTTCAATGTATGAAAATAATTTTAAAAAATTAATTTCTCAAAAACCTTAAAATATATAACATAATTCTTTTCATGATACGATTAAGTAACTATTCGACTATTTTCATGCAAACGCTGTACCCTCGCAAATGCTCGAAACTCTGCACAGTGGAGAATTTATGTGAATTTTGTTTTTAAAATTAACTCATTCAAATTGTGTCACCCTACAACTCTACTTAAGAAATACTTCAAAAACAGGATTACAGGATGAATTCTGCGCAAAGATTTAAATGCTAACTGTTAACACTTGTTAGTAAATTATCGTAAATTATTAATTTTATCAAATGACGACAAAGAAAACATCGTATTCATAGATGTCGAAAATGTTTTACCGCTGTAATTTACATAATATTTAAGTTTGTAACATTTTTCTGACTAGTGGACTAGGCCTACTGGGGAAACCACTTAAAAAAATGCGCCTGGTACCGAACCTCAAGGGTGGTGTGGAATAAAGTACTAAGTAATAAAAACATTTATTGACACATTGTTATTATTATAGAAATAAATTCAGTCGAGTTAGGTCTGTTATTTTTCCACATTGTTTTCTCGCCACAAGTAAGCTTTATGGGTACCAGACTTGCCATATAGACAGACGAATCGTCGCTATCCTCGGGTAGAATTTGTTTATAGGTGCTTTGGTTTGAAGCTCCGTCTACTCCCCACTTGCTTTCTAATTTATACTCCACATTCTCGTTATCGTAATCCGATATAAGCATGAATAGCCTTTTCGTTGTCAAATCTAATAAAGATTGTAATTTTATTTGTACATCTGTCTCAGTGATTGTGACGTCTTCTTTTGCTGGGTAGCACTCTTCTTTGGATTTTTTAATTTTATAGTATGAAGGAAAAAGAGTCACTCCTTCCTTCTGTGTTATCGCTCTCATGGCGTTATATTGCCATTTGGTCAGTTTTGTAGATAGCATGGTTCCGAGAGATTTTTCTGGCGTAAGTATATGCTTATCTTTCTTTTTCAAGATGAATTATTTGACTCGGGTGGTATACTCATGGTATGCATTAATCAGCGGCACATATTAAATGTTATTACTATAGAAATAAATATTCTATGAAAAAAAAATTAACAAAACGCAATTTATTTTATTCTATGTTGTAGATATGACAGTGGTATGTATGAACGAAATGTGTATTATTCTACACTGATTAATAGTATACTAGCTTTTTTTGAACTCCAATGTATGCATACCCTACAATTTACAAAATTGATGAGCCAGTTTTAAACTTTTCATAACCCTAATTTACTAACAAGTGTTAACAGTTAGCATTTAAATCTTTGCGCAGAATTCATCCTGTAATCCTGTTTTTGAAGTATTTCTTAAGTAGAGTTGTAGGGTGACACAATTTGAATGAGTTAATTTTAAAAACAAAATTCACATAAATTCTCCACTGTGCAGAGTTTCGAGCATTTGCGAGGGTACAGCGTTTGCATGAAAATAGTCGAATAGTTACTTAATCGTATCATGAAAAGAATTATGTAATATATTTTAAGGTTTTTGAGAAATGAATTTTTTTAAATTATTTTCATACATTGAAAACCATAAAAGTGGTATATCTCCTAAACTGTTAGGCTAAGAAAAAAACGTGTATGATTACAAAATATTTGTATTAATATGGGCAACACGTTAACATAATAAAAATATCAAAAACAAGAAGTACATTTTTTTTAAACCCTAAGTCTTCTACGTTCGATTTTCGAACCACTGTGGATCGTCTTTGTTTTAGGCTCAAATTGTAGCTGACTAAATTGTCCAGAGGAATTCTTCGTTTTCAAAATATCGAGCGTCAAAATAAAAAATAGCAAAAAAAATTTTTTTTTTTACGTGATGATGTCACGTCTTATAAATTGATGAACACCGGCTGCACGCACGAAGAAGTGTAACGTTCCATCTAAACCTGTGTGTGCAAGCGAGAGCGCGATAGAGAGGCATATACAATAGTAGAAAATACAAAATATATTTCTCCGTCTTTTGCGAGCCTCGAGGCTCGAACCCGCGGTCCCTGCCACCATCACTGACCAGACGTGTTATCCACGCAGGCTATCGACGGTGTACTTATCGCTGCAAATTTTCTCAACAGTATGTATGTGAATTTCATGGAGCGACATCTAGCGTCAATATTAAATTAAATACTTCAGCCAGCGGTATACTTGATTTAGCAGTTAGGTAATTGTTGCAACGTTGAACATGCAGATGGCGTTATGTAGGTTTTTAATATATAAATTAAACAAAAATTAATAGTCGTTATTTTCTCATATTTTTTATTAGTTATTATCACATCTTTATCATGCACTTAAATTAATTTTACATGGTAAATATCCGCCGGAACTGATTTACTTTATGACATCATCACGTAAAACTATCGTCCGTAAACCAACTTTACAGTCAACCAATTTTTTTTCACTATTTCAGGCATAACTTTTTTCATTTTTTACTTTCTTATATAGTTCTTTTTGCAACTTACAGCTCTCATGAATACGCGTCTTTTGAGCTTTTTTGAATTGACTTACGTACTTAAAAAGAATAGCCCCACTGCATCTCTCCCCGTGCATGTCGTAAGAGGCGACTAAGGGATAAGGACAAGATACTGCGCTAAAGGGCGACAGGCTAGCCACTTCTCACCTTGGCGCAGTCCTTCCACCTAGTCATGCAGCAGGTGGGTTCTTCGTGTCTTACTTGCTGCTTGATAGTTGTCTTGTCCGTATACTGTGCTAAACGTGGTGGTCGGTGTTGTGCTGTAATTTACCGGAATTCTTATAGCACAACACCGATTACTCTGCTTACCCTCATTGTCGGGATACAGCGTATGTTATGTATGTATGTATGTCATATCTTCACAACTCTCCAAGATATAGGGGGATCGCACTTTCTCGTGAAAACGGAGCCTACACTGGAGCCTCGACTGGAGCGAACGAAAAGACATTTCCAATGTCAAAAAATTACATTCTACATTGAAGTTTTCCCTTGTGCATTTGAAAAAAATATAGATAGACATACTTTATTGGTCCAAAAACTTAAAACATTTTACAGAAACAAACGATAAGTAATTTACATGACGGGCAAAGGCGGACTTATCCCTTACACGGATTTCTCCCAGTAAGTCCTTTGGATGTTTGAGAGTCGTATGTTGTGAAATATAAGTAGGTAGTAGCAAAAGACTTGAGTGTGGGAATGTAAAATATAATAAAATCGACCAAGTGCGAGTCGAAGTCGCGCACCGAGGGTTCCGTATCGCCATGTCATGGTCAGCGTCACTCACGCCATCTATGTATTAGTTAAAATGCTTCATACTCTTTTCGGTAGATGACGCGCATACACTTTTTAGTTTCTTCTATGAATTTGAATTTTTTACCTTTTCTTATTTTTATTATTTGTTGTTATATCGGCCATAATATAATAACACATATTCTGTGAAAATTTCAACGGGCTACCTATTACGGTTCAAGAGATAAAGCCCTCGGACAGACAGACGGACAGACAGACGGCAATAGGGTCCCGTACGAAGGATACGGAACCCTAAAAACACACCTCCAGGTTAAAGGGTTCGCGAAACACACTCGCCGGAAGACAGTCCCACACACTAGCAGCGGTGCGAGAAAGAAAATATTTTGAGAAATGATGCGTTCTCAAAAGCCCCAATGTCAACAACATAAGTCGGTTCAGGTTTATCACCGACGAGGAGTTCTGCGGAGGTGTGTTGTAGGTTGGAGCAAATAATGAGTGTCGGGCTTTAGAAAGAGACCATATCCGGCTGTAGAGCGGCATCCCTTTCGCACGAACGTCGATCCGTCGATCGTCAATCCAGCGTCGAGCCGTGCGGTGCGACTAATGGTTGACCCCGAGTGTCCTGCGATCTAGAAGCACTGCAACACCGTAGGGATGTCGGCTCCCTAAGTGTGTTCTATCGCTTATTCCATGGGGAGTGCTCGGAGGAGCTGTTTAATGCGATCCCGCCGTCCCCTTTCCACCTTCGCACCACGCGCACTGGGCAGGGATTGCATCCCTACACGCTGGACTTACCGCGGATGCGTACCAATCGATTCTGCAGATCTTTCCTCTACAGAACCGGTAAACTCTGGAACGCTCTCCCTGCCCATATATTATCCCCCCAAGTACAGTCTCGGGTCCTTCAAGAGGGGCGTGAATGGGCACCTGTCAGGCCGGCATGGCATTCGCAACCCCCGCATACGACCGAATGTCCATGGGCGTCGTTAGACACCTTATGGGTGGCTCGGCGCCATATGTCACGCTGTCAATAAAAAAAAAATAAAAAAAACGTACTCGCACGTCGTCGTCTCTGTGCGACAGGGACGACGATCTACAACCGGATGGTCTCTTTCTAAACTCGACACACATTATTTGATGCCGGGAACTGTAAAAACATTTGCATAAAAAGTTATATTACAAATTTAAACAATCCCCGACGCTTAAAAAGTCAAAAATAATTTCAGTTTACTTACATAAAGGAGTCGGGGGCTCGCTAAGTCGGCGGCGCGGCGGCGCGCCGCCGCCGTCGCGTCGCCTCGCCGCGTGCGCTTGCGATTGCATTGCGGTGACACATGAGACGAAAAAAATATACAAAAACCGCCTTCAAACCCGTGAATTGTTTACTTTTTTTCTTATTTTTATTATTTGTTGTTATATTCTGTGAAAAATTTAACGGGGTACCTATTACAGTTCAAGAGATACAGCCCTCGGACAGACAGACAGACAGACAGACAGACAGACAGACGGCGTAGGCTTAGTAATAGGCTTCCGTACGGGACAGGGGAAACTTAAAAACGGAAATTCATAGAAGAAACCAGGCCAAATCGTACATCGTATTTTTTTATTTCTGAGAGCCGTTTTATTAAGTACCTTACTCACGTAACACCGTTTCGCCTTAATATAATTTTATTGTATTTTATTTTATACTAGCTTCTGCCCGCGGCTTCGCTCGCGTGAAATTCGTATTTAAAAAGAAGAAGGTAAGTAAGCCCGCTACCGTACCTTTATTTCGGCGCGCGGAACAATTCGGTTTGTATGAGAGCCACATCTTAGCGTAACCGGAACTGAATTTTATTTAGGCTATCCTGTGTCACGTATAGCTAAATGTGCTTGTACAAAGTTCCATCGAATTCGGATGATCAGTTTAAGAGTTATGGAGGAACATACATAAACATAGAAAATACTTTTAAAAATCGTCAATTTAGTTTTAGTATCATATAGAGTATACAAACGCAATATCTCATAAAACCAAGTAACACTGCATCTCTCCCCGTGTAAGTCGTAAAAGGCGACTAAGGGATATGACTCCCTTCTTATATTACTAGGTGGTAGGGTTTAACCCGCCCGGGTTGATACCACCGCACTGAATGAAAGGTCGGTCGAAACGGCTATGTAAATAGTTTGTGTTTTCCGTCCAGTTCAGTGTAGCCGACACGAAATCAAGGGAAGCACTGACATGGCACCTAGTTCATCCGGCGTTATGGGCTGACATCACGGATGTTGTAGGCGATGTAGCCAACAGCGTCAGTTTCCAAAAAAAAAAAACTTACTCCATGACCATCCCTTACGGATTTATTATTAGTATTGATTTCGGTCACGGTGTACTGTTAGCGGCGCGCGCAGGTTACACATCTGCGCGTGTTTGCGCCGAAAGAAGAAGGCGTAAAATTAGGCGCGCGTGGAAAGAACACATTAGTATGGAAGTGTGTCCCTCCGGCGTATCTAGAGCAGACATGTTACGATGATACGCAGAAACTGAGTTCGGCAGAATTAATTTCTGCAAACTTTGAGGAAAAAAACTATTTAAAAAAATATAAAAACCGCCTTCAAAAATGTATGAAATAAAAAAATAAAAATCGAACCCTAGACACAGAATAGAAAAGAGTACTCCGTACAGAAGCTGCTCTGTACAAACACTCACAAAGAAATAGCTACTCTGCGACGACGCGATAAAGTACAAATTGACTCGCACAGAGCTGCATGCCTGACCACGATAACCGCCTACATTTCGCTTCTCTTTCTGTCGTGTAACTCTATCTCGAAAGCGCGTCGTTCAGCGCGTTACGGGCTGTGTCTTTATGCTGTCTTATTGTGAGGAAAAAAATGAAGATGATACCTACCAACTTTTATCGTTCTAGCTACCAACGATATGATATTTAGCTACGGCAAATTCATGCGAACAAATTCATGCATGCGTTAGCGTCACAATTAGTTTCTCACATCGAAGCGTGCATTGCGTGCAACCTTCCAGTGATAGTTTTGTTTGATCAATAAATTTAATGATCAATGATCATCTACAATGTACCTATTATCCTTATACGAATTAGGCCATACACACCACGCTGTTCGGCGTTATCTAACTAATGTTATTGGCAATATAATAATATCATTTTAAATCAATGACCTCCTACTATATGAATAAATAAATTACTAGAAATAAATCAAAATGCTACTAAACAAAACGCTTACCTTTCGACGTCTCTCGGCAATGAAAAAAAAGACAAGTTTTCGTTTGTCTGTTGACTTTTGCACCCGTCCACTGCACAATATTTACGTGATTTCGACATTTTCTAAATTCGAAAGCGCCACGCGCCCGGTCTGGCTGGATAGCGGCAGCCCACTGTTAATTGTAGATTAGCCGCTACGCCAAGCGGTAGGCATTTAACTCGCGACCTTGAGCGAGTGACGAAGGCCTGCCCTAGAGTTGAAGGCGGTCGGTTATTTTTGCTTGCTTTAGCACCACCGCCTTCAACTCTAGGGTTCGATTTTTATTTTTTTATTTCATACATTTTTGAAGGCGGTTTTTATATTTTTTTAAATAGTTTTTTATTTAACAATTTTTTTAGTAATTTTTATTTATAATCGCTCTATATTATTTATATTATTATCTATCTATATACTATCTATTTATCTATCTATCATTTATCTATCATTATCTATATACTATAGATATTACTATCTATATTATTATATTCGCTCGAATATAATAATCGCTCGGCCTTCGGCCTCGCGATTCCGCCTCGCTTTCCCATCCGATCTTGACCAAAAAAAAATGGGACCACCTTGGAGCTAGACTGAACCGAACACAAAAAGAATCATCGAAATCGGTTCACAATTGGGGAAGATATTGCTGAACATACATAAAAAAAATACATACAGCCGAACATAGAACCTCCTCCTTTTTTGAAGTCGGTTAAAAAGTATATAGAGGCGTGGTTATATTATTAAATGATGATGGGCAGATTGGGACCACCCTCCAACAGCAATAAGATATAATTATGTCGTTGGATAGGTCTTTTCAATTAGAACAACAATTGTTATGACAGCTTTGTGTTTACAACTGTGCGTTTTTGGAGTTATGAGACTTTTTATTATTTAAGAAAAGAAAATATTAAAAAAACTATTTTTTAAGAATAGGTATGTTTAATATTTTTTATACCCATGTACTTTTCATCTCGCTTAGACACTGTACCACACTGTACCATCGCGCAGGGCAGATTTTCAACGACTAGAAGCCGAGGATCGAGAGGAACAAAAAAGTCGAAGAACTTTTTTCTGAATTACCTTTAAATAAAAAGTTACAGTTTTCATACAAACTAATTTATTATTTTAATGTAAAAATGATCTAATGACAACGAAATGGCGGCGCGGAGGGGGGGAAGAGCGGGTGAGACGTGAGCGCCTCGGACGGAGGTGTTGGCGGGAGGGCGGGGGTTAGCTTTGTGAGTGGAGAACTGGAGGTCGGCAGGCGGAGGGTGCGGAGCGGCAACAACGCGTTAAATTACACTAGACGAAAACATACATTTAAAAAATTCATATCTCGAAAATTATACACTTTAGAGAAAAACTTTATTTGCTCTTTTGTCTAGGAAAAACATGAGGATTGCCCGGGCCAAATTAATGTACTCGACGTTTTAACACCCTGTATTAATGCTCTTGTGAGCGGTAGTATGGGTTCATTTATTTATTACAAAGAAGACACCTAATGGGTGGTTCGGTGCCACGACGACGACGACGTCGCGCTTCATATTAAAAGACATTATGATATACAGAATTCCTTCCATTTCATAGTATTTCAAAACATCGACTCAATACAGCGCAGGCAGCCCCCGCTGCTGAGTCAGGAGGTCTACTCGGAGTTGTAAAAACGATGCATCGTGCCATTTGTCGTGTCGTAACCTACTCTAATTGACATCGTTTCGATATATCGTTTTTAGAACTACATAATAAAAAAATGGCATTGTCATTGTCGTGTCGTAACCCTACTCTTAGGTTCAAATGTCAAAGAACGAACATTTGAATTAGACCAATGAGCAAACGACAATTTTCGATAATTCCAACGACACCTCATGAGCTCTCGTTGAGATTGTCGTTTTGTTGCCACTATTAAATAAAAAGAAGAGATTGTCGTTTTGGTGTATGTATTGCGTTCATTGACTTACACACGATTTACGAGTACCTACCTATGTGTGCATTGGTGATTTGTTTTCGTTTTTTGTTTATTTGTATAATTTCATCCATAAGTTGCTACCTACGCTTGGAAAATATCAAAAAAATTAGAGGACTCAGCACGATCGTCGCGGCGGTCATGAAGTCATGACATGACTGACTGGGCTGAGTGACGGGCGGCTGAGGCTACGGCGGCGAATGACTGGCGGTCGAGCCGGCCCGTGCGCGCGCGGCTCCGGCTCCGGTGGCTCGCCCCGTCGCGGACGGAGCGGCCGGCTACAACCGGCCGCTCCGTCCGCCCCGCCTTCATCCATCCATCCACAGATTACCAATACAAAGAATATAATACTACTATACCAATTTAATATGCTTTTGTATAAGGTGCGACACGGAGAGAACCACAAAAATATATATATTTTTAATTACAACGACGACGCGACCAACTTGCGCCGTCCGCCATCTTTTTCCACTGCATCCATCCAATAATATCTATACACAAATTTGACCACAACAACTTTTATTTTGGTCTTGGACACAAATCGCTTGTCTATGATTGCGAGAAAAACAAAACTTTTTGTCTATGCTTTCGATATGTCACTTCTTCCGACCGACCGAACATTTGGTTAGAGTGGGATATTTGTATGAGTTAGACACATCCCGAGATACATCCGATATATTCGGATCTATCCGAATATATCGCAATCGAAACTCCGAGTAGACCCCCAGAGCGTGCGTGCGTGAGCGTGCTCGCACGCACCGCGCGCGGACTCGATTAGCGCATACAATTGGTTGCGTCAAGTGTTGCGCGCGCATTCGAGCCCGCTACGAGAACAATCCGCGTGTGTTTTGAGTGTCAACTGTCAAGCGTGAGCCGCGCTGGGAATGTGGGCTGAGCTTGACAATACGTTTTGACCAAGACTGTGTGACATTTCGAGGACTTTTGAGCATTGCACAGACGTGTGTCAGAAGAGGCAGGCTGGATCGTCGCGCGTGGAGATCGGAGGGCCGAATGTGGTGGCGCGCCTTGAGAGATGCCTATGTCAGTCTCGACAGATCAGTGGTGCAGACAGTCGACTGTCGCTATTGATGGTTAAGCAACGCTGAGCGCGGTCAGTACTTGGATGGGTTACCGCCCGACCGTTGGAGGCTGACCGTGGTTCGGATTCCACGTAAAGCTGTAGGTCCCTTCCCTTCTTACCTTACTAGGTGGTAGGCTTCAACCCGCCCGGGTTGGTACCACCGCACTGAATGAAACGTCGGTCGAAACGACTATGTAAATAGTTCGTGTTTTCCGTCCAGTTCAGTGTAGCCGGCACGACCGAAGGGAAGCACTGACATGGCACCTAGTTCACCCGGTGTTATGGGCTAACATCACGGATGTTGTAGGTGATGTAGCCAACCGTGTCAGTTTCCATAAAAATAAAAAAATATCGGTGTGAGCAGTGTAATCGGTGTTGTGCTGCAAGTACTCTCGTAAATTACAGTACAATACGTTTAGCAATGTATTAGGGCAATCATAACTATCAAGCAGCAAGTAAGGCAAGAAGACCTGCTACATGACTCGGTGGAAGAACCGTGCCAAGGCGAGAGGTGACTTTCCTGTCGCCCTTTAGCACGGCACCTTGTCCCTATCCGTCCCTCCCTAGGAGGTTTTGTATGAAAATCCGGCGTTTTACTTCTTATTACTCTAGTCTAGAACGATAAAAAAGGTATGGACGCCGGACTGTCAAATGATTGTATGAGAACTAGCGTCGCCGAGTTGCGGGGAGCGGAGTGTACTTACCGATGATAAGATATTCACTATTGTGCACACTAAACTTGGCTGTAGTGTTTTTACACGTAAACACAGAGCATGCGGGCATTTTAAACAGGTTTTTGAGAACGCAGCCGATGACAGACTGACGGGCCAGCGCGCGACCGTCCAATGAAACAAGTATGCTTTTACTTACATCGTGTTACGCTGGCGTGGATAGGGTTCGGGTCCATACCTTTTTTATCGTTCTAGACTCTGTTATTGATTTTAGAGAGCCTGACTGACGTAACCTCATGAAAGTTCACTATCCGGTGTCCATGGAAGTGAAAATGCAGCCACCAAACCAAAGATTTAAATCGATAGATAGGCCAAAACGCTCAAGAGTTCGTCACCGATTAGATATAACGGTGTGTGTGACTTCATGTACAGTAGTCATCAAGAATCGCATAGGCGCGTAGTAACGCCACATGTGGATTTTTGAAGAAGTAGCCGGTGATAACTAGACCAATCTAAAGGCTAAAAACTACTACAAAATATAAAACAATTCTTTGTCTATCGATCACGCGTTTTTGGTTGTAATTTTTTTTACATTTTCTATACAAACTATACGGTAACCAAAAGTAGATTTTTTCTTCCGGGTGAACTTTGAAGACTTGATCTCAGTAACTAAAGAGAATTTGAATGGATTTTTTATAGCAAAATGACGCAATTTGTTATATCTATCGATCACACGATTTTTAAAGTTCTAATGCGAAGGATCGCAATTTATGAAAAAATAAAAACATTATGAAAACTACTACGCACTACGCCGTTGACGTTACTATGCGCCTTTTTTTTTATGTAATCCGGTATGGGTGGCTGAGTCGGAGGGGCCAAAGCACATGCTCCGACCAGCCAATTTCACCTCCGAGAAGGTAGGTGCCTTCCCTGGATTGCTGGCTATACTGGACTAGAGAACACAACCGAGGCTGCTATGTGGTCATCTTACATCCAGTACGGTGGTACCAAACCAGTCGGCTACAATTTGAGCCTACCATCTAGTAAGGGGTACCGGGTAAGGGAAGGGACCTATAGTTTTACACCGGTTCCGAACGGTGAAGCAGCAGGTGTAGATATGCACGTAAATTTTTTCGTAACTCATTGGTACACGCCGACCGGATTCGAACCTCGGACCTCTAGCATGAGAAGCCGATGCCCAAACCGCACTCGGCCACCCGCCGCTATATAACCAAACGCCAACGCTCTGCACTCCGCTCAGTTCAGTTCCGTGAAACGACCTCGCGTGGCGCTGTGTCCGATGCGAAGTAGCCGCATGCGGCCCTTTCATTGGTGACATTCGTCTGCAGTGCGCAATGTTAAACTATGCCCTATCTATCGAATTAAATCTTTGCACCAAACAGTATTCTTGTCTTGTCTCGTATGAAGCACAAGGATGGAACTGAATGGGAGGCTGGGTCTAGAAAGCCGCGGTGAGATGCCATAATAGGTGTCAGATTCAGCATGCTCTGTGTCTCGCGTAAGTTATGCACCACGCGTAGAAGCAAACGGAAGAATGCTTTGAGATAAAATATATTTTAAGCTTGCTTGTGCCCGCGGCTTCGCTCGCGGGTTATTTTCATGTGTTTTATCAGATTGTCTGAGTTTTATTTTGCATGTTTATTTATGTTTATTATTATTAATAATATATGTGTATTATATGTATTATGCCCGCGGCTCCGTCCGCTCTCATATTTGACTTCACTGCTAACCTCATAAGCCATTTAGCGTGATAGTAAGTAGCCTATAGTTGATGGGAAGAATCAAGCTACCGTAGAATCAAAACGTTTTTTTATTAAAATCGGCTCAGGGGTTCTCGAGTTATAAGCGGACAGACAGACACTCAGACAGACAGAAAGCAGACGTTGGATTTTATTATATATGTATGTATGTATTATGTATTATATGTATTACAAGCTGTGCCCGCGGCTCCGCCCGCTCTCATATTTGACTTCACTGCTAACTGCATAAGCTATTTAGCGTGATAGTAAGTAGCCTATAGTTGATGGGAAGAATCAAGCTATCCGTAGAATTTTGTTTTATTAAAATCGGTTCAGTGGTTCTCGAGTTATAAGCGGACAGAAACTCAGACAGAAAGCAGACGTTGGATTTTATTATGGGTAAGGAAAGAAGGATATATATTTAAATATATACTATTTGTCCTTCTATTTTCTATTTTATAAGACTTTGTTTTGTTTACCTTGTCTTGTTGCACCTACCCTGGTTGGGTAGGCTGGTGGAAAATGCAATAGGCATTAAGTGCTATCTTCTGTACAACAATATGTGCAATAAACGTTTTTTGATTTGTTTTGAAGTATTATGGCGGATATGACATAAAAATATAATAATTAAAAAAAAAAATAAAATGTAACGAAATCCAGGTTTTTAGGTTTAAACCTCTCCAGGATAAAAAAGAGGACATTTTTTGCGGTATGCCGGTATTTTGGGATCCCGGTATCCCGGTATCCATTTCTAGCCATAAACCACCATTTTCCAGCCTTCAACCAACTGTCAAACTTCGCCGATATTCTTTGGCGCCGCCAATAAAAAAACATCAACAAACCATGAATCCGTGATTCGTGAATTTTTCAGATAATTATCGTATAAATTGATTGTTTTTTATTATTTATATAATACTTATTAGCATTTATGACCAATTAAATTGAATAACTTCAACGATACGAGAGTTATATGTGGAGTTGCGCTAAAACACCACAAATCATCATTCAATAAACTCCCAAAATATCGAACAGATAAAAGCATTGTCTAATGATCAATAAAAATGAGAATTTTCCTGCGATGTGTGAAGGTGTTCAGTGTTTGGGGCGTGCGCAAGAGGACGATCGTCCTGTTCGGCATCGCGCTGACATTGTTCCTATCTTCGGCTGCTTCTACTTACTATTCTCTCAAATTCATTCGCACTAGCAAGACGGCGAAGTCTAGATATCACTCCGAGGCCGACAGACAGTCGCTGGCTCGCTCTCTCCACTCCGACGAAGTGAGGTCTGGAAGCAACGCAGATCAGCAACCCAAGCATGTGCACTCCGAAATGGGAGTCCCGTCTGTGCATATCGATGCAAAAAAACCATACGTGCCAAAGGTGAGAATCGTTCACTCGGACTTAAAAGGAGCACCCCCATTGAAGGGGTATCTACGGAGAATATTTCCTATGATAAAACATTTAGGGGCGCCTGGAGTTCTGATTGAATACGAAGACATGTTTCCATATGCCGGCGCGTTGAAAGATGTCACAGCAGCGTACAATGACTATGACAGGAAGGGCGTGTTGGAGATTGTGTCTATGGCTGAGAACACGGGCTTGAATGCGATTCCGTTGGTGCTAGGGGATCCTGGTGGCCGCTCTCCAATGTCGCGCTTTAAATAAAAACAAAAAACAAAACAACACAACACGATTTATTCTACCTCTCCCTAAGTGTGTTCTATCGCTTATTCCATGGGGAGTGCTCGGAGGTGCTCGGTGCTCGTCGTAAAAGGCGACTAAGGGATATAACCCCATTCTTATATTACTAGGTGGTAGGGTTTAACCCGCCCGGGTTGGTACCACCGCACTGAATGAAAGGTCGATCGAAACGGCTATGTAAATAGTTTGTGTTTTCCGTCCAGTTCAGTGTAGCCGGCACGACCGAAGGGAAGCACTGACGTGGCACCAAGTTCACCCGGTGTTATGGGCTGACATCACGGATGTTGTAGGCGATGTAGCCAACCGTGTCAATTTCCATAAAAAAAAAAGGAGCTGTTTAACGCGATCCCGCCGCGCCGTCCCCTTTCCACCTCCGCACCACGCGCACTGGGCAGGGATTGCATCACTATACGCTGGACTTACCGCGCATGCGTACCAATCGATTCTGCAGATCTTTCCTTTACAGAACTGGTAAACTCTGGAACGCTCTCCCTGCTCATATATTTCCCCCCAAGTACAGTCTCGGGTCCTTCAAGAGGGGCGTGAATGGGCACCTGTCAGGCCGGCATGGCATTCGCAACCCCCGAATACGACCGAATGTCCATGGGCGCCGTTAGACACCTCATGGGTGCCTCGGCGCCATATGTCGAGCTAACAATAAAAAAGAAAAAAAAAATTCTCCTTACAGACTTACAGATGTTTATAATCCGCAACAGGTGTTGGTTGACGCTGCTAATGCAGCGTGCTGCATACAAGAGTGTTGCGTTCCCGATTGTGCGGTCGCAGCTAAGAGCTCTTGCGGTCGACATCATCTGCTCAGCTTCGATGGATTCATTACGGCTGGTTGCACGCACAGTTCCGGTAACAATGTGCTGTAACTGGCTGGCGGCTCCAAACTGCTAACGTGTGGAATTGGCTTCCGAGACAACGATTTCTGTACTCCTACAATCCGGGCATAGAATAGCCCCACTGCATATCTCCCCGTGTATGTCGTAAAAGGCGACTAAGGGGTATGACTTCCTTCTTGTATTACTAGGCGGCAGGGTTTAACCCGCCCGGGTTGGTACCGCCGCACTCGATGAAAGGTCGGTCGAAACGGCAATGTCAATAGTTTGTGTTTTCCGTTCAGTTCAGTGTAGCCGGCACGACCGAAGGGAAGCACTGACGTGGCACCAAGTTCACTCGGTGTTATGGGCTGACATCACGGATGTTGTAGGTGATGTAGTGTAGCCAACCGTGTCAGTTTGCATAAAAAAAAAATCTATCACGCCGGACCAAAAGCTGCTTTTAAATCGCAGATCAGGTCCTGCTTGGAGTACTGTTCGCACAGAGGTTAGTCACGTGAATTGGAAAGCGAGGCGGATTCCGCCGAGTACATTAATAGCAAATAAAAATTACTAAAAAAACTGTGAAATAAAAAACTATTTAAAAAAATATAAAAACCGCCTTCAAAAATGTATGAAATAAAAAAATAAAAATCTAACCCTAGAGTTGAAGGCGGTGGTGCTAAGGCAAGCAAAAAAAACCGACCGCCTTCAACTCTAGGGTTCGATTTAAATTTTTTTATTTTATACATTTGTGAAGGCGGTTTTTATGTTTTTATATTTAATTTACTTAGCTGTCCCCCGATTCCTTTAAGTAAGTAAACGAAAAAATATTTTTGACGTTTTAAGGGTCGCGAGTTTTTAAAATTTATAACTTAACTTTTATTACAAGATTTAAAAAAAAATGGCATGCAAACACATTCAAAAATAGGCTTGACAAGTACTTAAAAAGCGAAGAAATATAACAATTAGCAACACCAGTGATCATCATAGACATGAACCCATCAGCATATTAAGCTGCTAGTTCATTAACAAATAATAATAATAATAAAACTCCCATCCCAACTTCAAGTCAGTGGTCACGGAGCGCATAGACGACCTGAAGCAGCGGATCAGCGCGTGGGCAAAGCGTATCCGCCGCTATAGAGAGCGTGTCGATCGATATCAACTGAATCGCCAGTTCCAGAGTGACCAAAGGCGGGTGTATAGAAACTGGGAGCAGCCTAAACAGCTAGTGGCAGATGAGGCTAAACCTACCAAAGCAGAAAATTATCAATTCTGGAGTAAAATATGGTCAGAGCCCGTCTGCCACGTCGAAGGTGAATGGATGAGGACTGTCGAGCGAGCATGTCAAGACATAGAGCCGATGGAGCCAGTGAACTTGACAGAGCTTGATGTTAGTTCGGCAATCCGTCGTGCCCACAATTGGAAGTCTCCCGGGGCCGACGGACTGCACAACTTCTGGCTCAAATGGCTTACTTGCTGCCATGCTCGCTTGGCAATTCAATACCAAGAAGCCATAGACCAACGAGCGCTACCAGAGTTCATGACCACAGGGATCACCCACCTGCTCCATAAAACCGGTAGTACCGCGGATCCAAAAAATTACAGACCAATTACATGTTTGCCTACTATCTATAAACTACTGACATCCATTCTGACAAACAAAATAAATGTTCACGACCGCCAAAATAACATCATGTCGGCTACTCAGAATGGATGTCGGGCTGGATCCCGCGGTACTAAGGAGCTTCTTCTCATAGATGCGACTATTTTCCAGCAGGTTCGCCGCAGCAGAAAGAATCTGTCCGCCACCTGGATTGATTATAAAAAGGCATTTGATTCTGTACCCCACACATGGCTCAAGAAAGTTTTACTAATATACAAAGTTGATGAAAACATCTGTCAATTCCTGAGTGCATGTATGGAACAATGGAAAACAGTTCTCAGCCTTCCAGGTGAAAGACAGCTTTCTGATGTGGATGACTGCATTCATATACGGCGGGGCATCTTCCAGGGTGACAGCCTGAGCCCGCTTTGGTTCTGCTTAGCTCTGAACCCTCTCAGTTCGCTTCTGGAGGATTCGGGACTGGGCTACTTTCTGCGGAGAGGGAGCCACTCGATTTCTCACTTGTTCTATATGGATGACCTAAAAATACTGGCTAGTTCGGACTCTGAGCTGATGTCGATGCTGAAGACAACTGAAAATTTCAGCACGGACATTGGAATGGAGTTCGGAATAGACAAGTGTGCGAGCATCCATATAAAACGAGGGAGGGTCATGGCCTCCGACGGGATTCAACTCTCGGAGTCGGTGAACATTCGAGCCCTCTCTGACGAAGAAACCTACAAATATTTGGGTATGCAGGAGTGCCTTGGTATCAAGGATACGGTCATGAAACAACATGCAAAGGCTAAATTCTATCACCGTCTCACAATAGTACTGAAAAGTCTATTGTCGGGCGGTAATAAAATCAGAGCCTACAACGGTTGGGTCATGCCCGTTCTTATATACACCTTTGGCATACTCAAATGGTCTCAGACTGAGCTGGACGCCCTGGACAGAAAGGTCAGAACGCTGATGACGACGTCCCGGATGCATCACCCACGATCATCGGTCATGAGATTGTATATCCCGCGGAAGTGTGGGGGTAGAGGTATGCTAAATGCCAAAAACCTACACAACCGCGAGGTATGCAATCTCCGTCAGTATTTTATGGAAAAGACTAATGTTTGTGAGATGCACCGCGATGTCGTCGTCAGTGATAAAGGCCTTACCCCGTTGGACATGGGAAAAGAGGACTGGCGGAAGCCACTTGTACTGAGCACCGAGGACCGCCTGGAAGTATGGAAAGGCAAGGCGCTGCACGGTAGGTACTTCCGGTCTCTCACGGGGCCGGATGTAGATCAACTCGCCTCCGTGCACTGGCTACGCTTCGGGGACCTCTTTGGGGAAACCGAGGGTTTTGTCTGTGCAATACAAGACGAAGTTGTCAAGACCAACAATTACAGGAGATTCATTATGAAGGATGGCACCATTGACATCTGCCGCGCCTGCCACAAACCTGGCGAATCCCTCAGACATGTAATCTCCGGTTGTTCGCAACTTGCCAACTCCGAGTATTTGCACAGGCACAACCTAGTAGCCAGGATCATCCATCAGCAACTTGCTTTGAAGTTCAACCTTGTCGGCTCGGAGGTGCCTTACTACAAGTATAACCCACAGCCAGTTCTCGAAAATGCTCACATCACGCTCTACTGGGACCGGTCGATGATCACTGATAGGACTATTATGGCTAATAGACCTGACATAGTAATCATCGACCGGGAGGCGCGGCGCGCAGCGCTCGTCGACATCACGGTGCCGCATGACGAGAACCTTGTGAAGGCAGAAAAAGACAAGATGTTAAAATACATCGATCTGTCTCATGAGGTTACCGACATGTGGCCCGTGGACTCGACGATCGTTGTGCCCATAGTCGTGTCTGCGCATGGGCTGATAGCGAAGAGCCTCGACCATCATCTCAAGAGGCTCTCACTAGAGCCACTTGCTTGGATCAAGGGTCAGATGCAGAAGGCGGTCTTGCTCGACACCGCTCGAATTGTCCGAAGGTTTCTCTCTCTCGGGTCCGACCATCGGTAGCCTGGGTTTGCCCCGCCGCCGGTGGTGGAAATTCCATTTTGTTATTTTATATTAATTTTAGATTTAAGTTTTTTATGTAAAATTAATATAAAAAAGAAATGTGTCAATAAACGAATAAATAATAATAATAAATCGGTTCACTTTTTAAGATAATAATTTTTTTTATTACTTAATTACTTGATTATTTGATTACAAACCTAGCAAACAACCATCCCAATTAACCAGCTTTCCAATAATAAAAAACCGCATCTAAATCGGTCCATCCGTTTGGGAGCTACGATGCCACAGACAGACACACCCTTACACACTTACACACACACGTTCAACTTATAACCACACTTTTTTCGTCGGAAATAATGCAATATTAAATTCAAGTTCATTTGATCGAAACTAAACTTCTCCAATCGGAATAATTGCATGTATGTATAAATTTACAAACTCATTAATTATTGCGCAAATCGTTGGCCTACTAACATTCGATTTACATGTTTCGTGTAATTAGTCATTTCATTAGTTAATATTACAACATACAGATTACACAAACCGTTTAATTTATTAGCCGACAAAATGTTTACTAGCCATGATGGGCTACACTACAATTCCATAGTGTTTACAACGGACTTAGCCCTCATTTTCCAATCTTTAAATGGGAAAATCAGTAAATTTTTTTTTTTTTGTAATCCGGTGTGGTTGGCTGAGTCTGAGGGGCCAAAGCACATGCTCCGACCAGCCAATATCACCACCACCAAAGGTAGGTGCCATACCGGAGACTTCCCTGGATTGCTGGCTATACTGAACTAGAGGAGAACACAACCAAGGCTGCTATGCGGCCATCTCACATCCAGTACGGTGGTACCAACCCAGTCGGCTACAATTTGAGCCTACCACCTAGTAAGGGGCAAGCAAGGGAAGTGACCTACAGTTTTACACCAGTAGGTACCGACCGAACGGCGAAGCAGCACGTGTAAAAAACTATTATAGTACCGTGTGGGGTCGGTACTTAAAAAGAATAGCCCCACTGCATCTCTCCCCGTCGCATGTCGTAAAAGTCGACTAAGAGATCGTCAGCCTCGGCGGCTCAGTGGTGCGGACAGTTATTGGATGGGTGACCGCCCGACCGTTGGAGGCTGACCGTGGTTCGGATTCCACGTTAAACTGTAGGTCCCTTCCCTTCTTACCTTACTGGGTGGTAGGGTTTATCCCGGCCGGGTTGGTACCACCGCACTGAGCGAAACGTCGGTCGAAACGGCTATGTAAATAGTTCGTGTTTTCCGTCCAGTTCAATGTAGCCGGCGCGAAATGAAGGGAAGCACTGACATAGCACCTAGTTCACCCGGTGTTATGGGCTGACATCACGGATGTTGTAGGTGATGTAGCCAACCGTGTCAGTTTCCAAAAAAAAAAAAAAAATATAGTATATACATTTTTTCGTCAGAAAAAACTCATTGGCACACGCCGACCGGATTCGAAACACGGACCTCTCGCACGAGAAGCCGATGCCCAAACCACTCGGCCATCCGCCGCTAGATACGGTTTTCTGCAGTTGTTCAATTTATATGTTCTGAATAACTATCAGAGGACCGAGACAGGCCTTCGTCACTCGCTCAAGGTCACGAGTTAAATGCCTACCGCTTGGCGTAGCGGCTAATCTACAATTAACAGTGGGCTGCCGCTATCCAGCCAGACCGGGCGCGTGGCGCTTTCGAATTTAGAAAATGTCGAAATCACGTAAATATTGTGCAGTGGACGGGTGCAAAAGTCAACAGACAAATGAAAACTTGTCTTTTTTTTCATTGCCGAGAGACGAAGAAAGGTAAGTGTTTTGTTTAGTAGCATTTTGATTTATTTCTAGTAATTTATTTATTCATATTAGTAGGAGGTCATAGATTTAAAAATAATATCATATTGCCAATAACATTAGTTAGATGACGCCGAACAGCGTGGTATGTATGGCCTAATTCGTATAAGGATAGAAATAGAACATTCATTCGTTTACAATATACAGATAAGTAGGTAGGTAAGTAGGTAATAAAGTAATAACGTAGGTTCATGTGAAAACATGGACAATAAGACAATATTGTCCATGTGTGAAAAAGTGCGCTGGAAGACAATGTTAAGTTATGTTAATGTTATAGATTATTTTATTGCTTACTTATTTACACAGATAGTTATAGATAGATACACAGTCGGGCTATCTGTATTTCGAATCCTTCTACACGCCCGATTACAGCATTTCCTACTGGCTTGTATTATTGCTTGTATTATTGTATTGTATTATGTGAGAAACTAATTGTGACGCTAACGCATGCATGAATTTGTTCGCATGAATTTGCCGTAGCTAAATATCATATCGTTGGTAGCTAGAACGATAAAAGTTGGTAGGTATCATCTTCATTTTATTCCTCACAATAAGACAGCACAAAGACACAGCCCTTAACGCGCTGAACGACGCGCTTTCGAGATAGAGTTACACGACAGAAAGAGAAGCGAAATGTAGGCGGTTATCGTGGTTAGGCATGCAGCTCTGTGCCAGTCAATTTGTACTTTATCGCGTCGTCGCAGAGTAGCTATTTCTTTGTGAGTGTTTGTACAGAGCAGCTTCTGTACGGAGTACTCTTTTCTATTCTGTGACCGAGACACACATACGTTCTTCTCCAACCGGCTCCTGCAAGATCACTCTACAGCTGTGCTCTACTCTCAACAGAGCTATTCATATGCAGTGTTCATATGCCGAATGAGCTTAATAAGGAGGTAGAGTTTGATATCACTATCACTACTAATAATAAATCTGTAAGGGATGGTCATGGAGTAAGTTACTTTATTCTATGAGATACTGCATTTTTAGACTCTATGTATGATACTAAAACTAAATTGACGATTTTTAGAAATAGTTTCTGTATGTATGTATGTGTTTCTCCATAACTCTTAAACCGATCATACGAATTTTATGGAACTTTATACAAGCATATATAACTTTACGTGACACAGGATAGGCTAAATAAAATTCAGTTCCGGTTACGCTAAGATGTGGCTCTCATACAAACCGAATTGTCCCGCGCGCCGAAATAAAGTTACGGCAGCGGGCTTACTTACTTTCTTCTTTTTAAACACGAATTTCACGGGGGCGAAGCCGCGGGCAAAAGCTAGTATTTAATAATAGCCTAGATAAATTTAAGATGCTAGTTAAATAGGTCTTCTTAATAAATTATATGCGTCAGTTAAGTTTGACTAGTAAACGAGTTAGGATATCCCTTATGGTTTGCTAGTAAAGTTTCTAAATAAATAAATAAATAATGTGTGCAATACATATCTCGTCTCAATAATTGTAACATACAACCGACCTATTCTAATTCAACAATCAGCAAGACAATGTCGTCTCTTGTCTATTTAATTCTATGACATAACCACTGTACTGTCCACCCACACAAATGATCTATAGTAGTAGATGAGCCTATCTCATACATCAATCCCGTAAAAACATGTCACCGACCAAAAGGAGCTTATAAGCCGACTTCACAATGGCTGATGCTTGTGTCACATGGCTCACCTTATCGTCTTATGTCCGCAAATACGCTAGTGAGAAGCGTTAGCGCATTCAAAGCATGAGGTGGCCTATAAATGCGATCGTTTGAAAATAATCATGATGACAAGGCACGCACACCTTGTTTACCGTCAGGCAAAGATTTTGGAAAGAGAGAAGATGTGCCATGAGCGCCTCCTCGTATCGGAACCGCTGTCGCCTGTTTCCGATCGCACGCAGTCACAATTCACACACACGAACGTTTTTTTTTATGGAAACTGACACGGTTGGCTACATCACCTACAACATCCGTGATGTCAGCCCATAACACCGGGTGAACTTGGTGCCACGTCAGTGCTCCCCTTCCCTTGTTTTAGTGTGCGTAACCTCGAGAGCGCTCAGTAACAATCGCGACGCGGTTAACCAACACAACACACACACAAGCGCGCTTATCAGTACACGTCACTACTACAACCACAGCCAAACGGTCTTTGTGAGATAGATTTTTTATTCTATTTTTTTATGGAAACTGACACGGTTGGCTACATCACCTACAACATCCGTGATGTCAGCCCATAACACCGGGTGAACTTGGTGCCACGTCAGTGCTCCCCTTCCCTTGTTTTAGTGTGCGTAACCTCGAGAGCGCTCAGTAACAATCGCGACGCGGTTAACCAACACAACACACACACAAGCGCACTTATCAGTACACGTCACTACTACTACCACAGCCAAACGGTCTTTGTGAGATAGATTTTTTATTCTATTTTTTTATGGAAACTGACACGGTTGGCTACATCAACTACAACATCCGTGGATGTCAGCCCATAACACCGGGTGAACTAAGTGCCATGTCAGTGCTTCCCTTCATTTCAAGTCGGCTACATTGAACTGGACGGAAAACATGAACTATTTACATAGCTATTTCGACCGACGTTTCGTTCAGTGCGGCGGTACCAACCCGCGAATGATAAACCCCGCCACCTAGTAAGGTAAGAAGGGAAGGGACCTACAGTTTTACGTGGAATCCGAACCACGGTCAGCCTCCAACGGTCGAGCGGTCGCCCATCCAAGTACTGACCGCGCTCAGCGTTGCTTAACAACAGTCGACCGACCGCACCGCTGAGCTACCGAGGCTGATAAAAAACAACTGTAACAAGCTTCAGCGCGCAATGCCGCTTCTACGAGTAATAACTTAGTTCGGTGGTCCACACAACATCAGAAGAGCACGCTCGCGTCGTTGTCGGGTCCGGGGAGCATAATAGATGTCTCAATTCAGCCGTCACTCAGCGCACCGGCCGATGTAATCGCGCACTAAACGTTCATTGTCGCAGAGCAGAGTGTGCTCCACTTTGCTCCGACGTGTCGTAGAAAGATAATGGACAAGAGAAGGCGCCATCGGCATGCCAAAAGCACTGGGAAAAGATTGCAGTGCTACCGACCACAACCGACACGAGCCCGTTCGTATGACAATCGTTTTGCTATAGGTGCCAATATTTTGCATGCAGTCTTGCGCCGTGTAACCTTCTCTTCCGATACTCTGCTCTGCCTCTGGGCCCTTAGAGCGATCTAAGGGCCCAGAGACTCGATAGTGAAAGCAAGGCAAGAACGTTAGAGTTAGGGACCTCGGACCTTCCCCGCGCCAGCGTAACACGATATTAGTAAAAACGTACCAATAACATTCGTTATCACCCAATCAGAGCGCGATACCACCCGATACCACCCAATCAGAGCGCGCGTCGTCCCCTCCGCTACCCGCGGAGCTCGGCAAGGCTGGTTCTCATTACTTATAAGCATTTATTAACAATCATTGTCATTATTGTGATTGTCATGATTAACAATCGACCTACCGAGGATGCGCACCAACCGGTTCTGTAGGTCTTTTATTCACAGAACCGGGAAAATGTGGAACGCACTCCCTGCTCATCTATTTCCTCCTAAGTACAGCTTGGGTTTTTTTCAAAAGGAGCGTGAAAAGGCTCCTGTCAGGCCGGCATGGCATTCGCAATCCCCGTGCATCACAGAATGTCCATGGGCATCGTAAGTCACCTACTCGTCGTAAGTGAAACGATGCCACATGTCGCGCTTTCTATTAAAAAAAAAAACATTGGACAGTCCACAGATCAGAGAAGTATTGGACAGTCCGACGTCTAACTAAACTCTTCTATCGTTCTTGAAGCAAGGATAAAGAGACAGTATGCGACTTCTTGTCTTCATACATCCACGGTCGTCGCGAAGTGACAAAAAGCAAAGAATTGCACAATCTCTTTCGCCTGCGACGAAGCGTAGGTACTCGAGTCTAATCTAAACTGTTAGAATTGTTAAAATAACCATCATTATGCGGGCATAACATCCACTGTGACCGGTGCTCTAAGCGAGCTCTAAGTGGACGCTATGAAGAGCTTCCGGAGAAAACGGTGAGAAATGTTTGAAAATAATTCAAAACTTCTTGTATAGGTAAATATTTAGGTATTATATATTATATAAATGAAGAGAAGCACTGACATGGCACCTGGTTCACCCGGTGTTATGGGCTGACATCACGGAGTTAGTAGGTGAGGTAGCCAACCGTGTCAGTTTCCATAAAAAAAAAACAGTACGTAATTCATATTTCATCGAAAGAAATTTATGGAACGAATGTGAGTGGATTAGTTGGGAAGGGTCGCCCTGGACGCACGTACCTGGACCAGTACCCTAATCACGAGATTTAACCTACTACGCTACGCTACGCTACGCTACGCTACGCTACGCTACGCGCCGTGTTCTCCGAATCATTTTGTATGGAGAAACGAAGTTCGCAAATCTATCAATAGAGGCGCTGCTCCGTTTCACCATACAAAATTATGCGGAGAACACGGCGTAGCGTAGCGTAACGTAGCGTTACGTAGCGTAGCGTAGCGTAGTAGGTTAAATCTCGTGATTAGGGTACAGATCGGGCATGTGCTCAAAATGGGTCAGGTGCGTAGTACCCGGTAACCGACGAGCGTGCATGAAGAGCATTTATGAGAGTTTGAAGAGGCGGCCGAGGCGTGTCATGCATGATCGTGGCACATGGAGATTGTTTTTCTCTGCCTACCCCACTGGGAAACAGGCGTGACGCTATGTATGTATACTTTTTAATGAACTAGTACGTACTTAAATGCAGTATATATTATATTATATTACTAGCTTTTGCCCGCGGCTTCGCTCGCGTGAAATTCGTATTTAAAAAGAAGAAAGTAAGTAACCCTCCTACTGTACCTTTATTTCGGCGCGCGGAACAATTCGGTTTGTATGAGAACCACATCTTAGCGTAACCGGAACTGAATTTTATTTAGCCTATCCTGTGTCCCGTGTAATCAAATGTGCTTGTACTAAATTTCATAGAATTCGGATGATCGGTTTAAGCATTATGGAGGAAATTACACACATACAGAAAATATTTATAAAAATCATCAATTTAGTTTTAGTAGATATCATTCATAGAGTCTACAAACGCAATATCTCATAAAACAAATTAACTTACTCCATGGCCATCCAAGACAGTTCACGCTAGTGCAGAGGGCAGGGGTTGATACTAAACATGTACCATGTAAAAACATTTATACAAATAAACATCTTTATCTTATCTTATCCCTTACAGATTTATTATAATTGAATTAGTATTGATGACTTAATTTTAACCACAAAAGACGTAAATTTCTTATTGTGTATTGATTACATAAAATTTGATTGAAATATTTGGTGGATACTGAGGGCCTAGTCCGAGTTTACGTGACAGCTACGTAAACGTCAAATACCGATCGAATTGAGTTTTTATGTATGGAGCTCTCTAGTGGCGCCGCGGTGAGCGTATTGTGCTCCCATACATAAAAACTCAATTCGATCGGTATTTGACGTTTACGTAGCTGTCACGTTAACTCGGACTAGGCCCTCAGTAATGAAATCGGTAATGATGTTTTATCTAGGTGCCTCGATAACATCTCTCTTATTAAGGAATTATGATCAAGAAACATTGGAAACCAACTAGTCGAAACATTGTCTCTTAATCGTGCGTGGTTTGATTGACACTCACTTGCTTGATTATGTAAAATGTTTTTGTAGCAATAAAGTTTTTCAAAAGGGGCATGAAAAGGCTCCCCGTCAGGCCGCGCCGCCCGGCACGGCATTCGCAATCCCCGTGGGCCACACAATGGCTATGGGCATCGTTAGACACCTACTTGTAGGTGTAACCCTAACATTTAATTTTCTGCATACACAAGAGCCAAAAAGAGTAGTCAATTGAGCCGAATATATTATGCGCGCTCCATATAGCCCGCGTAGCTATACGGCCGGCCCGCGCGTGCATCGGGCAGCGGGCATCCCCAGCGTTGTATAACGCGCGCAATAGTCCGAGAGCTGAGGGACCAAAAAATGCAACAGTTTTATAAAGCCTGATATTTTAATATTGGATCATAAATAGGTTGAATATCAATAGCCTGCCGTCAGTCAGCCAGTTTTTGGGACAAGTGGCGCGGGGGTGGTTCCGAACTTGTTGAAAAAACACGTAAGCCGCAACTGTTTTATAAAATCTGAAAATTAGTCTGTGGATAGTAAGACAAGTAACAAACTATGCGGACATAGTCAGTCTGCAGAATATTGGAACAGTACGCGTCAGCAGCCCGTTAAACCCGTCAAAAAATTTGGTTGGTGAAAGTGTTTTATAAAATCTAAAAAATGTTGTGCAAGTAGTTCATAGTACCTAAAACAAGACTAACATAGTCAGCCCAAAGTTTTATGGAACATACGCCGTCAGCAGTCAATAGAAGGGCGCCCGCGCGCTTAATTTATAGGTATAGCGCGCTCAACCGCAAAATGGATGATTGACTGCTGACGGCGTATGCTCCATAAAACTTTGGGCTGACTATGTTAGTCTTGTTTTAGGTACTATTTTTTTTATTTTTTATTTATCTCTTTATTTCAGCCAACTAGGGCCATATTGAAAATACATATTAAATGTCTTAACCTAAGAACTAAAATTACTTTTTCTCCACTTGTGTCTGTACGGGTCCCAATAGAGACCCGTATGCGTCATATTAGTCTGCTGACGCGGTGGATCAGGTGCGCGTAGAGTGGGCGCAGATTGCGTCCGCGGCACGGGCGTCGGCAGCGGCGCGGGCGTCGGCAGCGGCGCGGGCGTCGTCGGCGGCGGCGCGGGTTGCGTATCCTGAATGTGCAGGACGGCAGTTGTAGACAGCTCCGGCGCGGGCTCAGCATACTTATGGCGCGCGACCTCACGATTAAGGTCGCGATTGTAGCGCCGGAACACCACACCGGAGGGCCAACTATGAACGACTTGCACAATTTTTTTTAGATTTTATAAAACACTTTCACCAACCAAATTTTTTGACGGGTTTTAACGGGCTGCTGACGCGTACTGTTCCAATATTCTGCAGGCTGACTATGTCTGCATAGTTAGTTAGTTGTCTTACTATCCACAGACAAATTTTAAGATTTTATAAAACAGTTGCGATGTACGTGTTTTTTTTTTTAACAAGTTCGGAACCATCCCCGCGCCAGTTGTCCCAAAAACTGGCTGACTGACGGCAGGCTGTTGATATTCACCCTATTTATGACCTAATGTTAAAATATCAGCCTTTATAAAACTGTTGTATTTTTGGTCCCTCAGCTCTCGGACTACAAGGCTTTCAATCGGTACTACTATTGCGGTATTTATACCATCATTTCGGTCGCAGTACTATGTTTTGATATATCGTTAATGTATCGACAGTTATTTACCTTTTATTCCTCGAGAAATAAGGTGAAATTATTGCCGAATGTAATTAACGGCCGTTTTGCCGTGATGCCGGTTGCACATGCCAAATGTATGAGAAATATCACTTTAACCGACAAATAACTGTTGACCGAGACGTAATGGAAGGGGTTAAACGGCCATAACTGGAAGAAAACCTTAGGTTAGCGAGTTAGGTTAGGTCTTAGTTAGATTATGTAACATTAAGTTAGTTAGCACATAATGTGTGCACGTAATTTTATGTGCGCCAGGACTTCATTGAATTTTTTTTTATGATTCCGTACCATAAAAGGAAAAACGGAACCATTATAAGATCACTCCGGTGTCCGTACGTCTGTTACAGAGGTTTCTCTCGAAAACTAATTAACGTACATGAAATTTGGCATAATGATAGATCTTGATGATCAAAAACTAGATAACAATTTATTTTACATTAATATGGTAGGCCAATTTGATACCAATAAAAAAAACTGTTAAGTAAACATATCGTGTGGGGTATCATTTGAAAGAGCTAACTGTAAGGATTCTAAAAATTTTAAGTTCAGTGGTCTTAATGATATAGCTAAAAATGTGCAAAAAAATTACCGCCCAGTGTTCTCCTAGGTTTCTAAAGCTAAAATTGTTATTTTCATAGGGTTAGTAGATATAGATTACAGTTTTTTCGACAGTGTAATATTTGCGAGGGAAAACTAAGTAAATAAAATATAGAAAAATCCGTTCCTCGACTCCTTTAAGCAAGTAAACGGAAATTATTTATGACTTTTTAAGGGCCCGACCCTTTTTTAAATTGGTATTTTAACTTTTTTAAAACGATTCAAACTGTATAGTACCATACTAGACAGTGCTATTATAATCCAACCCTACGCTATAGTGCTATGCCTGCGCGTACGCCACGCTCTCCCCCACCGCGCCGCCCGCGCCGGCACGAGCAGCGCGCGCGCCGCGCTATGCCGCCGCGCCGGGGCCGCGTGCAGTGCTCACCGCGCGACAACACCGCTCTCTTGTGCTCGACCGAAGTCAGACGCGATACAACCTACGTACACTACGTAAGAATATTTTGAAAAAAAAGTGTTAAGAACAATATTTGGAGTGCTGATTAGTGAATCAGGTCGCAAAAAAAAATCAATATTAAAATAAAGTTATATATTAAAGAAACATTTTGTAAATATGTATAAGTTTCCGCGCGAGTCACAATTCTTTCAAAATCTGTGTTTTCCATAACTTACGATTCGATTTATTAATAAAAAAAAATATTACAAAATTATTTTATTTTAATGTGTAAAGTTTGTTCACATTTTATGCACAGTGGTTGATTCATGTATGAATCCATCAATAAAATCAATAAATAATTTACTAAACGACAATTTAAAAAAAAAAGTATTCGTACCTAAATAACATAGAATTATAATAAGCGTATATAAATAAAAACATAAATTTATTAAAATAAAGCTATAATATAAATTAAATTGTTTTGTAAGCAGTGACTGAGTAACAAAACAGCAGCATTCTTCAAGATAATAATAAATTGTGAATTGATTGAATTAGACACCTGAGTATAAATTCATTCGGTGTACAAAAATACACATTTATTAGACCAAATTCCGTTTACATTTCTATTCCATTCAGGTAAACCATAATATTTCTGAAAAAAAAAAAAAAAAACAAAACCCGTATGAAAATTTACGCACATCAATTAAACGTCAGAAAGACTCAACATAACGTAAGAAAAAGACCGCATAGCAACCTCTGCTGTGGTCTGCTCTAGTCCAGCATAGTCAGCAATCCGAGGGGAAGTCTCCGATATGGCACCTACCTAACCTAACCCGACCTGAATAAACCCCTGATACTCACTCCATGCTGATACTGGATTGCATAAAATAATTACTTCGAACATACACAAAATACGATCGGATGAAATGCACTAATCACCATTCTTACTTTATACACTACAAGCAAATCAAATCATTTATTCGTAATAATGTTTCATATTTCAAGTCAATAGGTATACAATATAGTTTATCATTATTTAATGATTATTTATTGTTAGCCATATTTTGGCATCAATCGGTAGTGATTGCGATTGAATCTTGATTCAAAGCATTCCCTTGCCCCTCACTAGGTGTTAGGCCCAAATTTTAACCGACAGGGTTGGTTGGTACCACCATACTGGACGTACGATGGCTCGCATAGCAACCTCGGCTGTGTTTTCCTCTAGTTCAGTATAGCCAGCAATCCAAAGGGTTAGTCTCCGGTATGGCACCTAACTTAGGTGATATTGACTGGTCGGAGCATGTGCTATGGCACCTCTGACTCAGCATACCGGATTAATTACATTAAAAAAAACATCCGATGCCTCAACTTGCCTCAGATATGTATGCCTGCAAGCAATTAAGGTTCAATATTACGTCAACATGATACTCGTAAATTTCTCCTTACACAATGCCAGGCGGGTAACTCAATGGTGGTATTTGGCTAATTGTTGGATCGTTAGAACGGTCATTAGCATGAAATCTGCCTCAACATCCGGGCAACAGAAGCTACATTTTAATTACGGTCATCAAACCACAATAAATTGTTTTGTCACACCTTGCCTACGCTGGTGAGCATGTCCTGTTAGAAGATAAAACACCTAAGAGATTTGAAGAGTGTGTAAGAATTATGGAATGCTGTATAGTGTATAGCAATTTCCTAAAATAATTACACTAATTACAGTTATCTAGATGCGCTCAAAAAGGGTCAAGTGCGGAGTACCCGTAACCGACGAGCATGCATGAAGAACATTATGAGAGTGGAAGAGGCGGCAGAGGTGTGTCAGGATCGTGGCACGTGGAGATCCGCTGTCTATGCCTACCCCACCTGGAAACAGGCGTGACGCTATGTATGCAGAAGTCTTGCTAAGTAGGTGTTAAGGAGAAGTCATTCTTACTAAACTACCTTATATACTCTTCGAGGAAAAAATAAATATAGGCGGGGTTAGTTAGGGTATGGAATATCCTGTTGGTGTACAATTATTACAACTGTAAAATTATTGTAATACTCCATAGAGTAAATTGTAATTGCAGTTTCGTATGCTACTGGTAGCACTTTCGTGAGGCAAATTTGTGGATAATTCTGTATGAGACCGTGCTTCCATTTATTTTTATCCTCAAAATCTATACTAAATGATGACAATTAATGTACCTATGAAGGCATAAAATATACATTAGAATATAATACCAATAAAACTACCCGCTTTTTATACATAATCAATAGAATGGCAATTAAATGATGACAATTAATGTACCTATGAAGGCATAAAATATACATTAGAATATAATACCAATAAAACTACCCGCTTTTTATACATAATCAATAGAATGGCAATTAAATGATGACAATTAATGTACCTATGAAGGCATAAAATATACATTAGAATATAATACCAATAAAACTACCCGCTTTTTATACATAATCAATAGAATGGCAATTAAATGATGACAATTAATGTACCTATGAAGGCATAAAATATACATTAGAATATAATACCAATAAAACTACCCGCTTTTTATACATAATCAATAGAATTAATAACACATTTTAAAATGTAAGACAAAGTCAAACAGAAAACCCCAAACCATCCCTAAAATTTAAAGATGAAAAAGTGTTAGTAAAAACGGGCGAAGAGTCGCGCACCGAGGGTTCCGTACCACCACACAATATATTTGCGTTATGAATTCACCAAACATATTCTATTTTCTTCATTCCGCTCCGGATCCTTAGGGCAAACCCAAATCACAATTAGTCGGTTATTATTGTTTTATTTTAGAGTTTACACTATAATCACGCCAAATTTGACGTTTGTATGTATTACAGTTTTTATGATAGACCAAAAAAAAAACAAAAAAAAATAAATAAAAAAAACACGTTTCGTGTATGGGTACCATAATTTTTGATTATTATTAATATTAGGATATCCGCCATAATAACAGAAGATTTCAACCGGCTACCTATTACGGTTCAAAAGATTCAGCCCTATAAAGGTAGGATAGAGAGACGGACAGACAGCGTAGGCTTAGAAATAGGGTCCCGTCCGTACGGAACCGTAAAAACTAATCAGCAGCTCCATTTACTAAACTACATAAAATCTACTCAAACAATACCAAATGCATATAATTGCGATGAAGATTCTAACCTAAGAAACGAATTCTTTCCAGTGAACTTGCATCAGCCAGCCGAAAGAAGAAACTCGTCTTGCATTGTACGAGCTTGTGAGAACCAATGTGACGTGAGACACATCTAAACAAAAACAATAACATTATATAGTGATATTGAAATAATTGAACGCATTGACCTTAGTGAACGCCGACGAGTGCTTTGGAGTTGTTAATCTGTGAACAATTTGAGGACGTGAAGTCAGATTGGCGCAAGTTTTCAAAGAAACCGTGAACCCCGTTATTTACGTGAAATCGAACAACGCTTATTTATGTTTTAAAGATTCAGTGTATCCTCCAGGACGTGACAAAATACCTTTAAGAAAGAAATCATTGTACAATTTAACGGAGTGAAATCAGAACTTCTTCGAATTTTTAAAGACTCAGTGAACCCTTTCGAAAGTAAAGAATCTCAAGCAGTGATTTCGAATTCTGCACTAGGAGACTGTGGATCAGTGGAAACCTTTGGTGTTTTTGTTGTTGCTGCCTTTGGTGTGGACACGAGGACATCGGAGATATAAATGTAAGTTCTGGAATAAAATAAGTAATATGGTTTACTATATTTTCAAGATAAGCGAAACTCTTCTTTCCCATTCTGATATCGAATTCATTCTGAGTACGATAGATGAATAACTAGCACATTTAAGTATCGTAAAGGTTTTAATATGGTATGGTGGGACTATATTAGGATTTTCGCCACTTTTGGACAGTGACCATGCGTAGTATCTTGACTAACCCCTCCCTCCATAATTTTTACGTGGTAGGTACTTTTCAAACTTTCTGTTTTTCAATGTATTTATGTGAATGAAGCATTATTTACATTAGGTTGTAATTTACCTTTTGAATGTGACCAGGCGAATACTTTTTTATGTAACTGAACAGTGCCTGTCGAGCTCTTAGGAAAAGTGCCAGCCAGTCCACATCACCGTAGTGATTGTTTTTGGCTGTCTCAGACAGCCTAGCCGTTGCGCTTTTTGTCTTTTAACGTATATTTTTAAATACCACTTGACAGGGTGAACAAACCCTGTGACCCAGCAGCGGTATTTTGACAAACATCTCCCTTCCCCCTAAATAGGTCATTTGGTTGGTATGGATTCAGTGGTATGTTCCCTAACTTCTGTAACTTTTTTCTCCTTTGGTGTGATTTTGACGCTGGCGTTACTGTTTTTTTTTTCGTTATCGTAATATGTTCATAGGCGGAAATATATATATTTAATAAAATTCCCAGAAATGGAAGTAGGTAAACTTTAAATTCGAAATACATAAATGTAAATTTAAATAGTCATCTTGAATTTATACAATGTAAAATATTTTGTTGATGAAGAGCTGTCACGGTGGACACCAACACCCCATCGAACATGGATATGCTATCAGGTAAATCTCTCTTACGTTTTGTTTATAGACGTCCAGAAATACCAGCCTTGCGGCACAGATTACTAACTTGCGGCTACAAAATCGAGACGTCTATTCCTGCACTCTTGCGAGTACAGTGATCATGTATGCCAGATCGAAGCCCCATAGCTGTACGGTTTTTCCGAAATAATCCCATGGGAAACACAGACTGATGACTATATTCTATAAGTCCATCGGACAATCGGGCAAAGCCAACAGCACCACTCTAGCGTAAGATGAAATCACGCGATCTCGTTAGAAGCAAAGCGATTCAAGAAGTTATTTCGCCCATGTAACCCAATATGCAAATCCATGCAGCAAGATGGCAATTAGTACGACCAGGAAGGCACTAGCCCCCGCATAACTTGGAGTAATACGCGTTACACGTATGGCTGTTACCACATCGAGGAAGCCCGGAGGTGCATGCAACAGACTATTTCCATATGGTCTTACGCTGTATGACTCAATTTGCACCGTCTGTACTCACCAAAGTGTGCTGTTCATACTAAAAAGCAGACCAATTTCATACTTTGGCGGTTTGTGACAAAGGGTTGCCTTCTTAGCAAGAGGCATTTTATTCAGCCTCGGTAGTTCGCTGGTGCTATGGATCGACGTCCGATCGTGAAATTTAGTACACCATTCAGAACTTGGATGGGTCCGGTATACCGTGGTTCGATTTCCACGTAATACTGTAAGTTCCTTCCCTTACCTTACTGCGTTCGTAGTAGGGTTTAAACCGAGCGGATTTATACCACCGCAATGAATGAAAGATCGGCTGAAGCGACTATGTAATAGTTAGTGTTTTCCTTCCAGTTCAGTGTGTTCACACAATTTTAAATATAAGGTCTTTCAATAGTAGGTAACTAACGATACGCTAAGGAGTGTATGTGTATCTGATACTGATCATCACGTTCCCATACCAATTTTTTTTACGATATAAAAAACATACTTATTAAGGTGAAATACGCTCACTTCACGTATTAAATTTGAGGACTGTGCTTATTCAATAAAATATAAATAGCCACTGATTTAAATCGCTGACATCATCAACTTTTTTTTCACCAACATCATCGATTACACGCTATGACTCAATCGCGGCGATACTTGACCTGACCGGTCGGGTCGAGTCATTTGCCTATATTGCTTCACCGTTTTTAGGGTTCCGTTCGCTTACCAAAATGTTAAGAAAGAAACACACGGTGATTCGTGAGACCCGGTTGTCTGTAGGAATGTCACAAGTGGTAAGTTCGAGAAAATTTAAATTGGTTACGCCGGTACATTATTATTGTAAAATAAAATGTTCAACGGTCAGCAAACAAAAATTGTTGATGCCTTCGGGGGGATAAAGTCAAAATTGTATATATAAAAAAAACATTGTATGTTCTTTCATAAAATAAAATAAAAAAACTGAAATTAAAAAGAAGGTTTTCAGAGATATAGTACCTCTACATAAAATTTATATGTTTATTGGTCGGTGTTGTGCTGTAATTTACCAGTGTTCTTGCAGCGCAACACCGATTACTCTGCTTACCCGATTGTCGGAATTCAGCGTGTGTGATACTGATATGTATGTATGTATGTTTATTTTAAATCCTATATTTATTTAAAAAAAAAACGATAACATTATAATTGCATTCGTTTTTTAATGTTATTTCAATGTAAATGTTAGTTCAACATTCTACAAACAAATACCTACTAAAAGAACGTCCGGAACTTAAGGATATAAAAAAATAAAAAAATCAAGCATTTTAAAGAGTCCAATAGGATTAGAGGAACATTACATTACATTTACAAAATTACGACATGAAATGAAGGGAAGCACTGACATGGCACCTAGTTCGCCCGGTGTTATGGGCTGACATCGTGATGTAGCCAACCGTGTCAGTTTCCATAAAAAAAAAACAGTGAAAGCTAGATTTTAATACTTTCTGAGATATATTGAGAATGTACGGAACCCTCGGCACACGAAACGGCTTCATGCTTGACGGAGGTTTATTTTTTACCTTATTTAACGCTTTCCGCAGCATTGGATCCACTTTCCTCGCTAGGAAAATGTGATTTGTATGCACGAGCGAGCAAATTACTTTAGGAGGTTACGCAACTCAAGATCTCATTGTGACAATTCGGATGGCTCGTCGAAAGGTCGCCCGTGGACGCTCATTATTACTGTCAGTATTACTGATCAGCCATATGACTAGGTTTTTTTTTAAATTTTTTTTTTATTTTTTTTTTATGGAAACTGACACGGTTGGCTACATCACCTACAACATCCGTGATGTCAGCCCATAACACCGGGTGAACTTGGTGCCACGTCAGTGCTTCCCTTCGGTCGTGCCGGCTACACTGAACTGGACGGAAAACACAAACTATTTACATAGCCGTTTCGACCGACCTTTCATTCAGTGCGGTGGTACCAACCCGGGCGGGTTAAACCCTACCACCTAATAATATAAGAAGGGAGTCATATCCCTTAGCCGCCTTTTACGACATACACGGGGAGAGATGCAGTGGGGCTATTCTTTTAAAGTACCGGCCCCACACGGTACAGGTAGGTATTTCCATTATAAAAGTTTCCTGTTTATTATTTAGTTTTTATCAACATATCAGCCAGACATTAAGTTTACTTTCTTTGTTCTTTTTTTTTATAAGTTGTTATAATGAACATTATTGTTTTAAGTTAGCAATTGCATAGCGTGTTGTTTCTTTATTATTTTGGACAATTGACTGCTCTTGAAATATGGTAGAAAATGTAATGCAATACAATACAGTGCAGTGCAGTGCAGTGCAGTGCAGTCCAGTACAGTACAGTACACTACAGTACAATGCAATGCAGTTGCATATATAATCCTTTACCTTTAATAAAATCCAACGTCGGCTTTCTGTCTGTATGTATGCATGTATGTCTGTCTGTCCGCTTATAACTCGGGAACCACTGAACCGATTTAAATAAACAAAAAATTTACGGATAGCTTCATTCTTCCTATCAACTATAGGCTACTTACTATCACGCTAAATGGCTTATGAGGTTCGCAGAGAAGTCAAATATGAGAGCGGGCGGAGCCGCGGGCACAGCTAGTATGATATATATAATATTGAGCGTGGGCGGGCTGCTTTACAAATCGCAAGTCCGAGCACGTGGTGGCAAGGAGTCCGATTCGGTTCTTTGCGATAGTGGCTTCTTGAAGGCAATTTGAATGCGGTCGTCATATTTCGAGAGACGTGGGAATAAAGAAAGCCAGTTTGACTATTTTTTCATACGGCCGGTTGTCCTCATCCGCTGCTGCTAGACTTATGAGGTGCCATGTCTGTACTTGCCTTTAGTCGCGGTGGCTACACTGCGCTGGACGGAAAACAGTAGCCCGGCGGCGCTGTGGAACGCCGACCGATCGTGAAGTTAGACACCCGGCGGGCGGTCCGAACTTGTCAGGGTCACCGTTAACCGTTGAGGCCGGCCGTGGTTAGGATTCCACGTAAAACTGCAGGTCCCTTCCCTTACTTTACTAGGTGGTATAATTATTTTGTTCATCCAAGTAACGATTTTGATGAAATTTTGTATTTGGATAATTTTTTTTTCAAGTTGTTCTAGACAGCTGTAGACGCCCAGGCGCAGTTCCCTCAAAACTTAAATGCCGCTCAACGTACCTGCTGTGTAGTCAATCACTCGTTAATCATTTATATAATAGGATTTATTTTTCGTACTTGCATCGTATTTAAACAACCATCCACGTTCCAACTGCTTTACTCCGCCTACGTTAGGTCACACTTGGAATATGCCTCAATAATATGGAGTCCTCAATACAAAATTTATATTGACGAGATTGAGCGCATTCAAAATAAATTTTTGAAATACGTTGGGTATCGAACTCGAAGTAACAGTCTTCAAGACAATTTCGCGCTTACTTCTCTTGCTAACAGAAGACATATCACAGATGTTACCTTTCTTTTCAAAATCATAAATTCATTTGTCGAGTCACAGTATTTATTGGATAAAATTAAATTTAGATGTCCCATCAGAAACACACGTTCTACTGACACATTCTCATTGTACAGAAGTCATTGTAATTATAGCGTAGCGAGCACAGATTCATAAATCGAATCTGTAAGACTTATAATGATTTGTTCTGCAGTGTTGACATTTTTAACACAAGTTTATGCCAATTGAAAAAACTCTGTTTATAATACAATAGGTAATTGAACTCACTCTCTCAAGAATTTTCTAAATCGCAATGTTTTTCTTATAGTTTTTTTTTCTCGTTTATAAATAACAATTCAATTAAATATTTTTTCCTGTCTTTTCCAAATTTAAACAAATGTATACATTTCATATTTATCTATATATATGTTTTTATAAGTTTTGTTGATATCATTAATTGTAGGATTAAAATTAAATTGTAGAAACTTTACTGGTTTCGGTGTTAGACTATATTTAATTTTCAATGTACTTATTGTGTAACTGTTTGTTTCTTTAAAAGTTTAAAATAAAAATAAAAAAATCATAGGGTAGATAATTGATTCACTGCACATGCGCGAACCCAAGATGCGAGCGACATTAAAGTCTACCCTATGTTCTACGGATTATGACCTAAAATTCGTTCACTGCGCAGGTAGGTCGAGCGGCATTAAAGTTTTGAGGAAACTGTTATCTATAGATCCAAGAACTTGTATAGATCCTTCGTTCTAACCTGAGGCACAGAATAGAAAAGAGTACCTGAGGCGTACAAATACATTCACGCATGACGGTGAGCATAAAATTCTGCGAGTGTAGTAGTACTCAGGCCATGTATAGGTGCATGTCAAGCATTTGTATTAGAGAAATGCATTTGTGTGCGTACGTGTGTTCGCCTCAGGTTAGGCCGTCCATGCTGTACTTACGTTTATGTTGCCAACAACTGAGATAGAAAGTGACCCAACTATGTAAGCAAAGAAAATTCTAGTTAACAGCTCGCTATAGCACAAACAAGTCAGTGTTCTGGCAACAACGTGAAATTCGCACTACCACCACCGGTCCGTCTGCATTGTGCAACGCGCTCTGCCCTGCGCGTGGCATCGTTAGCAGCCCGCTGGACAACCTGAAGTTGCAACACACACCGGTCAATGTTATTAATTGTATCTTAGTCGCCGATTTTCAGGCAGGTTTGGTCGTTGGGTAATATTCTAAACTTTTTATGTACGCTGGAAAATTGTTGAAGAAGACATTGACTACTTAGTGACTGGCGAATGCTTGAATTTAATACAGAAATTTTTATTAATTTATTTTTACCATTTTTTTTTTATTTTATTGAAAAAATATTATTTAAATTCATTTTTAACATTTAAAATTACATTTGACATTTATTTTGCATTATTTAGAACCTACATAGAGTCTACAAACGCAGTATCTCATAAAACAAAGTAACTTAGTCCATGACCATTCCTTACTATTATTAGTAGGTATTGATTATATTATTCTGGTAACTTAACGAATACAAGACGCTTGTAGCATTATCATCTGGGGATCCTCTGTGGGGGCTCCGCGGGAATACGAGAAAAAAAAACAAAAATACACCTCTCCTCTCTGGCTCGATTCAGCTCGGCTGTGCAGACGAACTCAACTCAACTCTCTTCTATCAAACCTGATATCAACCAATTGATGAAAAATAAGAAACAGTTTCATACCTCCCATTAGATATTTAATTATTGTTTTTTCTCTTTTATTATAATACTAAGTAAGTTACATTGTAATATAATTATTGTTAAAGAATGCACAAAAACTATTTTTTGTTTATTTTAGGGCTCCGTCAAATATTTCGCTTTCCTAAAGGGTTCCGTCACCAAAAAAGTTTGAGAACCGCTGCATTAGGGGTTATGAACTAGGAACGCTACGAACAGACTAACCGCAGAATAAGAGTACATTATTTACTTCCACTTGCACAAAGACTGCCGCCGCCGCCGCCGCGAACCACGTGACCGCATCATTGTTTTTTTTTACATCACCTACAACATTCGTGATGTCAGCCCATAACACCGGGTGAACTTGGTGCCGTGTCAGTGCTTCCCTTCGGTCGTGCCGGCTACACTGAACTGGGCGGAAAACACAAACTATTTACATAGCCGTTTCGACCGACCTTTCATTCAGTGCGGTGGTACCAACCCGGGCGGGTTAAACCCTACCACCTAGTAATATAAGAAGGGAGTCATATCGATCGAGTCGAACTCGCGTGGAGAGGGTACCCTACCATTTTGTTTTCCGTGAGTACTTTAACATTTTGGACTTCCGGTTTTCCTGTAAGCTATAATAGAGTGGGTTCTTAAAAAAGAATTTAAAAAACTTAAAAATAATAGTCCCACTGCACCTCTCCCCGTCGCATGTCGTAAAAGGCGACTAAGGGATAAGGACAAGATGCCGTGCTAAAGGGCGACAGGCTCGCCACCTCTCACCTTGGCACGGCACTTCCACCGAGTCGTGCAGCAGGTGGGTCTTCGTGTCTTACTTGCTGCTTGATCGATTTAATATTGTTCGAATACTTTGCGAAACGTGGTGCTCGGTGCTGTGCTGTAATTTACCCGAGTTATTGCAGCACAACACCGATTACTCTGCTTACCCCGATTGTCGGGACTCAGCGTGTGTGATATGTAATCTATGTATAAGAGAGGCAGTATATTCTCAAAAAAAAATTTTTTTTTCCAAAGTTTAGACAAAGTAGTTTCGGAGATAGCGTGTCGTCGGAGTGTTTGATTTTTGCATACTTTCTAATTTGTCGCCCAAAATTGTAATTCATTCATTTAAGTTTTATGTCCGTGATTGGGACTCTATATTGTACCAAATTTCAACATTTTTCGTCCAGAAGATTCGGAGAAAATAAGCTGTGACAGATGGACGGACACACAGACACAAGACTGATCCTATAAGGGTTATGTTTTTTTTCCTCTATTGAGGTACGGAATCCTAAAAACAACAATCCTCCACACACAAGAATAAAACAAAATTTACATAACCCTCCACGTCAAGTTGCAACCGAATAAAATGTAAGCTAAAGATGTAACCAGGCCATAGTCAGTCGGAGCGCGTGCGCAGATCGAAACGAGTTTCTGCCAAACTAACCTTCATAATTTTTTGGCCCAGTCAAATCGATCGCAACGTGCAACAAAACCTGTATTCGGTTATGTAAAATGTTTTTTAAACGCCCACAAAGCGGTAAGTAGCGAATTTGCAATTTTCATAACGACACACATTGGCGCCCACCGCGGCGCCTCCGCGCCGCTGACCGGGAGGTGTATGTACAACTATAGCACAACCAACTAATAATGAATAACAAACTAACAAACCGCCACTCTAACTAAAGGCATGCGCATATTGTCAGCCTCCTCGGTAGCTCAGTGGTGCGGTCGGTTGGTTCATAAGCACACCTCGGCGCGGTCAGCGGATGGATGCGTGACAACTCAACCGTTGGAGGCTGACCGTGGTTCGGATTCCACGCAAAACTGTAGGTCCCTCCCCTTCTTACCTTGCTAGGTGGTAGGATTTAACTTGCCTGGGCTGGTAGCACCGCATTGAATGAAAGGTCGGTTGAAACGGCTATTTAAATAGTTCGTGTATTCCGTCCAGTTCAGTGTAGCCGGCACGATCGATGGGAAGCACTGACATAGCACCTTGCTCACCAAGGCGTTATGGGCTGACATCACGGATGTTGTAGGTGATGTAGCCAACCGTGTCAGTTTCCATAAAAAAAAAAAAGTTGGGTAAAAATAAACAGTTCATCATGTTGGTTTGTAGGAGATAGGATAATCGAATACATATTTACCTAAACTTGAAAGGTTGGATAAGTATGGAAAGACACTTTAATTTTTTCCCGGGATTGACGTATTTTAATTATAACCGTTTATTTTTGTGTTAAGTAACGTTTTAACATTATTATTATATTATTTGTTATTTTCTTATATTAGTATACATATACAAAGTATGTTGGTGCGTCACTAAAACTGATATACATAATAATAAAAACTGCTAATTATGTAAAGCTGTTTGGTCGACTTTTTTTTATGGTCGACTTTAAGCAGTCTTATACCATTTGTCTCCATGTATTTTTATCTTCGACCGAACGTTGTACCGTGTGGGGCCGGTACTTTAAAAGAATAGCCCCACTGCATCTCTCCCCGTGTATGTCGTAAAAGGCGACTAAGGGATATGACTCCCTTCTTATATTACTAGGTGGTAGGGTTAACCCGCCCGGGTTGGTACCACCGCACTGAATTAAAGGTCGGTCGAAACGGCTATGTAAATAGTTTGTGTTTTCCATCCAGTTCAGTGTAGCCGGCACGACCGAAGGGAAGGCTGACGTGGCACCAAGTTCACCCGGTGTTATGGGCTGACATCACGGATGTTGAAGGTGATGTAGCCAACCGAGTCAGATTCCATAAAAAAAAACCAAGTTCACCCGGTGTAATGGGCTGACATCACGGATGTTGTAGGTGATGTAGCCAACAGTGTCAGTTTCCATAAAAAAAAACTATTTAAAAAAATATAAAAACCGCCTTCAAAAATGTATGAAATAAAAAAAAATCGAACCCTAGAGTTGAAGGCGGTCGGTTATTTTTGCTTGCTTTAGCACCGCCTTCAACTCTAGGGTTAGATTTTTTTTTATTTCATAAATTTTTGAAGACGGTTTTTATATTTTTTTAAATAGTTTTTTATTTCAGTTTTTGCTATTAATGTACTCGGCGGAATCGCGAGGCCGAATCCAATCAGTCGAATTGAGAACCTCCTCCTTTTTTTGAAGTCGGTTATAAATAAAGCTAAGTTTCTACGGGCGACCGACTGTGTCCAGTCAGTCAGCGTGTATGCGTCCACTGCTGGACATACGCCTCTCCAATTTTCCTCCAGTCCAGCCTTCAGCGGTACGGAACCACTGCTGTCCGCCTACGTACTTGATGTCGTCGTCCCACTTGGCGGGTGGTTTTATCACACTCCGTTTTCCTGTCCACGGCCCCCAGTTCAGGGCACGGTTACGGCATACAATACAGTTAAGACAAGCTAAATTCATAAACCTAAATCTGAAATAAAAATAAACTAACAAACATCATTCAAATAAATAATGACGTTACCACATCATCATTATTCAAGTCAACGCAATTCCTCAAATAATGCCTTCGAAAGCTCGCTATAACGATGACTTAATATAATGTCATTTTAAAAAACTACTCACCGTCCCACTGATGCTCCTCATCATCAAAGTAAGAGCGGGGCCGTCATCGCATTCCTTGGATAAAAATGAGATTACATTTCAACATTTGGGTGGATGGATGGATAGCTCGCGGTGAAACGTTACACTTGGGATTATGAAATCGAACGAGGCGAATTCTGTAAGGGAGAAAACTCGAGAATCGCGTTCGAATGTCGAGTATAAAATGACCGTGAAGCCATCGAATTTTCAACCGACATCAAAAGGAGGAGGTTCTCAATTCGACTGTATGTTATTCTGTATGGCAAAGTACCGTGTGGGGCCGGTACTTTAAAAAGAATAGCCCCACTGCATCTCTCCCCGTGTATGTCGTAAAAGGCGACCAAGGGATATGACTCCTTTCTTATACATATTACCAGGTGGTAGGGTTTAACCCGCCCGGATTGATACCACCACGCTGAATGAAAGGTTGGTCGAAACGGCTATGTAAATAGTTTGTGTTTTCCGTCCAGTTCAGTGTAGCCGGCACGACCGAAGGGAAGCACTGACGTGGCACCAAGTTCACCCGGTGTTATGGGCTGACAATCACGGATGTTGTAGGTGATGTAGCCAACCGTGTCAGATTCTATAAAAAAAAACTATATTTTCAAAAAATATTTTTTTTATAAAATAAATTTTGGGAATTGTAATTTAATTACTTTTAATTTGACACCCCACTCAATATATTTTGAAAAAAAAACTAATTTTACATACACGCCAAACTCATAAGCCTACCTTTTTTGGCTTCGCGTAGTCTCCTTGTAGGTGATGTAGCCAACCGTGTCAGTTTCAATAAAAAAAAAAAAAAAACAAAAAACCTTCAAGCTGTAGCTACGGTCAGAAAAAGGGCGTGCGGGCAAGTTTACGAGGCTCTCGCCCGACATTCCAGCACGTTACCCGCTTGCAACACTGTTACATCACGATTATTCATCAAGGACATTGAAGATTGGAAAGGCTGGCCCGCGAGCCGGCCTGCACTGTTCGTTGTATAATCGCATGGAGTCACCGACACGTCAGACACGTCGAAGGCTGCATGCGGCGGCGTGTGGCGCGATACTTGCAACATGGCTGACCCGCTTCTGAATCAAGTGCATGGCCCACATTGCCTTCGACTTTATTATTTATTATCCATTTATTCACACATTTCTTTTTATATAAATTTAAAACCTAAAATTAATATTAAAAACAAACGGAGTTTCCACCACCGGGGCGGCGCGGCGGGGCGAGCCCAAGCTACCGATGATCGGGTCCCAAAGAGAGAAACCTCCGGACTATACGCGCAGTACCGAGCAGGGCTGCCTTCTGGATCTGGCCCTTGACCCAACCACTCAGCGAGAGCCTCTCAAGTTGGTCGTCGAGGCTCTTCGCTATCAGCCCATGCGCTGAAACGACTATGGGCACAACGATCGACGATATTTTTTTTTTTTATGGAAACTGACACGGTTAGCTACAACACCTACAACATCCGTGATATCAGGCCATAACACCGGGTGAACTAGGTGCCATGTCAGTTCCCTTCGGTCGTGCCGGCTACACTGAACTTGGCGGAAAACACAAACTATTTACATAGCCGTTTCGACCGACGTTTCATTCAGTGCGGTGGTAGCAACCCGGCCGGGTTGAACCTAGTAAGGTAAGAAGGGAAGGGACCTATAGTTTTACGTGGAATCCGAACCACGGTCAGCCTCCAACGGTCGAGCGGTCACCCATCCAAGTACTGACCGCGCCCAGAATAATAATTATTATTATTCATCAAGGACATTGAAGATTGGAAAGGCTGGCCCGCGAGCCGGCCTGCACTGTTCGTTGTATAATCGCATGGAGTCACCGACACGTCAGACACGTCGAAGGCTGCATGCGGCGGCGTGTGGCGCGACACTTGCAACATGGCTGACCCGCTTCTGAATCAAGTGCATGGCCCACATTGCCTTCGGCTTTTGTCTTTGCAATGGACGGACGAAAAGAACTATACAGGACCGCTTGGAGTTTCAACCTTTCGCCGTGGAGACTTTGGGACCATGGTCGTCTGAAACCAAGGTTTTCACGGAGAAGCTGGGAAAGCTTCTCGCGGAGAGGACTGGCGACCGTAAATGCCGAAAGACGATTTTGTGTGGAGAAAGTTAACTTCCGTCTCGTCTTAATAATGTTTTATGCAATACGGCAGGATGGGTCAGAAGTCAGAAGCACTTCAGCCAACACATTTTCTTATTGCACCGTAACTGGATGACTGCGCTCGAGGTCGAAGCCTCCAACGCAGCCAAATTCATCCCCGAGGAGATGCCAGTACGGACTGAAGGCGGACTAAAGTCTTTGGGGAAAGGCTATTAACCCGCAATTTGAAGATCCGTGAATTGTAGGAGCAGTTAAAGATATTCCCCGGAAGCCTATATTCCACACCTTTGCAGGGTGACACAAGAACGATTTAGAGAAACACAATTAGAGAAATGAAATACCTAGTCGAGTGGAATTCCCACCGTTTCTAACCGCGAACGAACTGATAAGCCCAGCTGAGACAAATCACGCTTGCCCTACGCCGTGCGCGGCTCACGCGTGTTTTGATCGAAAAGCAGGTCATGTTTTGTTCGAGCCACGGTCGCCGGTCTTATTACACAAGGCAACCTCGCCCCGGGCCGCGTTTTGACATTCGCCGGTTGAACACCGAACACCGGTTACCACAGAAGCGCCACCGATCTGTCAATCATATACTAACAACCTGGCGACATGAGCTGAACTACCGAAACAATGGCTACCTCTGTCTAATTCTTTTGAATAAAAAGAGAAGGCTATAAGAGAGAGAGACGGCTAAGATATGTAGAGGTTGCTAGAAACAGCTGCGCTAACCAAAATCGTATTAGTTGTTTTGCATGTGAAGACATGACTGTTGCAATTTTAGTGCAATTTAGTTGTGAAATTTCTGGCTCTAATTTTCGGTTTCTGTGCCACTGCAGAGGAATCATGTGACCTGCAGAACGCGCTGGCGTCTCGTTATTAGTGTTACGTGGAAAGGAATGTATTATTGAATCTTATTAACGATATTATCAATTCTATTGCAAAAAACATATATTTTAGAACTAGGTTTGGACTAGTTAGAATTAGGATTGAATACAGCGAATATTCATCAATATATTCAATATATGCTGAGACGTAGGAAAGAATAAGATGCAGCGGAACACGATTCACTTCAAAAAAGGTCCCGACGCGTCATGACATGTTTATATAAGGTGTTTCGTTAGTCATGTCAATAACTTCGGGAGGGTTACATACACACTCAAATAAACAGGTTACGCAAAAAAATTATATCTTTTAGCATTACTTTTCGAGAAATTTAACAAAACATGTTTGCTCCCTAAGCATTAACCTGTTAGTAACAGTAGGTAGCATGCATGTACGGGGTCAATGACCGTACTATGTTCAAACGCAGAACAGCTGTTTGTTGTAAGTGATTCACAAGGTCACTATGATTGGTTTTTACAGATACTTATTTGGTTTTATTTTTTTGTTAGGAAAAAAATGCTCCTATAAACATATGTTTTTTTTTGCGTAAAGTGTTTGTTTGAGTGCGTATGTAACTCTCCCGAAGTTATTGACATGACTAACGAAACACCTTATATTTCACAAGGCAAAAATGCACGTACATCACGAGTCACGACGACTGTAGCAATTATTTAAGAACTATATCTAATAATAATCACAGAATGTCCATGGGCATCTTCCGTGTGAATTTCAATATGGGAGATTTCGTTTCAATAGTCCGTAAATCTGCTCATAATAGTGCCTTGCTGAGGGTGGTTTCGAGAGGTGAAATGGATTTGGCCGTATCGACCACCTTTGGTCCCTCGGCACAGCCAACCATAACGGTTCTTATAAAAAATCTAACCTCTAATTGACAAAGAAGTAAAAGCAATATAGTATCTTGTCAATAAGAGGAATTACGATCTACCAGCACAATCCCAAGATAAAATAAGGAAAGTGGAAGTAGATTCAACATAGGATGTCATATGATCCGCGTTTCTAAGTAAATTAGTTCCTCAATTGAGCAACTGCTTTACGAAGCGCAAAGACAAAACTGGGTACACAAACATTACGGCTGCGCGTGGTGTTGCGTTGGGTAATGCGATGATATCCGTTATGTCAGTAGCGCGTGCCGACGTGGTGCGTGTGCGGTGCGAGACCTACTGAACAGGCATTTGAACCGAGTTTGGAGGTGCTAATGGACTTTACCACCTAGTGAGTGACATACTTATGTAGGTGAAAAGCCGTGGGCTGCGGTGCGATTTTGTCGCGTCCGCGAACTTCCAAATACATAACATAAACAAGACAAAACCCCATATAGGCGAACTACTCCTTAATCTACGATGCGATATAGGTCCTGATCCCAGAGCATTTCTCCAAAATATAATCCTGTAGCCAAATGAAGTGCAAGGACATATTTTATGGGAAACAACGGTTCGATAAATTTAGCATTGAGACTCAGAGAGGAAGAAAAGTAGAGAAAGGTTGACTTGAATTATTTGTAAAGGTAACTCAAGGTTTTTAGACATTTAAGTTGCTAGGACATTGCATCATTATTACCGAACGTAGGTGCTTCTTGACAAATAAAAAGCACCTTATTGATTTTATGACAAAATAAGATAAGTTACAGGGCTAGTTTGGCAGCCTTGAAGTTCTTCTTCGAATTCTTTCAATGTTCATATTTTTATTTGACCCCGAACATAATTCCCATGTCAGTCAGTTACATCACGTCCCTATCGGAGTTAGATGTCGTATTTTGTACTCTTCAATTATAATCATCGTAATTTGTACGCACTTATCAATAAATCTCCCAGGTAGCGAGCTAGCAATTCGTTTTGCCCAATTCAACGCAGCTACCAACGGCAGCAGTTACAGACACAAAAGAGTCTGATCGTTCTGCGGTTGTGCGGAGCCGGTCAGTGTTATCATTTAATCAGTTTTCACCGTCCACTGCCTATGACTTAACTTCGGCACCACCGCTGTTAGCTCACGCTTACTCAATACTGGGCACGCTTGTTTTTTGCCTATTGCTCAATCTGACGCGTGCGTTTTTCTCAGCGGTAGGTGCACTGGATAGTTTTGCATGTCCTTGATCAATATTTGCGTGTTACTCTCTAACTCTGACGTTGAGACATTTGACAAAGGCTCTTTACACCTGATTCACATAATTAATAAGTCTTCGTAGTCAGAACTCTCAGCAAAATTGTTAATCTTGCTCTCAAGCTGTGTTTTAGATAGACTATGGGCGGTGTTATTATGTGGCTAGTCACTAAATACTTGTAAAAATATGTTTAAAAAAATACCCTGCGAAGTTTCTTGTCGGTTCTTCTTCGTTGGTGTAATCGAACCGGATAGAACAAATTGTGACAAGTTCGAGCACAGTCTAATTGCCATATGAATGATCAATAAACAATACAATACAATTCCTTCTCTCTATCTCGCCCAAATTCACCGCATTATCGTGCAAGTAAGATGAAGAGAGTAGAGTTACAGTGTCAAAAATCTCTTCTCAAGTAGAGCTTGGGGATTTGGAATAAATGGACGTGAGAATGCACCTATCATACTAGCAGGGCCCGTGTACCTTACCTTACTAGGTGGTAGGGTTTAACCCGCCCGGTTGGTACCACCGCACTGAATGAAAGGTCAGTCCAAAACTTTACGTAAATAGTTCGTGTTTTTGGGCAGTGTAGCCGCACGACTAAAGGGAAGCACTGACATGGCACCCAGTAAACCAAGGTGCCATGGGCTGACATCACGGATGTTGTATGTGATGTATCCAACCGTGTTAGGTTCCATAAAAAAAACACCTAATGCAAACCATCATATACGATACAGGCGCGCAATCCGTTCCCTTATCCTGTTTTATTACGTCCCCACCTCCGTAACTTACTGTGGATGCGTACCAGTTGGTTCTGCAGATCTTTTCTTCACAGAACTGGTAATCTATGAAACACTCTCCCGGACACTCGTCCATATACTTCCCTCCAAGTGCAATCGCCTGCTCGCTCTGTTGCAATTCTTCAAGAGGGCCAAGAATATTTACGAGACTAGTATCCAAAAACACTCTCGCCGGTTACTACGCGCTCGAAGCTAAAGCTTGGCTCATTCCGTTGTCTGATCGCCTCACGCGAAATTGCAACTAGTTTTAGTGAGGAGCTATGCTCACATAACGCCCTCTAGTCTAGCTCAGCGTCGAGGGACGAGAAAGTGGTCCTTCCTGTCCGACCACTGTTATCCGATGCGTTACAGCATCGCGGAACTATGCAGCGCGGTGCATTCGCTGCACCACAGTTGCACCGGCTGATGGGTGCCCTAGGTAATTGCGGTTGTTAGTGCATTGTATTATTGTAGGTTACGGACGTCAGACGTTAGGAAACGTGTCGATTATAGAATTTCATAGGGCAAAGTTGTAAGGAAAAATAATATAGTCCAGGAGAAGTTTCTTGCCAACTCTTATTCGTAGATGTGAACTAAATTGATTTTAAAGAACGCCGAGCCACAAATTTCGGCGAATCGACCGTGAATACAGTCGTAAAAAATGTTTAATAATGCTTTGACAAGTTCAGGTTAGTGTTCTAAGATTTGGAAGATTAATCACCCCTATTACACTACCTTATAAATGAAATTTTCGGCACACTATCGAAGGCAACGCCAAGTTGGCTTCTAAAAAGCTGGGCGCACGCAATAATAGTAAATAGGGACAAAAACTGCTTTTAATAAAACGTAGAAAAGGTCCCGCTTGGAGTACTGCTCGCACTTGTGGGATGGCTCAGCTAAATACCAGCTTGCGCCTTTGGACTCAATCCAGCGTTGAGCCGTGCGACTGGTGGTAAACCCCGAGGTGTCGTGCGATCTAGAACCGCTGCAACTCCATAGGAAGGGATGTCGGAAGTGTGTATATTCCATGGGGAGTACTAGAAGGTGCTGCTCGATGCTATCTCGCCGTCGTATATTTCCACCTCCGTAACTTACCGTGGATGCGTACCAGTTGATTCTGCATATATTTTCTTCACAGAACTGGTAATCTATGAAACACTCTCCCAAACACTCGTCCATATACTTCCCCCCAAGTGCAATCGCCTCCTCGCTCTGTTTCAGTTTTTTCAAGAGGGCCAAGAATACTTACTATCCATACTTTTAAATCAGTGCTTATATTTTTTTTTAATTACCAAAGCGACAGCAGGTCAGATATAGAAGTTCCCAGACATCATGTCACCTTAACACAGAATAGTAGACATAAAATCAGACCGCTTCCCTGCTCGCTAAGAGCGCAAGTAAACAGAGGTGAACTCAAAGGAAAGTGAACGCGCGAGCGCGCGATGATGACGTCAGCGCGGCGTTAGCTGCGCGCGCGCAGCGCACGTGCTACGTTGCCATGACGACGACGCGAAGTAGTGGGTCATCATCATCAATCATCATGCCGGTACACGCAAAGCCTTCTTCGTGTTTACACTCGCTGTGGTAGAGTTTTGCTTAAAGCAACTGAAGTTTTCGTAGTATATGTAGAACAATTCCGGGACAAACTGACGTATGGAGTACAAAAATTATTGGTAACAATTTCATGCGACTTTTATACCCTAACCCGGGCTCTTTTAATTTTTTTCTCTAAGCCTTTGTATATTATGTATGAATGTAGTCTATTTCGCCTGCATGCACTTCTCCCACATCCCAAAAGGTTAGCTAAAATAGACTTCCGATGGCAATAAATTCACCTACTGTACCATCCGTGTCGTTTTTACTAAAATAACTTCAACGCACCAGAGCATTATTTTGCAAAACGGAGTCACATGCACTTCAAAATGTGATTTCATTCTGCTAAAAATGTGCTGCTTGCACTGCTGGAAATAGGCCTCTCCTATTGTCCACCAGTCCTCCCGGTCTTCAGCGGTACGGAACCACTGCTTTCCGCCGACGTACTTGATGTCTTCGTCACACCTGATGGGCTTTCTTTCCACACTTCGTTTTCCTGACCGCCCCGCCAGTGTAGGACACGGTTACTCCGGTTACGTCTTCAACATTTCAGTGGCATCATTTAGCACAAACCAGTATGGACCTACGGGATACAACTGTGCGGGACAGCCAGCAACAGTAACGCGGAAATCCTTCAGAGATTCCAAAACAAAAATCGAAGAGACATCGCACGTGCTCCCTGGTTTACAAAAAACTCCGAAGTCCACGTTTACCTGGAAATGCCAATAGTCAAGGATGAAATCAGACCATTCAACAAAAAGTATAAAAAACCTTGCACTGGAGGATAGGACATAAATAAGCACGTAGAGGACCAGACATGTGAGAAGTGTCATCAATGGTTGACTCGACTCACACGACCAACCTCACACAGAAAATCTGCTTATCGATTGCAGATGGGTCAAGCACAAAAAACCTAAGGTTGCACTCCGGGAGTGCCGGCAGAAGTGAAAACTTAAACATCAACGTTGTGCATTTTTGAATATTTTGGAATGGTTAGGGAATAATTTCGCATGAATTGTTTTATTTATCAGTATAAAAGTACTATCATTTATGTGGTAAAATACAATATTCATTTATTGCGCTATCGTAGACAAACATGACAACTTATATTACATAAAACATTTAACACTACAGAACTATTATAATTATTTTACATGCAAAATTTATTTCTCAGAAAAATCAACTTTCATCCATCATTTCAACGAATCTTACGCTTTTTCGATTAGGCTACGAATCTGACGCGAGGTTAACATTTTTTACCCATCTAAAAAAAGTGCCAAGCGCCGCTAAAGAAGTTTCGAATCTTACGCTTTTTCGATCAGGCTACGGATCTGACGCGAGATCTGACGCGAGTTTAACATTTTTTACCCATCTAAAAAAGTGCAAGCGCCGCTAAAGAAGTTTTCACTTCAAAAATTGCGCCTGGTGTGTTAAACTAAACCTATTTCTTATAAAGTAACTTGGTATCTTTGTGCAAAACTCTATTCGAACGCAGTGCAGTATTACCTGTGGTATTATTAGCGCTGTTCTCGGTGGTATTCTATTTCCGTAGAGTGGAATTGCTACTGAGTCACTTTGTTTATGTAAACACCCAAACTTTCTAAAACGTCGTAATCTATGTGGTATACCAACACGATGACATGCAATCATGGTAAGGGAATTTCTAAAACTGGCACAATGACCAATTATCGCTTCAATAAATTAACACTCTTCGTTAGGAAATCTCAGTTGATGTCAAGACAAAATCTCATGTGAGCATACTACAAGGTTCGTTATGGGTTCGTGCCGTGTGGGTCCGGTACTTAAAACTTTAAAAGACTAGTCCCAGTGCATCTCTCCCCGTGCATGTCGTAAAGGGGACTATGGAGTAAATACTAAATGCCGCGCTAAAGGGCGACAGTCTAGCCAACTTACCTTGGCACGGTCCTTCCACCGAGTCGTGCAGTAAGTAACTGTCTTCGTGCCTTACTTGCTGCTTGATAATTATCTTGTCCTAATACTTTTCTAAAAGTGGTGGTCGGTGTTGTGCTGCAATTTACCTGCGCTTCTGCAGCCCAACGAAGATTACAATTCCTGAGAACTAGAAAGTACAGAACCATTAAACTGACTTGAAACAACTCATCTAGAAAGAAATAAGGAAAGAAAAAAATAAAGAAAGACATAAATAATTAAATAAAGACAGAAAGGAAGGACAGAAAGAAAGTAAGTAATAAAGAAAAAGGGAAGTATATAAATACAGAAAGAAAATCAGAAAGAAATAAAGAAAGATAAATTCGAAAACATTTAGGGGAAGTGTTTCCTTCAGTGACTTAGGATCTTTCAAGAGAAGCGTAAAAAGGCATCCGTCACGCCGGCACGGCATTCGCAGCCCCCGTTCTACACCGAATGCTTTTAGGCGTCGTCGTCGGCTCAACAATCCATGTTGACGAAGCCAAGAGTCTCGCGTATGCATAAAAAACAAAAAAGTCTCGTAAAGTATCGTTCACCAAATTCAACAGTGTTATATAACACTGCACGACCTTCACCGACTTCAAAAACCGTTCATTACGCTTTCAAAATGGCGCTTCCAGTCAGCGAACAGCGGGTCCATTCACTAACAGCTTAATCGTACATCGTACACGTTATTTCAAGTAGAACTTGCGATTGTGTAGCGATATTTACAGAATTGTCAGTTCTGGAAGCCTATTTATTTATTTATTTAAAGCAGGTATACGCCCAGCAATAGGTTACTTTGAAGTCTTGGAAGGTAAATGTTGACGTACGTAAGAGACACTAACGACGCTCATGGATATCCAAAGTTATTCCAAGGTTATTCCCCTATGGCGATCTCTTCCAGCTCATCATGATATTAGGGGCACTATTAATAATAGTTTGCAGCGAACGAATGGTAAGTTGTACCTGCAGATCTCTAAAAAAATATATAAATAAATAAAACAAAAAACAACAGCAACCGTGTACGGGGGGCAAAGGAGAAGAGATCAAAGTTTCGACAGCTTCTAAGGTTCCTTCAGGCGTGATTTAAAATTAGTAATTTAATTAAAATTAAGTAAAATTGTAACAGTGTAAGAAACCTTTTTTTCATGGAAACTGACACGGTTGGCTACATCACCTACCACATCCGTGATATCCGCCCATAATACCGGGTGAACTAGGTGCCATGTCAGGGCTACACTGAACTGGACGGATAACACAAACTATTTACGTTTCCGACGTTTCATTCAGTGCGGTGGTACCAACACGGGCGGGTTGAACCCTACCACCTAGTAAGGTAAGAAGGGAAGGGACCTACAGTTTTACGTGAATCCGAACCACGGTCAGCCTGCAACGGTCAGCGGTCACCCATCCAAGTACTGACCGGCCCAGGGTTGCTTAACCATCAATAGCGACAGTCGACTGTCTGCACCACTGAACTATCGAGGCTGACAAATAACTATGTAAAATACACAGATTTTGATTTGATTTGCTTTCTTAGTTTTTCTTAGGTTTTATAAAAAAAATTCTTTAATTTTTTATCCATATAAATGTTACTAACAAAATATGGCAATGAATTAATTTTAATCGAAAATATGTGTACCTACTCGATTTACGATTCCTCCGCTACTGGATTCGCCCCCTCACATTAAGGAACACATTCCGTTTACAATGATTTGGAAACACAGAAGCGAATATGAAAAGACATACATACATACGGCCATTGGGAAACTACGCCCATTGAAGCACTCAAGATAAGTGTTATACTGACATTTCGGTCTCTCAATGCTGATCACGAAAGCACTGACAATAGATTGAATGAAGCAATCTTAAAAGTCAATGACTTTTGGAGGTGCATAACATGCGTAAACGTTTACAAGCTAAATGCTAAGCATTTCAGCAACAACAAACGCTTAGAAATCATACAAGAGCAATGATTATTATTATAGTCAGGAAACGTTTCCGCAATGTTATATAAGACAAGCTGTGCCCGCGGCTCCGCTCTCATATTTCACTTCACTGCTAACCTCATAAGCCATTTAGCGTGATAGTAAGTAGCCTATAGTTGATGGGAAGAATCAAGCTATCCGTAGATTTTTTTAATTAAAATCGGTTCAGTGGTTCTCGAGTTATAAGCGGACAGACAGACAGACACTCAGACAGAAAGCAGACGTTGGATTTTATTATAGGTAAGGATAAGAAAGACATGCATAGCGTCACGTTTGTTCCAATGGGATAGGCAGGTACAACTGATCACCATGCACCACGATCCTGACGTAATTAGGGGATAGACGGAATTAGGGGTCGTACACAAATTACGTAACGCAAAATTGTAAAATTTTCGATAAACTCTTGAACGCTTTTCCTGCCCATATACACCGTGTCCCAAAACTCAACGTCAAGCGGGAACCAGGGTGTAGAACAGTTTATGACTACCCAGGGAAAAATAAGAAAAAAAAAATTGGAGTCATTTATTTTTTTAGAAAAACATTCAACTGAATATTTTTTTTGGTAAAACTACAGGCATTCTGGTTTTGTTTGGGATACCTACTGATCAATAGCAGAGTTATTTAGGCTACTAATAATTTTTTTTATAATAAATTATATTTGCAAATTTGTAATCGTAGTACATAAAAATGTAAATTTTCAACGTTTCTGAAAAAATGCTCATATAATAAAAAACAAATGACTCCGATTTTTTTTTCTTATTTTTCCCTGGGTACTCAAAAACTGAACTGGCCTACTCCCTGGTTCCCCCTCGACGTTGAGTTTTGGAATAGCCTGTATTTCCCGCCAAGCACAGTCTATCCTTCAAGAGAGGTGTGATTAGGCAACTGTCAGGACGACATGGCATTCGTAAACCCCGCATACGTCCGAATGTCCATGGGCGTCGTTAGACAAATTATGGGGTGTCGGAGCCACATGTCGCGCTTACCAAAAAAAAAAATAAAAACACCTCGATTTTTGGCGAACTCGTTTTGAATATTGCAAAGACGCTATGTTGCGTCGGCGTTATCTTCCTGCCAGCGGACAACCTGCATAGTTATTTTCTCTGCAACAAAACAATAGACGAGACAATAGTAAAAGCAATTTACAGTAAACGTTACTCAATCCTGCTCGGATGAGTGCTCGCCCGAGCGCACTCTCAGCGAAGCAAGTGCCGTGAAACTGGTCTCGGTACGTGAGCTTGCATTCAAGGAGATCGTGACCGGTAGCCCACTTATTTTGGCAACAAATTTTGGCCGACAGCTTCACTTTTGAGAAAATTTAAGCTTTAATCGAACGGGGTGATTCCCTTACGAGGTGGAAGGCTCAAATTGTAGCCGGCTGGTTTGGCACCACCGTACTGGACGCAAGAAGGCCGCATAGCAGCCTCGGTCATAGGCGCCGGCTCCGTGGGTGCTCGGGGGCTCCAGCACCCACGAGCGGTGAGTCGTGGGTGCTGAGCACCCACGACGATAGATATAACTGATCAGTAATCGGATTTGAGCTACGATGGAAGTGCTTTATTTCCTTCCTACAAACCATTGAGCGGCCGCATTTACACATTCGCACGAGTAGTACTTCTATATGATTTTATACCACACAATATAATATAAGTGCACTACATGCGTAGGTAAATTCGTGCGAATGTTTTGCGAATCCATGTTGCCGGGTGCCGAGAGAATTAGAGCAAAATTGGAGAAGCGTATGTCCAGCAGTGGACGGCAACACGCTGATGATGATGATTGTTCAATCTAGGACTTATCATCTTTTCTTCTCTTCTATATAATTTAAAACAAGTGACTAAAGCAAAAAAAAATTGCTTGAGCACCCACGAGAATTTCTAAAAGTCGGCGCCCCTGGGCCTCGGTTGTGCTCTCGCAATAGCCAGCGAAAAGGGGAGTTTCCGGTTAGGCGTCTTTTCGCGCGGTCGCTTCGTACCGCTCGTCGGCAGCAGCGCAGCCCCACAGTCGGGTAGGGGGCGCAGCATCCCTTATTCCTTGCCACCCGTTCTATCTCCGCATGACTCGTCGCGGAGATACTCTTATTTTATTGAAAGCGCGACATATGGCGCCGAGCCACCCATAAGGTGTCTAACGACGCCCATGGACATTCGGTCATATGCGGGAATTGCGAATTCCATGCCGATTGCCGGCCTGACAGGTGCCCATTCACGCCCCTCTTGAAGGATTCGTTACTGTACTTGGGGGGAAATATAAGAGCAGGGAGAGCGTTCCAGAGTTTACCGGTACCGAGTCTGTGTATTATTGACTATTGAGGCTTTTGAGAACCCATCGGTTCTGTAAATCGTTTTTTGTCGCATCGCTAGAGTGTGGAACTGTCTTCCGGCGAGTGTGTTTCCCGAATCCTTTAACCTGAGTGTCTTATCAAACCTCGTATTAACAGGCTAGCAACAGTCTGCAAATCTCCTGACATGGTACCTAACGGAGCGTGGTTTCGCGAGGAGAGGTGATTTTGGCTCTGTCGACTGCACCATTGGTCTCTCGGCATAGCCACCCATGTAAACTTTACTTAAAAAAAGAGTCAAGAATGCTATTTTATCTACACTTCAAAATCGTTTTAATGCCGCCGCGCCGCGCCGTATGGATTGAAATATCTACTTAATAATTGCATTTTAATTTAATTTATAATTTTCATTTCATATTGAACAAACTTTACGTCCCGGAGTAACCACCTCGATCGGACGTCGCGTGTGACAGACGGACGAACCGGACGGACGGACGAACAAACAGCTGACCGATTTTATAAGGTTGCTTCCTTGCCAGCACCGCTAACGACGGAAGCCTAAAAATCACTGTCTCAAAATGCGCCATAATCAAATCACTCAAGATCACTGCCTTATAGCGTATTATGTATTTCCGATACGGATGCTGACAATATCAATTTTCTGAACGCCAGACACGAGTCCGTTCACTTTTGTCGCACATAGAGTTGGTATAGGTAATTTGATCGTATCTTTCACACCGGAGCTGGCATATGGCGCCAGGAAGTCATCTCGCTGACTCTTATCTCTCTTACTCTCTTGTCTATCTATCATTCTATCTCTCTCTCGCCTCTCAGATCAGCACCGCCTTCTGCCCTCCTGCTGCATAATCCAACGTCGCCTTTCGTCTTTCCTGCCGCGTCTATTCTATCTTGTGTGTTTTCTTCTTATTCTTTGATTACGGGAGGCAATAATGAAGTTCTATTTGGTTCTATTTTAATAGTCAGTTATTCCATATTCGCTTTTGACTAAGTCCAGTTTTCTTATGGCCGTTTTCACCACGTTCGGTTAAGTTTCGTCGAACAACTGTTATTTATAGATTAAAATTACATTTCTCATCACAAATTTAACAGGAGTTGTTTTCCCACAATAATAAAAATGTCTTGTGATCGCTAGTATTTAATCATTTGCACGTAGGGTTGCCATCTCCATCTTGGTAAAACTAGGACAAGAAAATCTAAAACCCCTGAAATTTTTGACAAAAACCCGGAAACAATATAAAAAATGTAATAATTTTCTTAGCATTGTATGGAAGAGAAACTAGCATGGGTTCGCCGAGCCGAGACCCGAGACACGGACATTTGGCGCGGTATTTAAAAACCTAAAACGATTAAAAAAACCCGCCCGGACTTCCCCGGACACCCTAAAAACCCTGACCCTGTCAGGGGAAACCCGGACGGATGGCAACCCTATTTGCACGTAACTATAATACTTATAAGGTACGAACAAAACATTGTGAGTTGCAAAGTATATTTGTCAAATTCTTCTTCACATTGAAATAGACCGTCGCCAGTGTAAGACATGGTTACTCCAACGGTCTTCGTCTGTTCGACTAACGTGCCCTGCCCACTGCCACTTGAACTTAGCCACCCGGTGTACAATATCGAGTACTTCGGTGCGTCGGCGGATTGCCTCGTTACGCACCATATCATAAGCGGCGGGTGGACGAGTGGTTTGGGCGTCGGCTTCTCGTGCGAGATGTCCGAGGTTTGGATTCGGTCGGCGTGTGTGTACCAATAAGTTTTTATGACGAAAAATTTACGTGCATACCTAAACCTTCGGCTTCACCGTTTGGAACCGGTGCAAAACTGTAGGTCCCTTCCCATTACATTACATAGGTACAGTACATAGGTACACATTAGGTGGTGGTCATATGCACTTCCACGCATATACATAGCTGGTGAAAACAAAAGCCTTTGGGCTAGTACAAAAACGCTGAGGCCCTGGGCACAGGTTGCGGTTGGATAGGGTGCTGATACCAGTGGCAGTGAAGGCTTCACCCCCGGCTCTCGACTTCGGTCGGGGGTTCCTTCGGGTGGACGGGTGGTGGCTCGGATCGGCTGGGGAAAGGTCGCAGCCTGTGTTTCCCATGGGATTATTTCGGAAGAACGGATGTTCGATAGAGCAGCTATGGGGCCTCGATCTGGCATACATGATCACTGTACTCGCAAGAGTGCAGGTAGTAGACGTCTGGATTTTGTAGCCGAACGGCTGGTATCTCTGGACGTCTATAAACAAAAACGTAAATCAATAAATGATAGAAAAGAAAGTTGTAGGTCCCTTCCCTTGCCCCTTACTAGGTGGTGAGTTCAAATTGTAGCCGACTGGGTTGGTAACAGCGTACTGGATGTAAGATGGCCGCATAGCAGCCTCGGTTGTGTTCTCTTCTAGTCCAGTATAGCCAACAATCCAAAGGGAAGTCTCCGGTATGGCACCTAGCTTCTCGGAGGTGATATTGACTGGTCGGAGCATGTGTTGTTTTTTTATGTAATCGTGTATGGTTGGATGAGACGAAGGGGCCAAAGCGCATGCTCCGACCAGCCAATATCACCTCCGCGAAGGTACTTAGGTGCCATACCGGAGACTTCCCTGGACACAGGCCTCTGGCCCCCCCGACTCAGCCACCCATACCGGATTACATAAACAAATAGTATATCACGTAGCGATATTCCATTGAAGGTATACGCTTACTGACTCGTGGTATACAGCGAGCCAATACTGCAATCGATGTATGTACGCGTTCTCTATTACTGCCCGGCGCCCGCGCAGACACCTTAAGACTCATTGAGAGCACTTTCTAACGGCTGCACTGCCGTCGGACGGTAAAACGATGTATGTTCAAAAGTATTGTTTTGAGATAAACGCGTTTGAAGGATTTGTGTTATGGCTAAACGCTGTAACTAGGCGGTGTTATGGTGAAACGATGTATTGGATATAACATCGTCGTGGCATACCTTAAATGGAGGATTCTGGAAAAAAATGCGTCGTTTTACCGCACAGAATCGTATGTTTTTGGACATACATCGTCATATCGATCTTCATAACTTCTTCAGTGAAGGTCCTACAAAGATAACATTTATATTGGGTTATAGGGCACGCCAAGAACTTTCGATTGAGCCGTGTTACGTAAAAACGCTGTATGCTCATACATCGTTTTACCGTCCGACGGCAGTGCAGCACAGGAACTTCGCTATGAAAGTCATCTGTAATGGGCGACCTCTCTCGGTTTCCTAGTGTTTTGATTGTCTAATCAAGCAGCACGCTTACGTTGAATACTTTGTTGTGTTGTACCACTATATGCGGGAAGTTAAGTTGCCGTGGAGAAACTAAGTTAAAGAAGAGTAATATATTCCTGGAAGTGAGAGAAACGACGATTTAACACAAGGTTTCGAAGAAAAAAATAAATACATATAGGCGGGCGCGGCGTTGGGGTATCAAATTTGTTCCACGTAAGGTGTTGTCAATTGATCATACAAAAAGTCAATTTTGTGTGTCGCTGGCAGGCCTCACGCACTCTATGTACTCGCGCGCGCTAACTACCTACGATCTAATTCAGTGGAAATTCGTCAGCGCGCGAAGCATACCTACACGCTCGCCCACGCAAATGCGCGCAGCTGCAAAGCAATAATCACTTTACACTCGATCGTTTAGGTACATTTTCGCACGCAGCGATTAGCGACATAAAACAGTAGGCTATTAAAGCCGAAGGTATGGAACTTTTTCTATGGAGTGATTTATCTGTTACGAAGTAACTATTAAGTAATCTGTGTCGCTGGTTTCAAATCGGCGGCGTGTTAGAATTTGCGAATTATTTTGTATGAGAACGGGGTTCTTATGAATTTTTTTCGAACTTAAATATTTACGAAAACAAGATGCTTTTGATGTTGAAAATATTTTTCCAAAATTAGTATTTTTTTTATTATTGCACCCGAACTGGGTGACTGTGCTCGAGGACGGAGCCTCAGGTGCATCCAATTTTTGCGAATGCAAACAGGAGGACTAGGGAGGTGGGAGTATGTCATAAATATATGACATAAAACCCGCTTCCCTCGTGTATGTCATATGTATGAAAAAAAAAGACGACGAACCATACTGAATATACATATGTCTCAATGAAATATTGTTAATGTTGTGTGCTCTTTATAGCGAAATAAATATCTGAATATGTGTATGATTTTAAGAATGCATTGTAAAATATCAATCTCAAATAGTTACCAACTTCTTGCATGTGCGCATCGTCTTATCTTACGACATACCTGAAACAAATAAAGTATGTTTAAACCCATGATGAGTTAAATTATAATAAAAAAAAATTATCGCTGATATTTTTTATGAGAACCAGTATGGGTTGCTGTGCCGAGGACAAATGGGGCAGTCGACACAGTAAATTCCACCTCGCCTTTCGAAACCACTCGATGATAGTTTTATCTCGATCGATAATAATTTACCAAGTACAGTCTCAGCTCCTTCAAGAGGAGTGCATAGGCCGCTGTCAGGCCGAGATGGAATTCGTAACCCCCGCAAACTGAATGTTCGTGGACAACGTCAGCACTTATGTATGGGTGGAACAGAGCCCCATGTTTCAATAATTCCCTAAAATGTTCGGTATCCTTCAAGAGTGCATAGGCGCCTATCAGGCCGAGATGGAATTCGTAACCCCCGCAAACTGAATGTCCATGGACATCGTCAGCACTTATGTATGGGTGGACAAGAGCCCCATGTTTCAATAATCCCCTAAAATGTTCGGTATCCTTCAAGAGTGCATAGGCGCCTATCAGGCCGAGATGGAATTCGTAACGCCCGCAAACTGAATGTCCATGGACACCGTCAGCACTTATGTATGGTTGGAACAGAGACCCATGTTTCAATAATCCCCTAAAATGTTCGGTATCTTTCAATCGTGCATAGGCGCCTATCAGGCCGAGATGGAATTCGTAACCCCGCAAACTAAATGTCCATGGACACCGTCAGCACTTATGTATGGTTGGAACAGAGCCCCATGTTTCAATAATCCCCTAAAATGTTCGGTATCCTTCAAGAGTGCATAGGCGCCTACCAGGCCGAGATGGAATTCGTAACCCCCGTAAACTGAATGTCCATGGACACCGTCAGCACTTATGTATGGTTGGAACAGAGCCCCATGTTTCAATAATCCCCTAAAACGTTCGGTATCCAAGACTTCATTCTGTGTGCGGCAGTGCCCAAGAGTCAACCGGACGATTGTAACGTGCGGGGCCGGTACTTTAAAAGAATAGCCCCACTGCATCTCTCCCCGTGTATGTCGTAAAAGGCGATTAAGGGATATGACTTCCTTCTTATATTACTAGGTGGTAGGGTTTAAGCCCGGGTTGGTACCACCGCACTGAATGAAAGGTCGGTCGAAACGGCTATGTAAATAGTTTGTGTTTTTCGTCCAGTCCAGTAGCCGGCACGACCGAAGGGAAGCACTGACGTGGCACCAATTTCATCCGGTGTTATGGGCTGACATCACGGATGTTGTAGGTGATGTAGCCAACCGTGTCAGTTTCCATAAAAAAAAACGATCAGACACGTCCAATAACTCCGGATCATTCTCAGAAGATCCATTGGCCAGATCCATGATGGATCTAGTGAGAATTTTTTTACTCATTAGATCTTTTTATATAAAAACTGGATCTAATGAGAATTTTCATTCCTCGCGATACCACACTCGGGCAGGCAGGCAGGACACAACGGTTATCGTCTAATATATCAATGGCCTAATGAGTTTTTTCTACATTCCAGATGAGCAACGCCCCGAAGCCGTTCAGCCAAGCCAGCAGTGGTGATGCCGTATAATATGCTGCCGGCACAGTGGCCCACCTCCAGGGAACCGACCAAGCTAAAGAAGAGGATCAAACCCCCGGACTGACCCCTCATGATCCAACTGACAGAAGGCACCTTAGTTAACCATCTCCCCCAAACTAGTCTCGACTCTAAGCCAAAGCAACTGTTAGTTAATAAGATGTTCAGATAAATCTGTGATAATATATGTCCTTCAAGAATTTGAAAGGGATTTAGCCTCAGAACAGAAGAACCTGAGAATGACATAACTGTCGGAAGACTGAACTAAAAGCCGCCGAAATCATTCTAATAATTGAAGAAGTCTACAATTTATGGATATACATTTAATCTTTAATAGTTACCTGCAACAACAAGAATCTTGAATAATTGAAACAAAGTATCAAAATTCGTAGAAAACCGAACTAATGAAACATAAGAACGATGGGTGTCCAAGTGCTGTTGGCTTCCACCGCTCTCAAAACTGTCAGTGTGACAGGCCTCTGGCTGATTCCTCTATTACTTGGTGCTCTGACCTTCCACAACTACAAGTCCCACGACCCAGAGGCCAAGGTTCAGGACCGCGAGCCGCGGAAGGAGTACGACTTCGTGGTCGTCGGCGGTGGATCGGCTGGGGCGGTCGTCGCCAACAGACTGACCGAGGTCAAGCATTGGAATGTCCTGCTTCTTGAATCTGGTGAGATTTTTTTTTTATCGAAACTGACACGATTGCCTACATCACCTACAACGTCCGTGATGTCAGTCCGTAACACAAAGTGAACTCGGTGCCACATCAGTGGTTTCCTTCATTTAAAGTCGGCTACACTGAACTGGACGGAAAACAGGAACTATTTACATAGCTGTTTCGACGGACGTTTCGTTCATTGCGATAGTACCAACCCCGGCGGGATAAACCGTAAGAACCTAAGATTGTTACCGATATCAACTACGCTATATGGTAACACTTGGTCCGGGTATTCTCTCACCCTATAAAATGGTTGTGGAAGGCGATGGCTGGCCCCGGTATGGTGCTCGTGAAGTGGTGCCGTTTGTGGAGACTGGCTTGCTTCATGTGGCAGTGTGGTCGGAATATACAATTTCATATTTAAAAAAAAAACGTTTTCACTTTGTCATGAATAAATCAGCACAGCGTCTTTAGGTAGTGGCAAACATTTTTGTAAAGTAGACTAAGTGCACATTGAAAAATTTTCCCTTTGTCAGTTCTTCTTCGCTGTGACAATCGAACTGGCGGAATGTTACAATAGAAATATGACAAATCTGAGCGCAGTGTACTGCCAAGAAATTATAAAAACAATAAACAATATACCGTGATGTCAGCAGACAACACCTAGTGCCATGTCAGTGCTTCACTTTGGAAGTGCCGGCTACACAGAAGTAGACCGTGAACACGAACTATTCTATCTATATGTGCTTGCCGCTTCGACCGACCTTTGAATCAGTGGTACCAAAGCGCACGGTTTAAGCCCTACAACCTAGTAAGGTAAGGAAGGGGCCGGGGCCTACAATTTCGTACAATTTTTTAAAATCAAACCAGTGGAGCATTTTCCTAGTAGTTAGAGCAGGTGCAGACCTAGCAGTCATCGTAATCCAAAGGTATACTGGTAGAAAATGCCCAGAGGCATTAAGTGTTACTTTTTCCCCTATTTTATGTATTTGAGTGCAATAAATATATACAACACAATCTTGTAATAAATATTTTAGTAAAATAAATAAAGAAAACTTTTACACAAACTTCGATCCTAACAACACATTAATTCCAGAAAACTGTTTTACTGTTATTCACACAGTTAGTTCTTAGTTGCCCACTCCACTACGCTATGAATCGCTCTTCTACGCTTCCTATTTCGCGGTTTCGCGCTGAATTTTACTTCTAGTGGCTTCCGATTCAATAGGCCTCGTGAAATCTACAGAATCGTGTGAGGTATCCATAGCCGTGTTGTTCGAAACCTCAGAACTCCGTCGCTCCGTTTCGCGGTTCTGGTAAACCGAGTGCTGCTGGAGCGACGAGACGGTGACGCTCTACTTGAAACATAATCAAATCGAGACGTAGTTAGATTTGTTAAATCCCTTCCTGTGTCTGGTTCTTGCAGGAATGCGCTACTGCTGGTACAAGGTTCTCTGCCGATCTTAGAGCTGCTCGAACTAGATCCAGAGTCGGGAACAGCCCTCTCTGGGTGACTGTGTTGCATCAATGCAGGATTGTTGAAGACGATCATAGAACCTGGTTCAGTTTTCACAGAATGAAATGATGGACGGCCGTCATCGTCTGACGTTGGATCTTGATTCATGTAGCACGAACTACGGCTAAATCCGTCTGGTACACTCTTGTCAAGGTGACTGTGTGGCGGTTCTTCCATCAATACAGGATTGTCGTCGAGGACCATAGACTCTGGTTTAGTATTCACAGCATGAACTGTTGCAGTACCGTGGTCGTCTGTTGTAGGATCCCGATTCCAGTTATAATGAAAATCTGAGACAGCATCACGTTGCGAGGTCATTTTGGGAGTTTGTTCGACGATTTTGAAATATTTGTAAAATATTTCAAACGTTCGACCTAGTAGTTTAATTTCTATGCTAGTAGCAGTTTGGAAAATGAAAAACTGACGGTAAATTGACAAATAACACAAAATAATAAAATAATATGTTAAATATCTGCCACATCTGCAATGCTCTTTGACATCTTCTGTACAAAGACCGACCAAGTTATCTGTGAACTGAGTGGTGCGCTGCCATCGTTTCATTGTTGCCAGTGTTGTGGATGTCCCCGTTTTATTTGATGTTTCATTATCGAACAGTTCAGTTCGTATGTTGCTTTGTGCAAACAATATTGATACTGATTTATTGATATTCATAATAGAGGAACGGTTCGAGAGTGTAATATCAAATAAAACGGCGGCATTCACGATTGCACCGGAACTTTACTACTACTGCGGTGTTGTCACGGCGCGCGGCGCGGCGCCAGGGCGATGACGGTGCCGCGCCGCCGCGCCGTGGTGATGTGGCCGGGCCCTAAGTCAAGATATTTTACATAATATGTGGTTGACTATTTAGAATAGCTATTTTGCTACAATTATCAGCCAGAAGACGTCTACTGCTGAACCTCCTCAATAGATTTTATTACTTGTTATCAAAACTATGCATGCGAGTATATTATGCTAAAAATAACTAAAAACCAAATATTGGTATAAACAAATATCTTATTCGTAAATAGTGAAATAAATAGAGGATACAATTTCAATGTGAAAAATGTGTATGTACTCAAAAATAATTGTGTTTATTCAAATCCTGGTTTACAATAAGTATGATCACTTGATTTCGCTGTGATTTCAGTTGTACACGTATTATATAGTCGTGATCAATAGGCCACACCCCAGGCATATTGTTTTAGATGGTTTTTTTTTTCTTTTTTTCTTGTGAATATCTGGCTCTCCAAGCAGTTATTTCGTGTTTTTCCTTGTTTTTCTAGTACATCCAGAAACCATTCGTAGGTCGGTATTTCTTTTCTCACCGAGTACAATTTATGAACTTTTCTTCAGATGACCCCACGGTCAAATGAATCAACATGAATAAAACCATTTTTATTTGTCTGCCATATTATACCAGCTGTTGTAACTTTTGTACGTGTTTCTTCTGCAGCGTTCTTTTCCTTAAAAATTTTGGAAATGAGCCCTTTGCTTACACCTGAAAATTCAATGAATCACAAAACATCAAATTAAAATGTATCTGTTATGTGGGAAAAATTTGGTTTACAACTGACAACACTAAACTGTAGCAGTTTATATTCTTTTGTAAATCTGATGAAATGGAATTATCGGCGCTTGTTGTCGAGGATCCTCTTCAAAAACTATTTTACTTTTAGGATTATATTCCGAGCATCACTGTGAATAGCTTTCGGCATGATAAAATGCTATAAAGAGACAGAAAACTCGAACTGAACACGCTTTGACACATATGACAGCCGAATGACACTTCTGTTAGTTCCTGATCTGCCACTTCACAGATAACTTGGTAGGTCTGTACAATTTATTTTTTTCTTTTGCCAGTAATACATTTTCTCTTTAAAAATGGTACAGATATTTTTTTATTTGCATTTCGGCCAGTACATACATAAAGACGTACCTCTGCTCGGTGTAATGTCAATATGGTCAAATTGTTATGTATTCATTTTTACGTTTTGTTTGGTTGCCACCATTGATTTTATAACCCTGTCGGGACAGATAGACCACTCCATATAAAAAATTTGGTAACGTTGTAAATCGTAAAACCAACAGGGGGCGTTAATAATTTTTCTTGATGTTGTCGTAAAACAAACAGGTGGCGTTAATGTTTGTTAATACTTCTATACTAAGGGCGCTATCTAGTTGAAATACAACATGTATCTAGGTACCTTTAATTGTCACTAGGCTGTAGAATTACTGCTACTAGACAAAAGATGGCGCTTTCATTTATATTTATAAAGAACATTATTTATGTAAATTCCAAAATTTTTAATTATATTTGAATAATAAAATTATGACAATTTACAATTAAACTAACACTTCTTATCAAATTAAATAAAATAAAAAAATGTTTTGAAAATAATTTGGTATACGGAACAAAATATTATTATGATTGTAATTTCCTGTTTGTGCGCTTTTAATAGATAGATCCACAGAGCACGGAATACCCCCGGGCGCGCGCGCGCGGTATTCCGTGCTCTGTGGATAGAACGTATTTATTTAGTTGAACAGTTAAACAAATACTCGTCACTCTTCATTCTAATAATGTCAGCATTGTATGTAAAAAAAAAATATGAAAACTGCCTTAAAAAATTTATGAAATTAAAAAAATCTAACCCTAGAGTTGAAGGCGGTGCTAAAGAAGGCTACACAAATCACAAAGGATATCATCCACGCATGTTTTCTTTCATGTATCATTTTTGCTTGCTTTAGCACCGCCTTCAACTCTAGGGTTCGATTTTTTTTATTTCATACATTTTTGAAGGAGGTTTTTATATATTTTTTTAAATAGTTTTTTATTTCACAGTTTTTTTTGGAATTTTTTGCTATTAATGTACTCGGCGGAATCGCTCGACCTTCGGCCTCGCGATTCCGCCTCGCTTTCCAATCTGATCTCGACCAAATTAAAATGGAACCACGTCATGGTTATCCCCTTTCAAACAAAAAAAAAGAATTTTCAAAATCGGCCCACAATAATTGACGGAGTAATCGCGTAACAAACATCCAAAAAAAGAAAACATACCGTCAAATTGAGAATCTCCTAGGTCTAAAGTAAATTGCTCGTGAAGACAAATTCAACGAGCCCAAACACGATGGGTTTATCATGTGTAGTTTAGGAGTTCCTATGGCCACCTTCCGTCTCCATCATCAGACCAGCTCGATGGTACTCGTACTCGTATTATAATATATTAAGCGCATCTGGCCGGTCGGAAAAGATTTCAAATTTAGAATATTCATGAAACAAGGGTCCGAATATGAATGACAATATCGATTCATGTATTTCAATACAATGACAGAGAAAATTTCAAAATATTAGGTACCTATTTAATACTTTTTAGTTCTAGTTTATTTTTTTTTAAGTCGGTTTTATATTTTTAAAACAATATTACATAAAAAACAATAATCGAAATCGAATAATCGAAATCGGTTGAAGTGGTACAGAATTATTCGCCATGTGTCAAACTGCAAATTGCTGAAAAAGTCCACATCACAAAAGTTTTGCTGAAGGTAACCACACACCAATAGTATTTTGTTGCTTTTTCATAAACCGCTCAATCAATTTCAATAAAATTTCAATGGGAGCACCTCTGAAGTATGACCTACCAAACAAAAAAAGAATTTTCAAAATCAGCCCACAATTAACACGTTGAACGCCATACGACCCACCGGTGGGCCTAGCGTACTTTTCCGTTCGGGCCAAGCCAAACTCATTATATCCGTAATTTTCATTAACTTGAGATTTTCATCACAAAGTTTATAAAATGCGGTAATTTGTAAGGAAAATAAAAATTTGCGACTTTTACCGTCTAATTTTCGAGATATAGCAGAAGGCTCACGGGTGGATCGTGTGGCCTCATATGAAGGATTTGTATTTTTCTGTTGGCTGGGGCCGCGGGGTCACGCCGCGGCCCACCCGTTGCGCGCACGCCGCGGACGCAGCGATCAATCCCGGTCCGGCTGCGTCGACAATTGAGGATGTTTTACGCTTTTCTCGCCAAAAATGATTATTTTGAAGATTTCGAGTTAACACAAGAAGCGCTAACGCAGTTAGAAAACATCGAGATAGATCTTCTGAACCGTAGTTTCGGAATAGATTCTATGAAGACGTAGTTCAACCAACGAAAAGAAGATGCTGTCGAATTATTTTGTCGGAGAGTGAGGATAGCGACTATGAAATGCGTATAGAAAGACGGAAGAGAATGAAACACACTCTGGAAAGGAAAGAGGGATTGGCCAGAAAAGTGAGAAGAACATGTCACCAATGTTATGCAAAGAACGTACCAATAATGGGTAGCAAACAGGCTAAAACCAAGTCGAAAAAAGTATCCACTTATTGCCAAAGCAGCCCAACTAAACCATTCCTTTGTTTGCCTTGTTTTAACATGACTCACGGATAATTCTTTATTGTTTATGGTTAAACCCTTTGGGGTTAAGATGATTGATTATTTTAAATAATGAAGTGTCATAATGTTGTGATTGTTCAATTTCATAAATATTTTCTTTTGTTCAATTTCATAAATTATTTTCGTAATAAATAATGTCTTCTTATTTGGCAATGAAGAAAATTTTATGTTCATTTTTATTTTGACGAATATTTTCTTATTATTTTCTGGTTTTATTAATTCTATTAATACAAATATTATTTTCTACCTTATCGTTAAGAGCAGCCCTAGCATCGTTACAATTAACTTAATAAAAAACTACAAGTTTCTATTGGATTTGAAAACCACGCCGTCCGCTTCGACTACAAGGCCATGCGGCTCACTTCCATATTGGCTTTGTAGCTGCGCTCTGTGGCTTGTAGGAAGCGTTTACGTAGGCCCTCTCACGCGGCTCACCGGTGACCCCCATGACCTGAATGGTTCAGTAAGGAAAGGCTCACCGGTGAGCGGTGAGCCCCGTGGCCCAAACGGAAATACTGGATTTTTCATGTGGCGTTGAACGTGTAAGATTGTAATTTCCTGTTTGCGGTTTTACTCCGGTCCAAAGAGTTTACAAACTCTTTGGTTGTACTTGGGTTGTACCTAGCTCCGCTTATTTGTTGTTATATCCGCTATAGTAACACATATTCTGTGAAAATTTCAACGGGCTACCTATTACGGTTCAAGAGATACAGCCCTCGGACAGACAAACGGACGGACGGACAGACAGACTGCGGAGGCTTAGTAATAGGCTTCCGTACAGGGATACGGAAACCTAAAAATAAGGGGTGAAATAGGGGTGAAAGTTTTTGTATGGGGAATCCATGATTTCTCTAGGTAAGGATATGAAAATTTATTATCTAGGCTTTTGGCCAAAGACATTAAACCCACCCTCTTCCATATAGACCGGACATCAAGAACAAAATCGTAATCTACTACTTAGATCCTAGTGGTACAAAGTCGTTCAGTCTAGCGCCACCAGTCCCTTCCCTTCTTACCTTACTAGGGTTGGTACCACCGCACTGAATAAAATGTATGTCGAAACGGCTATGTAAATTAAAGAGATTTGATGTAAATAGTTTTTTCGTTTTTTTCCGTCCAGTTCAGTATAGCCGGCACGACAGGTCCGACATCACGGATGTTGTAGGTGATGTATCCAACCATGTCAGTTTCCATAAAAAAAAGAAGAAGAGGAGGAGAGGTATGGAGGGAGGAAGGGGTAGTGAATGAGGGTAGGTGTGGGGGAGGGAGGTAGTAGAGGAATGGATATCGAGGGAGTCAGAGGTTGAAAGTGGGAAGGGGCGGGGTAAGAGGGGGTTGCGGACAGGATGAGGGGTAGTAGGGGAGGAATGGAATGCGAGGGTGATGGGAAGGAGGGGCGGCATGAGGGGAGGAAGGGAAGTAGGGAGAGAGGGAGGGAATGGACGAAAGGGAAGGTGGCAAAGAGGGGGTCCGTGAAGGGTGAGGGGAAGGAGGGGAGGAAGGCGGGATCGAGGAGAGAAGACCGGGAGAGAGGTGAGTGAGAGATGGGCGAGGAAGGAATCCCTTCCTTCCTCCCGAAAAAGATAGAGAATATAAGAGAAGCGATGGTTTATTATCAATTTTGCATTTAAATCAGATTTACTATTTTTTTATTTTATTCGTCGTCGTGTCGTCGTCGGTAAAATCTACAATTTTACAATTTTATATAAAATATCATTGACTTATATATTCTGTAAAGTTTATCACAAATACATTAAACCCACCCTCTTTTAATCTCTTTGGTATAACACCACCAGCAGCATCGTAGATGGAAAAAATAGCCCTGGACTCAACTTTTTTTAATTCGGTGCCTGGACTCCGTACTTCATACTCAAAGACATGTTGTTCATACTTCAACTATTACTCAAACGAGACACCGCGATTATGGTAGTGTGCGTATCGCGTGAATACAGAACCGACCGTCTCAAGAGATCGCATCGATATTGTGTCATCCTTTTTCCACGCGCAGTAACCCGTATCGCTTGCCTGCACGCTCCACGCAAACATTTGCGTGTTCCAAAACAAGCGAACGTCGCGCGTCGATCGATAAATTGCCGCAACGGCTAAAAACTATGGAGGTGGCTTTTTACTTTCGAGCGACTGTAAGGAGAAAGGAAGTATTGTGATCGTCCAAAATGTCGAAGTTGAGAATGCGACTAATTTTTTTATTTTTTTTATTGAAACTGACACGGTTGGCTACATCACCTACAACATCCGTGATGTCAGCCCATAACACCGGGTGAACTTGGTGCCACGTCAGTGCTTCCCTTCGGTCGTGCCGACTACACTGAACTGGACGGAAAACACAAACTATTTACATAGCCGTTTGGACCGACCTTTCATTCAGTGCGGTGGTACCAACCCGGGCGGGTTAAACCCTACCACCTAGTAATATAAGGGGGTCATATCCCTTAGTCGCCTTTTACGACATACACGGGGAGAGATGCAGTGGGGCTATTCTTTTAAAGTACCGGCCCGACACAGTACAGATTTGGGCTATATATCTGTCAACGATCCCAAAAAAGTGGTTTTGAGAAACCTGTATGTGTGTGTGTGTGTGTGTGTGTGTGTCCGTCCAGCGACCTTGTGCCTAAACTGCTCAACCGATTTCGTTCAAAATTCGTATTTAGTAGTTTGAAATGATAATCTAGGGGTAAATTTTTTTACTTTTTCAAAATTCGAAAAAATAAGGGTAGCCGTCATACAAATTTGTCTATGGCAATGTGTCCAGCAACGTTGTGCCTCAACCGCTCAACCGATTTCGTTGAAAATTCATATTTAGTAGTTTGAAACGATTATCTAGGGGTACCTTTTTTAGTTTTTTTTAATTAAAAAAAATAAGGGTAGCTGTCATACAAATTATTTCGATGAGGTCGATTTTCTTATAAATGGCTAACGATTTTTATTATTATTATTATATTTAATCCATCGTGTTTGTTTCCGTTTTCAAAGGTGGTGAGGTAAAAAAATATAATTTTAAAGAAGGTATCTCCACTTTATCCTAACCGCACGCGCGTATTTGAATTGCACGCAGGTTTGGTTGGTGGGTATTTGGCAACTAAAAATATAATAAGAAATAGGCATGCCATCTATAGACAAATAGGACAACTTAACTTTGGTCTGACATCTATGATGCAGAAGCGGCGAAATTATACATTTTATCCGCCAAGCTCACGGACTGACAAAACATGAAAATATTTATTGGAAAAATTATGAAAACCTTAAAATACACTATTTTGAAATTTCTACTTAATATAAAATAATCTTTAAATTTAACTATGCTGTTCCCACTTAGCATCGTTCTATAATTAGCAGATTTAAAAATATAATAATTATTTAATTCAAATTCGATACTCCTGGCGCCATCTTAGGACATAATTGAAGACTAATTTCATGTTACCTTTAAAACATCGCTGACGGTACATCTGACTCCCCCTATAAAATCAATGGTTGCCACTAAAAAACCGGCCAAGTGCGAGTCGAACTCGCGCACCGAGGCGAGGGTCCCGTATCGCCATGTCACGGCTAGCGCGCTACTCACACCATCTAGATGGCGTGTTATGAAATGCTTGGTCATGCTTCATAATCTATTCGGTAGATGGCGCGCGCGCATACACTTTTTGGTTTCTTTTATGGGAACCCCCGTGAATTTTTTACTTTTTCTTATTTTTATGATTTGTTGTTATATCGGCCATAATAACACATTTTTTGTGAAAATTTCAACGGGCTACCTATTACGGTTCAAGAGATACAGCCCTCGGACAGACGGACGTACGGACGGTCAGACAGACGGACAGACAGGCAGACAGACAGACAGATAGACTGATAGACAGACAGACGGCGTAGGCTTAGTAATAGGGTTCCGTACCTGATATGGAACCCTAAAAATGAAGAAGAATTTTTACGTTGTAAATAATAATGTTGTTGTGAGCGGTATGTGGTAGTATGGGTTAATTATTTGCATACTAATGCTTTAGGTAATATCTATGACACTAACAAAATCTTGTGACTTGCAAAGTTTTATTATTCGCATTGAAATAGAACTCGTGGAATTTTCGACACATCCAGGAGTAGGTTGTTCAGGCTCCTGTTGATTTCAAGTTTGGCAGATGTCCACAAGAAGCGACATGCCCATTTTGTGAAGAGCTGGTACTGGCGGCTAAGACCCGCGAAGACGAGACGCCATGCCAGCTTTACGATAAGGCGGACTAAAAGGTCGTTATCTAATTAATTATTGACAAAAAGCCCCGGGTTGCATATTTCCAAAGTCTACTACGCGAGTTGCTCTGATTGGTGAAGAGACGAGTCTGGCTCCGCCTCCGGCACCCCCAGCGAACCTACTGAAACCGATATTCGTTTGGTCGCATATGTACTTTGGTGGCTCCGTGGTAAAGAAAGAAAGAAAGAAAGAAAGAAGAAAGAAAGAATGTTTATTTTCCCTATTTTAACATACATACATACATAACTCACGCTTTTGTATCCCGACAATCAGGGTAAGCAGAGTAATCGGTGTTGTGCTATAAGTTCATACATACGTAACGTCACGCCTGCCTGCCTCCCAGTGGGGCAGGCAAAGACAACGGACCCAACCCACGCTAACAACCCAACCCCCACACGCCACGATCCTGACACACTTTTGCCGCCTCTTTTTAAATACATCGATAATATACCTACATATACGAGTGTGAAGAGAAAAAAGGATCTGGCGCAGCCTATGCCGCGATCATGAAGCTACGAAGCCACGTGCGCCGGCGGGCGCGCGTGGCTTTGTACCTCCATGGCCGCGATACACCAGCTCAGTACTGAGCTGGTGTATCGGTGTAAACTTTTTTTGCAATGTTAGGGTATTAAAATTAGGTTATGGTTATTTTTTTTATAACCACCTAAGAAAACTTTATTTTCGGTAATACTTCCGAAATTTATATTTCCCGCTAAAGTTGAGAACGACCAATCAGAGCAACTCGCATACTAGACTTTGGAAATATGCCCCCGGGTTACAGGCAGTAGGAAATACACTCACGGGAAGACCATTTCATATTTTCACCGTACGATACAGAAACGATTTCGAAAACCGATGAGTTTTCAAATGTCGGACGGCTAGTTATCAAAATATATATATATATTTTTTTTTTTATGGAAACTTACACGGTTGGCTACATCACCTACAACGTCCGTGATGTCAGCCCATAACACCGGGTGAACTAGGTGCCATGTCAGTGCTTCCCCCTTTGATCGTGCCGGCTACACTGAACTGGTCGGAAAACACAAACTATTTACATAGCCGTTTAGACCGACGTTTCATTCAGTGCGGTGGTACCAACCCGGGCGGGTTAAACCCTACCACCAAGTAAGATTAGGAGGGAAGGGACCTACAGTTTTACGAGGAATCCGAACCTCGGTCAGCCTCCAGCGGTCAGCGGTCACCCATCCAAGTACTGACCGCACCCAGCGTTGCTTAACATTCAATAGCGACAGTTGAATGTCTGCACCACTGAGCTAACGAGGCTGACATATATAGGTAGTAGCAACAAGGTTAACATTAAGTAAGTAAGTAACATTTTCTAGAAACAAGCACGATAAAATCATTTACATCCAGATATTTCTACAAGTCAACCTTTGGATTTTTGAGACTCGTATGTAGTGAAATGTAAATAGGTAGCAGCAGTAGCAGAAGACTTGAGTGTTGGAATGTAAAATAAAACATGTCTTTCGTCTTCCTAAAAGTTTGTTTCTGGTGATAATTCGTAAGAAAATCTATATTTCAACTACAGCAAATAAAAGGCATCGTACACTAATAAAAGAAACAGAAACTCTTCAAAATATCTGATTATTAACCGACTTCCAAAAAAGGAGGAGGTTCTCAATTCGTCTGTATGTTTTTTTTTTTTTATTTTTTTTTTTATTTTTTTTTTTTTTTTTTGTATGTTTGTTACGCGATTTCTCCGTCAATTGAGGGCCGATTTAGAAAATTCTTTTTTTGTTAGTTAGGTCATACTTCCGAGGTGGTCCCATTTCAATTTTATCGAAATTGGTTGAGTGGTTTTCGAAAAATCAGCATAATACTATAGTGTGTGGTTACCTTCAGCAAAACTTGTGATGTGGTCGTATTCGGCAATTTTCAGTTTGATAAATTAGTATGGTGTGTGGTTACCTTCAGCAAAACTTTTGTGATGTGGACTTATTCAGCAATTTGCAGTCTGACACATATGGCGAATAATTCTGTACCACTTCAATCGATTTCGATTATTCGATTTCGATTATTCTTATTTATGTAATATTACTAAAAAGAATGAAATAAAAACTGTTTTAAAAAATATTAAACCGATTTCAAAAAAACAAAAAAACAAAAAGAACTAAAAAGTATTAAATACCTAATATTTTGAAATTTTCTCTGTCCTGTTGAAATACATGAATCGATATTTACTAGTGATACATATTCGGACCCTTGTTTCATGAATATTCTAAATTTGAAATTTTTTATCTTTTCCGACCGGCCAGGTGCGCATAATTTATTATGGTACCTGACCGGTACCTACTGTACCGAGTACCATCGAGCTGGTCTGATGATGGAGACAGAAGGTGGCCATAGGAACTCCTAAACTACACATGATAAACCCATCGTGTTTGGGCTCGTTGCATTTGTCTTCACGAGAAATTTACTTTAGACCTAAGAGATTCTCAATTCGACAGTATGTTTTCTTTTTTTTGATGTTTGTTACGCGATTACTCCGTCAATTGTGGGCCGATTTTGAAAATTCTTTTTTTTTTATTTGAAAGGGGATAACCCTGAGGTTTTTGAAGTGAAAACTTCTTTAGCGGCGCTTGGCACTTTTTTAGGTGGGTAAAAAATGTATAACTCGCGACATCGCGTCAGCGTCATTTTTAAAATGAAACCTTAAGTCATTGCATTAAGGGTTAAGTTAGAGTGGCACGGGATCTGCCGGCACTCCCGGAGTGCAACTGTTAAGTAGGGTTCGGTAACACGTTTATGTCTGTCCATTCTACTAAGTTCTGCAAAATGAATGTAGGGTTCCGTAACAAATGCATGTCTCTCTGTTCTACTAAATTTAACATTTATTTCAAAATGAATGTAGGGTTCCGTAACAAATGCATGTCTATCCGTTCTACTAAATTTTACAATTTTCAACCAAGGTCCTCCGACGGTTATTTTATAATAAAAGTAGGGTTCCGTAACACGTTTATGTCTGTCCATTCTACTAAGTTCTGCAAGATGAATGTAGGGTTCCGTGACAAATGCATGTCTGTCCGTTCTACAAAATTTAACATTTATTTCAAAATGAATGTAGGGTTCCGTAACAAATGTATGTCTGTCCGTTCTACTAAATTTTACAATTTTCAACCAAGGCCCTCCGACGGTTATTTTATAATAAAAGTAGGGTTCCGTAACAAATGTATGTCTGTCCGTTCTACTAAATTTCACAATTTTCAACCAAGGTCCTCCGACGGTTATTTTATAATAAAAGTAGGGTTCCGTAACATGTTTATGTCTGTCCATTCTACTAAGTTCTGCAACATCACCTACAACGTCCGTGATGTCAGCCCATAACACCGGGTAAACTAAGTGCCATGTCAGTACTTCCCCCTTTGATCGTACTGACTACACTGAACTGGTCGGAAAACACAAACTATTTACATAGCCGTTTCGACCGACGTTTAATTCAGTGCGGTGGTACCAACCCGGTCAGGTTAAACCCTACCACCAAGTAAGATTAGGAGGGAAGGGACCTACAGTTTTACGAGGAATCCGAACCTCGGTCAGCCTCCAACGGTCAGCGGTCACCCATCCAAGTACTGACCGCACCCAGCGTTGCTTAACATTCAATAGCGACAGTTGACTGTCTGCACCACTGAGCTATCGAAGCTGACGTGGTCCTATTTTAATTGGGTCAAGATCGGATTGGAAAGCGAGGCGGAATCGCGAGGCCGAAGGCCGAGCGATTCCGCCGAGTACATTAATAGCAAAAATTACTAAAAAAAACTGTGAAATAAAAAAAAAGTTTTAAAAAACATAAAACCGACTTCCTAAAAAAAGGAAAACTAAAAAACTATTCAAAATAAAAATATAAAAACCGCCTTCAAAAATATATGAAATAAAACCTAAAAAAAAAAACGAACCCTAGAGTTGAAGGCGGTGCTAAAGCAAGCAAAAATGATGCATGAAAGAAAACATGAGTGGATGATAATATCCTTTGTGATTTGTGTAGCCTTTTTAGCACCGCCTTCAACTCTAGGGTTCGTTTTTTTTTTTTAGGTTTTTATTTCATATATTTTTGAAGGCGGTTTTTATATTTTTATTTTGAATAGTTTTTTAGTTTTCCTTTTTTTAGGAAGTCGGTTTTATGTTTTTTAAAACTTTTTTTTTTCCATTATGTTGCAGGTCCGGACGAGAACGAGATATCGGATGTGCCGTCGCTGGCCGGCTACTTGCAACTTACCAAGCTGGACTGGCAGTACAAAACAGAGCCCACGCCCTACGCCTGCCTCGGCATGAAGAAACGACGCTGCAACTGGCCGAGGGGCAAGGTCCTCGGGGGCTCCAGCGTCCTTAACTACATGATCTACGTCAGAGGAAACCGCTACGACTTCGATCACTGGGAATCCCTCGGGAACCCAACCTGGGGCTATCGGGACGTCCTGAAGTATTTCGTCAAGTCTGAAGACAACAGAAATCCATACTTGCAAAATACAAAATACCACGGGAAAGGAGGCTACCTCACCGTACAGGAAGCGCCCTGGAGGACACCTCTCGTAGCCGCCTTCGTGGAAGCCGGAGTTGAGATCGGGTATGAAAATCGCGACGTAAATGGCGCTAAACAAACCGGATTCATGATCGCTCAGGGCACCATCAGAAGGGGGTCGCGATGCAGCGCGGCTAAGGCTTTTCTACGGCCAGTGAGAACACGTAAAAACCTGGACGTCTCTCTCAATTCGCAAGTGTTAAGAGTACTGATAAACCCGATGACTATGAAAGCGTACGGCGTCGAATACGTTAAGCGCGGCGTGAAAAGAATAGTGTACGCGCGTAAGGAGGTCATCCTATCGGCAGGCGCCATAAACACCCCTCAATTGCTAATGCTTTCCGGAATCGGGCCCAAGGATCATCTGCGAGATGTCGGTATACCAGTCCTCAAGAATTTAGCTGTCGGGGAAAATTTACAAGACCACGTCGGCGCCGGTGGTTTGACTTTTCAAGTAGACAAACCTGTCGCAATCGTCCAGAACCGGTTCCAGGCATTTCCGGTAACTATGAATTACGTCGTAAACGAGCGAGGACCGATGACGACACTCGGCGGACTGGAGGGAGTCGCCTTCGTCAATACGAAATATGCGAACAGCTCCGGCCTGTATCCAGACATCCAGTTCCACATGGCTCCCGCCGCCTTCTCTTCGGACGACGGCGCGATCGTCAGGAAAATACTGGGGCTGACCGACGAACTCTACAACACCGTCTGGAAGCCGATATCGAACAAGGACGCGTGGACGATAATGCCGCTTCTGCTGCGTCCGAGAACTCGCGGATACGTCAGACTGAAGAGTTCGAACCCGTACCACTATCCGATTATGGATCCGCGGTACCACCAGAATCCGTTCGACGTGGCGACGCTCGTCGAGGGTATGAAAATCGCGTTGAAAGTTGCAAACGCGTCCCCGTTCAAGCAGTTCGGCTCCCGTTTGTACATGAAACCGCTTCCGAACTGCAAGCACCTCAAGTTTCTGTCGGACGCATACATCGAGTGTCAAGTGAGAACTATATCGATGACGATCTACCATCAGTGCGGCACGGCGAAGATGGGTCCCTCGTGGGACAAGGAGGCGGTGGTGGACCCGCGGCTGCGGGTGTACGGGGTGAAGGGGCTGCGGGTGATCGACGCCAGCATCATGCCGACTATAGTCAGCGGCAACACGAATGCTGCCGTCATCATGATCGGCGAGAAGGGATCCGATTTGATCAAGGAGGATTGGCGAAGAGAGTTATAACGATAGAGTGATATTGTTCCATATATCGTAGAACATTTAGTTCCTTTGCCAAATTGATTGCAACTTGTGAGGCGAAATCACTAAAGTATGTTTTAGATTATGATCCTATGCTTATACGCGTGGAATGATAGTATTAGTTTAAGCTGTGCCTTGTATCGACTGCGAGAGTAAGGGCTCGGCTACACGACGGATTGCATCACCAACTAAACAGTTGAGTTGGGCATGACGACCGATTTCTCTCCAAGCCAACTGTTTAGTCGTTGAGATGCGCATACGGACGATCGTTCAGTCGTTCGCTCTGCATAGTGCAGGTATAGGTTGGCGGTTGACTAAAAAGTCGTCGGCCGATTAAAAAGTTGGCCGCTGTAGGCGTTGTACAACTTTTTACGTTGTACCAACTTTTCAATTGAGCCGTGGAGAGTCGGTGCCAACTAAACAGTCGAGTTGGCGTCATGTGGCCACACAAGTCTTTTTGTATGTATTTTGGAAGTTTTTAGGGTTTCGTATCCGGTACGGGACCCTATTACTAAGCCTACGCCGTCTGTCTGTCTGCCTGTCCGAGGGCTGTATCTCTTGAATCGTAGCCAGTTGAAATTTTCACAGAATATGTGTTATTATGGCCGATATAACAACAAATAATAAAAATAAGAAAAAGTCAAAAATTCACGGTGGTTCCCATAGAAGAAACTAAAAAGTGTATGCGCGCCATCTACCGAAAAGAGTATGAAGCATTTTAACTAATCATGAATTTGATCATGAAGCATTTCATAAACACGCCATAGATGGCGTGAGTGGCGCGGACCATGACATGGCGATACGGAACCCTCGGTGCGCGAGTTCGACTCGCACTTGGCCGGTTTTTTCATTACGACTCAACAGTTTAGTTGGATAAGAATCGATCGTGTGCTCGAGACCTAATGGTAACTCGTGCGGGTTGGAGTACGTACGGAAGTGTCTCTCGCTCGCGTCGCGTTGCGGACCATTTCACTTTCTAAGAGTAAATATCTGGACGCCCAGATCAATTTTACTCTCGCAGTCGAGTCGTGCGTGGTGGATATTGCCCACTTGGAGGTTCCACATTCGAACCTCGTAGAAACATTTTCATTAGGATACTTTATGTTTTTAGACTGTGATTTTACTATTCGTCCTGCTTGATAATTTCTGAGATTTTCGACATAAGGTGTAGCAACAATGTATGTCTCGATATAATATGTGTGCCATGAAAAAAATATTTAACAGTACTATTTAATATTCTGTTATTAAAATAAAAATTGGTTCTCAAAACTGCTTATGTTGCTGACTGAAGTATCATGACATGATATTGTGCGTATGGTATTACTGGCTTTTGCCCGCGGCTTCGCTCGCGGTAGACTCGGTTAAATAGAAAATAAGATTTTAACGCAATAAACGATCGTTTCTCTTATATTCACTCTCTCCCATCCATACTATACTTTCTTTGATACTGCTCAGCCCTAACGCTATTTAGCGTGATGGTATATAGCCTATAGTGAGCCTCGAGAACTACTCTTTCCATTGGTGCCAACCGCATCAAAATCTCTTCAGTGGTTGGAGTTTACCTCAAACATACATACAGACAGACAAATTCCCTTTTATAAGAAGTAGAGTATCTTCGATGTATGGTATAAATTGGTTTGTATTGAAAATAAAATATTTTGACATTGAAAATGTCTTTTCGATTGCTTCAGTATAGTCCCCGATTTCCAGCCAGAGTGCGAATTCGCCCTAGTGTCGTGAGTTTTATGACCACTTATATATTATATTTAGGATGTCAAATGACGCGTATCGACGAGGGCTACAAGATGGTGAGAAAAAAAAAAGAATATTAAAAGTTTGAGAGTTTTTGAGAAAATAGCGAAAACCCCGCTTAAAATGACAGTTTTTAGGGGGTTTGAAAGGGGCACTTTAAAACATATTTCTAAATATACATTTTAAACTTTTATATTTTTATATTGTAGATAGACTCAATATCTGGGGAAGTTTTTATGATTTTTGAAAAAAAAAAGTGAAAAATTTGGGAGTAACGATTTTATTTTTTATTTTTCGTTACTCGAGTTACAAGTAGTCTTAACTTGCAGTGTGAGCAGTTAAAATGGTTTTAGTGTATGCATATAATTGAAAATTAAGAATTTAATTTTTTTAATTTTAATGTTTTGGATTTTTTACAATTTTTGTAATTTCTTTAAAATAGACATATTTCTTATATTTGAATGAGCCCTATAAGTCATTTTCAATGTACCCGAATGTCATGTAATGCATGAGATCTGTGAATCTTTACAATATTGTTTTAAAATATTGTTACACAGCTAATTATAAATAAATACCGTTTTCTATATAATAAGCCTTTGTAAATATAACTTGTTATGTTTTTTTTATAATTAAAGTAAATTTGAACTTGCTGACTTTTATTTATTTACATTATGTAACTGTACATACTTACATAATATAATAATTACTTCAATTTCAATGGTATGTGTCAGATCGGAGATCAGAATTATTACTAAATTGTTCACGTTGGTTTTTACAATCGGCTGACTCGGAGGGGCCAAAGCACATGCTCCGACCATCCAATATTACCTCCGAGAAGTTAGGTGCCATACCGAAGACTTCCCCGGATTGCTGGCTATACTGGACTAGAGGAGAACACAACCGAGGCTGCTATGCGGCCATCTTACATCCAGTACGGTGGTACCATCCCAGTCGGCTACAATTTTAGCCTACCGCCTAGTAAGGGGCAAGGGAAGGGACCTACAGTTTTACACCGGTTCCGAACGGTGAAGCAGCAGGTGTAGGTGTGCGCGTTATTTTTTTCGTCAGAAAAAAGTCATTGGTACACGCCGACCGGATTCGAACCTCGGACCTCTCGCATGAGAAGCCGATGCCCAAACCACTCGGCCACCCGCCGCTTAAATATTAAAATAGAGAGACAAAACAAAACATGGAAATAATCACTTCATCATTTATATATAATATACCTATGAATATCGATGATAATACTAAAGAAGCAGTCAGTTCAGTTGCACAAACATAGATGGAGTAGCACGCTTAAATTGAAAACTAACCTAGATCACCACAGATGTCGCTACATTTTCTCTCCGATACAGCGCCATCTATACCTAAGTAGCAGAACTTCAAGAAACGAATCGTCGCTTTGCCGACGAGACCTCAGCGGAACACGCATGCTGAAGAAGTTGCATTGCATAAAGGAACAAGGTCTTTGCCGCATACCAAGCAAGTCAACTAACAAGCTGACTCAAAGAAAAAAAAGACGGACTCGCGCACTCAGCAGGTTTCCGCATCACAAAAACACGTTTCTTGTATGGCGACGCCCCCTCGGTTAATTCTTTAAAAAACCAATTAGACAAAAAAAAAACAAAACAAAAAACAAACAAACAAAAATACTTAAAAACAATACAAGTGCACTCATAAATTAAAAAACAGAATACACGCACCAGCTGTCAGTGTTTAAAATAAATAAATAAATAAATAAATTTTTTTTTTCTATTTTTTTATTGTTTTTTGTTATATCCGCCATAATAACACATATACTGTGAAAATTTCAACGGGCTACCTATTACGGTTCAAGACAAGACATTTGGTTCAAGAGATACAGCTCTCGCACAGACGGACAGACAGACAGACGGCGTAGGCTTAGTAATAGGGTCCCGTACCGGATAAGGAACCCTAAAAAAAGTTTTTTTTTTTTATTGAAACTGACACGGTGGCTACATCACCTACAACATCCGTGATGTCAGCCCATAACACCGGGTGAACTTGGTGCCACGTCAGTGCTTCCCTTCGGTCGTGCGGGAAGGGACACTGTACTGGACGGAAAACACAAACTATTTACATAGCCGTTTCGACCGACCTTTCATTCAGTGCGGTGGTACCAACCCGGGCGGGTTAAACCCTACCACCTAGTAATATAAGAAGGGAGTCATATCCCTTAGTCGCCTTTTACGACATACACGGGGAGAGACGCAGTGGGGCTATTCTTTTAAAGTACCGGCCCCACACGGTACAGTTACACGGTACGATTACGAGGGTAGATCCAAAAGTTCGTGGCCTATCACTATCATAGAAAGAGCCATGACATTTTTTTAAATGAAAAGAATTGTACTAATAATGTGCGTAACATTATTAGTACTATTCTTCAGTAATAAATGTGCGAAGTTTGGTTATTAAAATTCACGGGGGTTCCCATACAAGAAACTAAAAAGTGTATGCGCGCCATCTACCGAAAAGAGTACGAGGCATTTTAACTAATCATGAATTTTAACAAATATGAAGCATTTCATAAACACGCCATAGATGCCGTGAGTGGCGCTGACCATGGCAGGGCGATTCGGAAACCTCGGTGCCGGAGGTCGACTCGCACTTGGCCGGTTTAATTTTGAGTTCCTGTTTTGTCTCAGCTGTACATGACGAGACTGGTTAGTACATGGACAATAATACTGGATCCATCATTAACGTCGTCAACAAAGCAAACCGGGGTCGCCGCGAAAGGGGTAAGAAGGCGGCGAGGGAGCGGGGAACGTTGCGTATGCGATGTTTTTCCATCTCTGTCGATCACGCAGTCGCACAGTATTTCTTTCCTCGTCTACAAATTCACCTACGCAGACTTAAAGAGGAGAAAGAGATAAGGCGATCGAGTGCCTTCGTGAGTGAGCGAGATGCAGTTCGCACGCGCTCAGGCAGTCAGTGAGCCTGGCGCCCGTGCGTGGTTACTCCGCTCGCCTATGTATGATCAATCCAGTATTATTGTCCATGGGTTAGTATTTCGAAACGGCCAAAATGAATAACAGAAGCAGCCAAACTTATAACTATACTAACTTGCAATGTATAAAACAATAATACCCATTTATTCAACTACCTGGTTCGTGGCCTTCGCCGTCGAGACGTTCGGCACTTTTTTTTTATCGAAACTGACACTATACGCTACATCACCTACTACAACATCCGTGATGTCGGCCCATAGCACCTTGATGAGCTAGGTGCCGTGTCAGTGCTTCCCTTCATTTCACGTCGGCTACACTGAACTGGACTGAAAACACGAACTATTTACATAGCCGTTTCGGCCGACGTTTCATACGGTGCGGTGGTACCAACCCGGGCGGGATAAACCCTACCCCTTAGTAAGGTAAGAAGGGAAGGGACCTACAGTTTAACGTGGAATCAGAACCACGGTCGCCAACGGTCTAGCGGTCACGCATCCAAGTACTGACCGCGCTCAGCGTTGCTTAACAACAGTCGACCGACCGCACCACTGAGCTACCGAGGCTGACAGCACTTGGCCGGAGGATGGCCGTGGCCTTCGTCCTCGAGGTGAATTTCAGGATGGCGGCGGCGTCAGCTACTGGGAACAAGTGCTGCCTCTCGTATCTACGGCAGAGTTCATCTGGGGCTAAGAGCGGCAACGCCTCTGTTCTACAGGTACTATTATGGACGCTGCTCGGAGGAACTTGCTTCCCTTATTCCTTGCCATCCAACCTATCTTCGCAGCACTCGCCGCAGAGAAACTGAGCACCCTTTTGTTATTGACATTGGGCTTTTCACAACCCACCCCACCTTTTCACAAGAGGGGTTTTTGGCTCTGTCGACTGTACCACTGGTCTCTCCACACAGCCACCCATGTTCGTTTACAAAAAAAAAACCGCGGCCACCGTCCTCCCCGGGACGAGGTCCCTTGAGGATTTTTTTTACGGAAACTGACACGGTTGCCTACATCACCTACAACATCCGTGATGTCAGCCCATAACACCGGGTGAACTAGATGCCATGTCAGTGCTTCCCTTCATTTCCATTTAATAGCAAATCCGATTAAAACGCAAATATCGCTTCTATTATATTCTGATACTGCTCAGCCCTAAGGCTATTTAGCATGATGGCAAATTATATTTAATTAATTGATTTGAATTAAGGCGCCCAGTAACGTCACATGTGGGTTTTTGAAGAATTAGCCCGTGATAACTCTGGACTTCAGAGCATCAAATGCGCGCGCCCGCCCCTTCTAGAGATGCCCTGAGCGCGATTTCCCCTCGGATTTCCCTACATCGGCGTTGAAGCCTGTAGGCGTGGCCTGTGACTTACATATGTGTGTTATGCGTGTGCCTAACTTGCTCCTCTTTGTGTGTAGTGTCGATACTAGCACACACACACACGTATAAGAAGCGGTAGCAGCACTGCGTGTAGTTTTTGGGTTTCAAATATTATCGCTTAGGGCGCCTCAAGTAGGGGGCGCGCGCGGTAGGTATTTGATGCTCTGTGCTCTAGACAAATCTAAAGGCTAAAAACTACTGCAAAATATATAGAACAATTCTTTGTCTATCGATCACACGTTCTTTTTTGTAAAATTTTATCATTTTCTATACAAACTAATACGGTAACGAAATGTCGATTTTTTCTTCCGCGTGAACTTTGAAGACTTGATCTCAGAAACTAAAAAGAATTTGAATGGAATTTTTATAGCAAAATGACGCCATTTGTTGTATATATTTTATTTATATATATTTTTTTTTTATGGAAACTGACACTGTTGGCTACATCACCTACAACATCCGTGATGTCAGCCCATAACACCGGGTGAACTTGGTGCCATGTCAGTGCTTCCCTTCGGTCGTGCCGGCTACACTGAACTGGACGGAAAACACAAACTATTTACATAGCCGTTTCGACCGACCTTTCATTCAGTGTGGTGGTATCAACCCGGGCGGGTTAAACCCTACCACTTAGTAATATAAGAAGGGAGTCATATCCCTTAGTCGCCTTTTACGACATACAGGGGAGAGATGCAGTGGGGATATTCTTTTGAAGTACCGGCCCCACACGGTACAAAATCCGGTATATCCATTGATCACACGCTTTTCAAAGTTCTAATGAGAAGGATCGCAAATTTTTTTTAAACTAAGCGCGACATGTGGCGCCTAGTCACCCATAAGGTGTCTAGCGACGCCCATGGACATTCGGACGCATGCGGGGGCTCCGAATGCCATGTCCGGCTGACAGGTCGCCATTCACGCCTCTCTTGAAGAACCCGAGACTATACTTGGGGGGAAATATGTGGGCAGGGAGAGCGTTGCAGAGTTTACCGGTTCGTGGAGGAAGGATCTGCAGAACCGATTGGTACAAATCCGCGGTAAGTCCAGCGTATATAGGGATGCAATCCCTGCACAGTGCGAGTTGTGCGGAGGTGGAAAGGGGACGGCGGAATCGCGTTAAACAGCTCCTCCGAGTACTCCCCGTGGAATAAGCGATAGAACATGCTTAGGGCGCCGACATCCCTACGAAGTTGCAGCGGTTCTCGATCGCGGGTAGTGTCCGACCGAATATTCGGTTTCGGCTTTCGGCTTTCGGCCTTTCGGCCAATATTTGCAACATTCGGCAAACTTACGGTTTCGGCCGAAAGTAGTGGTCACTTTCGGCCCAACCGAAAGTTGTTAGACAGACCGACCGACCGCGCGCACGCGACGCGAACGCCGCGACGCGATTACGCGATTGCCGGATTTGGCGGCCGGCGCGCAGGCACACACTGCCTTAATACTTAAATACCATACATACTTTCGGCTACGGCTTTCGCTTTCGGCTTTCTGCCGAAAGTAGAATTTTGCCGAAATTCGGCTACGGCTTTCGGCCGAAAGTGAAAGTACACTTTCGGTCGGACACTAATCGCGGGACGCGTCGGGTCACGCACTCACGGCTCGACGCTGGCTGGATCGACTCCAAAGGCGGACTCCAAGCAGGACCTAATCACTCAAGCGTTTGTTCATATTGTTGAAAGCATTTTCAGGTGAATTAAAATATAAAAAAAATATTTTTAAATACTATGCCTATAAATTATTTATGTTTCCTTTATAAATGTTCCGTTATAAATGTTTCCTTACTGCCTAAAAATCTAACGCTAAAAATCTATAGGGCGTTTTGGTGAAAAATGTACACCTTATTAATCTGGGTCACCTGGCAACCCCTGCCTATAACACGCACTTTTTTCAAAGTTCCACACGCTATAACACGTCGCATTCTATCAATCATTAATTGATATTCATTAGTGGCTGATATATATATATTATTTATAAAACCACACTGCTACAGATAGAAAATGATATTAAATGACAGAGCAGAATTTCTTAATTCGAGTAATGCGTGTTTAATCGTCAATACTAATAATAAATCTGTAAGGGATGGTCATAGAGTAAGTTACTTTATTTTATGAAATATTTCGTTTGTAGACTCTTTGTATGATACTAAAATTAAATTGACGATATTTAGAAATCTTTTCTGTCTGTATGTATGTATGTATGTTCCTCCATAACTCTTAAATCTATCACCCGAATTCGATGAGACTTAGTACAAGCACATTTACCTCAATACTAATAATAAATCTGTAAGGGATGGTCATGGAGCAAGTTACTTTGTTTTATGAGATACTGAGTTTGTAGACTCTATATATTTACTCGTATAATACTAAAACTAAATTAATGATTTTTAGAAAACTTTTCTGTATGTATGTATGTATGTTCTTCCATAACTCTTAAATCCGAATTTGATGAGACTTAGTACAAGCACATTTACATATACGAGACACAGGATAGGCTAAGTTAAATTCAGTTCCGGTTACGCTAAGATGTGGCTCTCATACAAACCGAATTCTTCCGCGCGGCGAAATAAAGGTACCGTAGCGTAGCGGGCTTACTTGCTTTCTTATTTTTAAATACGAAATTCACGCGAGCGAAGCCGCGGGCAAAAGCTAGTATTATTTGTAAAACCACACTGCTACAGATAAAAAATAATATTAAACGACAGTGATAAAATTAGTATTAAGAGCAGATTTTCTTAATTCGAGTAATACGTGTTTAATCTTAATATATCATATACGAGTATTTTACTTTCGTAGGTATTCCCGCGTTATTTTTAACCGACTTCAAAAAAAGGAGGAGGTTCTCAATTCGACCGTATTATTTTTATTATTTTTCTTTTTTAGAACGACGACGTTCCTTATACAACTCTGGACGCTTGGCGAATGAAAGTTAGACCGAAATAAAAAAGTGTAACACTTCGACCGTTACGACACTTCTGCTGCGTATGTGTGTTTGTGCCTTTACAAGTTTACCGCCTTTGTATAGGTATATTACTGCAGCATAGAAGTAATTTTTTTTTTGTCATTTATATACCCCTTCCCTTTTGAGTAAGCACCGTCAGCAACAACATAAATCATCTAAATCAGCGGTTCTCAAACTTTTTTGGTGACGGAACCCTTTTGGAAAGCGAAATATTTGACGGAGCCCTAAAATAAACAAAAATTTGTTTTTGTGCATAACAATGTAATAGTTAATTACATAATATTATAATAAAAGAAAAAAACAATAATTAAATATCTAATGGGAATTATGAAATGTTTCTTATTTTTCATCAATTGGTTGATATCAGGTTTGATAGAAGAGAGTTGAGTTGAGTTCGTCTGCGCAGCCGAGCTGAATCGAGCCAGAGGGGAGGGGTGTATTTAAATTTTTTTTTCTCTTATTCTCGCGGAGCCCTCACAGAGGCTCCGCGACACTTTGAGTATGGCTGATCTAAATAAATGTATTAAGACTAAGTATTACTGCTCTGTATGCAAATGTTTATTATATTCAATAATGTTTTTTAATTTATTTATTAATTACTATCAAACGTTGTTAATTTATTACATTGTGCCGTTATTTAATACATGACTATATAGATATATAGATATATTATATATAGATATTATATGATGATATTATATGATATTATATATAGATATATTACAGTACCGTGTGGGTTCGGTACAGTACCGTGTGGGTTCGGTACTTAAAAAGAATTACCCCACTGCATCTCTCCCCATGCATGTCGTAAAAGGCGACTAAGGGATAAGAACAAGATGCCATGCTAAAGGGCGACAGGCTCGCCACCTCTCACCTTGGCACGGTACTTCCACCGAGTCATGCAGCAGGTGGGTCTTCGTGCCTTACTTGCTGCTTGATCGATTTAATCTTGTTCGAATACTTTGCGAAACGTGGTGGTCCGTGTTGTGCTGTAATTTACCAGAGTTCTTGCAGCACAACACCGGTAACTCTGCTTACCCCGATTGTCGGGATTCAGCGTGTGTGATATGTATGATTATATAGAGAAATGGAAGTGTCCCACGGCACCTCTCATCTTTTTTTTTTATTAATGGACTCTGATGGAAACTGACACCACCTGCAACATCCGAGATGTCAGCCCACAACACCTTGATTAACTAGGTACCATGTATGACACGATTGGCTGCATCACCTACAGCATACGTGATGTCAGCCCATAACACCGGGTGAATTAGGTGCCATGTCAGTGCTTCCCTTCATTTGTCGGCCACACTCAACTGGACGGAAAACACGAACTATTTACATAGCTGTGTCGACCGAGACGTTTTATTCAATGCTGTAGTATGAACCTAGTAAGGTAAGAAGGGAAGATACCTACAGTTTTATGTGGAATCCGAACCAAGGTCAGCCTCCAACCCATTCATCTACTGACCGCGCCCAGGTGTGCTTATGATCCGACCGACGACAGTCCACCGACCGCACCACTGAGCTACCGAAGCTGACAAACCTTGACCGTATCGTCGGGTCGTCTCGTCGCCGCGATCGTCGTATTTAGACCGATAGCGCTGGGCTATTTTGAGGACATAAGTTTAAAAAATTCTAAACTTGCTTATTTCTTGCCTGTGGATACAGTCGTACATAAGAAGCATAATATTGCGTTTTGTGTCACATCTGTCACTTGCATTTTCAGCAATTCGAAGATTTGTGGTTGTTTTTTTTAATTCCATTCTAAACTGGCAAAATTAATCTAAACTTTAAAATAACTATGGTCTCATATCTAGGATAGCCTGCGGAGTGTGCAAACCCAGTTTGTGTCATCTTCGTCCAGTGCAAACTGGCCTATGGTCAGTATGTAAAAACAGTGCCTAAAAGAAAATTAGAATTGACAAAATTGTTATTTCCTATCTCAGATCACGTACATTTGCCCATTAAACGAATTTGTGCCAAATTAGGGCACGCAATTTTAAGATTTTCAATTATGTTATTTTTCCAAGCTACAAAAGCTTCAAAAAAACATTAGAATGATTAGAGTTTACATATTCAATTTCATCAAAACATGAAAAATGTACATTGTAAAGTTGTGTCATTTTCATGCACGAAATAAATCAATAAAACACAAAAACAGTTGTTGCGGTCAAAGCGGACGGACGCGGGCAGGTGGCGGCGGGCGGGGGGCATACGCACGCACACACGTTCGTTCGGTACCTACGATTTCTTCTATGCGAAGCGGCGGCCGGTGGCTGGCTGGCGTGCCCCGCGTGCCTCGCTCGCTCGCCTCGCCCGCCGCGCCGCCCGCGCCCGCGCTCGCACTTCGTGCAAAGAAGTTTTGTATCTACCTATAGAGATAATAATGCAGTGGGAATTTTGTACAAAGCCCGCGTCTGCAATCTCAATACCTACGAATGTCAATGGTTAATGTTGTCAATATTATTTCAGATTGACGCTTCGATTCGCTTCAAATTTGCATAAGTTCAAACTGACCCTACCTTTCATGACCCTAACACAATCGGGCTGAACTAATATCCCGTTTTCTGTGAGAACTAGAAACTTCGTCATGAACTTTTGTTTTGGTCATAACTCGAGAACCACTGGTGCTAGACCCATCGTGTTGGTACTCAAACTTCAAGTCTCGGTGAGATCTATCCATCTCTCACGTGAACTTTTGTTTTGGTCATAACTCGAGAACCACTGGTGCTAGACCCATCATGTTGCTACTCAAACTTCAGGTCTCGGTGAGATCTATCCATCTGTCAAGTGAACTTTTGTTTTGGTCATAACTCGAGAACCACTGGTGCTAGACCCATCGTGTTGGTACTCAAACTTCATGGCTCGCTGAGATCTATCCATCTGTCACGGGAACCTTTGTTTTGGTCATAACTCGAGAACCACTGGTGCTAGACCCATCGTGTTGGTACTCAAACTTCAGGTCTCGGTGAGATCTATCCATCTGTCACGTGAACTTTTGTTTTGTTCATAACTCGAGAACCACTGGTGCTAGACCCATCATGTTGCTACTCAAACTTCAGGTCTCGGTGAGATCTATCCATCTGTCACGTGAATTTTTGTTTTAGTCATAACTCGAGAACCACTGGTGCTAGACCCATCGTGTTGGTACTCAAACTTCAGGTCTCGGTGAGATCTATCCATCTGTCACGTGAACTTTTGTTTTGGTCATAACTCGAGAACCACTGGTGCTAGACCCATCGTGTTGGTACTCAAACTTCAGGTCTCGGTGAGATCTATCCATCTGTCACGTGAACTTTTGTTTTGTTCATAACTCGAGAACCACTGGTGCTAGACCCATCATGTTGCTACTCAAACTTCAGGTCTCGGTGAGATCTATCCATCTGTCACGTGAATTTTTGTTTTAGTCATAACTCGAGAACCACTGGTGCTAGACCCATCGTGTTGGTACTCAAACTTCAAGTCTCGGTGAGATCTCTCCATTTGTCGGGTGAACTTTTGTTTTGATCATAACTCGAGAACCACTGGTGCTAGACCCATCGTGTTGGTACTCAAACTTCCAACACGATGGGTTAGCACCAGTGTTTCTCGAGTTATGGCCAAAAGAAATTCACGTGAGAGATGGATAGATCTCATAGAGACTTGAAGTTTGAGTACCAACACGATGGGTCTAGCACCAGTGGTCCTCGAGTTATGACCAATGTTCACGTGACAGATGGATAGATCTCACCGAGACCTGAAGTTTGAGTGCCAACACGTTGGGCCTAGCACTAGTGATTCTCGAGTTATGACCAAAACAAAAGTTCACGTGACAGATGGATAGATCTCACCCAGACATGAAGTTTGAGTACCAACACGATGGGTCTAGCACCAGTGGTTCTCGAGTTATGACCAAAACAAAGGTTCACGTGACAGATAGATAGATTTTAGAAATTATTCGCAATTATCGGATGCATGCAAGCAAATCCGAAAGCAACAGCTAACAATATATAAATTTTTGAAATGTGCTAATTAAGCCCTTTCATTTGATACCCCACACTAAAAACATTTTTTTAGGTCATCCCTTTATGTCCTCTAGAGGGCGCCATATCCAATTTTATGGGACGTCACATAGCCAACCAGCCAACCATAGTCAACCAGCAGACGGTCAAGACGCATCCAACGATACCTTCGATTTGTCAAATTATGATAAGTAGGTAGTTTCGAAGTTATGTATGAGGGAACAGATGAACATACATACATACATACATACATACATACATACATACATACATACATACATACATACATACATACATACATACATACATACATACATACATACACACATACCGGTCAAACACATAACCTTCCTTCTCGCTTCGCCGTAGTCGGGTAAAAATAAGAATCTGTTCGCTAATATTGCGCGCATCGCATACTACACTACGTACAATATAATAAACACACTATCAATTAACTTAAATCAAATAGGAACTTCAGTTAAGTAAATATCCGCTAACATCGACTCGCAACAACACATTTTTTTACATATACCTAAAATTAATCAAATAGTTACGAGGCGGCGTGGCGTGGCGTGCCTCGCTCGCTCGCTCGCCTCCCGCCGCCCCGCCGCCCGCGCCCGCGCTATTCCCCGCGCTCGCATTTCATGCGAAGTTAGTTTTTTTTTTCATATAATAAAATCCGTGGTTAAAAACGACACAAATTATGAATAGTGTTTTATTACACCATAATAATCAAAAAGACGTAAACTCTAATAACCCGTATTTTCTTTTGTGGCTTTTAGAGGTTGTTGTAATAAAAATATTAAATATCTATAAATGTCGTGGATGAATTCGACACAAAATATTTTGAACAACAGATATCAGTACTCTAAAACGCGTAACACCTATTTAACCTTTTCTAATATTCTTTTAGAGCTATTTGGGCGATGTATTAGGTACTGGTTAAATATAAGGATTTCCGTGGACAGAGATGACACAAAATGTTTTTGCACATCGGTTACTACTTCAATATTATCATTAAAGTAAAATTTTCTTTTCTAATTTTCTTTTCGTCCAATACTGATCTAAAAGACAAATACATAAATTTCTACGTATGCAAATTCCTAGGATGACACAAACTAATATATTAGGTTGGGCAAATGGTTCGGAAACTATATGCGAAAAATAAACAAGTTTAATATTTTTGAAACCAAAAAACCTAGCGCTACAGGTCTAATTGTCGTCGTTCCTGCATTGCATTGCACGGAGCAACCAGTCCCCGACTGCGGAAATTTATGAGAATTTGGCTATTTATTCCTCCTGCTTCATTATTATTCGAGATATTTTAACGAATTCACTACATTAAAACGATTTTTTCCCCTTCATTTTATGTCGGCTACACTGAACTGGACGGAAAACACGAACTATTTAAATAGCCGTTTCGACCGAAGTTTCATTCAGTGAGGTGGTATCAACCCGAGCGGGCTAAACTAAACCCGACCACCTAGTAAGATCAGAAGGGAAGGGACCTACAGTTTTACGTGGAATCCGAACCACGGTCATCCTCCAGCGGTCGAGCCATCCAAGTACTGACCGCGCCCAGATGTGCTTAACAATCGTCGACCGATCGCACCACTGAGCTACCGAGAGGTTGACTGAATGGCCCCTCTGACTCAGCCACCCACGCCGGATCGCATTAAAATAATATAATATGTGTAACAATATATGCGAACGACATTGACGTTGCAATAATTAAACCACTAACCACACATCATGAGATGAATAATTTGTCCAATTAGGTTAACAAGGGATTGTTACCGCGGAATAAATAAAAGAATTATGGCATTAAGTCGATAAAATGCGTAATTTATGATCAATCAAACGGTGATGTGATGATAATTAACGAGAAAAAAAAACCGACAATTACACACACACACGTGCGACATATTTTAATGGGATGTTCAATCGCATAATGTCTTCGTGTTTTGTACTAGCTTTTGCCCGCGGCTTCGCTCGCGGTAGACTCGGTTTAATAGCAAATCCGATTTAAGCGCAACTATGATAGTAAACCATCGCTTCTCTTATGTTCTCTGTCTCCCTCACTCCCCCTTCTACCCTTCCTCGCCTCCTCCCCATCCACCCCCTCCCTTCCGTCCTCCAGCCGGCACTACCGATCGACACTAAATTCCGTTCATATTATACTTTGATACTGCTCAGTCCTATTGTTGTTTAGCGTGATGGTATATAGCCTATAGTGAGCCTTATGACTGTTTATTGTATAATTTCATCCACAGGTAGGTAACCTACGCTTGGACATGTCGAAAATTCCGCCAGTTCTAAATTCAAATGCGAAGAAGAACTGCCAAACAAACTTCGCAAGTCACAATGTTTTGTTAGTACCTTATAAGTATTATATTATAGTAACTTACAAATAATTAACCCATACTACCGCTCACAAGAGCATTAATATTTACAGCATAAACATGAATACTGAAGAATCTGACCACACTGCCTATTTAAATTACCTATATCTGGTGTATAGTGCCATCGTCAATTATTTTTTATTGTCATCATAACAATTAACTTATGTTATGATGAAAATAAAAAATAAATAAAGAAAATTAGCCCTAAGAATACACTTTACATTGGTGCAAATAGCATCAAAATCTGTTCAGTGATTCCGGAGTTTACGTCAGACGTTCCCTTTTATAAGAAATAGACATAGATATAATTATTTATCATAGCGAGGCCTATGTTATTTGTTATAATATAATATGTAGTTTCCTTGTGTAACAAAGTATTTCTAGCCATAAGATAAGTTTCATCTCTACATAAAATTTTTATTCATATCTTTATTTCAGCCAAGTGTCAACTAGGGCCATATAAGAAAAAAATAGATAGATAGATAGATAGATAGAAAATGCTTTATTGCTCCTATAATAACAGTAATAGTAAATTAGAAAACTTACATAAGGTGCAAAGGCTGACTTATCCCTTACAGAGATTCCTTCCAGTCAACCTTTGGATGTTTGAGATTTGATTAATATAGTGGAATGGTAGTAGCAAAAGAGTTGAGCGTGAGAATTGAAGATAAAATATTAATAAGAATAATACATGTAAGTAATAATAAAAATTATGAGGTAACCTCGTCAGTAAGGAAGAAGAGAAGATGTTAAAGTATCTGGATCTGCAGCACGAGGTTACCAAAATGTGGCCTGTCGACTCGGCGATCGTTGTGCCCATAGTCATATCAGCGCATGGGCTGATAGCGAAGAGCCTCGACGACCACATTAGGCTCTCGCTGAGTGGTTGGGTCAAGGGCCAGATCCAGAAGGCAGCCCTGCTGGGCACTGCACGCATCGTCCGGAGGTTTCTCTCTTTAGGACCCGACCATCGGTAGCCTGGGCTCACCCCGCTCCGCCAATGATGGAAACTCTGTTTTTATATAAATTTTAGGTTAAAATTTTTGAAAAACGTAAAATTTATATAAAAATAAATGTGGAAATAAATGAATAAAATAATTATGTAAGTACATGCTAGTTAAATAAATACTTGCGTTAATACATATAGGTATTACATACATAATATTTAAACGACGGTTCCGCACCATTCTGTTTTATGTGAGAATTTTTCCGATTTTCGTTTAATAGGGTTTCCTGTAAACTATAAGAGAAGCTCTATATCAGGTTGTATTTGAATTAACTGTGTTCCTTTTAGGGGGTTGTTCTGTATCTTAAACTGAGCAACTTTTGTTATACAACTTTTGGAATTTCCAAAAAAAAAAAAATTCACGTTCCTCATACATTTGGAGGTTATGTCTGCCCTTAAATGTATGGAGAAAGTGATTTTTTTTTTCAATTTCCAAAAGCTGTAGAACAAAAGTTACTCAGTTTAGGATACATACCCCTGAAAGGAACGCAGTTAATTCAAATACACCCTGTACATTTCCTACTTTTTTTTTATTTCGAGGACAAGATGCCGTGCGTAAAGGGCGACTGGTTACCCACCTCTCAACTTGGCACGGTCTTTCCACCGAGTCATGCAGCAGGTGGGTCTTCGTGCCTTACTCGCTGGTTGATAGTTATCATGTCCTAAAACTTAGCTAAATTTGGTGGTCGGTGTTGTGCTGTAATTATTTTTTATTTATTTAATTAAACTTGCAGCACAACACCGATTACACTGCTTACCCCATCTGTCGGAATACAGCGTGTGGTATGTATGCTTGTATGTATGTAGTCAACCAACCACTCATTAGTCATTAGGGGGAGGGTAGTCCCCATTATCTGCTAGCGTCCTTGGACTCGATACAGCGCCGAGCCATCCATCTTGTTGGTGACCCGAAACTTACAGATGGTCTCGAGTCCCTGAGTCACAGATGATTTGTGGGTTCGCTTAGTCTGTTTTACAGATACTATCACGGACGCTGCTCTGCGGAACTGGCATCCCTTATTCCCTGCCACCCGTCCTATCTCCGCATGACTCGTCGCAGACATACTCAGCACCCTTTTGTTGTTGACATTGGGCTTTTGAGAACCCATCGGTTCTCTAACTAAATCGTTTCTTTGTCGCCCCGCTGGAGTGTGGAACTGCCTTCCGGCGAGTGTATGTCCTGAATTATTTAACCTGGGTGTCTTTAAGCGTCGTATTAACGGGCTAGACAGCCTAGCAACAGTCCGCAAATCTGCTGGCATGGCACCTAACTAAGCGTGGTTTCGCGAGGAGAGGTGATTTTGGCTCTGTTGATGCACCATCCATTGGTCTCTCGGCATAGCCACGCATGCTGGTTTACATAAAAAAAAAATTCTAAGGAATTAGGGATTTAGGCTATTTTGATATTGCCAGTTTTGTAACTATTACCTCATGTGTTGTTTTGTGTTGTGTTCTGTTATTATTTCTATACTAGCTTTTACCCGCGGCTTCGCTCGCGCGAAATTCGTATTTAAAAAGAAGAAAGTAACTAAGCCCGCGTTAGCTACCGTACCTTTATTTCGGCGCGCGGAACATTTCGGTTTGTATGAGAGCGACATCTTAGCGTAACCGGAACTACATTTTATTTAGCATATCCTGTGTCTCGTATAGTTAAATTTGCTTGTACTAAGGTTTATCGAATTCGGATGATCGTTTTAAGAGTTATGGAGGAAAATACATACATATCTACATACAGAAAAGATTTCTAAGAATCGTCAATTTAGTTTTAGTATCATACATAGAGTCTACAAACGCAATATCTCATAAAACAAAGTAACTTACTCCATGACTATTCCTTACAGATTTATTATTAGTATATATGACGTAGGTCCAAAATAATAACCCCTAAAAATACATGAAATTACCGTCTTGCGGTTTAATTTATTTATAATGACTATTTAACATCTGATAAGTTTTTCTCTGACGTCAATCCTTAATCGACCCTCGTTGAACCATTGAGGAAAACTTTGATCAAAAGTTTTGACAAAAAAACCAATCCCATTGTAATAAAATTCCGTGGAAAAAATGGGGAAATTCTGTATGACGTCATGTGTAGATCCGGAACTTAAACGGAATAGTCCCACTGCACCTCTCCCCGAGCATGTCGTAAAAGGCAACTAAGGCTACGGTACAGTAAGAGTACGGTAGGCACAACTTCACAATAAAAACCATATAAAAACAACTTTACAATAGAATATAATATATATACAGGCTGTTTCAGGATAGGGTTTCGTAACTTCAGGGTTCGAATGGGGTCCATATTTGAAGACGAAAAGCTCTGAAACTTTTTCCCAAATTGGATAATTTTGTAGTACTTTTTGGTGAAAATCATTTCATCGAGCTTTGGTGGACGGTTAACGTTCACCTTTATTAAATAAACATAAAATAGGTAAATTGCAAACACTTAAATTTGAATGACATCAAAAGAAAAGGGGACTGGCTAGGTCATTGCACTCCCTAGACCTAGACAGCACTGTTGCGAAATCTCACTGTCCATCGAGTTTTAATTAAAATTTTCAATTTTTGAAAAAAAAACTATGGAATTTCGATTTTAGTGATAAGGATTTTATTCTTCTAATAAATGAGTACTTTCTATTCCTGAAGTTTCTCAAGCCTATCCTGAAACATCCTGTATATATTCTTTATTGAACACCGATTTATACAAATTAGGCACAATAGGTGAGCTTAATGCCGTGAGGCATTCTATTCAGACTAACCTTTGGGATGTGGGAGAAGTATAAGCAGGCGAACAAGAATAGTTTGTGGCAATGTATTAAGCAACAGTAAAGCAATATGATACACTATAAACGAATACTACATAAATAATTTTTATGTAATAGATACTCTTTATTATTTGCACACAATTGAAAGAAGAACAGTAAACGACAAGAAACAAGAAATACAGGAGTGCGCAAAGGCGGACACTGGAAGTTATTTCTTCCAGTTAACCTTTGGGTGATGCTGATGTGGAATTAAATTTTAGAGAAAGAAGCATGGGTAGTGAAAGCGAAAGGGAGGAGGAATACATGTTTTATTTTGATGAATTGATGAATATACCTACATGTAACATACATACACATGTATAGAACACAGATACTACATACAAATAATACATAATATACTATACTAAAGTGAATAAGAAAAGACAAGATGTGTCGTGGGGTGGGACACACGGTTGGAACGAAGTTCCTTTCGCTATTATATATTAAATAACAGGCACAATGAAATAAATTAACGGTGGAAACCCTTGGTGCGTGGTCACCGAACCACGATGATCTGGCTTTTGACGAAACCATCGGCAAATTGCGAGTGGATAAGTCCGGTGACGTGCGTGCCAAGGCTTTCTTCATACGCCGCATAAGCCTAGAAATTCAAAGAGGGAACGCTATAAGCGTCTCCTAGGAACTACGGCTGTCTCGGCTGAACAAAGATGTAATAGAAGAAATTTTTTATTTATAGGTTCATGTTTAGTTTTATTTTGTTAGATAGTTAAGTTTTGTTTTAGGTTAGTTTTAGTTAAGATCTTTCTGATATTGAATTTTTTCAATTCTTTGTGTAAGAAACATTACTGGAATTTCTTCATGACTTTTTAAAAGAATTGAGGAGAACTTTGTAAAATGAGCATACGTGAATTTTTTTAAATTACTAAGTATATTTATTTCGCTAAGAGCAATTATAGGTCTTTCAGCGTAAGTTACAAAATGACCAATAAGTTTTATAGGAAAATAGATATTTGTGTCAGTGCAGTTTGGTTGTTTTTCCCATTATCCACTTCGACATTGGTTGTTCTTCCAATATACATACATATCACGCACAGCACAGCGGTAAGCAGAGTAATCGGTGTTGTGCTGCAAGAACTCTGGTCAATTACAGCACAACACCGACCGCCACGTTTCGAAAAGTATTCGAACAAGATTAAATCGATCAAGCAGCAAGTAAGGCACCTGCTGCATGACTCGGTGGAAGTGCCGTGCCAAGGTGACAGGTGGGGATCCTGTCGCCCTTTGGCACGGCATCTTGCCCTTATCCTTTAGTCGTCTTTTACGACATGCATGGGGAGAGATGCATTGGCGATATTCTTTTTAAGTACCTGCCCCACACGGTACCACACGGGTTTCTCTGGATATTTTAACCATGACACTGGCTGTTTTTATTTAGTTTCGTTTTACCAACCGATAGTCCGACAGATAAGGAATCCATAGAGCGAAAAAAAAACTGATCGGCCAAAAAATTACATTGGTTGTTTTCCAAATGACTCCACAATTTAAATTTGGGAGTGACGGACGTAGTGCGGCAGCGAGTTCCGTAGGCGAGCAGAATAGACAGTATATGAACCGGCGTAGAAACCAGAAACTTTACTGTGCGTGGATCCAGTAAGACTGGTTGTATCTGAAACAATTAATGTTTTTTTTAATGTAATCCGGTATGGGTGGCTGGTGGTGCCATACCGGACACTTCCCTGGATTGCTGGCATACTGGACTAGAGGAGAACACAACCGAGGCTGCTATGCGGTCATGTTACATCCAGTACGGTGGTACCAACACAGTCGGCTACAATTAAAGCCTACCACCTAGTAAGGGGCAGGAAAGGGACCTACAGTTTTACACCGGTTCCGAGCGGTGAAGCAGCAGATGTAGGTAGGTATGCACGTAATTTTTTTCGTCAGAAAAAACTCATTGGTCCCCGCCGGCCGGATTCGAACCTCGGACCCTTCGCATGAGAAGCCCATGCCCAAAAAATTCGGCCACCCGTCTCTTGAATTTTTGCCGGTTTATGGTCTAATAATTCGGTCTAAGGTGGGCTATACCGTCATCACGACTATGTTGCCTAGCTGTCTTGCCCCCAATTACCTTAGCATCTTATGCCCTAGACGTCCCTACTTATGGCTACTGTCAGGCCGGCATGGCATTCGCAATCTCCGTAGATCACAGAATGTCCATGGGCATCGTAAGTCATCCTAATCGTAAGTGAAACGATGTCACATGTAGCGCTTTCCATAAAAAAAATGTAGGTAAAAAATTCTGAAAAAAATTACGCGTTAAAAAATCCAAACTAACAAAAAAACAGCATGCAACATTTACCGAATAAAAGATGACGTTAAACACATAAACATTAATTGCCGAATCTTGTACTATTACAATAGTCGACACGACGGAATCAACTATTAATTGAATTGAATTAATATCAATCAATCATCATCAATACTAATAATAAATCTGTGAGGGATTGTCATGAAGTAAGAGTAAGTTACTTGGTTTTATGAGATACTGCGTCTGTAGACTCTATGTATGATACAAAAACTAAATTGACGATTTTTAGAAATCTTTTTCTGTATGTATGTATGTATGTATGTTCCTCCATAACTCTTAAACCGATCATCCGAATTCGATTAAACTTAGTACAAGCACATTTGATTATACGGGACACAGGATAGGCTAAATAAAATTCAGTTCCGGTTACGCTAAGATGTGGCTCTCATACAAACCAAATTGTCCTGCCCGCCGAAATAAAGGTACGGTAGCGGGTTACTTTACTTTCCTCTTTTTAAATACGAATTTCACGCGAGCGAAGCCGTGGGCAAAAGCTAGTTATCAATAAGAATACAGCAATTAGAGGTTCTCAATCAAACGATATGTTAATGACCTGCCACTACGTACTGGACAATATAATACTGGAATTTTTCAATCAGTTGCACATCGAATGCAGAACAAACCACATCCAAAAAAAAATCTAGTGCGCAGTGAGTTAAAAAATTCAAAATCGGAACTGCGAATATTTTATTAGGTAAGTCGATCACACGAAACCTTATCGTAGATCTTGAGGATGACCTGAGAATAGATTGCTTTACGTCCGTCCGTATTGTACCGTGTGGGGCCGGTACTTTAAAAGAATAGCCCCACTGCATCTCTCCCCGTGTATGTCGTAAAAGGCGACTAAGGGATATGACTCCCTTCTTATATCACTAGGTGGTAGGGTTTAACCCGCCCGGGTTGGTACCACCGCACTGAATGAAATGTCGGTCGAAACGGCTATGTAAATAGTTTGTGTTTTCCGTCCAGTTCAGTGTAGCCGGCACGACCGAAGGGAAGCACTGACGTGGCACCAAGTTCACACGGTGTTATGGGCTGACATCACGGATGTTGTAGGTGATGTAGCCAACCGTGTCAGTTTCAATAAAAAAAAAAAAAAAAAAAAAAAAACCTCATTTAGAGTGAAAAATCTATCTGGAACTTCTCTCTCAGATTACTTTTTTTCATAAAAAAGTCAAAACAACCCGCAAAATTTGTGATATTTTCAAGAAGTCCGAAGGGATGTATTAGGTACCTACTTAATCTGTGTGGGATCACACCACCATCGATTTAAAAATATGTTTACTTCATACATACATACATACCGCACGCTGTATCCCGACAATCGGGGTAAGCAGAGTAATCGGTGTTGTGATGCAAGAACTCCGGTAAATTACAGAACAACACCGACCACCACTTTTAGCAAAGTTTAGGACAATCAAGCAGAAATAAAGCACGAAAACCCACCTGCTGCACGACTCGACGGAGAGACCTTGCCAAGATGAGAGGTGGCTGTCCTGTCGCCTTTAAGAACGACATCTCGTCCTTATCACTTAGTCGTCTTTAACGACATTCATAGGGCGATATCCGATGGGGCTATTATTTTCAAGGACCGGTCCCACAATTTTAATCAACAAATACAGAGCGCTCTAGGGGCAGGTCGGGAGATTATTTGTTTTTATTGAATTTATTTTTAGGGCTTTTAACAATTATTTGTTAAGATCAGCCCCATAGTACTCATCTTCTCCATCCCTTATCACGTTGACTGCCATAGAGTAAACATGAAAAATTACATTAAAACTTTTTGCTGAAAATAGATGTGCTAAGCCGAAATATAGAATAATATACTTTTTAGAGTTCAATACGTAGAAGGGTTCCGTAGATATTTCCAAAAAACCTCACAAGGTCACCGGTGCCCTACACGGCGCTATAATGAGAAAAAATGAATATTTGTTACGAGGGCGCCGGAGAGGTCACATCTCCGGTCACCCGCACCCCTCATTCGTGCGCCAAAAACAATCCGAAAACCGAGAATGATTTTAGCCTACCTATAACAAAGCAAAATGCGCCGTGTGCCGTCGATATGAGCGATCAGATGACGGCCTATTCATCGTCACTTCGAAAAACGGTTAAGTGTTACAAAAAACTAGGCATTGAACTTATTTTTAGTAAGTGTCATCGTTATTTATAAGTTTCCTTTTTATTTTTGTGTTTAATGTTGCCTTTTAATTAATAAACTTTATAATAGTCCTCGTCAGAAGATCATACTTTTTTTTTGTTCTCATCCCTTACATTTTACCTAATATTTTTCACAATTTCATAGACAGTCGAAAACCACGTGGAAGAAATGTTCTACGGCGCCGCTCCGGTCACCCACCAGTGAGAAATGTACGGTAGCTGTGCCCTACGGCCCAAACATTCGTTTCGAAAACAGGTCTGCCTTGAGGTCACCGGTGACCTACGTGGCTCCTCAATACAGGGCAGGGTCCGGTCACCGGTGACCGGCGCGGCAGTCAACGTGTTATGGCCCAGAGTCCCTAAGGGATAGAGATCGCTCCACGAAATTCAAAACAATTACTAAATCCCTCTCACTTGGGCTCGCCAACAGTTTATGTATAGTAAAAAACAAATTGAGTCTGTCCACCCTAAATGACGTCTGTAATTCCCTGCGTAATTCCTCGTTCTGACCACACTCCATCAGCAAATGGTAGATGTCATCCTCCTTGTTACACCGATCGCAATTTGGAGAATCTCTCTTTTTCACCAGGAATTGACGGTCGCCGACCACTGTTCTGCGTCAACTAAAAACACCCCACGCATCTTCCAGAATGAGAGCTGCCCTCAGCCTGTCCATCCTGCTCCTAGCCGTTCCGTGCTGCCCCGAGCAGATCAGCTTCATAGATGCGATGGCTGGACTGATACGCGACGGCTCCAATACATACGACGCTGAACCCCCCGACGTGGAGCACCCGAGGAAGGAATACGACTTCGTGATCATTGGGGCTGGAACAGCGGGATGTATCCTGGCGAACAGACTGACCGAAGTGGACAAGTTTAAGGTAGTCCTTTTTCAGGGTTCCGTATCCGGTACGGGACTCTATTACTAACCCTACACCGTCTGTCTGTCTGTCCGAGGGCTGTCTCTCTTGAACCGTAATAGGCAACTGATACGCGACGGCTCCAACACATACGACGCTGAACTACCCGACGTGGAGCACCCGAGGAAGGAATACGACTTCGTGATCATTGGCGCTGGAACAGCGGGATGTATCCTGGCGAACAGAGTAACGGAAGTGGACAAGTTTAAGGTAGTCCTTTTTCAGGGTTCCGTATCCGGTACGGGACCCTATTACTAAGCCTACGCCGTCTGTCTGTCTGTCTGTCCGAGGGCTGTCTCTCTTGAACCGTAATAGGCAACTGATACGCGACGGCTCCAACACATACGACGCTGAACCACCCGACGTGGAGCACCCGAGGAAGGAATACGACTTCGTGATCATTGGCGCTGGAACAGCGGGATGTATCCTGGCGAACAGAGTAACGGAAGTGGACAAGTTTAAGGTAGTCCTTTTTCAGGGTTCCGTATCCGGTACGGGACCCTATTACTAAGCCTACGCCGTCTGTCTGTCTGTCTGTCCGAGGGCTGTATCTCTTGAACCGTAACAGGCAACTGATACGCGACGGCTCCAACACATACGACGCTTAACCACCCGACGTGGAGCACCCGAGGAAGGAATACGACTTCGTGATCATTGGCGCTGGAACAGCGGGATGTATCCTGGCGAACAGACTGACCGAAGTGGACAAGTTTAATGTAGTCCTTTTTCAGGGTTCCGTATCCGGTACGGGACTCTATTACTAACCCTACACCGTCTGTCTGTCTGTCCGAGGGCTGTCTCTCTTGAACCGTAATAGGCAACTGATACGCGACGGCTCCAACACATACGACGCTGAACTACCCGACGTGGAGCACCCGAGGAAGGAATACGACTTCGTGATCATTGGCGCTGGAACAGCGGGATGTATCCTGGCGAACAGACTGACCGAAGTGGACAAGTTTAATGTAGTCCTTTTTCAGGGTTCCGTATCCGGTACGGGACCCTATTACTAAGCCTACGCCGTCTGTCTGTCTGTCCGAGGGCTGTATCCCTTGAACCGTAATAGGTAGCCCGTTGAAATTTAGAATTTTAGAAGAAACTAAAAAGTGTATGCGCGCCATCTACCGAAAAGAATATGAAGCATTTTAATTAATCACGATTTGAACTAATATGAAGCATTTCATAAACACGCCATAGATTGCGTGAGTGGCATGACCATGACATGGCGATACGGAACCCTCGGTGCGCGAGTTCGACTCGAACTTAGCCGGTTTTTTATGGAAAGCGCGACATGTGGCATCGTCAAACCTACGAATAGTTGTCTAGCGATGATGCCCATGGACAATCTGTGATTGGATTGTCTGAACTGACAGGAGCCTTTTCATGCGCCTTTTGAAAAATCGCAAATTGTACTTGGGGAGAAATAGATGGGCAGGGGAGTGCGTTCCACATTTTCTCGATTCTGTTAATAAATGACCTTCAGAACCGGCTGATCCGTGGTAGGACGATTGTATAGGGGTGCATTCTCTGCCCAGGACGCATAGTGCGGACGTAGAATGTCAGTCAAGTCAGTCAGAGTGTATGCATCTACTGCTGCACATACCCCTCTCCAATTTTCCTCCTGTCCTCCCGACCTTGAGCGGTACGGAACCACTGCTTTCCTCCGCTGCTGTACTTGATGTCGTCGTCCCACCTGGCGGGTGGTCTTCCCACACCCCGTTGTCCTGTCCACAACGGCCCTCGGCGTAGGACATGGTTTCGGCATTCGCAACCCCGCATTTTTTTTTAAATTTATATATTGGAAGTATTACAATGTTTTGTATATATTATATGTTAACTCCCACACTAAACTGGGTTTGTCCTGTAAGAGCCAACTTAATCAGTAATAATAGTGTGACAACTTTACAAAAATTCTAAACAATTAATATATTTTATATTTCACTTACGTTAAGTAGCCAAGAATACATAATTGATTGTAATAATTTGTAAAGTAACGTCTGATGATATGTGGGTAGTGTGAATTAATCAGTGATAGAATTAGTATGAGTGAATACATAAAACGGTTCAGTCAGTAAGTTCAATTGTGGTTCAGTTCAGCTTGTTTCAACTTCCACTACAGTTTACGCTGAGACTTTATGCACAGAATAGAAATGCTATAAGTGTCAGTGTGTGTGTGGGTTTCATGAAACAACTGAACGTCCAAGTCCGTCCATTCCGTGTCATATACTAATTATTTTCTTGTATTACAACGTGACGTTGGCCGCAGGTACTGCTGATAGAGGCAGGAGACCGGGAGAACTTCATGATGGATGTGCCGCTCCTGGCTACCATGCTGCAGTTCACCAGCGCCAACTGGAACTACAGGACTGAGCCTCAGGTACCCCACCCCTATTACTCTACCCATTACACGAAGACAGTTATCTACTGCATAACTATGGAAGGGCCGTGCCAACGTGACAGGTGGCTGGTCTGTCGGCTAATCTTTAGCAAGGCAACTTGCCCTATCTCTTAGTCACACCACACCACGCCAGAGCCTTTTTTTAAGAATTGTTTTTCTTTTTTAATATGATTTTTCTTTTTCTTTTTTTTTGTTTTATGGATACGCGAGACACTTAGCGCCGTCAGCCGTCAGCATGGATTGTTGAGCCGACGACGACGCCCAAATGCATTCGGTTTAGAACGGGGGCTGCGAATGCCGTGCCGGCGTGACAGATGCCCTTTTTTACACTTCTCTTGAAAGATCCTAAGTCATACACTGAATGAAGGAAGCACATCGGGAGGAAGTGCATTCCAGAGTTTCACAGTGCGGAAGATAAAAGAAATACTGGAGCGCTTAGTCCGCACTTTAGGCAGCTCTACAGTATTGTATTGTTACAGCTCCATTGTATTGTTTTATTTTTTATTTTTAACATTTGATTTAATTACCGAAAAGCGGCTATCAGTATTCGCAAACTAATTTGGGACACGGTGTATATAACATTCTCATTATACAAACATTTCCCCCCACACGCGAGACGCGAGCGCACACTCGACACCGGCGGCGGCATTGACCAACGAGCGACCGCTATCGGTCAATGTCATTACCAAACCGACATGCGCGGGCGCCTCGTCTGCTTCTCGTTACGATTACACAAACTACATCAGCGAACGTGCCGACTCGGACGTAAGCTGTTATATAAGTGCGATTATTTCGATTAGATACAGATGTTGTGAGATTTTGTTAGTTATCCCAATTTCAAAATAATTACTCATCTTCTTATTTATTTTTTAAGAAACGAAAATGTGTAAAATTATTGTGTTGTACTGTCAACTGATGGTGAATAAATAAATTTCTTTCTTTCTAGTAGGTTTCTACCGTTGGTTTCTAGCCCCGACTGGTTGCTTATAAAATAATGGAGATACTATGAAAACTGAAATTGACCATGACCATGACATGGCGATACGGAAACCTCGAACTCGCGGCTCGCCCTTGGCCGGTTTTTTTGTAATTTTATAATTTTTTAGAAAATACAGAAGAACACAGGTTGGTAGAGTGTTTTCTTTTATGAAGGCACGAGGGGTACGAGGTAGGAAGTGGTGCGAGAGGCGACGACCGCGCGGAGCTCAGTAGAGAACGAACTCGGTGCCCGGTCGGTACACACGTTCTACACGTCTCCGCGTCGCTCCGTCGAACCGAGTCGTCCCCTACTGAGCTCCGCGCGGTCTCACACCACTACTACCCCTCGTGCCTTCGTAAAATGATAACATCTAATAACGATGTGATATCTGAGCAAGGCTGCACATAATTTGATTTTCCATGCACGTATCTTGGAGGCAACTGGTATCAGATTATTGAATGATTAACAGAGAGTGAAAACCTCGACCTCGATGAAGTTCATACTTTATAGGCCTGCTCGATGATCTGAATCACTGATTGAGCAGGAAACTATATTATTGCGATGCGACCGATGACCATATAAATCTCGATGGTATACTCGTATTTGTCAGGCTCGGTAGCTTAGTAGTGCGATCGATCGACTGTCGCTCGTAATACATAAGTACACCTGGGCGCAGTCAGACCTTGGATAGAAGGTGACCGCTCGACCGTTGGTGGCTGACCGCGGTTAGGATTACCTAAACGTAAAACTGTAGGTCCCTTCCCTTCTAAAGGACAGATAAACGACAGAAGATTCTGTCCTTTAGAAGGGAAATACCTTTTTTTAAGGAAACTGACACGGTTGGCTACATCACCTACAACATCCGTGATGTCAGCCCATAACACCGGGTGAACTAGGTGCCATATCAGTGCTTCCCTTAATTTCATGTCGGCTACACTGAACTGGACATAGTACACGAACTATTTACATAGCCGTTTCTACCAACGCGACGTTTCATTCGGTGCGGTAGTATCCAATCCACCCGGGCGGTATACTACCACTACCAACTAGTAAGGTAATAAGGGAACCCTTAACATAATGATAGATCTCTAAGGCCCGGAACGATGACAAAGCGAAAATGATTCATCCTCTGACACACAGTAGCGAAATCTAACACCAGCCTGTGGCCAACTGTTCAAGATAACGGAAGCGGCGAGTTGACCCAAAAAAACCATGTGGAATCATGCAATATGGGTAGACTCATAGAATGTGTATCGACGTGACTGGGCTCAGACCGCAAGTGTGAACCGGAACTAACCACAACTAATTATCGTCATAATAATGAATCAATTAATTAGCAAGTGCGCATTGATAAGTACGACATATAAGATACAGAGTGCAGACAATATAAAATGTAAGAGTGACCCATTCCTTCCTAATGTTTAAGAAGACAATGAAAACAAGTTGTGTGCGACAGTGCGAAGCATCTCTCTCCGCGCATGTCGTAAAAGGTGACTAAGGGATAAGGAAAAGATGCCGTGATTAAAAGGACGACAGGCGAGCCACCACCATAAAAGGCACCGGCTTCTCATGCAAGACATCCGAGGTTCGAATCCGGTCGGCGTGTAACAATGTTTTTTTTTTCTGGCGAAAAAATTTGCGTGAATACTACACCTGCTGATTCACCGTTCGGAACCGGTGTAAAACTGTAGGTCCCTTCCCTTGCCCCTCACTAGGTGGTAGGCTCAAATTGTAGCCGACTGGTTTGGTACCACCGTACTGGATGTAAGATGGCCGCATAGCAGCCTCGGTTGTTTTCTCCTCTAGTCCAGTATAGCCAGCAATCCAGGGAAGTTTCCGGTATGGGTGCCATTTTAATTATAATTATGAGTCTTTTCTACTTTCAGAGAGCCGGATGCATGGGTATGGAAGAGGGGCGATGTCGCTGGCCGCGCGGCAAAGTGGTCGGCGGTTCTTCCGTACTGCATTCCATGATGCACACACGTGGAAACCGACGTGACTACGACTCTTGGGCTGCAGATGGAAACCCTGGTGAGTATCTCACTCAACACACATATTTAATCAAATTGGTAATATCTATTAAAAATAAAATAGTTTATTGATCATTATAATCTCTTGTACAAAACATATCCGCCTATGCTCTATAAATAAATCATGAATTCGTACATATTTTAAAATGTTAGGTACTAAGTCGTAGAACCACAGAATGAATAGGCAAACCTCCGAATGTATGGTATAGTGTTTCTTGATGTGCGTGCTCTGTTCGTGAGTGAAAGATTATTCATCGACACACATTCCTTGCAGGTTGGGACTACAACTCAATACTTCAATACTTCAAGAAGTTCGAGAATATAAGGATTCCGGAGCTAGCGCGCGACACCAAGTACCACTCGACCAAGGGAGAGATGCACATCCAGTACCCCGTCTGGCGCACCCGGCTCTCGGACGCCTTCCTCGCCGCCGGCGTCGAGACCGGCGGCAAGGTCCTCGACTACAACGGCGAGCGGCAGACCGGCTACTCCATCATACAGTTCACGATGAAGAACGGCACCAGGATGAGCGCCAGCAGAGCCTTCCTCCACCGCATCAAGGGAAGACCCAACTTCCACATCCTCAAGAACACGATGGTCACGCGCATCCTCATCGACCCGGCGACCAAGCGCGCGTACGGCGTCAGGCTTTTGAGGCAAGGGAAAGAAATCGTGGTGAAGGCGAAGCGGGAAGTGATCGTGTCCGCAGGAGCGATCAACTCGCCGCAACTCCTCATGATCAGTGGCGTCGGGCCGCGGGACCACCTCGCGGAGAAAGACATACCGGTGCTGCAGGACCTACCAGTCGGCTACAACCTGCAGGATCACTTCGCGCTCGGAGGCCTCACGTTCGTCATCAACACGACGGATTCCATGCGAATCGAACGAGTCGCCACGTGGAAGAATCTCAAGGAATTCTTCGCGCACCACACCGGTCCGCTTTCTGCACCGAGCGGCACGGAGGCACTCGCGTTCATCGACACTCAAAACCCGCACGCTGACGATGGCCACCCGGACCTCGAGCTCCTCTTCGTCGCCGGCTCGCTCGTCTCTCAACCGATATACATGAAGGCTTTCGGTATAGATGACCGCGTCTTCAAACAGGTCTACGGTCCGATCGCAGACCGGGATACATGGATGGTGTTTCCGATGCTGCTTCTCCCGAAATCTACTGGAAGAATAATGCTACGGGATAAAGATCCGTTTCATAAGCCACTCATTTTCGCCAACTACTTCTCGGACGGTGGCCACGACCAGCGCGTGGTTCTGCACGGTATTCGAAAGGTTATCGAGCTGTCGAAAACTAAGATCTTTCAGAAATTCGGGAGCCGACTTCACGACATTCCGCTCCCGAACTGCGCTCACCACGGCTTCAATTCGGACGCGTACTGGTTCTGCGCGATGAAGACGATCACAAACACGATCTACCACCATACGGGGACGTGCAAGATGGGCCCAGAGGGGGATACCACTGCGGTGGTGGACCCGAGGCTGAGGGTGCACGGCCTGAAGGGTCTTAGAGTGGTGGACGCGAGTGTGATGCCGCGGATACCAGCCGCCCACACCAACGGACCCACCATGATGGTGGCGGAAAAAGCCGCGGACATGATAAAGGAGGATTGGGGCGTGAGAGTTGCTGAAAACTGACAGGAGTCACTGCAGGACGATGAAGGACATCGCTGTTGATCCCAGTTGCGCCGATATCGCCGCGTGAAAGCGTTACCTTTTTGGGAAGAAGATGATAATTATATACATGACGTCATCTTTGACGACCTAGCATGACTTGTAATTTTCGGTTTGTTTATCTATAGCAATAAACAGATGATACAAATATATTAATACAATACACCAAATTATGCAACACTCGATTATGAAGAGCATGCCAGTTTATCTCTACGACCAACCTACGAAACATTGTCATTTACTTAATAAATACTCAATATATTGAAGTCTTTTATTGTAGTTCATTTAGATTTTCGTACTGAATCAAAACAATCTAAAAGATTACTGATATTTTTTGTAACATTGCGCCATCTCTTGAGGGGGCCGAATAGTAAGGTCGAAAGTCATTGACTATTTGCCGTAGGTAAATTAAATCACAATCTGTTTTTTTTATGAACAACCGGCACGGGTGCCTGTGCCCAAAAATTCTAAGGAAAATTAGACACAGCCAATACAAAAACAGCAAATACAAAGTTTCGCGAGGGGTGGTGGTGACCCCTCGCGAAACCACGCTCAGAGAGGCGCCGCGCCGTGCCCAGCTACAAGGCGGACAAAGAGGTCGTTCTCTAATTCATTGACACGCCTTTTGAAGGTCCCTAGGTTATAGGTGGCGGGGAACACACTCGCCGGAAGACCGTTCCATATTTTCGGCGCACGACATAGGAAGGATTTCGAAAAGCGATGCGTTCTCAAAAGTAGTGTGTGTTATTATCTTACTGTTAGAGATACATAGGCTAATCACTTCACTCACACACTTATTCATATTAGCTGAGCTGTAGGGTCGGACGGGAGTGAGCGCAGTCTTTCAATCTGAGAACAAATTGGCGTTGTCAAAAAATAAAACCAGGCGAGCGGAGCCGCGGGATCAGCTAGTGCATTATATATAATAATGCAGATGACACATCCGTCATGCGGGCATGGCGCCTCACTGAGCGTGGATTCGCGAGAGGGGTTTTTGGCTCTGGCGACTGTACCATTGGTCCCTCGACACAGCCACCCATGTTGGTTTATCTACACACAAAAAAAGTTGTCGGTGGCTCATCTGTACTGAACTTCATGATCCAAACCACACACGTGGCCACCGACGCGACTACGACGACGGTTGGGTTGGAGACGGAAACCCTGGTGAGTCTGTCAACAGAAATAGCCGCCGTTGGTGCTCGGCGACATTTTCGGTAACTCGTTCTTTCCGTGTAGAAAGGCCGCTATTAACCTTGAATTGAGAATACCGCGTGCCTCCAACTGTAGGTTAGTCTACCTGATATGAGATGGCATAGGCTGACATAATCACGATGTTATTCAATATTATCAAAAATGTTGTACAAACCACTACATAACAAGCCCATATATTATATTATTTGGTTATAATAATAATAGTTCCCGCATTGAATAAATTACTGAAGTTGTCGAACAAGAAAATTCGCACGTAATTCTCCGACTTCATGGTATAGTGTTTCCTGGTGTGGGATGTTCGTGAGTGATGGATGATTTTTCGATTCGACGCACTGTCCTTTCAGGTTGGTACTACAACTCCACAATGCACTACTTCAAGAAGTTCGAGAATATGAGGATTCCGGAGTTTTTTTTTATGTAATCCGGTATGGGTGGCTGAGTCAGAGAGGCCAAAGCACATGCCCTGACTAGCCAATATCACCTCCGAGAAGGTAGGTGCCATACGGGACACTTCCCTGGATTGCCGGCTATACTGGACTAGAGAACACAGCCTATGCTGCTATTCGGCCATCTTACATCCAGTACGGTGGCACCAACCCAGTCGGCTACAATTTGAACCTACCACCTAGTAAGGGGCAAGAGAAGGGACCTACCGCGCTAGGGAGCTAGCGCGCGACACCAAGTACCACTCGAGCAAGGGAGAGATGCACATTCAGTACCCCGTGTGGCGCACCCGGCTCTCGGACGCTTTCCTTGCCGCCGGCGGCGGCGTCGAGATCGGCGGCAAGGTCCTCGACTACAACAACGGCGAGCGGCAGACCGGCTACTTCCTTATATAGCTCACTTAAAGCTCCTAAGCACCTAAGCCTCGGTAGCTCAGCGGTGCGGTCGGTCGACTGTTATTAAGCAAGGCCCTGGGCATTGGCTGTTGTTGGACTCCAGTGGCAGTGATGGCTTCATCCCCGGCTCTCGACTTCGGTCGGGGGTTCCTTCGGGTGGACGGGTAGTGGCTCGGATCGGCTGTGGGAAAGGCTTCAGTCTGTGTTTCCCATGGGATTATTTCGGAAGAACGGTACAGCTATGGGGCCTCGATCTGGCATACATGATCACTGTACTCGCAAGAGTGCAGGGATAGACGTCTGTATTTTATAGCCGCAAGGCTGGTATTTCTGGACGTATATAAACAAAACGTAAGAGACTATAAAATGATAGTATATCCTCTGTTCTTAAGCAACCCTGGGCGCGGTCAGTACTTGTTTGGATGGGTGACCGCTAGAACGTTGGAGGCTGACCGTGATTCGGATTTCACGTTAAACTGTAGGTCCCTTCCCTTCTTACCTTACTGGGTGGAAGGGTTTATCCCGGCCGGTTTGGTGCCACCGCACTGAACGAAACGCCGGTCGAAACGGCTATGTAAATAGTTCGCGTTTTCCGTCCAGTTCAATGTAGCCGACATGAAATGAAGGGTAGCACTGACATGGCACCTAGTTCACCCGGTGTTATGCGCTGACATCACAGATGTTGCAGGTGATGAAGCCAACGGTGTCGGTTTCCATAAAAAAAAACTATGAAGAACGGCACCAGGATGAGCGCCAGCAGAGCCTTCCTTCGCCGCATCAAGGGAAGATCCAACTTCCACATCCTCAAGAACACGATGGTCACGCGCATCCTCATCGACCCGGCGACCAAGCGCGCGTACGGCGTCAGACTTCTGAGGCAAGGGAAAGAAATCGTGGTGAAGGCGAAGCGGGAAGTGATCGTGTCCGCAGGAGCGATCAACTCGCCGCAACTCCTCATGATCAGTGGCGTCAGGCCGCGGGACACCTGGACGCGATCAGTGGATGGACGGGTGACGGATCGACCGTTGGATGCTGACCTTGGTTCGGATTCCACGTAAAACTGTAGGTCCCTTCCCTTCTTACCTTACTGGGTGGTAGGGTTTATCCCGGCCGGTTTGTACCACCGCACTGAACGAAACGTCGCGTCGGTCGAAACGGTTATGTAAATAGTTCGCGTTTTCCGTCCATTTCAGTGTAGCCGATATGAAATGAAGGGAAGCACTGACATGGCACCTTATTCACCCGGTATTATGGGCTGACATCACAGATGCAACATCTGTACGTTAATTGCACATAAAAAATATAGGAAAAGGTACAACTTAACGCCACAGGAATAATTCTTGTATTCTTGGTATAATTCTCTTCCAGCAACTTTTGAGATATATCACGTAAGAGGGGTAGATAACGTGAATTTAGCGGCGGGTGGCCGAGTGGTTTGGGCATCGGCTTCTCAGAGAGTCGCATAGCGGATCTTCAAATCGCGGGTTAATAGCCTTTCCCCAGCAACATTAGTCCACCTCCAAGCCGGACTGGCACCCCCTCGAGGGTGAAATTGGCTGCGCCTGAGGTTGCGACCTCGGACAGAGCCACCCAGTTCGGTAGCAATAAAAAAAAAATATGCGAGAGATCCGAGGTTCGAATCCGGTCGGCGTGTACCCATGAGTTTTTTCTGACGAAAACATTTACGTGAATACCTGCTGCTTCACCGTTCGGAACCGGTGTAAAACTGTAGGTCCCTTCCCTTGTCCCTTACTAGGTGGTAGGCTCAAATTGTAGCCGACTGGATTGGTACCACCGTACTGGATGTAAGATGGCCGCATAGCAACCTCGGTTGTGTTCTCCTCTAGTCCAGTATAGCCAGCAATCCAGGGAAGTCTTCGGTATGGCACCTACCTTCTCCGAGGTGATATTGGCTGGTAGGAGCATGCGCTTTGGCTCCTCCGACTCAGCCACCCATACCGGATTACATAAAAAAATAAAAGAATAAGATTTGCATGTGTAAGAAAATTAAATGTTAGCAATTACGAATATACACATTATTATAAGATTTAATGTTATTATAATCAATATTACATTGGCACAAATGCTATTCGGTACGTTTCGGCATTACGATTAAATCTAACAACTGCATAGTTACGATTCATCGTAAACTGATCATCACAGATTTTTGCGTGATATACTGGCACGTTTAACAACTTAATTTAACATACAATTCTGTTAATTTATGCTACCTAAAATTACGCTAGCCATGCCTGTGGTTTCGCTCGCGCTAAAGTTGAACGAAACGTCAAATTTATTTTTTTATGCACATAACCAAACACCAGCCCATCTTTTTTTTTTTTTTATGGAAACTGACACGGTTGGCTACATCCCCTGCAACATCCGTGATGTCAGCCCATAACACCGGGTGAACTTGGCGCCACGTCAGTGCTTCCCTTCGGTCGTGCCGTCTACACTCTACTGGACGGAAAACACAAACTATTTACATAGCCGTTTCGACCGACCTTTCATTCAGTGCGGTGGTACCAACCCGGGCGGGTTAAACCCTACCACCTAGTAATATAAGAAGGGAGTCATATCCCTTAGTCGTCCCTTTTACAACATACACGGGGAGAGATGCAGTGGGACTATTCTTTTAAAGTACCGGCCCCACACGGTACATCCCCCCATCTTCACAGACTCCACCTTTTGCCAAACAGCGAATGTCAATATTGCAACCACCATGATGCCGACACGTCACATCTTATATTGAGTTGCCAGAAGTTCGCTGTCCAACGATTATTCCTGGCAGCAGATATACAAGTACAAGGCACACAAGATTTATAAATATTCTCAGATGAAAAAATTGCAATTAATGAATTATTAACCAAACGAAAATATTATAAAAGCCTGTACAAATATATAATAAATACAGTGGAAAATATATAAAGAAAAGAAAATTTAAGAAATGGCAGAAGGACCTGGCATCCAAGCCAAGAATTAATAAAAAAAAACCCCCGGTATGGTTGGATAAATGTTATCATGTATTTTTGTTTGGTTTACATTTAAATATATAAAAAACTATATTATTAATTATTTAAATGTAAACCAAACAAAAATACATGGTAAGTATGGTTGGATAAATGTTATCATTGGATAACATTTATCCAACCATTCCGGGGGTTTTTTTTATTAATTTTTGGCTTGGATGCCAGGTCCTTCTGCCATTTCTTAAATTTTCTTTTCTATAGAACATAATATTATTATGTTACTTAGTATAGGTTTTTCATTTGTAAGTTTATTTTCTTTCATTAATAATCTTATTATTGAAGTAACGTTTTTTTTATTCTATTGAAATAAATAAAAAAATCCCACTTTTGTAAAATATTTATTACATCTTGTATTTTTTGTATATTTTATTATTTTTGTTATGTACTGCAATATGTGAATTTTGTATTTTACTCATTTTAAAATTTACGGATCACAGCAACATTTATTTATGTATAATCTGTGGTACACACCCAGGTTAAAGGATTCGGGAAACACACTCGCCGGAAGACAGTTCCACACCCTAGCGGTGCGACAAAGAAACGATTTAGAGAACCGATGGGTTCTCAAAAGCCCAATGTCAACAACAAAAGGGTGCTGAGTCTCTCTGCGACGAGTCAATGCGGAGATAGGACGGGTGGCAGGGAATAAGGGATGCCAGTTCCACAGAGCAGCGCCCGTGATAGTATCTGTAAAACAGACTAAGCGAACCTACAAATCGTCTGTGACTCAGAGACTCCAAACCATCTGTAAGTTTTGGTAAGTATTAAATTAAGACAACCCGCAGCGCAGCCCAAACCGGTGGGTCTAGGAAGCATTAAATTTTGCATAGGAGTTCCTTATATAACGCAGGTGAGCACTAAGAAATTTGAAATTAATACCCTAAGAGGGAGGGTGAGAGCGAGCAAGGGAGCAGAGAGGGTGGGAAGTAGAGAGGAAATTTATTGTGTTTACTCAAATTAAGCATAAACTACAATGCGAGCGAAGCCGCGAGCAAAAAACTAGTATCATACATAATATAACTAGCTTTTGCCCGCGGGTTCGCTCGCGTGAAATTCGGATTTAAAAATAAGAAAGTAAGTAAGACCGCTACCATACCTTTACTTCGGCGCGCGGAACAATTCGGTTTGTATGAGAGCCACATCTTAGCGTAACCGGAACTGAATTTTATTAAGCCTATCCTGTGTCCCGTATAGTCAAATGTGCTTGTAATAAGTTTGATCGAATTTGGATGATCGGTTTAAGAGTTATGGAGGAACATACATACATACAGAAAATATTTTTCTAAAAATCGTCAATTTAGTTTTAGTATCATACATAGAGTCTACAAATGCAACATCTCATAAAACAAAGTAACTTACTCTATGACCATCCCTTACAGATTTATTATTAGTATTGATGATTGATGGATGATTGATACAGAAGTGATATACCGTGGCGTGGTAGGTACCAACTCTATTAGTCACGTTCGTGCTGTGTTTCCCATCCAAGCGTCTTAACCTTATTAGGTAGGCGGTAGGCGTGATAGTAATTTAATATCAGACACTTAGCGCAGATGGCGTGAGCGATGTGGGTCTCTAATGCTGGGTATTGGACTCTACGTTCGTTTTTTGTCGAGATTACTTGTTATGATCGGACATATCTCGTTGCTACTTGTCTTGTTTCGAAGCGCAAAATATGGTAGGTACGCAAAATTACCTTACTAGGTGGTAGGGTTTATCCCGCCCGGGTTGGTATCACCGCACTGAATGAAACGTCGGTCGAAACGGCAATTTTTTTTTTTTTTTTGGAAACTGACACGGTCGGCTGCATCACCTACAACATCCGTGATGTCAGCCCATAACACCGGATGAACTTGGTGCCACGTCAGTGATTCCCTTCGGTCGTTCCGGCTACACTGAACTGGACGGAAAACACAAACTATTTACATAGCCGTTTCGATCGACCTTTCATTCGGTGCGGTGGTACCAACCCGGGCGGGTTAAACCCTACCACCTAGTAATATAAGAAGGGAGTCATAATATCCCTTAGTCGCCTTTTACGACATACACGGGGAGAGATGCAGTGGGGCTATTCTTTTAAAGTACCCGGCCCACACGGTACAATATTATAGTCTCGGGTGATCGGGTCATTCAAGAGGGGTGTAAGTGAATATACTATAATAGGCAGTATCAAGGTTGGCATGCAACCCCCGCAGACGACCGATTTTTTTTATGTCATCCAATATGGATGGCTGAATCAGAGCACATGCTCCCACCAGCCAATATAACCTCGGAGAAGATAGCTGCCATACCGGAGACTTAACTTTTTAGATTTCTGGCTATACTGGACTAGAGAACACAGCCGAGGCTGCTATGCACGGCCATCTTAAATCCAGTACGGTGGTATCAACACAGTCGGCTACAATTTGAGCCTACCACCTAGTAAGGGGCGATGTCCATGAGCGTCGTTAGATACCTCATGGGTGGCTCGGCGCCGCATGTAGATTTTCCATTCTTTCTAATCATGTGTACTGGACAAAATAGGCAAATGCTTTTTTTTTCCAGTACAGTGTGGTACCAACGCAAGGGTAATCTTTGCACATTTGGAACCGGAACATCTATTTTAGTTAACCTTGAGTTTTTATCTCGTGTCTAATAAAAAATGCCTACGTTCGAATTAACATCGAATACTGTTATGAAAATAATGGTGTTTTTTTAATACAAAAAACTGACTTCACGAACACTCGGCGTATAGAATTTTGACGTTTTCGTTTTACGAGTAGTAATCCTTCTAAGCAATGATATTATAAGTTAAAAGGAGGTAGATAGGTTATCTGAGCTCCCAAGCGGCACATTAAATACAAGACCACAGTCCTGTCTGAAGTTAGTCGCCCACCAACTACGCACGCGTTCGGACCGCTAACCACGAGCCGCTAAGCCGCTAACACATCGAAAATGCCGTCGTGTGTAATGAGATTCTGCACTAATTGGAATAAGACTATTCGAGTCGGCGCATCACTTTATAGTTCTTCCTCTCAACTTTTCAAGGACGTGCCATGTGTGAGCACTGAATGTCATAGATAACCTATCTTTCCTAAAATATCATTGCTTCTAAGGATTAATTCTGAATCCTTTAACCTGTGGGTCTTCAAAGGTCGTCGTCGTATTTTGTTATTGGTTATTAAGACGAGAAGGAAGTTAACTTTCTCCATACAAAATTTTCTTTCGGCATTTATGTTTTTCGCCCCTAAACCTTATGCGATTTTTACAATTTTTTTATATTGAAAATGTCTTTTCGATCGCTTAAGTATAGTCCCCGATTTCCAGCGAGAGTGCGAATTGGCCCTGGTGTCGTGAGTTTTAAGGCTACGTCAATATTTAGGGTGTCAAATGACGCCTATCGACGAGGGCTAATTGTGAAAAAACAAAATAAACAAATTTGAGAGTTTTTGAGAAAATGGCAAAAAAACCGCTTAAAATAGCCCTTTTTATAGGGTTTAAAAAGGGCAATTTTAAAAATATTTCTAAATATACATATACTTTAAAATTTTATATTATTATATTGCAGATTGACTGGGGATGTTTTTTTTTTTATTTTTTCAAAAAAGTTCAAGTCGAGCGAAGCCGGCAAAAGCTAGTGTAAGTATAAATAAATATACAAATATACAATATATGTATTAACTCAAGTATTTATTTAACTAGCATGTAATATTAATAATTATTATTATTACTTACATGTATAATTCTTATTATCTTCAATTCTCACGCTTAACTCTTTGCTACTACCTACTTACATTCCACTATATTAATCTACAACATCCAAAGGTTGACTGTAAGAAATCTCTGTAAGGGATAAGTCCGCCTTTGCACCTTATGTAAATTCTCTAATGTACTATTTATTACTGTTATTATTGGAGCAATAAAGTATTTACATTCATACACTGTTAGCCGCGGCCAAGATGCGTCACACTGTCTCCACTCGGCGCGTATCGGTATCTCATCAGGACTGTTTTACGAGTATCTTTGTGTCTTCATAAATAAAACAGCTTCCTCGCGTGCGCGCGCAGTACAATGCCGGTAGGACACCGCACCGGCAAGGCTCGCCTTTGACCGCCACGACATCGAACCTTACCAACACCTTACCAATCCAAAGATTACTTAATAAAAATAATACTTAAACATAATTACATTCCGTGCATCAATCGTTAAAAGCATTATTTATGTATGATCAGAGTGACTGTGTAGATTTAAAAAAATAATGTGAATATATAAGCAGAGTGTTGAAAAGACCAATAAGGAATTAACAGTTACACTTCAACAGGGGAATATTGAGTCGTAAGTAATTTGTTTTTATACAATTTCCATTATTTATCAACACTTTACATACATACATATCACACACGCTGAATCCCGACAATCGGGGTAAGCAGAGTAATCGGTGTTGTGCTGCAAGTACTAGTAAATTACAGCCAGTGGCGGCTGGTGAATTCAGTGACCGGTAGTGCGCTAAGTTACCTACTTAAAAACCAAATTTCCCAACACATTCCCGTCATGTTATTTTAAGATCGGGACTTCCGAATTTTTAAACGCCTGCGTTTTATTATGTACGTACCTAGTATGAATATTCTCAAGACATTCAATGCGTTGCAAAAAACAAGAAAAAAAATTCCAAACAAGTTTTTAAAATTATTTTTAGTACCTTTATGAAAACACCCATAGAACACAACACTACAGCAGCTTTCAAAAAGAAAACAGTAGTAATGTCCCAAAAATAAGAAAATATATAAAAATTAAAGCATTTGAAAAGTAGGAATTTAACCCGGGATCACCTGATTGTAAAGCCCTACCTTTAACCAACGCTTAGGCAAATATCGGCACCACTTAATTCACAGTATCACGTGACAGAAAGCACAATACCTAATCATATCCCATTTTAAATATTCGCGCGCTAACGGGTATGTGACATCACATGACAGCGCGCTGACTCTACGTAGACGGCAAAGAGTTTGTAAGACGGACTCGCGCAAAACGAATCGCTCGCGACGCGACGTGTCGCACGCGCGGGTATTCACGATATAGCGTTCTTGTTTGGCGCTCGTGCGCCGCAGGCAGAACTCCATTTCGCCCATACTGTTTCTATGAAGTATCTTTTGTCTCACGCGCCAGCGGTGTTTTGCCGATCCCCATACATTTAGTATGGGAGACCCGCGTGCGTTTTAGAATCCGCACGGCGCGCGCGTTTACTCGCAAAAACGTGCCTTGTGATCTATAAAATAAGGTCGAATTCACATTCGCATTTATTTGGAGTACGATCTTTATGGTTTTAATGTAGTATGTTGTAAGATATTATTTATTTTGAGTGAAGTGAAGACTTCTCGTGGTATGGTAGTGCGGCGCACGAGCGCACTTTAGGACCAGCCGCCAGTGATTACAGCACAACACCGACCACCGACTGCCACGTTTCGCAAAGTATTCGAACAAGATTATATCGATCAAGCAGCAAGTAAGGCACGAAGACCCACCTGCTGCATCACTCGGTGGAAGTACGGTGCCAAGGTGAGAGGTGGCGATCCCGTCGCCCTTTAGCACGATATCTTGTCCTTATCCCTTAGTCGCCTTTTACGGCTATTCTTTTTAAGTACCGGCACCACACGGTATTCTATTATATTTTCTATTCTATTATATTATTATCTATTATATTCTATTATATATACACACTTTATTCTGATAAAATATAAAAAAGTTATATTAATAAATAACTAAAGATTAACTAAACCTTTTTTGTAGGTTTTCTGAATATTAATTTTAGATTAGTTTTAGTGTATTAGTGTATATAGTTGTATTTTGTAGATATTAATATTTCCAGCATTATTTTTATGAAAATAAATGCTTTTACAAGTCTTTTATACTAAAGAATTAAAACCTACCTAACAAACATTTAAATAACTATCAAAATGGGCGTTTTCAAATGCTCCTAGAACACTTGCGGCATTACCCCGCTATGGATGGCAAGGCTTACCCTTTGAATGAAGTAGGCCCTTTGATTGCGGAACACCAGTTGCGTCCACCAGCAGAGAACCAAGCCTCTTCAAGAGGCTTTTGGCTTCACTGCTCCATATATATCGGGGTATTCTATATTAGCAATTCATCGCTACTAGCATTTTCTAATGATCTCCGATTGGATTCTCAATGCGTTCAGTGGGACAGAGCTGCGGCTATTGCAATTTTTGCGATAATCGCTAATGGACTTAAAATCTGCCCTGAATTTGAAGCTTAGCATTCAGCACAGGCTGTGTCTGGTCCTTTTTTTCTTAATTTATTATGCACCTTTCCTCTTTCTTCAATTATCATAAAATATAAGTATATATAACAAGTGCAGCCAGCAATCCAAAGGGAATTCTCCGGTATTAGCACTTTCTTGGATATTGGTTAGTCAGAGGTCAGAGCGTGCGCTTTGGCCCCTCTGACTCAAACACCCATACCGGCCTTTCTTCTTTCTTCAATTATCATAAAATATAAGTATATATAACAAGTGCAGCCAGCAATCCAAAGGGAATTCTCCGGTATTAGCACTTTCTTGAATATTGGTTAGTCAGAGGCTGCTGAGGTTAGGCAGATGCTCTGAGCATGTGCTTTGGCCCCTCTGACTCAGACACCCATACCGGATTACACATATGTATATAAACCAGTGGAATTGAGAATATAATAATTGTTTCGTTCAATATTCCTAGTAAATAAACCGAAGTTTCTACGGCCCGTGTAACGTACGCCAATATATTATAAATATCCTTTTAACTCGAGAACCACTTTATCGATTTACATGCGGTGTTCACTGTTACGTTCTGTCACTTCTCATGATGGTTCTAGGCTATAAATCATAACGATGGCCTGAGCTGTGAGCAAAAAGTCACGCGATGCGAAGCCGCGGGCAAAACTTATTTATGTTAGTCTATCCATCAACGGCCCCTAACAGTACCTACAAAAAAACTATTTAAAAAAATATAAAAACCGCCTTCAAAAATGTATGAAATAAAAAAATAAAAATCGAACCCTAGAGTTGAAGGCGGTCGGTTATTTTTGCTTGCTTTAGCACCACCGCCTTCAACTCTAGGGTTCGATTTTTATTTTTTTGACGTGACGCGCAATGATACGAGACAAGACCGCGTCCGTGAGCTTGGGGTCGCCAATTAAGCGAATTACCCGACGTTTAATAGAGTCCGAGGAAGCCAATAAGCCGTTAAATTATATCCTTACCTTTAATAAAATCCATCGTCTGCTTTCTGTATGTATGTATATATGTCTGTCTGTCCGCTTATAACTCGAGAACCACTGGACCGATTTTAATAAAAAAAAAGTTATACGGATAGCTTGATTCTTCCCATCAACTATAGGCTACGTACTATCACGCAAAGTGTCTTATGAAGTTAGCAGAGAAGTGAAATATGAGAGCGGGCGAAGCCGCGGGCACAGCTAGTTCAGTACTAAAGAGCGCAATCGCTTTAGTGATTTTTGTAGGTGCTGTTAGGGGCTGTTGATGGATAGACTAACATAAATAAGTTTTGCCCGCGGCTTCGCATCGCGTGACTTTTTAACCGACTTCAAAAAAAGGAGGAGGTTCTCAATGCGACTGTATTTTTTTTTATGTTTGCCCCTTCAGAACTTTCGACTGGGTGAACCGATTTTGATGATTCTTTTTTTATTTGAAAGGTGGTGCTTCCCGTGTGGTCCCATTTCAATTTGGTCAAGATCGGATTGGAAAGCGAGGCGGAATCGCGAAGCCGGAGGCCGAGCGATTCCGCCGAGTACATTAATAGCAAAACAATAACTGTGAAATAAAAATCTATTTAAAAAAATATAAAAACCGCCTTCAAAAATGTATGAAATAAAAAAATAAAAATCGAACCCTAGAGTTGAAGGCGGTCGGTTATTTTTGCTTGCTTTAGCACCACCGCCTTCAACTCTAGGGTTCGATTTTTATTTTTTTATTTCATACATTTTTGATGGCGGTTTTTATATTTTTAAATAGTTTTTTATTTCACAGTTTTTTTAGTAATTTTTATTTGCTATTAATGTACTCGGCGGAATCGCTCGGCCTTCGGCCTCGCGATTCCGCCTCGCTTTCCAATCCGATCTTGACCAAAAAAAAAATGGGACCACCTTGGAGCTAGACTGAACCGAACACAAACAGAATCCTCGAAATCGGTTCACAATTGGGGAAGATATTGCTGAACATACAAAAAAAAAAAAGACATACACCCGAACATTTTTGTAGTCGGTTAAAAAGTATAAAAACCCTCTTCAAAAATGTATGAAATAAAAAAAAAATTAACGCTAGAGTTGAAGCCGGTCGGTGATTTTTGCTTGCTTTAGCACCGCCTTCAACTCTAGGGTTCGATTTTTTTTATTTCATACATTTTTGAAGGCGGTTTTTATATTTTTTTAAATAGATTTTTATTTCACAGTTATTGTTTTGCTATTAATGTACTCGGCGGAATCGCTCGGCCTCCGGCTTCGCGATTCCGCTTCGCTTTCCAATCCGATCTTGACCAAATTGAAATGGGACCACACGGGAAGCACCAGCTTTCAAATAAAAAAAGAATCATCAAAATCGGTTCACCCAGTCGAAAGTTCTGAGGGGGCAAACATAAAAAAAAATACAGTCGCATTGAGAACCTCCTCCTTTTTTTGAAGTCGGTTAAAAAGTCACGCGATGCGAAGCCGCGGGCAAAACTTATTTATGTTAGTCTATCCATCAACAGCCCCTAACAGCACCTACAAAAATCACTAAAGCGATTGCGCTCTTTAGTACTGAACTAGCTGTGCCCGCGGCTTCGCCCGCTCTCATATTTCACTTCTCTGCTAACCTCATAAGACACTTTGCGTGATAGTACGTAGCCTATAGTTGATGGGAAGAATCAAGCTATCCGTATAACTTTTTTTTTATTAAAATCGGTCCAGTGGTTCTCGAGTTACAAGCGGACAGACAGACATATATACATACAGAAAGCAGACGTTGGATTTTATTAAAGGTAAGGATATAATTTAACGGCTTATTGGCTTCCTCGGACTCTATTAAACGTCGGGTAATTCGCTTAATTGGCGACCCCAAGCTCACGGACGCGGTTTTGTCTAGTATCATTGCACGTCACGTCACGAGCGTTGGGTAAAGGTATATTTTTCCAAATAAGCTGCGCCGCCACGGGCGAACGATGATTCCCTCCCTACAGCTTTATGTTATAGGTATTATTACTCCAGTATTTTCTTCGCTGTGGCACAGAGCTGTCGTAATACAATGGCCGGTGCTATGAAGAATTGGCTACCCTCATCCCTCTGCCCCGATCCATATCGGGGCAGATTCCATGTTTAATGTTGGACTGCTGATATTGCATGGAATTTAGTGCAAATGTTGACGATTTCTATAGAACGATGGATTTTTCACATAGGTGTACAATGCCCGCTGAAATAAAATACCTTTGACTTTGACTTTCCGGTCACACTCGCCGGTCACACGCCGGTTTTTTTAGGTTTCCGCATCCGGTATACGGAAGCCTATTACTAAGCCTACGCCGTCTGTCTGTCTGTCCGAGGGCTGTATCTCTTGAACCGTAATAGGTAGCCGGTTGAAATTTTCACAGAATATGTGTTATTATGGCGGATATAACAACAAATAATAAAAAACAGAAAAAGTTAAAAATTAAGGGGGTTCCCATACAAGAAACGTGTTTTTTTTTATTTTTGTGTTGTGGAAACCTCGTGCACGAGTCCGACTCGCACTTGGCCGGTTTTCAAAATCGTTCTCCAGCGCCTTGCGGCGAGAGTTTGCAACGTTCTTCCGGTGTGCGTGTTCCCTAGCTCCTCTTCCCCAAAACCTGAAGAGAGCTTAGAGGCAAGCGATTTCCCTCCAATGAACAGGTCCATGCCGCCGTTCCTGAATATTTTCAATCCCCGACGCAAAAAGAGGGCTGTTATACGTTTAACGTGTGTGTGGATGTGTCTGCCTGTGGCATCGTAGCTCCCAAACGGATGGACCGATTTGGATGCGGTTTTTTTTTTCTATTAGAAAGCTGGTTTATCGGGATGGTTCTTAGCTATGTTTCTAATTAAGTAATCAAGTAATTAATTAATAAAAAAAATTATTATCTTAAAAAGTGGACCAATTTGAGTGCTGTTCTTTCTTAAAGCTTGAAATAACAGTTAAATTTCAAATTCAAAAAGCCACGACCCTTAAAAAGTAAAAAATAATTTTCCGTTTACTTTTTTTTACTAAAGTAAATAAAATATAAAAACTTACGACTATAAAAACTTAGACGACTTATAAAAATATTTTCTGTAAGTACGTATCCGTTCCTCCATAACTCTTAAACCGATCATCCGAATTCTATGAATGTAATAGCGCATTTAACTATTATAATAAGTGACACAGAATAGGCTAAATAAAATTCAGTTCCGGTTACGCTAAGATGTCATACAAACCGAATTGTTCCGCGCGCCGAAATAAAGGTAACGCAGGAACGCAGCTCGGCCTTCTTTCTTACTTACTTTCTTGTTTTTAACTACGAATTTCAGGCGAGCGAAGCCGCGGGAAAAAGATAGTTATTAATATATAAATCAATGGTCCCTTCGGCTCGGCTCACTATGGAGCCCTAAAAAGGGCATAACGATACCTCTCACCTTGAAATCCGCAAGCCCCCTAGGGCATGGGACCTCGGCGAGGCGGCCTGTAGGAAAGATGCCAAACTGGTTATCATAATGTACGTGATCGGTGTACGACCTTTGTTCCAGTGCGACTCCAAAACTATTACAAGGCAGACGTACGAGTATACAGGGTGTCCAAAAACTCAACGTCAAGCGGGAACCAGGGAGTAGGCCAGTTTATGCTTAGCCAGGGAAAAATAAGAAAAAAAATCGGAGTCATTTGTTTTTTATGATGTGAGCATTTTTTTAAAAACGTTGAAAATCTCTCGTGCAACATTTTTAGGTATTAGTACGACTACAAATTTGCAATATAATTGTAAATTTTTTTTTATTGATAGCCTAAATAACTCTGCTATTGATCAGTATCCCAAATAAAACCAGAATGCCTGTACTCATTTTTAAGTTTCCGGATTAACAGTAGGTTTAAAGACTTACATAAGTCGAGGTTTCGCCCGCTACGTCACGGGCTTCATCAGAAACTGCGGGAGTTCCTGGAGCCGACGTCTGGTGTCCGTTTTACCATGACCTTAAAAATGAATATAATTAATAACAGTGTAAACTTAAAAACATTAGAATGCCTGTAGTTTTACCAAAAAAATATTCAGTTAAATTTTTTTCTAAAAAAATAAATGACTCGGATTTTGTTTTCTTATTTTTCCCTGGCTAAGCATAAACTGGCCTACTCCCTGGTTCCCGCTTGACGTTAAGTTTTGGGACACCCTGTATAATAATTACATAAATGAAAAAGGTCTTTATTACGTATGTACTTACCTAGGTACATATGTATACATGTTATTTAGCTATATAATCACTTATCACTGAATAAATGACTTTGACTTTGACTTTATTTTTCTTCAAAATTGTTATTTATTTGTTATTGTTTGTTAGTTATTATCAAGTTTTATTTTTACTGTTATTTATTATCTAGCTAGAGTGTGTTTTGTAATATGGTTTTGTGTCTTCTTTCATTCAATAAACGGTTATATTTATTTATTATTATTTATTTATACAGAAATAATTTCTGTATTATGAAGAAAAAAAAACAGCTATTGTCTGCTTACTATTTTTGGGAATGGTCGTAAATGAAGGTTTTACAGCATTTCAATCTAAAAATTTAATAAAAGTCGCCCAGATTGTGACCACCACGCTAAACCAAACTTGGTCAAAATGGCTGTGTATGTGTATAGTTAGTGTTTTCAGCCCAGTTCGGTGTAGCCGGCACGGCCAAAGCAAAGCACTGACGCGGCACCTTGTTCCTTTGGCGAAAAATTATAAAACATATACATTAATAATTTAATACGTTATATTTTTACAATAGAAATTGCCGCAAAAATAGGGAATGTTTGGATTTTTTTTCTATCGAGCGAAGTTAAAGAACTGTTTCAACGTCGAGGTTCACTAAAGATAATCCCTCCAATAATCCTGTAGATTTCAAACGACGGATTAAATTAATGTTCATTGAAAAGTATTATTACACTATTAAGGATGCATTAACTGACCGTAATTTTATCTAAGAGTTTGACCATAGTTAAACCACACAAGTTAGCCGTCTTCATACAAACGCGCCGATTTCGCACTCACACAAGCGCGCGCCTGCGCACGCTGTCTGTACACAACCACTACATGCATTCTCACTGTCTCTCGCGCGTAGTCAGTGATGGTCGCCCCGCCCCCGTGCTCGGTGACGCACACCACGTGACGGCCGCTGCCTGCCGCCTGCCGCTTCCCGATAGAAAGTATTATTATTCGAATTTTATTTTATTGCACTAACTTAATGGCTCCGCGTTTCTGCAGTGTGTACGCGGCTGCATGAATAGATCAGGTTCAGGCTCGAATCGCGAGTTAACATTATTCTCATTACCTGCTCCCATCGAAAGGTAAGTAACATAAAAAATATTATTAAAGTATGTAGTTAAATTATGTAAGTTATTAATACGAGTAGGTACTAAGCGAAGGAATTGACTTGAGGGCTCGGTAACGTCAGAGCAAAGTACCTATTAGTATTTAATTATAGTATTAATTAGTTATTAATAGCTAGGTACTAGCTGCAAAAACCATTCGCGAACCCCGGCATCGGGCGCGGCCGCGCGGCGCACGCGACGGCTGCGCCGCCGCGCGCGGGCCCGCGGTTGTCGACTTGTTCAGACTTGTTAGAGATACCACGCACAACGCAATTTCGCGCGGTTTTGTCTTCTATAAATGGCCACAGCTCCTACCGCGGACACTTTCATGACTGCTAGCGACCAACCAAGTTATTAAGTAATTCATTAAAATAACAAAAATAAAAATATAAGTTATTAAGTAATAATAAAACAAAATTAATAAATACATTTTAAAATTATTTATTTGCTACTTTTTTTATTAAGATTAATAATTATATTAATCTATAATTCTAAATATATTTTCTATAATTTTTATAGTTATAAATTTTGTGCCCACTTATTAATTCTCTTCATCGTCCGCGACTACAAAATCTTTGTCCAAAGACGGACGTGAGTTAAAGTTGAATTTTGACATTGCATTAATTTTTGGGAGGTTAAAGTTAAAAAAAAAATTTACCCGACTGCGCGAAGCAAAAATGAAGGGTTATCTTTTTAGCAATTTATGTGTGTGTATGTTTGTTTTTACGTATGTTCCACCGTAGCGCCAGAACTAAGCATCCGATTATTGAGTGGGGTATCGTTATCAAGGGCTCAAACATCAAAATAACATCGTTCACTGTCTATCGAAAATACAGCTTTCGAAAATATACCTTAACGCCAGTATATAATAAATCTATGACAACTCATATATTCTGTTAGAGTAAAATTTTGGGAGCTGGCTCTTGGTCTATAAATAAAAAATACATAAATGTACATAATAATTTTAAAGAATAGCATTTCCACCATGATGGGCTCACTGCCTGTCAATTGTGTTAGTGTCGTGAGTTGTGACATCCCTGGAGGCTCGGCGCAGCGTAGGTAGTTATTTTAAAAATGGCCTCCAGTTATCTTACTCGTCTTCTTTTACTATGGTTTGACTACTGTTTTTTCCACTAATAAACTTTGACAATTTGACATTTGGATACACTTTGTATCATTAAATATTTTTTTATATGACTTATTACATCTTTGCAATAAATGTAAACTAATTTTTATTTATTTTTTGACTTGATATAATATGAAGTATCAAAATTGACGATGGCACTATACACCAGATATAGGTAATTTAAATAGGCAGTGTGGTCAGATTCTTCAGTATTCATGTTTATGCTGTAAATATTAATGCTCTTGTGAGCGTTAGTATGGGTTAATTATTTGTAAGTTACTATAATATAATACTTATAAGGTACTAACAAAACATTGTGACTTGCGAAGTTTGTTTGTCAGTTCTTCTTCGCATTGAATTTAGAACTGGCGGAATTTTCGACATGTCCAAGCGTAGGTTACCTACCTATGGCTGAAATTATACAATAAACAAAAAAAAACAACAATTGAAAACCTAGAGTATTCCCTATACTTATCTTTAACTTTTCATATGTCTGCATCGAGGTCTGAATCAATCCTACGGTACAGATGACCCGAGGAGTAGAGGTTTAACTCTTTTAATTCCTTGAAGTGATTTACTCCACAACATTATTACACTTCCTACACTTGAGGGGGTTTACAGACAAAACGTCTTATTTCCGCATATTTATTTATTTTTATTTTTAAGGAAATCATGTTACCATCAGTGCAGGAAACGAATAAAACGGGTATCTCATGAACCGATTGGCATTTTACATTTCCTGGGTTGCCTGTTTTTTGGCATTTCTGGCTAGTGATGTTGTGAATGGAAAACATTCACAGATCTCATGCATTACATGAACTTCGGGTACATTGAAAATGACTTCATAAGTATATCCATACACGAAAACCATTTTAACTACTCACACTGCAAGATAAAGACAACTCGTAGCTCGCGTAACGGAAAATAAAAAAAAAATCACAACTCCCAAATTTTTCACGTTTTTTAAAAAAAACACATCTTCAGATATTGAGTTAATCTACAATATAAAAATATAAAAGTTTAAAATATATATTTATAAATATGTTTAAAAGAGCCCTTTTAAAACCGGCTATTTTAAGCAATTTTTTTCGATTTTCTCAAAAACTGTCAAAACTTTTTTCATTGTTTTTTTTTTCACCATATTGTAGCCCTTGTTGATACACGTCATTTGACACCCTAAATATTTACGTAGCCTTAAAACTCACGACACCAGGGCCAATTCGCACTCTCGCTGGAAATCGGGGACTATACTGAAACGATCGAAAAGACATTTTCAATGTAAAAAACCCATTATATTTTCACGAATATTTACCACCATAGCAAATTCGTATAAGCATAATTTAATTTAAACAATAATACAATATGCTTCCATCATGCAGATTTCAATATTTCTAGCTCTAACACATTAGACTATTGTTAGACTACTGTTGTTAAGCACACCTGGGCGCGGTCAATACTTGGGTCGACCGTTGGAGGCTGACCATGGTTCGGATTCCACGTAAAACTGTAGATCCCTTCCTTAGTTTCTTCCCTTCCCTTCCTTACCTTACTAGGTGGTAGGGTTCATCCCGCCCGGGTTGTTACCACCGCACTGAAATAAACGTCGGTCGAAACGGCTATGTAAATAGTTCGTGTTTTCCGTCCAGTGCAGTGCAGCCGACATGAAATGAAGGGAAGCACTGACATGGCACCTAGTTCATACGGTGTTATGGGATGACGTCACGGATGTTGTAGGTGATGTAGCCAACCGTGTCAGCTTCCATAAAAAAGACTAAGATCCAGTTTAAAAAAAAATACCTAACACAAAAATTTAACACCAATGGAATTTAACACGTTTTACTACTAACCTCCTCAGACATTCCTCAAGTGTATATAGAAAACAAGATTTGCCATACAGTTTCATTCAAACCTGCAAGTAGACGCGGAAATCCTGACCTCTTGTAACGTTGTCGTCGGGCATGCTTTGTCATTGAAATTAGCATATAGACCGCGGCGTGGTAGCAATTTCGCAAAACGCACGACGATAACAGTGGGCTGCGCGCGTTCATACGCGGAAATACACCAACGCGTCCCTAACCGTGTCTTACTATGTATCAGCAAAGCCCCATGGTTCTGTTATAGTTTAAACAGTCAGTTTAAATTGAACAGAACTATGCTTCTGTGAAACAGGAGATCCACCAGTATCAACAATTTCTGAAAAAGGCTCTACAGGTGTCCCAAAACTCAACGTCAAGCGGGAACCAGGGAGTAAGGCCAGTTTATGACTAGCCAGGGAAAAATAAGAAAAAAAAAATGAGTCATTGATTTTTTTAGAAAAAATTTAAATGAATATTCTTTTTGGTAAAACTACAGGCATTCTGGTTTTATTTGGGATACTGATCAATACCAGAGTTATTTAGGCTACCAATGCAATGTTGTAGTCGTAGTACCTACCTAAAAATGTTGTACGAGAAATTTTCCAAAAATGCCCATATCATAAAAAACAAATGACTCAGATTTTTTTTCTTATTTTTCCCTGGGTAGTCATAAACTGGCCTATGGTTCCCGCTTGACGTTGAGTTTTGGGATACACCTGATTTTATTTTTACTTTTACTTTTGATTTTATGTAATCAGAAATTATCAAGCTTAAACTATAGTTATCCAACCTATTCTGTAGGTAATTTATTGAAAGAACCGGGAAAATGTGGAACGCACTCCCTGCCCATCTATTTCCTCCCAAGTACAGCTTGGGGTTTTTCAAAAGGAGCGTGAAAAGGCTCCTGTCAGGCCGGCATGGCATTCGCAATCCCCGTGCATCACAGAATGTCCATGGGCATCATTAGACATTTACTTGTAGGTGAAACAATGCCACATGTCGCGCTACCCATAAAAAAAATTCTATCTTAACACAAACTGTAAGCGGTGGTGTCTAAAAAACCCTGCGAAGTTTCTTGCCGGCTCTTCTTTGTGGGTGTAATCGGACCTGATTGTAAAAACCAAACAGAACAAATTAAATGAATGATGATTAATGAATATAATGAACGAATGATGAATATAGAATAAAGCACCTGCAAGTGCCAAATGTAAAGGAGGAAATCCAGAAGCTGTCAATAAAATACAAGATCCGTCTCCAGCAGCACGTAAATACGCGATATTATAAGTATAAGTTATAACTTTATAACATTAGTGGACGCTTACACGCTGACTGACTAAAGCATTAATTTCTATTTTATTAATAAACACAATTATTTGCATTTCGTTATCTTTTTGTTGAAAGTAGACTTTTTGGGAATTGTCCTTTTGGGAAGTTGTCCTTTTGGGAATTGTCCTTTTGGGAAGTTGTCCTTTTTTTTTATGGAAACTGACACGGGTGGCTACATCACCTACAACATTCGTGATGTCAGCCCATAACACCAGATGAACTTGGTGCCACGTCAGCGCTTCCCTTCGGTCGTGCCGGCTACACTGAACTGGACGGAAAACACAAACTATTTACATAGCCGTTTCGACCGACCTTTCATTCAGTGCGGTGGTACCAACCCGGGCGGGTTAAACCCTACCACCTAGTAATATAAGAAGGGAGTCATATCCCTGTCCTGTCCTTTTGGGAATTGTCCTTTTGGGAAGTTGTCCTTTTGGGAATTGTCCTTTTGGGAAGTTGTCCTTTTGGAAATTGTCATTTTGGGAAGTTGTCCTTTTGGAAATTGTCCTTTTGGGAAGTTGTCCTTTTTAGGAAGTTATCCTTTTGGGAAGTGGTAGGTCCGTATGAGCCGAAAGGAACGCAAGTATGGCTTTTATTTAACTAGCATGCACTTATGTTTTTTTTTATGGGAACCGACACGGTTGGCTGCATCACCTACAACATCCGCGATGTCAGCCCATAACACCGGGTGAGCTAGGTGCCATGTCAGTGCTTCCCTTTCATTTCACGTCGGCTACCACTGAACAGGACGGAAAACGCGAACTATTTACATAGCCGTTTCGGCCGATTCGGTGCGGTGGTACCAACCAGGGCGGGATGAACCCTACCACCTAGTTAGGTAAGAAGGGAAGGGACTTAAAGTGTTTGTACATGTACTTGCATCACTGCTCTAAGAGCCGACTTAGCCACCTCCGGCTAAAATGTAGGTGCTCATTAACTCTTGTCAAATTAACCGACAGACAGACAGACGACCGTGTGGGGCCAGTACTTAAAAGGAATAGCCCCACTGTATCTCTCCCCGTGCATGTCGTAAAAGGCGACTGAGGGATAAGGGCAAGATGCTGTGTATAAGGGCGACAGGCTAGCCACCTCTCACCTTGGCACGGTCCTTCCACCGAGTCTTGTAGCAGGTGGGTCTTCGTGCCTTAATGCGTGCGTGCGTGTCTTGCTGCTTAATAGATACTCGTATCATGTCCGAATACTTTGCTAAAATGTGGTAGTTGGTGTTCTGCTGTAATTTACAAGAGTACTTGCAGCACAACACCGATTAATCTTACCACGATCTTAAATTTCGTACTTATCAATGGGCACTTTTTTTATGGTAAGCACGACATATGGCGCGCGCCAGACTAACGCAGAGGTGTAGTCCGACGGCGCTCACGGGCATTGGGATATTTACGGGGGCTGCGAATACCATGAATACTTTGCACTTGCTACTTTCTTGCATGCTTACTTTCCCTTGCCCCTTACTAGATAGGTGGTAGGCTCAAATTGTAGCCGACTGGGTTGATACAACCGTACTGGATGTAAGATGGCCGTATAACAGCCTTGGTTGTATTCTCTTCTAGTCCAGTATAGCCATCAATCCAGGGAAGTCTCCCGTATGGCACCTACCTTATCGCTGGTGATATCGGCACTTAGGGAATCTGGTGTACAATTGTTTGGTAATCTCAGGTAACCTTAGGTGCGAGTCCGAGGAATCTGGAAATCTTGGCGGTCACGAGTAATCCCAGGGAATCTATGAATCTCAGGGAATCTAGGAATCCCAAAGAAATCATTGGCAATCCGATCTAAATCTTGGTAATCTCAGGTAATCTTAGGTAATCCACTAGGAATCTTTGGTAATCCCTAGGAATCTTTGGTAGTCCTTAGAAATCTTACGAAATCCTGGAATCTTTGGTAACCCTAGAAATCTTTGGTAATCCCTTAGAAATCTTTCGTATTAATCCCTTAGAAATCTTTGGTCGTCCTTAAAGAATCTTGGAAATCCCTAGGAATCTTTAAAATCCTTCGGAATCTGGAAATTACAAGGTAATCCTGGTAAACTTGCCTACAGGTAATATGGTGTATACTTTTTGCTCTAGTGACTAACCCCTCGTATCGGCTGGTCGTAGCATGTAGCCGCCCCTCCGACTCAGCCACCCAGACCGGTATACATAAAAAAAGTAATTGATTCAATATTGAGACACGATAATTAGTTGCGGTCGGTCTGTTCCGGCTTACACTTGCGGTGTGAGCCCAAAATGACGTCGATGCATATTCTATGAGTCTTCCCATTTGGCGTCATTCCACCTGGGTTTTTTTGTGTCAAGTCGCCGCTTCATACGTCGTCGTACAGACAGACGAGTCTTAATCGCAGATGGTGAAATAGGCCACAAGAGATTAACAATAACATCACAGTACCTACCTGATGCGCTCACTGTACGTGACAGGATGCAGCCAATGCAATCACTTGACGCGATTGTACCACGCGGCGGTGGTACAGCCCCGGTATAAATGAAGACCAAACTTGTCTCCGCGGTTTAGTCAAACGAAAATCTATACGAAGTGAACAGTGGATGAAAAATTTCGGTGGAGGAAAATCCACTACCTATTAAAGTACCTCTGCAGAGTTGATATTACTGTTCTCCTGTAAAAAGTGAGTAAAATTGCAGGTCCCTTCCCTTGCCCCTTACTAGGTGGTAGGCTCAAATTGGCCGACGAGTCGGTACCACCGTAGTGGATGCAAGATGGCCGCATAGCAGCATCGGTTGTGTCCTCCTCTAGTCCAGTATAGCCAGCAATCCAGGGTAGTCTCCGGTATGGCACATACCTTCTCGGAGTTGATATTGACTGGTCGGAACATGTGCTTTGGGCCCTCCGACTCAGCCACCCATACAGGATTACTTAAAAAAAATATATAGCAAACTTATTCGTGTATAATTATAATTCGTTGCAGAACCAACGAACGTCAGCTAAAGGCTAACCTTGGTCTTCTAGGAAGAGCTGCTGATTTCCCGTAAGGCTTGCGTTCGCGTGACCAGCTCCTATCATATAAGCCGTGATAATACGTAATCGTGATGTTCTGAGAGCTGCCAGTCATTGCATGCTGCCAGGCAATACAGTATAGTTGTGTATGACTTTATAGAAAGAAAAAACTGTTTTAAAAAACATTAAACCGACTTCCAAAAAATAAGTAGAACTTAAGTGTTTAATAATATTTTGACCCTTGAGTTGAAGGCGGTACAAAAGCAAAAATAATTATGGCAATTCGATTTCTAGTTTACGAGAAATTCGCGGACAAACATACATACATTCACTTATGATATTTGGCACACCTGTTTAGAAGCCCACATAGACTAACATATTTTTTTTTTTTTATGGAACCTGACACGGTTGGCTACATCACCTACAACTTCCGTGATGTCAGCCCATAACACAGGGTGAACTAGGTGCCATGTCAGTGCTTCCCTTCATTTCATGTCGGCTACACTAAACATGTTGGGTGGGATGGGTTATCCCATCCAAGTACTGACCGCGCCCAGGGTTTTTTTTCATGGATGCCGGCCTGACAGGAGCCTTTTTACGGCCCTTTTGAAAAACCCCAGGCTGTACTTGGGAGGAAATAGATGGGCAGGGAGTGCGTTCCACATTTTTCCGGTTCTGTCAATAAAAGACCTACAGAACCGGTTCGTGAAGGTCGATTCCGAATCCGTGGTAGGTCGATTGATAACAGTGGAGCTACCGAAGCTGACAAAACTGTAGAACTGTAGATCCCTTTCATTGCTTGTACCGTGTGGGGCCGGTACTTTAAAAGAATAGCCCCACTGCATCTCTCCCCGTGTATGTCGTAAAAGGCGACTAAGGGATATGACTCCCTTCTTATATTACTAGGTGGTAGGGTTCAACCCGCCCGGGTTGATACCACCGCACTGAATGAAAGGTCGGTCGAAACGGCTATGTAAATAGTTTGTGTTTTCCGTCCAGTTCAGTGTAGCCGGCACGACCGAAGGGAATCACTGACGTGGCACCAAGTTCATCCGATGTTATGGGCTGACATCAAGGATGTTGTAGGTGATGAAGCCAACCGTGTCAGCATCAATAAAAAAAAAAAAAATTGCTCCTCTTACTAGGTGGTAGGCTCAAATTGTAACCGACTTGGTTGGTACCACCGTACAGCAGCCTCAGCTTTGTTTTCCTCTAGTCCAAAATTGCCGGCAATTCAAAGTGAAGTCTCCTGCATGGCACCTACCGGAGCTATTGGCCGGTCGGAGCACGTGCTTTGGCCCCCTCTGACTCAGCCACCCATAACGGATTACATAAAAAAAAAATCATTTTAATATCATGAATTCGTTAAAATGGCTTGAATAGTAATGAGGCAGGCGGAATAAATACTTCGGCAAATTCTCATAAATTTCCGCAGTCGACGACTGGTTGGTCGGTACTAGGGGCAGGAACGACAATGCGACCATACGGTCAAGGTTTGTCAGCCTCGGTAGCTCAGGCGGTCCGTGGACTGTCGGCCGGATCATAAGCACACCCGGGCGCGGTCAGTGGATGAACGGGTGACCGCTCGACCGTTGGAGGCTGACCGTGGTTCGGATTCCACGTAAAACTGTAGGTTCTTTCCTTTCTTACCTTACTAGGTGGTAGGGTTTAACCCGCCCGAGTTAGGTTGGTATCTACCAGCGCACTGAATGAAACGTCGGTTGAAACGGCTATGTAAATAGTTCGTGTTTTCCGTCCAGTTCAATGTAGCCGGCACGACCGAAGGGAGATACACTGACTCGTGGGAGGCACCATGACATGCCACCTAGTTCACCATGCAAGGTGTTATGGGCTGAAATCACGGATGTAGTAGGTGATGTAGCCAACCGTGTCATTTTCCATAAAAAAATAAATAAAAATAAAAATAAACGAAAATACGGGCAATTTTAATTTAAGCGTGAGTGTGCCCAACGAATCTCCGCTCGACATACGGAAGAACGGATGTACGGTAGGGGCAAAAAAAGAACACATCTGAACGCAACAGGACAGATGAACCGAACAACCCAGCATAATGATGAATTGAAAATGTATTTTTTGTTCATCCGTACATCGTTAGAACGTTTGGCGGATAATATTTTACCGGCATCACCAGCTCGTGTGTCCGTGACCATGGGACACCGGATTAGCATGCACGTAGGTAAACACTCGGCAGTAGTCACAGGAGCATAGTTTATGCGGCGTACGAGGAGTCCTTAGCAAGGTACAATCGGGTCTCTTAACTGTCGCATACTGATCAGCTCCAAGTGGAGTATCCACTTGATCTTAATGTTTAATCACTGCTTAGAGACACAACAAAAATTGAGACTAATCGTAGTAGGAATAAGGCTCAAAATACCTATCGTACATTGGATAAGTGTTGCTACGTGCGACAATACCACTTTTCCTGTGTATCTGTATTTGTCACAAATGTCATTGCCATTTTATAAGAGATAAAATTACAAATAAAAAAAAAAACCCCCGACCCTTTAAAAGTAAAATAGAATTTCCGTTTACTTACTTGTCGGTGGACCGCTAAGTATGTAAATTCCCGCGCAGCTCTGAGATTTTATTTACTTAGCGATCCCCCGACTCCTTTAAGTAAGTAAACGGAAATCATATTTTACTTTTTAAGGGTCGGGTTTTTTTTTAATTTGTAATTTAACTTTTATTTCAAGCTTTTAAAAAAACCCCGCATGCAAATCGGTCCACTTTTTAAGATAAGTAATTAACATTTTACCCGACTACGGCGAAGCCAAAAGGAGGGCAATGTGTTTTTGATTACTTGATTAGTTGATTACAAACCTAGCTAACAACCGTCCGCGTCCCGATTAAACCAGCTTTCCAATAAAAAAAACTGCATCCAAATCGGTCCATCCGTTTGGTAGCTACGATGCCACAGACATACACACGCACGTGAACCTTATAACACCCCTCTTTTAATTGCGTCAGAGGTTTAAAAAGGACAACGAGAATAACATACTCCATTATGTTCTGAGCAATACTAATATTGCCTTCTTATGAAATGGATCCCAAACTAAAACTTGTTTTTTTTTTTTATAAAGAATTGGCACGGTGATTTTGCCCAATACATAGTTTGTCAAAACTCGAAAGATCAGACGCAGCCAATAACATTAGTCCTCGCAAAACCACGCTCATCAACTCGCCGTGCCGGCTATAAGGCGGAAAAAAAAACCGGCCAAGTGCGAGTCGGACTCGCGCACCGAGGGTTCCGTATCGCCATGTCGAGGTCAGCGCCACTCACGCCATCTATGGCGTGTTTATGAAATGCTTCTTATTAGTTAAAATTCATGATTAGTTAAAATGCTTCATACTCTTTTAGGCGCGCGCGCATACACTTTTTAGTTTCTTCTGTGGGAACCTCCGTGAATTTTTTAGTTTTTCTTATTTTTATTATTTGTTGTTATATCGTCCATAATACATATATAACATATATTCTGTTAAAATTTCAACGAGCTACCTATTAAGGTTCAAGAGCCCTCGGACAGACAGACGGACGGACAGACAGACAGACAGACAGACGGCGAAGGCTTAGTAATAGGGTCCCGTACCAGATACGGAACCCTAAAAAGATCGTCGTCTAGTTTATTGGCACCCCTTTTGGAGATCCCCAGGTTACAGTACCCATGGAAGATCACAGCATATTTTTGTCATGGGTGAAATTTATGCAATCGATTCAACATTTATATTTTCGTTACAGACGATGTTTCCGCGATGGACGTACTTCGGAGCGCTGTGGGTGCTGCTGTCCACGTCCGCAGAGAATAACTTCGACCCAGTGACCTCGATCACCAGCTTCGTTCACGAAGGAACGCACCACCAGGACACGGAGCCCGTGGATCAGCCCCTCATACTGCGCGAGTACGACTTCATTGTAGTCGGCGCGGGGACCGCCGGCTGCGTTATCGCCAACCGACTCACGGAAAATCCGAAATGGAAGGTACTTCTCCTAGAAGCCGGCCTGAACGAGAACTTTGTCATGGACATACCGATAGTCGCCAATTATCTTCAGTTCACTAACGCCAACTGGAAATACAAGACCATGCCTTCAGATAGATACTGCGCGGGATTTGAGAATGGACAGTGCAACTGGCCGAGAGGAAAGGTCGTCGGGGGGTCCAGCGTGCTCAACTACATGATATACACTAGAGGGACCGCCCGGGACTACGACAACTGGGCGGCGATGGGCAACCCCGGCTGGGCGTGGAGCGACGTGCTTCCCTACTTCAAGAAGGTGGAGAACTTCAACATTCCGAGCTTCGACGACCCGATCTACCACGGACACGATGGATACCTGAACGTGGAGCACTCGCCTTTCAGAACGATGAGCGGGAAGGCGTGGGTGAAGGGCGCCCAGGAGGCCGGCTACAGTTACGGCGACCACAACGGGCCGGTCTCCGCCGGCGTTTCCTTCCTCCAGCTCTCGATGAAGAACGGCACGAGACACAGCGCCGGCCGGGCCTATCTCCACCCGATACACCGCCGTAGAAACCTGCATCTCGCTAAGGGGGCGATGGTCACAAAACTGCTGTTTGACGATGCGAAAACGAGAGTGATCGGTGTGGCGTTCGAGCGACGCAATCAGCGTTACAAGGTGTTGGCGAAGAGGGAGGTGATTCTGTCGGCCGGAGCGATCAACTCGCCGCAGCTACTCATGCTGTCGGGCATCGGCCCGAAGGAGCACCTCGCCGAACTCGGCATTCCGGTCGTGCAGGACCTGAAAGTCGGCTACAACCTGATGGACCACATCGCCGCCGGCGGCGTTACCTTTCTCGTGCGCCCGCAGAACAAGAGCGTTCACACCGAGTACATATTGAACAACTTGGACCTCGTGTTCAAGTGGATGCAGACGCACAAGGGCCCCCTGTCCATCCCGGGAGGCTGCGAGGCGCTCGTCTTCATGGAGCTGCAGGACAGGTTCAACACGCACGGCTGGCCAGATATGGAGCTGCTCTTCGTCGCCGGCGGATTGAACGCCGATCCGCTTCTGAAGAGGAACTTCGGCTTCAAAGACGATATATTCAACGAGGTGTACGGCCCGATGGGGAACGCGCAGTCTTTCATGGTATTCCCGATGCTAATGCGGCCAAAGTCTAAAGGGAGAATCTTACTCAAGAACCGGAATCCGAGATCCCACCCTTTGTTGTACCCCAATTACTTTCACTACGAGGAGGACTTGTACAAAATTGTCGAGGGGATCAAGGCCGCCGTGGACATAGCGCGGCAACCTTCGATGGCGAAGATCGGTACCAAGCTGTACGACGTTCCGATCCAGGAGTGCCTGAAGCACGGACCGTTTGGAAGTGACGATTACTGGGCCTGTCAGGCGCGCATGTTCACCTTCACGATCTACCACCAGAGCGGGACGTGCAAGATGGGGCCCGCGACGGACCCTACGGCTGTGGTGGATCCGCGGCTGAGGGTCCACGGTGTGAGTGGAGTGCGTGTGGCGGATGCTAGTATCATGCCGGAGGTTCCGTCCAGCCATACAAACGCGCCGACATACATGATAGCGGAGAAGGCTGCAGACTTGATCAAGGAAGACTGGGCGATGTCAACGTGGTGAAAGCATATTGGGTTATGTTCGAAGGTGGTCAAAACTTTGTTTGCAGTATCAGTGGGTCGAACAGTGTTCAGGGTTTCTGGCGAGAATTTATATCAAGGATGCTTAAAGTGATATGATTCTGTGATTACTGATTATACATAAGCCAGTTATGTAGAACCAAAGAATTTTAATTGATAGAGGTGATAGAGAGCAAGACATGAATAGAAAAGTCAATGTTTGTGATTTAGATAATTTGGTGCTATGCCTCATGACTGCGAGCTCGACTCGCACTTGTCCTTTTTTTTCTCAAAATACTACGAGGATTATTATCCTGTTGAAATTAATGTAGTGCTGCTGCAACAACCTGTATATATACATACAGGTTATACACGGTGTTGCAACCCCAACCGTAAAACCCGAAAGGGGGTGATTCTGTACGTGAAATAGAACAACTTTTATTCTACGACTTTTTAATTTTTTTTTTCTCTATAAATTTTGAGAATAGGTATTTAAAATTTATATGGAAAAATAATTTCTTTTTTGTTTCAAAATATTTTTTTTCGCCACAGAAGTTGTTTAGTTTCACATATAGAATAACCCCCTTATGTCAGTTAAATATTACGGGGGCAACTGCAACACCGTGTATATACAGGTTGTTGCAGTAGCACTACATTAATTTCAACAGGGTAATAAATAATCCTCGTAGTATTTTGAGAAAAAAAAACCGGGCAAGTGCGAGTCGAGCTCGCGCACCAAGGGTTCCGTATTCCCATGTGATGGTCAGCGCCACTCACGCCATCTATGTATTAGTTAAAATGCTTCATACAGACATCCTTTACACAGAACATGTGTTATTTATTTATTATGGCCGATATAACAACAACAACAATTCACAGCCTGTGAATTTTTACTTACCCCTGTGAATCACAGGGGTCAGAATAACTAAAAAGTGTATGCGCGCCATCTACGAACAGTATGAAGCATTTTAACTAATCATGAATTTGAACTAATATGAAGCATTTCATAATACACGCCATAGATGGCGTGAGTGGCGCATGACATGACGATACGGAACCCTCAGTGCGCGGTTCGACTCGCACTAGGACGGTTTTTTTTATTTGGGCATAATTCAGAAAACTTTTTTGTTCCTAATGATCCCGCGAACATACTCCTGAAGTTAATATAGTGACTGCTGCCTGCAACACGCTGTATAGAATGTTTGTCACCCAGTTTTACACGTGTACATTAGTGTACCGTGTGCGTGGCCGGCACTTAAAAAGAATAGCCCCACTGCATTTCTCCTCGTGCATGTCGTCAAAGGCGACTAGGCAATAAGGACAAGATGCCGTGCTAAAGGGCGACAGGATAGCCACGGTCCATCCACCTTGCCACGGTCCATCCACCGAGTCATTCAGCATGCGGGTCTTCGTGCCTATACTTGCTGCTTGATAGCTATGTTGTCCGAATACTTTGTGAAACGTTGTGGTCGGTTCTGTGTAATGTACCTGATAATGTACCTGACTGCTCGCAGCACAACACCGGTCACTATGTTTTTTTTTTATGTAATCCGGTATGTATGGGTGGCTGAGTCGGAGGGGCCAAAGCGCATGCTCCGGCCAGCCAATATCACCTCCGATTACTCTGTTTACCCCGATTGTCAGGATACAGGGTGTGGTATGTATGTATGCATGTATGTATGTATGTTTTACACGCATGGGGTGGGGTCTCTAGAAATGTGTACAGTATATTGGTAACATATACAACGTGCCCCAAAACTCAACGTCATGCGGGAACCAGGGAGTAGGGCAGTTTATGACTACCCAGGGAACAATAAGAAAAAAAATCGGAGACATTTGTTTTTTATGATATGAGCATTTTTTGAAAAACGTTGAAAATTTCTCGTACAACATTTTTAGGTACTACGACTACAAATTTGCAAATATAATTGTTAATTTTTTTTTATTGGTATCCTAAATAACTGTGCTATTTATCAGTAGCCCAAATAAAACAAGAATGCCTGTAGTTTTACCAAAAAAAAATATTCGGTTAAATTTTTTACTAAAAAATCAATGACTCATATTTTTTTTTCTTATTTTTCCCTGGGTAGTCATAAACTGGCCTACTCCCTGGTTCCCGCTTGACGTTGAGTTTTGGGACAATCTGTATATATATATGTGTATGTATATAGATACTTAATATAATTTGCAAAATTCAGGGTAGGTTTAAATTATTGTTTATATGTCTATTATTTATGTGTCTATTTTGTATGTATCGTATTGTATTCGTTTGTTGTTGTATCCCTGTTTTGTAATGTGTGTGTTTCAATAAATAAACTTTGAGACTTTTTGAATATTATACAATATACTGAACTAAAAACTACATACGTGCTGTGCAGATAAAACTAATTAATGCATACGTTGTTTGTTTCCAATATTCCTACCCTCCAAAACTCCCGTTATAGTTAATTGTTCATTTATTTTCATCATTGGACAAAACTACCGCTCAGACATGTCAAACATTATAAAAAGTTAAATTACAAAAAAACCCTCGACCGTTAAAAAGTAAAAAAAAAACCCCCAGCCCTTAAAAAGTCAAAAATAATTTCCGTTTACTTAATTAAAGGAGTCGAGAGACCGCTAAGTAAATTCCCGCGCAGCTCTGAGTTTTTATATTTTATTTACTTAGCGGTCCCCCGACTCCTTTAATTAAGTAAACGGAAATTATTTTTGAGCTTTTAATGGTGGGGCGTTTTTTTTATTTTTTATTTAACTTTTATTTCAAGCTTTTTTAAAAAAACCGCATGAAAATCGGTCCACTTTTTGAGATAACAATTTTTTTTATTACTTAATTACTTGATTACTTGAATACAAACATAGCTAAGAACCATCCCGATTAAACAAGCTTCCTAATAAAAAAAAACCGCATCCAAATCGGTCCATCCGTTTGGGAGCTACGATGTCACAGACAGACACACTCACACACACACACACACACGTCAAACTTATAACACCCCTCCTTTTTTTTCGTCGGGGTTAAAAATAATTTCCGTTTACTTACTTAAATAAAGGAGTCGGGGGACCGCTAAGTAAATTCAGCGCAAAACCTGACTTTTATATAACTTATTTTTATACTTATACTAAAACAATAATATAATAATATGATTTAAAAATGGAAACAACAGATTAAAATAAAAGAAAAACTAAATTAAAATAAAAGAAAAACTAAATTAAAATAAATAACTCCTCCATTGGGAACATGAACCGAAGCAGCGTTCCCCCGCTGCAGAATGGCCAAGCTTATCGTTTGAGTTAGTTTAGTTTTTATATTATTTATTTTTTTTATATTTATTTACTTAGTGATACCCCCACTCCTTGAAGTAAGTAAACGGAAATTATTTTTGACTTTTTAAGGGTCGGGGAATTTTTGAATTTGTAATTTAACTTTTATTTCAAGCTTTGTAAAAAAAACTGCATGCAAATCGGTCCACTTTTTAAGACAATTTATTTTTGATTCTCTAATTACTTGATTTGATTACAAACATAGCTAAGAAACCCGATTAAACCAGTTTTCTAATAATAAAAAACCGCATCCTAATCGGTCCATCCGTTTAGGAGCTACGATGCCACAGACAGACACACCCTTACACACACACACGTTAAACTTATAACACCCCTTTTTTTCGTCGGGGGTTAATAAAATATATAAAATTATTATTATTACAATGACACGTCTTCTACAAGTGATATTTATTTACACAGAAAATTAAAGCCACACCCATACACACACACACACACACGTTAACTTATAACACCTCTCTTTTTTGCGTCGGGAGTTAAACACATCGATGATTCAAACACGTACGCGATGCGTGACAGACAAAAAATTCAAACATGATCTCAATGCATTCCATTACTGCAGTTATCCTTCGGTTAAGTGATAGTATCCTAGCCATCTCCCTCATAATAAGACAGAGGTTACACGCTAGGTTTGGCATCAGTTCAGTCCGTGACCTTGGTCACGACCAGATTGACGCCAGACGTAAAATCAGTCTGCCATCAGTCTAGTAGGTATCAAAATAATTTTAAAATCCATCAGTCTGGCCCGTCATTCCAATCCATCCATCCATCCATCCATCAAAGTAGATTAAACGGTCAGTCTGGACTGGACCATGGTTTAACCAGACTGATGGACTGAACTGATGCCAAACCTAGCGCGTAACCCCCGTCTAAGACTTTTACACAAAGTCATTTTCTGTTCACGCTGCTCGGCTGTGGAATCCTACTACCTCATTTTAATCAACTAGTACATATACTTACAGTATTTTATTTTACATTTTATTGAAAGTGCGACATTATCGACGCCCATGGACGTTCGGTCGTATGCGGGGGTTGCGAATGCCATGGCGGCCTGACAGGTGCCCATTCACGCGCCTCTTGAAGGATCCGAGACTGTACGTGGGGGGGGGGGGGGGGGGGGGGGGGATATATGAGCAGGGAGAGTGTTCCAGGGAGTGTGTTGTAGATTTCTCTATTTTATGATTATACAAGCTGTGCCCGCGGCTCCGCCCGCTCTCATATTTCACTTCACTGCTAACCTCATAAGCGATTTAGCGTGATAGTAAGTAGCCTATAGTTGATGGGAAGAATCAAGCAATCCGTAGAATTTTGTTTTATTAAAATCGGTTCAGTGGTTCTCGAGTTATAAGCGGACAGACAGACACTCAGACAGAAAGCAGACGTTGAATTTTATTATAGGTAAGGAAGGATTTATATTTTACATTCCCACACTCAAGTATTTTGCTACAACCTAACATCCAAAGGTTGACTGGGAGAAATCCCTGTAAGGGTTAACTAAGTGCCATGTCAGTGCTTCCCTTCATTTCATGTCGGCTACACTGAACTGGACGGAAAGCGCGAACTATTTACATAGCCGTTTCGACGGACGTTTCATTCAGTGCGGTGATACCAACCCGGGCGGGATAAACCCTAACACCTAGTAAGGTAAGAAGGGAAGGCACCTACAGTTTAACGTAGAATACGAACCACGGTCAGCCTCCAACGGTCGAGCGGTCAACCATCCAAGTACTGACCGCGCTCAGGGTTGCATAATAACAGCCTTTGCCCATCATCACAGAATAATTAAATTCCATCATGTAAATTATTTAACGTTTGTTACTTTAAAATGTTTTTGGACTAATAAAGTATTTGTTTTTATATTGCTGTAGAATCTACATTGTAAATGGAACAATAAGTTTTATTAAATCGCTGTGCCGATACTGCCATCTAGCGGAGAGTAGCGCAAGTTGTTAGTTTATTTGCTGGTGACTGGTTAATGCGGCAGATTCGACTGTCGCATCTTGCCGCTAGATGTCTGCTCACGTGAATGAAATGTACATAAGAACAAAAGTAGGTCACAATCAGATAGATAGATAGATAGAAATACTTTATTGCTCCAAAACATTTAACAGTAACAAACGATAAGTAATTTACATGAGGGGCAAAGGCGGACTTATCCCTTACAGGGATTTCTCCCAGTCAACCTTTGGATGTTTGAGAGTCGTATGTTGTGAGATATAAGTAGGTAGTAGCAAAAGACTTGAGTGTGGGAATGTAAAATATAATATATGGAAAATAACTATGATAAACTATAATATACTTGCACTACATAATATAAGTACATACCAGTTTTTCCGTTTTTCAGTTCCGTACAATCAGTTTTTTTTTTCAAAATTTATTTTCTCATGGTGAATTGTATCATCACATCATCATCATCATTCATCAGCCTGTATCTGTCCACATACTGTATCGGTGTGTGGATTGTAGGCATTGCAATAATTTTGTTTTTATGGAAAACGGGACATGTGGCATCTTTACACCTACATACAAGTAGGTGTCTAACGATCCCCATGGACATTCTGAGATGCACGAATGCCATGCGCCGGCCGACAGGTGCCTTTTCACGTCTCCTTATGAAAAACCTCGTTGTCAGCCTCGGTAGCTCAGTGTTGCGGTCGGTCGACTGTTGTTAAGCCACGCTGAGCACGGTCAGTACTTGGATGGGTGACCGTTGGAGGGTGACCGTGGTTCGGATTCCACGTAAAACTGTAGATCCCTTCCCCTTCTTACCTTACTAGGTGGTAGGGTTTATCCCGGCCGGGTTGGTACCATCGCATTGAGCGAAACGTCGGTCGAAACGGCTATGTAAATAGTTCGTGTTTTCCGTCCAGTTCATTGTAGCCGACATGAAATGAAGGGAGGCACCTAGTTCACCCGGCGTTATGGGCCGACATCACGGATGTTGTAGGTGATGTAACCAACCGTTTCAGTTTCCATTAAAAAAAACCGCAGGCTGTACTTGGGAGGAAATAGACGGGCAGGTGCATTCCACATTTCCCAGGTTCTGTGAATAAATGGAGACGTTTATTTCAGAAAATCTATACATATAAAAGAAAAAAGAACAACCCCGGATCAGTGATATGAATGAGATCTGTAAATCAGGTTGATAAATAAAAAATCTCATCCATACCGACCGACCCAGGGAAAGTTCCCAAGACACTCAGCGCATTAGCCCTCTGTATGGCCAGACTAATGCGCTGAGAGAGGTAGGCCCCAGCTCGGGCCTCCCCGGACACTTCTATCAGTCGACTGCCTAAATCCTTGCAGAGAGACTTCGCTTCAGCTGACCATGGGCCTAATGTTTCCACAGCGAAAGCAATCATTTCATAATTTTGTGCTATTTCAATATAATGATTATGTGAATAAATTACCTACAGAGCCGGTTGGTGGTCATCACATCACAGAACACCGATCAGGCCACACCGCCCGCGCTCGCGCGCTGATCTGGTTCAAAGCTCCTTGGCGATCATAGATAATGCTCTATTTGTAATAAATTCCTACTTGGAACTCGCTGGATGTTTTCCATCTTGAAGATCTGGATTACTCTCGTTACCTGGAACAAAATTATTCGTATAAGCGTCGATTTTACCGCTTTCCGTTAGGGCAATGCCACCAAAAAGCTTTTTTTATTATACCGGATGGTATCGGGCTCAGTCGGAGGGGCCAAAGCGCATGCTTCGACTAGCCAATATCACCTCCGAGAGGGTAGGTGCCATACCGGAGACTTCCCCGGATTGCTGGCTATACTGGACTAGAGGAGAACACAACCGAGGCTGCTATGCGGCCAACTTACATCCAGTATATTACGTCATTGTAAATTGTATTACGTCGCTGCCGTAATACAAACTCTTTAAATGCCACATTTTGTATAGAAGTTGATCCCTCTCTTATTTAATGGTTTTACATTGAATTCTTGAAGTAACATATTTTTATGGCAATTATCTTTAAATCAGAGATAAAAGGTCACAACCTGTTATGAAAAAAACGAAAACTGATTAATATGCATAAAAATGTAATAAATATTATTCGAACTTCTGACCCTTATATATAACTTCGTTCGGACTGAGTTTAGGCATATAGTACATATCATAACAAGTTTTGTTTGTAACATTATTCCGAACTAAAATAAAAAAGTTTGGTTGATAGCCGCGCGGAAAAAGAATTATGATAAAAAAAGGCACCAATTTTAGGCAATGCCCAACGGCGCGTTAACTCTTTGTCAACTGCACGCATGTAAATTGTTTCGTTAGAAAAAACTCATTAGTACACGCCGACCGGAATCGAACCTCAGACCTCCGCACGAGAACCCGACGCCCAGACCATTCGGCCACCCGAATCTCTTTTTCTTTTGCCACCCCGTAAATAATTTCACTTACAGTTGCTTTCACGAGTCATGAGCACACTTTTCATTGGTCGTTTGACGGTTGGTTTGTCAGTCAGTGTCAGTAGACGCTCGTTGCCTATTGGGCTCACATGCGTCGTTCGACTACTATAACGTGAAATATTAGTCCACTGTCCTGTCTGAGCTCATGCATGACTCGTGAAAGCAACTGTACCCCCGCCTCCTTGATCAATTAATTCAATACTTTTGTAACGTGATTTTTTTTAAGATGTATGATTGGATGTATGTTCGTAAATGTCAAATAAATAAATTGAAACTGTTAAATATATATTTATGCAAATATGTTTGCTTATTATTACAAATTCTTAAATTTATATTCTTGGTATAGGTATAAATATACATATTATATTACAATTTATATATAAGCGGCGGGTGGCCGAGTGGTTTGGGCATCGGCTTCTCATGCGGGAGGTCCGAGGTTCGAATCCGGTCGGCGTGTACCAATGAGTTTTTTCTGACGAAAAAATTTACGTGCATACCTACACCCGCTGCTTCACCGTTCGGAACCGGTGTAAAACTGTAGGTCCCTTCCCTTGCCCCTTACTAGGTGGTAGGCTCAAATTGTAGCCGACTGGGTTGGTACCACCGTACTGGATGTAAGATGGCCGCAAGCAACCTCGGTTGTGTTCTCCTCTAGTCCAGTATAGCCAGCAATCCAGGGAAGTCTCCGGTATGGCACCTACCTTCTCGGAGGTGATATTGGCTGATCGGAGCATGTGCTTTGGCCCCTCCGACTCAGCCACCCATACCGGATTACATAAAAAAAAAAAAAAAAAAAATACACGTCGTCGGTTCGGATACCACATAAAACTGTAGGTCCCTTCCCTTCTAGGGTTTATCCCACACGGGTTGTTACCACCGCACTGAATGAAACACGTCGTCGGTCGAAACGCCTATGTAAATAGTTTCTGTTTTCCGTTCCGTCCAGTTCAGTGTAGCCGACATGAAAATGATGGGAATCACTGACATGGCACCCAGTTCACCCGGTGTTATGGGCTGAGATCACGGATGTTGTATGTGATGTAGCCAACCGTGCCAGTTTTTATAAAAAAAATTAAAATTAAAAAATGTCCGGTTCTCATCTACATCACGCAAGCGATGCACTAGCATGGCACTTGTTTTAACAGGAACTAGACGCAATAGTTACGCCGACCAAGAACGTTGAATAGGTAAGGACGTCGACCTTACCCGCGCCCGCGCCAGCGGAACACGATATTTGTAAAAAACCGGCCAAGTGCGAGTCGAACTCGCGCACCGTGGATTTCGTATCGCCATGTCATGGCTAGCGCCACTCACGCCATCTATGGCGTGTTATGAAATGCTTCATATTAGTTAAATGTCATGATTAGTTAAAATGCTTCATAATCTATTCGGTAGATGGCGCGCGCGCATACATTTTTTGGTTTCTTCTATCGGAGCCCTCGTGAATTTTTTACTTATTCTTATTTTTTTATATCCGCCATAATAACACATATTCCGTGAAAATTTGAACGGGCTTCCTATTACGGTTCAAGAGATACAGCCCTCGGACAGACAGACGGACGGACGGACGGACGGACGGACGGACGGACGGACGGCGTAGGCTTAGTAATAGGGTCCCGTACCGGATATGGAACCCTAAAAAAGTACAAATAACATTCGTTACCAGCCAATCAAAGGGCGATACCACCCGATACCACCCAATCAGAGCGCGCGCCGTCCACTCCGCTACCCGCGCAGCTCGGCGACGCTGTTTCTCACATAAGCATTGGACAGTCCGACGTCCAATCTATTCAACGTTCTTGACGCAGACATCGCGAGTTCGGCAAGTAGGGGAGTACCTACCTATTAAGTATTCTGTGGTAGGGGTAGCCAGCCGTGTCCGCTTACACCGTCACTTGTTCTGAACTTCGTAACAGTAACAGTAAAGGTAAAGTGGAGCACTTAAAGAGGAATTAGTGTTGGCGGCAAGACAGCGTAAATCCGCTGTACGTTGCTAAATACTTCAACTATACAGCAGCGCGGGCGAGAACTCGTGATCACTTCACTTGCGCGCACGGCATAGGTTTTCCGAATTTTCGACGGTGGACGAAGGGTTCATCAAGGACTGGAAGGGTAGAGAAGCCTCAGCAGCAAACGCGAGACGCGAAACTATTGCTCGGGTTGACCAGGTTCTCGAAAAAGTATCCTCTTGGGGGAAGAAGAACTTGGTCAACTTCAACGTAGCCAAGACGCAAGCTTGTGCCTTCTCTACTAAGGCTGATCCGTTTCCTCTCCAAGCCACTTTCCAGGCAGCCAAGTCCCCAACGATGTTAGTCTGGGCGTCCTGGGTATGGAGGTGTTCAGAGACGTTGGGTTTCGATCGTTCATAGAGTCCAAGGCGAGCGTCGCGTCTCGAAAATTAGGGATCCTTTACCGATGTCGGCGATTTTTCACGCCGTTGGTAAGTCTACTGGGAACGGTTCTAAAGTACCAGGGCAGCAGAAATTGAAAGGAGGTTTCCATAATTTTATATAAGTTTGTACCGTGTGGGGCCGGTACTTAAAAAAAGTAATTAATCAACACAACAAAAAACAAAACAAAAAACTAAATACCTTATTTTCAGAAAAACATGTGTTGTATGTCATTCATTATACTAATAGACATACAATACAATACATTTTGAATGATCAAATAATTATTAACATACAAATATTATGCAACTAACAAATTTCAGTTGTCCCCTCTAGCGCGCTTCCAAAGAGGACATATGGGACGAATTGTCAGCCCGGGTGACAACTGAGACAAATGTTTCCCATTTGTCCCCTCTGGCACGAATCGGAAGGGGACAGTTGGGAAGATTTGTCACCCGGGTGACAACTGGGAAAAAAAATCCCACTTGTCACCCTGGGGGACAGTGCTAGAGGGGACTACTGGGAATAATCCGGGGGATCACCCCTACGGTGTTAAGCTGTACCTTTTGCAAAAAAAATTTTCAAGTGCAATACATATATTTTTTTCATTTGATTTGATTTGATATCAAGAGAGAGGCAGAGAGCGTGTGGCCTCTTAAATGTATATAGGCACGTTTCATAGGAGGCCATGACCAAACAATAGATAAAGTAGTTCACAACTAACTAAGGTATTTCATACGCATTCGCAATCATAATTGCTACCGATTTATTTTCTATTAGCCTTTGCCGGCGACTTCGCTCGCGTGAAATTCGTATTTTAAATAGAAGAAAGCAAGTAAGCCCGCTACCCCACCTTTATTACGGCGCGCGGAACAATTCCATTTGTATGAGAGCCACATCTTAGCGTAACCGAAACTGAATTTTATTTAGCACTAGCTGAGCCCGCGGCTCCGCTCGCGTGAAATTCGTATTCCAAAGAAGAATGTAAGTAACTAAGGGCGAGGCCGAAGGCCGAGCTGCGTTCAGGTAATCGAAAAACCTTCTTAAAGAAAGTAACTAACTAAGGGCGAGGCCGAAGGCCGAGCTGCTTTCAGGTAAACGATAAGCCTTTCTCAAATAAAGGAAGTAAGTAAGGGCGAGGCCGAAGGCCGAGCTGCGTTCAGGAAGACGATAAACCTTCTGGAAGAAAGGAAGGAACTAAGTGCGAGGCCGAAGGCCGAGCAGCGTTCAGGTAAACCAAAAACCCTCTTCCGCCTTCGGGCCTCGCCCTTAAAGACTTCCTTTCTTCGATAGAATATAATATCGTTCACGCAATCTATTTATTTCATAAAAATAAAATAGTAATATTAATAACTAAAGAATTAAACCTACCTAACAAACATTAAAATAACCATCAAAACGGGCATTTTCAAATGTTCTTAGAGCACTTGCGGCATTACCCCGCTGGATGGCAAGGCTTACCCTTTGAATGAAGTACATAAGCCCTTGATGGCGGGACACCAGTTGCGTCAACCAGCTCAAGCCTATTTTGGCTTCACTGCTCCACGGACCGAGGGTTTCAACCGCAAACGCAACAAATTCGAAATCTTGAATTCTATTTCTATATTTGCTGCGTTTGAGGCTCGTCGCCCCAGCCTCGGCCGCGCCAGCCGCTCTTGAAGATGTCCTAACGTGACTTGGAGCCAATGTGAGGTGAACTAAAACTAAGGTGATAGCATCGGGCCTCTGCCATCCAGCCGGGAATAAGCGCGAGGTTCTAGGATGCACGGTATATTTGCCGTTAGAAGCGTGGACTTTATAATAAAATTTAAATTAAATTAACTCAATCTTAATATTAATTAACTTTATTCGAGATGGTTTAGCTTCTTCCTGAACGCAGCTCGGCCTTCGGCCTCGCCCTTAGCTACTTGCTTTCTTCGAGATGGTTTATCATTTGTCAGAACGTTGCTCGGCCTTCGGCCTCGCCTTAGTTGCTTACTTTCTTCAAGATGGTTTAGCTTCTTCCTGAACGCAGCTCGGCCTTCGGCCTCGCCCTTAGTTACTTGCTTTCTTCGAGATGGTTTTTCAATTATCCGAACGAAGCTCGGCCTTCGGCCTCACCTTAGTTACTTACTTTCTTCAAGATGGTTTAGTTTCTTCCTGAACGCAGCTCGGCCTGCGGCCTCGCCCATAGTTACTCACTTTCTTCGAGAAGGTTTATGGTCTTCCAGAATAGAGCTCGGCCTTCGGCCTCGCCCTTAGTTACTTACTTTCTTCAGGAATGTTTTTCTTCTTTCTGAACTCAGCTCCGCCTTCCGCCTCGCCCTTAGCTACTTTCATCGAGAAAGAATATCGTTTACGTGAGCGCAGATCCGCCTTCGGGCCCGCCTTTAGTTACTTACTTTCTTTTTTTAAAATACGAATTTCACGCGAGCGAAGCCGCGGGCAACAGATATATAAATTTTATTGCACCAATGACAGCGACATAACTTCGACTTTCAATTATTATTTTTATTTATCAAACAATTTGTCACCGGCCAGCTCACGTCGAGATGACAGTTCTCCGTTGTCAACATGACATTTAAAATTGTTTTTTACCTTTACTTTGGATTACGTGATTTTTATTATATTTTTTTAATTATTATGTTCATCCGGGATATACACTGTCACTATAAAAAGTTTCGTCAAATTCCGTTCAGTGGTTTTTGCGAGACGCGCGTACAAATAGACATTTTTGCATTTACGATTTTATGATATGTATAGAAAGAATAGATATGTATAGACTATTGTGTTCAAGTTATAAAAAAGAAGAACTGGCATTTTCGTTGTATCTACTTATTTTTAAATTTCGAATGAATATTTTATTCAAATTGTATTTGCTGCCAGTTCTCAAGATATAATTATGTACTTTGGACTACGTGATTTTAAACGCGCAATAATGTTTATAATTGTAATTTTTTTTTATTTTTGTTATTTTTTTTACATATTATGTTAACCCGGCATATAAACTGCCACTATACAAAGTTTCGTCTAATTCCGTTCAGTGGTTTTTGCGTGATGCGCGTACAGACAAACCAACAAACAAACAAACAAACAAAAATTTTAAAAACTGTTCTAATATTTTCAGTATCTCATTTTAAGCCACCCTGGTTAGTTTTTTTCCGAATACATTCAATGTACAGACTTTCTTACCTCTACGATTTTATTATATGTATAGATATCCTGTGTCACGTATATAGTTAAATTAAATGTGCTTGTACTAAGTTTCATCCAATTCTGATGATCGGTTTAAGAGTTATGGAGGAACATATATAAATACATAAAAGATTTCTAAAAATCGTCAATTTAGTTTTAGTATCATATATAGAGTCTACAAACGCAGTATCTCATAAAAGAAAGTAACTTACTCTGTGACCATCCCTTACAGATTTATTATTAGTTATATTGATTATATTGGTGACTAGCTGTTGCCAGCGGCTTCGCTCGCGTGAAATTCGTATTCCAAAGAAGAATGTAAGTAACTAAGGGCGAGGCCGAAGGCCGAGCTGCGTTCAGGTAATCGATAAACCTTCTCAAAGAAAGTAACTAACTAAGGGCGAGGCCGAAGGCCGAGCTTCTTTCAGGTAAACGTTAAACCTTTCTCAAATAAAGGAAGTAAGTAAGGGCGAGGCCGAAGGCCGAGCTGCGTTCAGGAAGACGATAAACCTTCTGGAAGAAAGGAAGGAACTAAGTGCGAGGCCGAAGGCCGAGCTGCGTTCAGGTAAACCAAAAACACTCTTCCGCCTTCGGGCCTCGCCCTTAAAGACTTCCTTTCTTCGAAAGAATATAATATCGTTTACTCAATCTATTTATTTCATAAAAATAAAAAAGTAATATTAATAACTAAAGAATTAAAACCTAACTAACAAACATTAAAATAACAATCAAAACATGGCATTTTCAAATGTTCTTAGAGCACTTGCGGCATTACCCTGCTGGATGGCAAGGCTTACCCTTTGAATTAAGTACATAAGCCCTTGATGGCGAGACACCAGTTGCGTCAACCAGCAGAGGTCCAAGCCTCTTTTGGTTTCACTGCTCCACGGACCGAGGGTTTCCACCGCAAACGCAACAAATTCGAAATCTTGAATTATATTTCTATATTTGTTGCGTTTGAGGCTCTCCGCCCCAGCCTCGGCCGCGCCAGCCGCTCTTGAAGATATCATAACGTGACTTGGAGCCAATGTGAGAACACAAGTGGCGTCCCACACCATAGAACTACCCTTAGTCCATGGCACTAAGGTGATAGCATCGGGCCTCTTGCCATCCAGCCGGGAATAACTATTGTATATTGTATAATTTCATCCATAGGTAGGTAACCTACGCTTGGACATGTCGAAAATTCCGCCAGTTCTAAATTCAATGCGAAGAAGAACTGGCAAACAAACTTCGCAAGTCACAATGTTTTGTTAGTACCTTATAAGTATTATATTATAGTAACTAACAAATAATTAACCCATACTACCGCTCACAGGAGCATTAATATTTACAGCATAAACATGAATACTGAAGAATTTGGCCACACTGCCTATTTAAATTACCTATATCTGGTGTATAGTGCCATCGTCAATTTTGATACTTCATACTATATCAAGTCAAAAAATAAATAAAAATTAGTTTACATTTATTACAAAGAGATGTAATAAGTCATATAAAAAAAAAATTTATGATACAAAGTGTATCCAAATGTCAAATTGTCAAAGTTTGTTAGTGGAAAAAACAGTAGTCAAACTCTTAGATAAAATTACGGTCAGTTAATGCATCCTTAATAGTGTAATAACTCTTTTGAATTAACATTAATTTAATTCGCGAGGTTCTAGGATGCACGGTATATTTGCCGTCGGAAGCGTGGACTTTATAATAAAATTTAAATTAAATTAACTCAATCTTAATATTAATTAACTGTATTCGAGGTGGTTTAGCTTCTTCCTGAACGCAGCTCGGCCTTCGGCCTCGCCCTTAGTTACTTGCTTTCTTTGAGATGGTTTATCATTTGTCAGAACGTAGCTCGGCCTTCGGCCTCGCCTTAGTTAAGTACTTTCTTCAAAAATGTTTACCTTCTTCCTGAACGCAGCGCGGCCTACGGCCTCGCCCTTAGTTACTTGCTTTCTTCGAGATGGTTTATGGTCTTCCCGAATATAGCACGGCCTTCGGCCTCGCCCTTAGTTACTTACTTTCTTCAAGATGGTTTAGCTTCTTCCTGAACGCAGCTCGGCCTTCGGCCTCGCCCTTAGTTACTTGCTTTCTTCGAGATGGTTTTTCAATTATCAGAACGTAGCTCGGCCTTCGGCCTCGCCTTAGTTACTTACTTTCTTCAAGATGGTTTAGCTTCTTCCTGAACGCAGCTCGGCCTTCGGTCTCGCCCTTAGTTACTTGCTTTCTTCGAGATGGTTTTTCAATTATCCGAACGTAGCTCGGCCTTCGGGCTCGCCTTAGTTACTTACTTTCTTCAAGATGGTTTAGCTTTTTTTTTTATTTATCAAACAATTTGTCACCGGCCAGCTCACGTCGAGATGACAGGTTCTCCATTATCAACATGACATTTCTTTTTTACCTTTACTTTGGATTACGTGATTTTTATTATATTTTTAATTATTATGTTAATCCGGGAAAGTTTCGTCAAATTCCGTTCAGTGGTTTTTGCGAGATGCGCGTACAAATAGACATTTTTGCATTTACGATTTTATTATATGTAACTATAGAAAGAATAGATATGTATAGACTATTGTGTTCAAGTTATAAAAAAGAAGAACTGTCATTTTCGTTGTATCTACTTATTTTTAAATTTCGAATGAATATTTTATTGAAATTGTATTTGCTGCCAGTTCTCAAGATATTATAATTATGTACTTTGGACTACGTGATTTTAAACGCGCAATAATGTTTATAATTTGTTTAATTTTTTTTTTATTTTTTTATTTATTTTTTTTACGTATTATCCTAACCCGGCATATAAACTGCCATTTTTTCGTCTAATTCCGTTCAGTGGTTTTTGCGTGATGCGCGTACAGACAAACAAACAAACAAATATTTTAAAAACTATTCTAACATGTTCAGTATCTTATTTTAAGCCACCCTGGTTAGTTTTTTTCCGAATACATTCAATGTACAGACTTTTTTACCTTTACGATTTTATTATATGTATAGATTATAATAAGATACGTTTCAATTAATTGCCAATTTATTTTCTTTTACAAATCGCAATTGACTAAATATTTTATTAGTTATCTATCACATATACCACACGCTGCATCCAGACAATCGGGGTAAGCAGAGTAATCAGTGCTGTGCTGCAAGCATTCTTGTAAATTGCAGCACAACACCGACCACCACGTTTAGCAATGTATTTAGGACAAGATAGCTATCAAGCAGCAAGCAAGGAACGAAGACACACCTGCCGCCTTTACGACATGCAACGGGGAGAGATGCAGTGGGGCTATTCTTTTCAAGTACCGGTCTTACACGGTTCTTACACCTGTTACATTATTGTCAATACAGACCCAGTAGAAATATTTTTTTCAGATATGTTTTCTGGAACTTGATTGATGGAGGACTACATCACCTACTGGTGCCAGCCCATCACACCTTTGTGCACTAGGTGCCATGTCAGTGCTTCCCTTTCGCCATTTTTTTTTATTTAATCCGGTTAGTGTAGCTGAGTCGGAGGGGCCAAAGCATATGCTCCGACCAGCCAATATATCACCTCCGAGAAGGTAGGTGCCATACCGGAGTCTTCCCTTGATTGCTGGCTATACTGGACTAGAGGAGAGCACAACCGAGGCTTCTATGCGGACATCTTGCATCCAGTACGGTGGTATCAACTCAGTCGGCTACAATTTGAGCCTACCACCTAGTAAGGGGTAAGGGAAGGGACCTACAGTTTTACACCGGTTGAGAACGGCGAATCAGCAGGTGTGCACGTACATTTTTCGTCAGAAAAAACTCATTGGTACACACACGCCGACCGGATTCGAACCTCGGAACTCTCGCACGAGAAGCCGATACGCCCGGACCACCCGGCCACCCGCCATGCCGGTTGCACTGAACCGGAAGGAAAACAAGGTTTTTCATAGTCGTTTCGACAGACCTTCATCCAGTTCGGGTAGGTAAGAGTCCGGACGTGTTAATGAAACCCTACCCAGTAGTAAAGTTTATTATAAAATAAAGTCAAGGTAATCCATAGGCCTCGCTTCATTAATTTGTGAAAGGCATTTTGCAGATTTTAAAGAAAAGAGATTTTTAATTTAAGAAAATGCAAGAATATAACAGGTATGTACATACATACATACCACACGCTGTTTTCCGACAAGCAGAGTAATCGGTGTTGTGCTGCAAGTACTCTGGTAAATTACAGCACAACACCAACCACCACGTTTAGCGAAGTATTCGGACAAGATAACTATTAAACAGCAAGTAAGGCACGAATGCCCACCTGCTGTATGAATCGGCGGAAAGACTGTGCCAAGGTGAGAGGTGGCTAGCCTGTCGCCCTTTAGCACCGCATCTCGTCCTTATCCCTTAGTCGCCTTTTACGACATGCACGGGGAGACATGCAGTGGGGCTATTCTTTTTAAGTACCGGCCCCACACGCACGGTGTATGTAATACTATGCATGTAGTATAATTTTAATCAATTCACAATTTTTTTTCTGAAATGTTCACATTATTTAATACATACTCTTCAATAATATTTAATTTAGATTTTTAATGGTAATTTTTTTAAATCTACTTTGTCATTCTACTTTTTAACCGACTTCCAAAAAAGGAGGAGGTTCTCAATTCGTCTGTATGTTTTTTTTTTTTATTTTTTTTTTTATTTTTATTTTTTTGTATGTTTGTAACACGATTTCTCCGTCAATTGAGGGCCGATTTAGAAAATTCTTTTTTTGTTAGTTAGGTCATACTTCCGAGGTGGTCCCATTTCAATTTTATCGAAATTGGTTCAGTGGTTTTCGAAAAATCAGCATAATACTATGGTGTGTGGTTACCTTCAGCAAAACTTGTGATGTGGTCGTTTTCGGCAATTTTCAGTTTGATAAATTAGTATGGTGTGTGGTTACCTTCAGCAAAACATTTGTGATGTGGACTTATTCAGCAATTTGCAGTCTGACACATATGGCGAATAATTCTGTACCACTTCAATCGATTTCGATTATTCGATTTCGATTATTCTTTTTTATGTAATATTACTAAAAAGAATGAAATAAAAACTGTTTTAAAAAATATTAAACCGATTTCCAAAAAACAAAAAAAAAAAAACTAAAAAGTATTAAATACCTAATATTTTGAAATTTTCTCTGTCCTGTTGAAATACATGAATCGATATACTAGTGATACATATTCGGACCCTTGTTTCATGAATATTCTAAATTTGAAATTTTTTTATCTTTTCCGACCGGCGTTTAATTTATTATGGTACCTGGCCAGTACCTACTGTACCGAGTACCATTGAGCTGGTTTGATGATGGAGACAGAAGGTGGCCATAGGAACTCCTAAACTACACATGATAAACCCATCGTGTTTGGGCTCGTTGCATTTGTCTTCACGAGAAATTTACTTTAGACCTAAAAGATTCTCAATTCGACGGTATGTTTTCTTTTTTTGGATGTTTGTTACGCGATTACTCCGTCAATTGTGGGCCGATTTTGAAAATTCTTTTTTTTTTTATTTGAAAGGGGATAACCCTGAGGTTTTTGAAGTGAAAACTTCTTTAGCGGCTCTTGGCACTTTTTTAGGTGGGTAAAAATGTATAACTCGCGACATCGCGTCAGCGTCATTTTTAAAATGAAACCTTAAGTCATTGCGTTAAGGGTTAAGTTAGAGTGGCACGGGATCTGCCGGCACTCCCGGAGTGCAACTGTTAAGTAGGGTTCCGTAACACGTTTATGTCTGTCCATTCTACTAAGTTCTGCAAAATGAATGTAGGGTTCCGTAACATATGCATGTCTATCCGTTCTACTAAATTTTACAATTTTCAACCAAGGTCCTCCGACGGTTATTTTATAATAAAAGTAGGCTTCCGTAACACGTTTATGTCTGTCCATTCTACTAAGTTCTGCAACATCACCTACAACGTCCGTGATGTCAGCCCTTAACACCAGTGCCATGTCAGTGCTTCCCCCTTTGATCGTGCTGACTACACTGAACTGGTCGGAAAACACAAACTATTTACATAGCCGTTTCGACCGACGTTTAATTCAGTGCGGTGGTACCAACCCGGGAAGGTTAAACCCTACCACCAAGTAAAATTACGAGGGAAGGGACTTACAGTTTTACGAGGAATCCGAACCTTGGTCAGCCTCCAACGGTCAGCGGTCACCCATCTAAGCACTGACCGCACCCAGCGTTGCTTAAAATTCAATAGCGACAGTTGACTGTCTGCACCACTGAGCTATCGAAGCTGACGTGGTCCTATTTTAATTGGGTCAAGATCGGATTGGAAAGCGAGGCGGAATCGCGAGGCCGAAGGCCGAGCGATTCCGCCGAGTACATTAATAGCAAAAAATTACTAAAAAAAACTGTGAAATAAAAAAAAAGTTTTAAAAAACATAAAACCGACTTCCTAAAAAAAGTAAAACTAAAAAACTATTTAAAATAAAAATATAAAAACCGCCTTCAAAAATATATGAAATAAAAACCTAAAAAAAAAAACGAACCCTAGAGTTGAAGGCGGTGCTAAAGCAAGCAAAAATGATGCATGAAAGAAAACATGAGCGGATGATAATATCCTTTGTGATTTGTGTAGCCTTTTTAGCACCGCCTTCAACTCTAGGGTTCGTTTTTTTTTTTAGGTTTTTATTTCATATATTTTTGAAGGCGGTTTTTATATTTTTATTTTAAATAGTTTTTTAGTTTTACTTTTTTTAGGAAGTCGGTTTTATGTTTTTTAAAACTTTTTTTTTATTTCACAGTTTTTTCATTCTAATTATCATTGAATAAATGATTTCGATTTTGATTGTTTTATTTTGAGATCTTTGTTTTTAGGGTTCCGTATCCGCCGTACGGGACCCTATTACTAAGCCTACGCCGTCTTTCTGTCTGTCTGTTTGTCTGTCTGTCCGAGGGCTGTATCTCTTGAACCGTAATAGGTAGGTACGCCCGTTGAAATTTTCACATAATTCGAGTTATTATGTATGACCGATATAACCACAAATAATAAAAATAAGAAATAGTAAAAAATTCACAAATACAAGAAACTAGTAAGTGTAGGCGCGCCATCTACCGAAAACAGTAGGAATCATTTTAACTTATCATGAATTTTTAACCGACTTCAAAAAGGAGGAGGTTCTATGTTCGGCTGTATGTATTTTTTTTTATGTATGTTCAGCAATATCTTCCCCAATTGTGAACCGATTTCGATGATTTTTTTGGTCAAGATCGGATTGGAAAGCGAGGCGGAATCACGCGGCCGAAGGCCGAGCGATTCCGCCGAGTACATTAATAGCAAATAAAAATTACTAAAAAAACTGTGAAATAAAAAAGCATTTAAAAAAATATAAAAACCGCCTTCAAAAATTTATGAAATAAAAAAATAAAAATCGAACCCTAGAGTTGAAGGCGGTGGTGCTAAAGCAAGCAAAAATAACCGACCGCCTTCAACTCTAGGGTTCGATTTTTATTTTTTTATTTCATACATTTTTGAAGGCGGTTTTTTAACTAATATGAAGCATTTCATGGCGATAGATGGCGTGAGTGCCGCTGACCATGTCATGCCATTTAATTTGATAGGAATTAAATGCCAAGAACTTCAATTGCTAAACATAGAAATTATTGTTGCCTTCCCTTTCATTAGTTTTATTGTCTCTGAAGATTTTAACGTGAAAATTATTTTGTTAGTACATTGTAAATAAATTTAATATTATTCAAATAAATATTTAACGATGAGTAAGGCAATATTCTTGAGTGAAACGAAATTTATTTGTGGTCAAAACAACTCCGGGTACAATGAATAGAAAAAAAAAACTGTTTTAAAAAACATTCAACCGACTTCAAACCCTAAAAAGTAGATAGATAGATAGAAATACTGTATTGCTCCAAAAAAAATTAACAGTAACAAACGATAAGTAATTTACATGAGGGGCAAAGGGGGACTTATCCCTTACAGGAATTTCTCCCAGTCAACCTTTGAATGTTTGAGAGTCGTATGTTGTGAGATATAAGTAGGTAGTAGCAAAAGACTTGAGTGTGGGAATGTAAAATATAATATATGGAAAATAACTACGATAAACTATAATATACACTACACATAAGTACATACTAGTTAATTAAACGTAAAAATCGCAAATCATAAATAAAATAAAAGTATTAAAAACTATTTTGATCTTGAGTAGAAGGGGGTACAAAAGCACAAAAGTGTCAGAAAAACATACAGACGAATTGAGAACCTCCGTCTTTTTAGAAGTCGGTTGAAAAATCCAATTCTATTCCAATTAATTCATAATGATGAATCAGATAATTTAATGCAAAATTGTTTATAACTAGGTATCAGTTAAACGTAGAGATTAAAAACCGGCCAAGTGCGAGTCGAACTCGCGCACCGAGGGTTCCGTATCGCCATGTCATGGTCAGCGCTACTAAAGCCATCTATGTATTAGTTAAAATGCTTCATACTCTTTTCGGTAGATGGCGCGCGTACACTTTTTAGTTTCTTCTTTCGGGTACCCCCCGTGAATTTTTTACTTTTTCTTATTTTTATTATTTGTTGTTATATTGGCCATAATAATACATATTCTGTGAAAATTTGAATGGGCTACCTATTACGGTTCAAGAGATACAGCCCTCGGACAGACGGACAGACAGACAGACAGACGGCGTAGGCTTAGTAATAGGGTCCCGTGCGACGGATACGGAACCCTAAAAATATTGCCTGAGTCCGCATGTGAGTAAAATAGGCATTCGCTGATAAATCCATTTTTTTTTATGGAAACTGACACGGTTGTCTAGATCACCTACAACATCCGTGATGTCAGCCCATAACACCGGGTGAACTAGGTGCCATGTCAGTGCTTCCCTTCATTTCATGTCGGCTACACTGAACTGGACGGAAAACGCGAATTATTTACATAGCCGTTTCGACCGTTCGATAATTTCTATGTTGTGATTTTGCTAGGCATTCATGAAAAACAATTTAAGATCTTACCATTTAATTCCCATCAAATTAAAAATGAATTAAAACTAAAATTAAAATGTCAAACAAGAAGTCTTACCAAGATAATATATACAAAAAATTTAAAAAAGTTAATTTATAATTTATTCTTCATCTTGGCGAACGTAAACACAGTTAAGAAAAAAGCGGCCAAGTGCGTGTCGGGCCACGCGCAGTGTAGAGTTCCGTAGTTGCGGAATCCTATCAAAATTATTTATTCGAATATTTGTATAATTTTGTAGGGGAAATAAATGAATGTTAATTTGAAAAAGTTCTTTAACAGTGAAATAATGGCTGTCGTCCATACATTTTATAAGTTGGACGACTATTACTCGTCAACCTGTACAGCCTACTTAGCTGTGATAGTTTTCCTTTTAATTTCGATATAATATATATACTACTACTGTGAATTTTTTCACATATCAACCGTTTCAATAACAACCGTTTAGCTGGCAGGGGGGGGGGGGGGGGGGACACTTGACTCTAACAAAAATTAGCACTTAAAAGCTTAATAATTCGCAAACGGATCCCTTAATCGAAAAATGTTTTTTCACAAACCCGCAATATTTTCAAAAGACCTATCCAACGACACCCCACACGATGGGGTAGACGTGAAAAAAAAATTCATCCCTACTTTACGTGTAGGGGAGGTACCCTAAAAAAAAATTATTTCAAAATTTTTATTTTACCACTTTGTCGGCGTTAATAATATGTATACCCATACCAACTTACAACTTTCTAGTACTAAGGGTCTCTGAGCTAAGCCGCGGACAGACAGACGGACGGACAGACGGACAGACAGACGGACGGACATGGCGAAACTATAAGGGTTCCTTGTTGACTACGGAACCCTAAAAATTGCACTTTAGTTTTAATAAATAAATAAATAAATACCCGTTTATTGGATGAAATCATTATGCCATGTTGGTACAGTTTTTGTATGTGTATTAGAATAACAGTCGTGAAAATGTCTCGAAAAGCGTTAAAAACAAAGATCTCAAAATAAAACAATCAAAATCAAATCAAAATCATTTATTAATCCACCCCCATTACAATATTTTCCATACAACATTAATATTTCATACAAAAAACACACCTCCTCCCTTCCCCTCACTCTCCGGCAGGGGTGATGGGATAAATCAATACCCCTTCTGCGCCCCCTCCCACCTACCTGGGCCCCCCAGTATAAAGCCTCGCCCAACATTTTAAATTTTACATTAAGTATTATAGATATATATATATAGTATAAATATAGCATTGACTTGGCACCAAGTTCACCCGGTGTTATAGGCTGACATCACGGATGTTGTAGGTGATGTAGCCAACCGTGTAAGTTGCAATAAAAAAAAAAATTGATTTTGGGTAAAAAAAAAACAAAACGAAAAATAAAACACGCTCGACATTTTTTGCAATTTTTTTTCTAACCTAAAATTGACAATTCCCTCTATACAAATTATATATCAAATTGTCCAAAACGGCGCTCAGCTCAGTCCAGCATGCAAGCATTTAGTTTTAGAAATAGTAATCAAAAATATTGATAAGAAACAAAAAAAAAATATCGTATTAAAATTCATTTTAAAATCCCAATCTAGTAATCTAACCGCGTCAGTGTACCGAAGTTGCAACTGCATATTATAAATCGTTCCGCCAGAGAGTAGGTCAATCAGGTACGGAACCCTAGTTAGCGGCATAGTAGTATAGGCAGGTATAAGACTAATAACGCCCGCCGTTGCTGACCAGTCTGCGTCGGATTCTGTGCATCTCAACTCGACAGTCGAGCGCATTTGGGTCGCTATAAAACCGGATTTCGTAGCCAGTAGTAAGAAATTTACAAAATGTTTCTAAAGTAATGACAAATATTCGTAAGCATTTTATAGAGAATTGTATGGTGCAAATTGTGTGCAATTTTCGGACACAGTAATAAACTTAAAACATTATATTAATACAAAAACTAACTGTATAAACATTTAATTAAAAATAATATTCAAAAGTAGTGACATGTTAGCTAAAATAAAAATTCCATTATTTATGTTAAACATTTAAAGCACTCTAGCCTAAGTCCTGTCTAAAATAAATAAATACTATTCTATTGAGGACAACTAGTTCAAGATGAGTGAGTGATATCTGGAAGTGTTTAGTGCCTATGTCGAATTTAACAAAAATAAAATAATGAAATTATGGTTTTGAAAATGTCATATAATTGTATATCAACTAGACACAAATGAAAGTGATTTAATGAGTTTGACAGTTATTAAAAGACACGTCGTATTTTACTTCCCAAAATTGAGGATGAAAGCTGTGTTGAATAAAATGCATCTGCTCATTGCAGCAATTTTGATCATCTCAGTATCCTGCGAGCACTATGACGAAGGCTATTTCACTTCCGACACTCGAGATTACTACAGATCCCACAATAATGCTGAAAATAAGTACCACACCCCTCACACATACTTCTTTGACAGATCTCCTCAAGAAAAGATCCCTCTAGGTAGACAATGTAGCGGTTTTCTCAAAACACCTGCAATTGAATACATAAGATCTGAAATGTTAAGCAGAGGAAAACATAATACTAGATTAAGTTTTCCATGGACATACAGCTTCGCAAAATCCACAAAACGTTTACATAATTACTACGTAAAAGCACAGAAAGACCCGACATATAGCATAGTCCACAGGCGAGAAGAACCACATTACAGACACGCGGAAGATGAAAAACCAAACTACAAAACAGTTACTGAAGCGCAAACATATAGAACATTCCACGAGCTAGAAGAATCACATTACAGATACCCGGAAGATGAAAAACCAAACTACAAAACAGTTACTGAAGCGCAAACATATAGAACATTCCACGAGCTAGAAGAATCACATTACAGATACCCGGAAGATGAAAAACCAAACTACAAAACAGTTACTGAAGCGCAAACATATAGAACATTCCACGAGCTAGAAGAATCACATTACAGATACCCGGAAGATGGAAGACCAAACTACAATACAGTTTCTGAAGCGCAAAGAGGCATCGAGACAGGAGAATATTATAAACTATTTGAAGGAAACGTGCCAAATTATGATCCCAAAGAACATACGGTGCCTATTTATGTTCCAAAAGAACAAAATGTCGCCACAGAACCACATGATCATAGGCAAGCGGGCGAAAATACAGTTCCAGGAGTTCCCGATCAGCTGAGAGCCTTGACACCTCCAGAAACGTCCTATACATCAGATGGTATCGATATTATAACAAATGATGATGATGATGATTACAAAAGAACACCGAAAAGTCAAGTTAAACCCCAAAGGAAGAGCATGCGCAAGAACGAGGAAGAGTATGAAGGTATACGTTCTTCCAACGTGCAAAACCTTTTACTGGAGCTATTGAAGCAAAGTGCTGCCAAAAATTATGTTCCTAAAAAGCCTGCGGACTTCTTTGATTTTCTGAGGGACTCCTATCCACTTCCTACGGGTAAGTTTTAAATGTTGACGTGTCAAAATGTGTAAGCGTTGAAGAACGCAGTAGTACGTAGAGTAGGGGTTTAACACCTGACAGCTCTAGTGGCTCCTGCGCCTCCTAGATCCTACGGCTCGGGTTGACTCGGCTCGAAAGCGAACCAACTGAATCCGATATTCGTTTGGTCGTTTATGTAATCTGGTGGCTCAGTGGTAAGAGTGTAGGGTCTTTATTTTTTCGATCTCGACCATGGGTTCGTGTCCCTTTTGTTAAAATTTGTTTTGTTTTTTTTTTTAAGCAATGTTAGGATGTTAATTATGGTTATTTTTTTTTTTAAACCACCTAAGAAAGCTTTATTTTCGGAAATACAAACCGCCTCAATATCAGGTTAGAGATAATATAGAGAAGATGCGTCGCGTAGCTTCTCTATATTAACCCTGGTTATTTCTTTTTGAAACCACCAAAACATCACTCATACGGATACCACACTCCTTCGAGGCGAGTGTTTCCGAAAGGAGTTTCCGCAGGATCCGCAGGAGCCGCCTGAACTGTCAGGTGGCGGACCGCGTAGAGTAGAACGTAGATTGGAGTATTGGATCTCACTAGAAAATTCATTCAACACCAGGAAACTCTTTCCTCGTGTTCATTTTGGAGCATACGTGCAAATGAATTTTCAATTGAGACAAAATACTCCAACCCGAAAAAACGGCGACGGCGCTTCGCTATCTTGCTTGCACCACACGGATGTCGGCTCCCTAAGTGTGCTCTATCGCTTATTCCATGGGGAGTGCTCGGAGGAGCTGTTCAATGCGATCCCGGCGTCCCGTTTCCACCTTCGCACCACGCGCACTGGGCAGGGATTGCATACACTGCCCTACACTGCTGCTGCATCCCTACGCTGGACTTATCGCGGATGTGTACCAATCGATTCTGCAGATCATTCCTCTACAGAACCGGTAAACACTGGAACGCACTCCCTGCCCATATATTTCCCCCCAAGTACAGTCTCGGGTCCTTCAAGAGGGGCGTGAATGGGCACCTGTCAGGCCGGCATGGCATTCGCAACCCCCGCATACTACCGAATGTCCATGGGCGTCGTTAGACACCTTATGGGTGACTCGGCGCCATATGTCGCGCTGTCAATAAAAAAAACAAAACCCCCGTTCAGTTTGCACGGCGCTTGCATACATTGTATGGGGGCATTCAAAATCTAAATCAAATTAATGTATACTATATCCTCGTTGAATTAGTATACTGTGATTATAAAATAAATATATGAAAATTATCATAATTTATATTATTTTTATCTTTTCATTAAAGCACATAAAATGAAATAACAATAATTTAAGATTAACATACAAAATAAATTAACATACATACATACATATCACACAGGCTGAATCCCGACAATCGGCGTAAGCAGAGTAATCGGTGTTGTGCTGCAAGAACTCTGGTAAATTGCAGCACAACACCGACCACCACGTTTCGCAAAGTATTCGAACAAGATTAAATCGATCAAGCAGCAAGTAAGGCACGAAGACCCACCTGCTGCATGACTCGGTGGAAGTACCGTGCCAAGGTGAGAGGTGGCGAACCTGTCGCCCTTTAGCACGGCATCTTGTCCTTATCCCTTAGTCGCCTTTTACGACATGCACGGGGAGAGATGCAGTGGGGCTATTCTTTTTAAGTACCGAACCCACAACAACATTAAACATTAAAATAAAGTAAGTATGTGGATTGCATTATTATTGTTCAAATCGCCTTATATGTTAACCTTACAATATTTCAAGACATAACATGTTTTGATCAAGAGCCATTTCTGCAATTATTTTTAAAAGATACTTCGCCCTCCTCTCTTAAGTTCAAGTGGCAGTTCATTGAATATAAAAAAAAATGTTTTATAGAAACTTACACGGTTGGCTACATCACCTACAACATCCGCGATGTCCGCGCATGACACCGGGTGAACTAGGTGCCATGTCAGTGCTTCCCTTCACTTCATGTCGGCTACACTGAACTGGACGGAAAACACAAACTATTTACATTGCCGTTTCGACCGAAGTTTCATTCAGTGCGGTGGTACCAATCCGGGCGGTATAAACCCTAACACCTAGTAAGGTAAGAAGGAAAGGGATTTGCATTGCATTTTAAGCTTTTTTTACTCGGCATTTGGAGTAGTTGCTTGTGCCTAGTGGTGTAATTGTGTATTTATATTCTACTAGCTGAGCCCGCGGCTCCGCTCGCGTGAAATTCGTATTTCAAAGAAGAATGTAAGTAACTAAGGGCGAGGCCGAAGGCCGAGCTGCGTTCAGGTAATCGATAAACCTTCTTAAAGAAAGTAACTAACTAAGGGCGAGGCCGAAGGCCGAGCTGCTTTCAGGTAAACGATAAACCTTTCTCAAATAAAGGAAGTAAGTAAGGGCGAGGCCGAAGGCCGAGCTGCGTTCAGGAAGACGATAAACCTTCTGGAAGAAAGGAAGGAACTAAGTGCGAGGCCGAAGGCCGAGCTACGTTCAGGTAAACCAAAAACCCTCTTCCGCCTTCGGGCCTCGCCCTTAAAGACTTCCTTTCTTCGATAGAATATAATATCGTTTACTCAATCTATTTATTTCATAAAAATAAAAAAGTAATATTAATAACTAAAGAATTAAACCTACCTAACAAACATTAAAATAACTATCAAAACGGGAATTTTCAAATGTTCTTAGAGCACTTGCGGCATTACCCCGCTGGATGGCAAGGCTTACCCTTTGAATGAAGTACATAAGCCCTTGATGGCGGGACACCAGTTGCGTCAACCAGCTCAAGCCTCTTTTGGCTTCACTGCTCCACGGACCGAGGGTTTCAACCGCAAACGCAACAAATTCGAAATCTTGAATTATATTTCTATATTTGCTGCGTTTGAGGCTCTCCGCCCCAGCCTTGGCCGCGCCAGCCGCTCTTGAAGATGTCCTAACGTGACTTGGAGACAATGTGAGAACAAAAGTGGCGTCCCACATCAAAGAACTACCCTTAGTCCATGGCACTAAGGTGATAGCATCGGGCCTCTTGCCATCCAGCCGGGAATAACCGCTAGGTTCTAGGATGCACGGTATATTTGCCGTCAGAAGCGTGGACTTTATAATAAAATTTAAATTAAATTAACTCAATCTTATTATTAATTAACTTTATTCGAGATGGTTTAGCTTCTTCCTGAACGCAGCTCGGCCTTCGGCCTCGCCCTTAGTTACTTGCTTTCTTCGAGATGGTTTATCATTTGTCAGAACGTAGCTCGGCCTTCGGCCTCGCCTTAGTTGCTTACTTTCTTCAAGATGGTTTAGCTTCTTCCTGAACGCAGCTCGGCCTTCGGCCTCGCCCTTAGTTACTTGCTTTCTTCGAGATGGTTTTTCAATTATCCGAACGTAGCTCGGCCTTCGGCCTCGCCTTAGTTACTTACTTTCTTCCAGATGGTTTAGCTTCTTTCTGAACGCAGCTCGGCCTGCGGCCTCGCCCATAGTTACTTACTTTCTTCGAGAAGGTTTATGGTCTTCCAGAATAGAGCTCGGCCTTCGGCCTGGCCCTTAGTTACTTACTTTCTTGAAGAATGTTTTTCTTCTTCCTGAACTCAGCTCCGCCTTCCGCCTCGCCCTTAGTTACTTTCATCGAGAAAGAATATCGTTTACGTGAGCGCAGATCCGCCTTCGGGCCCGCCTTTAGTTACTTACTTTCTTTTTTTTAAATACGAATTTCACGCGAGCGAAGCCGCGGGCAACAGATATATAAATTTTATTGCACCAATGACAGCGACATAACTTCGACTTTCAATTATTATTTTTATTTATCAAACAATTTGTCACCGGCCAGCTCACGTCGAGATGACAGTTATCCGTTGTCAACATGACATTTAAAATTGTTTTTTACCTTTACTTTGGATTACGTGATTTTTATTATTTTTTTTAATTATTATGTTCATCCGGGATATACACTGTCACTATAAAAAGTTTCGTCAAATTCCGTTCAGTGGTTTTTGCGAGATGCGCGTACAAATAGACATTTTTGCATTTACGATTTTATGATATGCATAGAAATCGAGAAAGAATAGATATGTATAGACTATTGTGTTCAAGTTATAAAAAAGAAGAACTGTCTTTTTCGTTGTATCTACTTATTTTTAAATTTCGAATGAATATTTTATTCAAATTGTATTTGCTGCCAGTTCTCAAGATATAATTAGGTATGTACTTTGGACTACGTGATTTTAAACGCGCAATAATTTTTATAATTGTTAATTTTTTTTATTTTTGTTTTTTTTTTGTTACGTATTATGTTAACCCGGCATATAAACTGCCACTATACAAAGATTCGTCTAATTCCGTTCAGTGGTTTTTGCGTGATGCGCGTACAGACAAACAAACAAACAAACAAAAATTTTAAAAACTGTTCTAACATGTTCAGTATCTCATTTTAAGCCACCCTGGTTAGTTTTTTTTCCGAATACATTCAATGTACAGACTTTCTTACCTCTACGATTTTATTATATGTATAGATATTCTATATTATTAAATGTGTATTCACCGAATTAAAAGTATCGGGAAGTGGCATACAACGCACCGACTTGAGGCGCGCTATTGGGGAGCATTCGGCACCCTCTCTTTCGCGAGCAGTCAGTCCGCCGCACTGCGCCGCTCAGGCAGGTCACGTTTTTGTATTCGTCCGTCCGTAAAAGGGAGGGATAGAATATCATGCATTCGCATACACAAAATATGAGCGTGAAAAGGATGGCTACGTTACTCGGTTCGAGACGAGAGCATACGAGTGTCAGTCACTGAGAACATGCAGTGGCGACATGCAGGGTTCTAAACCTATCTTGTAACGCATGGCACAAGTGTTTATATGAATATAAAGGCGACCGCGCAAGCCGCGACGTACAAAGTTAAAGTATACGAAATCTAATTTGGCATGTACAAGCGTTGTCTCCCTTACACGTATCAAATTCCCATTTAACCGTCTTACTCTATCGACGTTCTCAGAGCGGAAACGTAACATGATATATGAGGCGCTCGCGCACTTACGCTGTTTTAAATATTGGAGAAACTCCAATCGCACTATCCCTTTTCCGTTCACGGAGTTTGCATCTGCACGTCTTATTCTAGCCTATGTTACGTGTGTGTGTAACATTTTAGCTTAGTGTGCTTCTGTGAGAGAGATCTCTTTTTCTACCGGTAAAATGTATGACAAGGCCTGTCCAGAAAGTAGAATGTCGTTGTGTGTATTTAAATATTTGACAATAACAATTTTATTCTATTTTGGATTCATCCACCACATTCTAAACGTATGACGCATAAAACCAACAATAGATTGTCAACACAACCATTGTATTGTATTGTATTGTTTATTGATCATTATATGGCAGTTAGACTGCTCTCGAACTTGTCACAATTTGTTCTACCCGGTTCGATTACACCCACGAAGAAGAACCGACAAGAAACTTCGCAGGGTATTTTTTAAACATATTTTTACAAGAATTTAGTGACTAGCCACATAATAACACCGCCCATAGTCTATCTAAAACACAGCTTGAGAGCAAGATTAACAATTTTGCTGAGAGTTCTGACTACAAAGACTTATTAATTAAGTGAATCAGGTGTAAAGAGCCTTTGTCAAACTTTGATACGTAATTTGTATCAACATAACTATGTTAGTATACGCTGCCGACGCCCGCGCCGCTGCCGACGCCCGCGCCGCGGACGCAATCTGCGCCCACTCTACGCGCACCTCATCCACCGCGTCAGCAGCTAGTATCGACACGACAGTACACACAAAGAGGAGCAAGTTAGGCACACGCACAAAACAAATGCACACGCACAACCAACACACATATGTAAGTCATAGGCCACGCCTACAGGCTTCAACGGCGTTGTAGAGAAATCGCGCTCAGGGCGCCTCTAGGAGGGGCGCGCGCATTTGATGCTCTGTTCAACCGGCTACCTCAAAAAATCAAAAATGTTTTAACACATGAAATTTTATTCATTTCATGAATTTAAATCTTTATTCACAGCACCGCGACCGGGAAAAGGTGGAACGCACTCCCTACCCATAAATATTTCCTCCCAGCCCGGGGTTTTTCAAAAGGGGCGTGAAAAGGCTCCTGTCAGGCCGGCATGGCATTCGCAATCCCCGTGCATCACAGAATGTACATGGGCATCGTTAGACATCTACTTGTAGCTGTGGTGAAACACGTGAAACGATGCCACATGTCGCGTACCCATAAAAAAGACATGATAATAAATAACATACGTACATAAACAACAATTCAACACAAACAATTTAATGACAACTTCCGTCTAAACTAACCTACACGGTTGTCGGTTGTTTTAGTTTTTTTTTTCATTTTGTGTTACTAAACTAAGCGGCGGGTGGCCGAGTAGTTTGGGCATAGGCTTCTCATGCGAGAGGTCCGCGGTTCGAATTCCATCGGCGTGTACCAATGAGTTTTTTCTGACGAAAAAATGTACGTGCATACCTACACCTGCTGCTTCACCCTTGCCCGTTACTATGTGGTAGGCTCAAATTGTAGCCGACTGGGTTGTTACCACCGTACTGGATGTAAGATGGCCGCATAGCAGCCTCGGTTGTGTTCTCCTCTAGTCCAGTATAGCCAGGAATTCAGGGAAGTTTCCGGTATGGATGGCACCTACCTTCTCGGAGGTGATATTGGCTGGTCGCAGCATGCGCGCTTTAGCCCCACCAACTCAGCCACCCATACCGGATAACATAAAAAAAAACTACCCACTGAAAATATAGTTGACATAATCCTAATAATGCACAGTCACTAACGGCCAGTTCCCTGCAAGGCGAAGCGTTTACACATATAGTGCCCGGGACGTATCTCGGCGTGTCGTCGCCGCAGCGGGCGACCCGCCACGCGAATACACTATACAAGTACGCTGCGGGTGCGAGGGAGAACACTGACGAACCGCTGCGGCGGCGACACGCCGAGATCCGCCCCGCGCATTATACATTGACATGGCGTGCAGTGCACTATCTTAGATTGTCAGAGACTATAGAGTAGATGCATTACAGAAGAGACACGCCTATCCACTTTAACCAGCAGATTCGAAAGTAAGTGTTGTTTTTGTTTTTCTTATTCTTTTTCTTTATGGTAACCCCTTTACATTATTTGCGTAAGTGTAACCTGCCATACATCCCTTTAAAGGTAGGACAGCCGGACGGGGGTGGGTTTAGTTAATGGCAGGTGGCGGAGGGGGAGGGGTGGTGCGGGAGGGGAGGGGGAGGGGTGGTGCGGGAGGGGAGGGGGAGGGGTGATGCGGGAGGGAGGGGGGGGAGCTTGGTGTATCCATTTATGAACCCCCCACCCCGAGGAGGGGGGCCGTTTAGGGGGGGGCATACAAAGTACCTCCAAAAAGGGAGCGAAAATGAGAAATGAAGCATATTAAACAATGAAGGCAAAAGAAAAAGCTTGTAGTTATTTGCCCCCCACCCCCAAAAAAAAATTCAAACGTAAGTATAAAAAACTCATTAGCTAATTACACGAGTCAGGCTAATTACGATTGCCTCTTCGCCGGCGCTCCGGGAAGTGCAGCCCCTAATTTTGATTCCGTCCTTGCGTAACAAAGCGCACGGGGGCTGCACTCCCTCCGCGCCTCCGGCTTATATAAACACTCTAGGGAATAGCCATACTAACAGGTTATGTCGGGGCGGTGAATTTAGTTTTTGCGCAAAGTAGCCATGTCTGAACAGAGACCTGTTAAAATAAAAAAATAAAAAATAACTCGAAAAGTATTGATCTCCTCTGGCTAATTCTTTCACTAATATTCTTCTAACATCCTAAACTACAGGATATAACTACCAGCAATTTGCTATCAAACCGGCCATTAACTAACGCCCGCCGGACGGAAAAACGGCTTGGTCATTCATTCATAAGGTCTAGTACGACGGAACCGCACCTAAGTAAATATAGATTTAAAAGCAATTAAATAAAACGAAAAAACCCAAAACTGGTTCTATTTCAAGCACAAAAATCACATAGCTGGAATTCCAGTGATTATATTAATAATTAATTAATTATAAATATGAGCCAGTTGCATCAGAGAGGATTAGGTCAGATCAATTAGCGGCCCTATAGCAGCCATACTCAAAGTGTGCTCCGCGGAGCCCTAGGGCTCCGCGGAGCCTCTGTGGGGGCTCCGCGAGAATACGAAAAAAAAATACATCTCTCCTCTCTGATTCAGCTCGGCTGCGCAGACGAACTCAACTCTTTTCTATCAAACCTGATACAACAAGAAACAGTTTCATACCTCCCATAAGATATTTAATTATTGCTTTTCTCTGTTATTATAATATTATGTAACTGTTACATTGTAATATGATTATTAATAAAGAATGCACAAAAACTAATTTTTATTTATTTTAGGGCTCCGTCAAATATTTCTCTTTCTAAAAGGGTTCCGTCACCAAAAAAGTTTGAGAACCGCTGCCCTATAGGTTTCACACAAGCCCTCAAGTCGACCCACTTTCGACCATCTAATTGCCTAAAGAATTATTTCCAGTGATTATATTAATAATTAATTAATTATACATATGAGTCAGTTGCATCAGACAGGATCAGGTCAGATCAATTAGGGGCCCTATAGGTTTCACACAAGCCCTCAAGTCGACCCACTTTCGACCATCTAATTGCCCAAAGAATTATTTCCAGTGATTATATTAATAATTAATTAATTATACATATGAGTCAGTTGCATCAGACAGGATCAGGTCAGATCAATTAGGGGCCCTATAGGTTTCACACAAGCCCTCAAGTCGACCCACTTTCGACCATCTAATTGCCTAAAGAATTATTATTATCAACCAAACTGTCCTAAATGGTAAAAGTCGTGGAAATGTATTGCCAGAAGCGGGCATCGTTTACACATTAATGCAATAATGTCACCTTGTTACCAACATAAATGGCCGGAATGCACTTAATTTCGTTTTTTGCCCGTGCGTTGGTCCTACTGCGTAGTCCTACTGGTAGAACCGAGGGCAATGTTTTTTGTCCGTGGTACACCGGAACACCGACCACCACGTTCAGCAAAGTATTTGGAAATATAACGTATGAAGCAGCAAGTAAGGCACGAAGACATATATTATATTGTACAGTTAGGAGACACTTTTCGAAAAGAAGTTTAGTAGGACGGTATTATTTTCAAGTGAGATTTACTTTTTTTTTTTTTTATGGAAACTGACACGGTTGGCTACATCACCTACAACATCCTTGATGTCAGCCCATAACATCGGATGAACTGGTGCCACGTCAGTGCTTGCTTCCCTTCGGTCGTACCGGCTACACTGAACTGGACGGAAAACACAAACTATTTACATAGCCGTTTCGACCGACCTTTCATTCAGTGCGGTGGTACCAACCCGGGCGGGTTTAACCCTACCACCTAGTAATATAAGAAGGGAGTCATATCCCTTAGTCGCCTTTTACGACATACACGGGGAGAGATGCAGTGGGGCTATTCTTTTAAAGTACCGGCCCCACACGGTACATACTTGTTCTCAGAATCGAAAGGGGATTCTGGATTCTCATTTGCTGATCGACTTCGTAATTAGTACCAAGCGAATCGGACACGAGATCCGTAATTCCATTCAAATGATTTTATCACTTCATGGAAGAATTTTGTTGAACTTTCATGTGCCGTTTTTTATGCATAGCATGGAGAAACGCGAGCTGATCCAGTCGAAGTTCTGTTAACTGTTATCTTGTGTGAAGTTGATGTAGCCTTCCTTACACTACCTACCTACTGCACGACTGTGGAAGGACAGTGCCAAGGTGAGATGTGGCCAACCTGTCGTACTTTAGCACTATTGCCCTTATCCCGTAGTCGCATTTTATGACGTGCGCGGGGAAAGATGCAGTTGGTCAATTCTTTACATTTATTTTCACTGATGCCTCTTCTCTCTATATAACTGGATGGTGAAATTAATATTGATCTACATATAATAAAAATAAAATGAACACGCGTGTTTTCGATCCGACCGAGGTCGCCGCACTCGCAACGTTGCGCTTACGAAAGAACTGCCTAGCTTGAAAAGGCGGTGGAAAGACTTTCAATGTCAATGCGAATAAGGCCGAATCACACGGCGCGGTTTTTTTTATGTTTTATGCAAACTGACATCGCTGGCTACATCTGCTACAACACCCATCATAATGTAATCCCATAACTATCGAGATAAAAACTTTAGTAATATCGATGCCCCACATATGGTATGGAACCGCTGCTTTCCGGAGACGTACTTGATGTCGTCGTCCCACGTGGCGGGTGGTCTTCCCACACTCCGTTTTCCTGTCCACGGAAGCCAGTGTAGGACACGGTTACTCCAACGGTCATCGTCTCTTCGGCTAACATGCCCAGCCCACTGCCACTTGAGCTTAGCCACACGGTGTCCAATATCGACTACTTTGGTGCGTCGGCGGGTTGCCTCGTTACGCATCATATCACGTAGCGATATTCCCAGCATGGCTCGCTCCATTGCTCGCTGAGAACTTCCAACCTTTGGACAACAGCGACCGTCAAGAGTCCACGTTTCACACCCGTACGTCATACATAACCGGGAGGAAAGCAAGTGTGAAAATATGGAAAATAAAAATATCATTTTCCAGCTCAAAATGTTCTAAGTTTTTAAATGTCACATTGAAAAACTAAAAGATGATTTTTTTTTTATGGAAACTGACACGGTTGGCTACATCACCTACAACGTCCGTGGTGTCAGCCCATAACACCGGGTGAACTAGGTGCCATGTCAGCGCTTCCCCCTTTGATCGTGCCGGCTACACTAAACTGGTTGGAAAACACAAACTATTTACATAGCCGTTTCAACCGACGTTTCATTCAGTGCGGTGGTACCAACCCGGGCGGGTTAAACCCTACCACCAAGTAAGATTAGGAGGGAAGGGACCTACAGTTTTACGAGGAATCCGAACCTCGGCCAGCCTCCAACGGTCAGCGGTCACCCATCCAAGTACTGACCGCACCCAGCGTTGCTTAACATTCAATAGCGACAGTTGACTGTCTGCACCACTGAGCTATCGAGGCTCACAAAATTACACTTACATAATATAAATCCGAACCCTACATACGCACGTGCACCCATATTTCAAAACATTTTCCTACGCACTCTCCATCAATGCCAGAGGTTCTCAAACTTATTTCGTCTACCGCCCACTTTGAGATTCAATTATTTTTAGCGCCCGCGCCCCCCCAAAATTTTAACTTTACCTTTGAATTGGCTTTTGTTGCCAAAATTCTTGGTAACTATTTTTTAATTTGATTTTTATTTCCTCGTTCGTTGTCAATTCTATAATAGTGGGGGATTTAGTGCGATATACCCTGCATTTTTACTTAGAAGGCTCATACTTGCAACAGTTGTTCCTTAGGTGCTCCTGAGTGGATTTCCATCGGTAGACATCGGGGGTCACCGCGGGGGTGGCGGGGGGAGGGGGTGGAAGTTTGCTTCTGCCGCGCTTCACTTTGTACCCTATTCCTTCAAAACTATAGGTATTAGGGCAAGTGTGATGTCATTTTCGGATAACTCAAGGACGAAGGATTCATTTCTGGAAGAAACATTTTGCCTTTCTATACAAAAAAATATAAATATTAGGCAAAACTCACAAAACGTGAAAATATTTTTTTTAAATAAACGCCGTTTACTTTTGAACTACTAAAGATAAAGATAAATAAAAAATATGGGCTAAAAGCTGCATTTACAAGGATTACAAATATATAAATTTTATTGGGATGGCGTAATAATAAGTGAGTGAAAAAAATTTCAAAACAGTGCCGTGTATTTACATTTTGAGGCGAATATCGTGCTAAGATGCGTAGTGAATTGAAAACAGTACCTAGGTGATACGTGATAATTATTATTATTATACATTTGTAAAATTATTGCTAATTAAACATTAAATTATTCACATACACACACACCCACCCTCACATACACACACACATACCTACCTTACCCATGTTTGTGATTGCTACCTAAAGTAAATGCTTTATATTATTACCATGTCGTAATTTAAGATTTTTGGAAACTGACACGGTTGGCTACATCACCTACAACATCCGTGATGTAAGCCCATAACACCGGGTGAACTAGGCGCCATGTCAATGCTTCCCTTCATTTCGCGCCGGCTACACTGAACTGGACGGAAAACACGAACTATTCACATAGCCGTTTCGACCGAAGTTCTATTAATTTCATAAAGTTTTAACAGTTTATATTAGTTATATTAGTTAAAAAAGTCGTTCCGGAAGTGACGTAGAAGTTCTGAAAAGGGGGGCCCATATGGCGAACAAAGAAGTATCCACTTCAAAAAAATATTAGTAAATCTACATGTCATAAAAAATAACGACGTATTTTTCAATCGTCGTCATTGCCTATTCGAGCCGCCTTTCAGTCGCTGACACCAAACTCTCAGTTAAAGCGGGAAAGGCCTCCCATGCTTCAAAAGCACTTTTCTTGCCTTTTCCGCTGAAGCAAGAGACAGCGTCACACCTAGAAAACGCATGAAACAGAGGCAAGGCCCTCGCTCGCTGTGGTACTGTAAAAAAATTACATTATAATATAAAGCATCTATTACTCTACTACTCGAGTACTCTTTTCTATTCTGTGCTATTGTATCTATACTTAATATAGGTATAGGTAATGCAAACATTTAAGTCTTTACTTATGGAAGTCGCAATATCATGGCAGCAAAGTTACTGACGGAAAGCAGTGGTTCCGTACCGCTGAAGGCCGGGAGGACTGGAGGAAAACTGGAGAGGCGTATGTCCAGCAGTGGACGCTTACACGCTGACTGACTGACTGACTGAAAGGTACTGGTGGTGTTTTCCAGTACCTATGTGCACCCACAGCTCTTCAAGCTGAGGTAATTTTTGCACCTGTGCAACTGCTAGCACTACGACATCGGTATCTACAGTACGTAGCATAATTTTTGTTAAGCCCATCATGCGAGTATCCGCCTCTTCATGATTACACGGGGCTAATCGCTGTGTGTCACGGGCACGGGTGATGTTGGTGAAAATATTTGGCCCATCCGTGATGCAAACTTCTTTCCCATTCTCAATTTCGTTTGCGAAGGATTGGCAGAGTATTGAAAGCAAGTGAAACAGTCCTTCTTTGTTTGAATTGTCCCTTAGGAAATTCCCCCAGCCTTTAGGTATTTTGGCCGTAGCAGACACCAGTGTTTTTTGTCCAGTGCCACGTTTTTCTTTGGTTATATTTTTTAGACTGTCGCTATTATACGCTCGCTTATATACGCTCTTAAACGCGGCGGCGGCGCACGTACGGTGCGGCGCGGGGGCCGACTAAAATCATACGCACCCCGCAGCTATCCCCCGCCCGCTCGGCTCTAATGGATATAGGTAAGTAGGCATAGGTACGTACTTACTACGTACCTACCTAATAAATAATCTACAAATTAATAGAGTAGTTAATTAGTAATTAATAGTCGAGTCGGCGACTGTCCTCCTGTGAAACTTGGAAGCGAAACCCTACCACACACTAGCTCCGTGCGTTATGTAGGAATGCACTTAGATAGGAGGCAGACATTCAAAGAGCACATCAGGCGCAAAAGACAGGAACTGAACCTACGGCTCAACAAACTGCAGTGACTGATGGGCAGAGCCTCTAAACTGAGCACATCCAACAAACTCCTCATCTACAAAGCGGTTATCAAGCCGGTGTGGACATATGGCATACAGTTGCGGGGCACTGCAGGCAACAGTAACATTGAGATCTTGCAGAGATTCCAAAACAAAGTGCTTCGAAACATATCAAACGCACCATGGTTCTCTAAAAACGATGACATACACGAGCATCTCAAAGTGCCGAGCATAAAAGCTGAGATCCAGTCGAATTGTACCAGATACAAGACGAGGCTAAAAAATCACCCAAATATTCTGGCCACGGCACTCCTGGACCACACCGGCCCTGGAAGGCTGAAACGACACCAAGTGTTGACCCTAGATCTTCGACACTAACAACCAAAAGGGAGAGCCGTCAATGGATGGCTCACCTCAAACGCCATACCCCAAACAACAAATAATCTGCTTATGGTAGAGTTCCGATGGCAGATGGCTAAATCAGAAAAAAAAAATAATTATAGAACTAATATAAACTGTTAATAGAACTTTATGAAATTTATAGAACTTCGGTCGAAACGGCTATGTGAATTGTGTTTTCCGTCCAGTTCAGTGTAGCCGGCGCGAAATGAAGGGAAGCAATGACATGGCACCTAGTTCACCCGGTGTTATGGGCTGACATCACGGATGTTGTAGGTGATGTAGCCAACCGTGTCAGTTTCCATAAAAAAATGACGACATGGTAATAAATATAAAGCATTTACTTTAGGTAGCAATCACAAACATGGGTAAGGTAGGTATGTGTGTGTGTATTTGAGGGTGTGCGTGTGTGTGTATGTGAATAATTTAATGTTTAATTAGCAATAATTTTACAAATGTATAATAATAATAATTATCACGTATCACCTAGGTACTGTTTTCGCTATGTTAGCCTCAAAATGTAAATACACCGCACTGTTTTGAATTTTTTTCACTCACTTATTATTACTCCATCCCAATAAAATTTATATATTTGTAATCCTGGTAAATGCAGCTTTTAGCAAATATTTTTTATTTATCTTTATCTTTAGAAGTTCAAAAGTAAACGACGTTTATTTAAAAAAAATATTTTCACGTTTTGTGAGTTTTGCCTAATATTTATATTTTTTTGTATAGAAAGGCAAAATGTTTCTTCCAGAAATGAATCCGTCATCCTTGAGTTATCCGAAAATGACATCACACTTGCCCTAATACCTATAGGTTTGAAGGAATAGGGTACAAAGTGAAGCGCGGCAGAAGCAAACTTCCACCCCCTCCCCCCGCCACCCCCGCGGTGACCCCCGATGTCTACCGGTGGAAATCCACCCAGGAGCACCTAAGGAACAACTGTTGCAAGTATGAGCCTTCTAAGTAAAAATGCAGGGTGTCCATACAAACTATCGCACTAAATCCCCCACTATAAGTTCTTCTTCAAGCTGGGATGATACTGCTGTGTTGACATTTGAAAAAAAATTCAACACCTAGTCCGGTATTTCCAATTTTAAAATGTCCTGGAATCGTTCTTTGAAATCACCGTGGAGGTTCTTCAAATGTTGGCAGTAAACAAACAAGTCGTCGTTGTTGAAGGATACTACTGATAAATTAGGAAAATTGAGAAACTCACGTCTGCCGATATTTTTCTTGTGTAAGAAAATTAAAAATCAGCCATCGCCCCCCTAAACTGCTTCAAAACCCCCCAATTTTCTCTGTGCCCTTTACTGCCCCCCTGTAGTCCTCCAGCGCCCACAAAGGGGCGTTATCGCCCACTTTGAGAAAGACTGATCTATACTATAATCATAATCAATCATCACCATCCATCATGTATGTGCCTACTTGAATCTGCTGAGAATGTAGTTGATCCAGTTTTCTCAAAGCAAACTATATTTAATTATACAAGGTATGTACTATGTCTTACTAGCAGGTGTACGGACAAGTTGAATGCTTTGGGCGCGTCCCTGTAACGAACGACTACGATGACGAACGGACCACGCATACTCATTAGAGATTTATAGATAGCAATAAAAATAGGACCCAATCTATTTTAAACTCAGCCGATTTTATATCAGCTCGATATGGAAGCCTACTTTATGCGACGACGGACAATTTATAAATTTATAATACACTAGCTTCTGCCTGCGGCTTCGCTCGCGTGAAATTCGTATTTAAAAAGAAGAAAGTAAGTAAGCCCGCTACCGTACCTTTATTTCGGCGCGCGGAACAATTCGGTTTGTATGAGAGCCACATCTTAGCGTAACCGGAACTGAATTTTATTTAGCCTATCCTATGTCATGTATAGTTAAATTTGTTTGTACTAAGTTTAATCGAATTCGGATGATCGGTTATGGGGGAACATACATACATACAGAAAATATTTCTAAAAATCACCAAGGGGCGTTATCGCCCACTTTGAGAAAGACTGATCTATACTATAATCATAATCAATCATCACCATCCATCATGTACATATGTGCCTACTTGAATCTGCTGAGAATGTAGTTGATCCAGTTTTCTCAAAGCAAACTATATTTAATTATACAAGGTATGTACTATGTCTTACTAGCAGGTGTACGGACAAGTTGTGCAACTTATAGTGTTACACTGTTTGTTTGAAATAGTGTACGTGTACCAGATAATTACAGAGACCACGGAATATAATAAAACCAGTACCCTAATCACGAGATTTAAGTCTGCGGTACTACTATACAGCGTGAGGCACAATTTGCAAAATTTGCCACATTTTCGTTTAGGATTTTGTTCAACGAATTTGAAAAATATATATATTAAAAAAATCCTGTCTAAAAGTTGACCATATTTAAAAGTTGGTGACAGATTTTTATTTTTATTTATGTCAATTAATATGTGAAAAAAAAAATCACAAACGTACTACTAAATAGTCCTAAATACTCCGAAATGCTCTCTTTGTTTCGAAATTGCAGCTTTCTAAAACATTATTTTGAGTTTATACTAATTGCAGATGATGTAAGATAAAATTTTACTTCTTTTGACAGATTTGGATATTCAAGTAATGTAAATTGGTTTAACAAACTTTGAACAAATACTATAAAACAAGCGAACGCTTCGCTATTCAAAATCCGCCATATCAGTGCGCATTTTGATGCTGTAGTACCGCGCTCTTAAGGCGAGAATAAGGGTCAAAAGGTCAACTTTAAACGAAATTATTGAGCTATTGGTAAAGATAACAAATCTGTAAAAAATATGTGTTATGTATTGATCATTAATTAACAAACGTAATGAAAAAAAAAAATTTACTACTATGGAAAGGTGTTAAATAAATGTCCAAAACATAACGAAAAGTACGAAAATTGTAGTTTCAAGTTGAATTATCTTGAGAAACATCAATAGTTTCAATACAAAGCCCTCATAGAAATATAGATAATATTTTTCCCTACAATCGTAGCGAAAAAAAATATTGTTTTCGATCTTTCCAACACGTGAAATTTAATAAATAGTGTGATTTTCGCGCAAACGTTCATCGTCGGCGCGACGTATCAGCCACCGCACGAGTAGAATGAATCTCGCACCTATTTACATCTGCATACGGTTCGTGTTTCAATCATCCATCAGTGTTCGGGTAGCACGGTTTGAGTCCTATTTCCGCCGTAACCTACTACGCTACGCCGCGCGAGTGTCTCCGCATCATTTTGCTATTAGTGTACTCGGCGGAATCCGATTCCGCCTCGCTTTCATTTCATTATTTTTAGTAATATTACATAAAAAAGAATAATGAAAATCGAATAATCGAAATCGGTGAAGTGGTACAGAATTATTCGCCATGTGTCAAACTGCAAAATTTTAAGAGTGTTGCAGTACCTATAGTGCTGGGGTATCGACTTGCTTATGTTTTTATTGCTGAAAAAGTCCACATCAAAAGTTTTGCTGAAGGTAACCATAGTTTTTTGTAGATTTTTCAAAAACCGCTGAATCAATTTCGATAAAATTTATATGGTACTTACACCTCTGAAGTATGACCTACTAAACAATAAAAGAGAAACATAAACTGGACCACTTCCCTAGTTCCCGCTTGAAGTTGAATTTTGGGACAAATTACATTTTGTATTTCGGTCGTATGGCAATGACTTTTCACCTGTTCGACGAATCGATGATATTTCTATCATATTGAATGCTTTGGGCGCGTCCCTGTAACGAACGACTACGATGACGAACGGACCACGCATACTCATTAGAGATTTATAGATAGCAATAAAAATAGGACCCAATCTATTTTAAACTCAGCCGATTTTATATCAGCTCGATATGGAAACCTACTTTATGCGACGACGGACAATTTATAAATTTATATATAATACACTAGCTTCTGCCTGCGCCTTCGCTCGCGTGAAATTCGTATTTAAAAAGAAGAAAGTAAGTAAGCCCGCTACCGTACCTTTATTTCGGCGCGCGGAACAATTCGGTTTGTATGAGAGCCACATCTTAGCGTAACCGGAACTGAATTTTATTTAGCCTATCCTGTGTCATGTATAGTTAAATTTGTTTGTACTTAGTTTAATCGAATTCGGATGATCGGTTATGGGGGAACATACATACATACATACATACAGAAAATATTTCTAAAAATCATCAATTTAGTTTTAGTATCATTCATTATAGAGTCTACAACCTCAGTATCTCATAAAACAAAGTTACTTACTCTATGACCATCCCTTACAGATTTATTATTAGTATTGATTAGTATTGATGATTGATTAATGATATAATATCGTACCTTATATTTTATGTATCTATGTAACGTGCGGGGCCGGCACTTGAACATAATAGCTCCACTGCATCTCTCCTAGTGCACGTCGTAAAAGCCGACTAAGGGATAAGGACGACATGCCGTGCTAAAGGGCGACAGGTTAGCCACCTCTCACCTTGGCACGGTCCTTCCGCCGAGTCATGCAGCAGGTGAGTCTTGCGCATTACTTACTGCTTGATAGTTATCTTGTCCGAATGCTTTGCTAGACGTGGCGGTCGGTGTTCAAAATTAAAAAAATCAAAATTTATTTATTACTAAAATATACATATTAGTTATTATATTACACAGCCGAAAGTTTCAGTAGGTAGGTAACAACAATTTTCTTATAATTAATTAGAACAAAAAACTATTTAAAAAAATATAAAAACCGCCTTTAAAAATTTATGAAATAAAAAAAAAATCGAACCCTAGAGTTGAAGGCGGTCGGTTATTTTTGCTTGCTTTAGCACCGCCTTCAACTCTAGGGTAAATTTTTTTTAAAGGCGGTTTTTATATTTTTTAATTTTTTTTTTATTTCACAGTTTTTTTTACTAATTTTTTGCTATTAATGTACTCGGCGGAATACCTCGGCTACATCACCTACAACATCCGTGATGTCAGCCCATAACACCGGGTGAACAGGTGCCATGTCAGTGCTTCCCTTCGATCGTGCCGGCTACACTGAACTGGAAGGAAAACACAAACTATTTACATAGCCGTTTCGACCGACGTTTCATTCAGTGCGGTGGTACCAACCCGGGCGGGTTGAACCCTACCACCAAGTAAGGTAAGAAGGGAAGGGACGTACAGTTTAACGTGGAATCCGAACCACGGTCAACCTCCAACGGTCGAGCGGTCACCCATCCAAGAACTGACCGCGCTCAGCGTTGCTTAACCATCAATAGCGACAGTCGACTGTCTGCACCACTGAGCTATCGAGGCTGACATGGCGATGGCGACCGTCAAGAGTCCACTATGTTTCTAAAGCTAAGCTGATGGGTTTCCAGGGTTCAAGTCGCCCCTGGCCGAGTACGACTACGTGATAGTGGGCGCGGGCTCCGCCGGCAGCGTGCTGGCTTCCCGGCTCACCGAGAGGGCGAGTCCCTCTCGAATCACCGTGCTGCTGATAGAAGCCGGAAAGCCGGAGATGCTTCTCACGGACGTCCCTGCTCTGGCGCCGGCGTTTCAGGCCACTGATTACGCCTTCCAGTACTATATGGAGTATCAGCCTAGAGTTTGCATGGGTGAGCTAATTGAACCTATTTGAAGTGTCGCGCGACCTAGAACTACTGCAACAACGTAGGGATGTCGACTCCCTAAGTGTGTTCTATCGCTTATTCCATGGTTAGTGCTCGGAGGAGCTGTTTAACGCAATGCCGCCGTCCCCTTTCCACCTCCGCACCACACGCACTGGGCAGGGATTGCATCCCTACACGCTGGACTTACCGCGGATGCGTACTAATCGATTCTGCAGATCTTTCCTCTACAGAACCGGTAAACTCTGAAACGCTCTTCCTGCTCATATATTCCCCCCCTCCCAAGTACAGTCTCGGATCCTTCAAAGAGGGGCGTGAATGGGCACCTGCCAGGCCGGCATGGCATTCGCAACCCCCGCATACGACCGAAAGTCCATGGGCGTCGTTAGACACCTTATGGGTGGCTCGGCCCCATATGTCGGGCTTTCAATAAAAAAAAACTTGTATTTGTTTTAAATGTTCCGGCATAGTTGGCAGAGTCGGAGGGGCCAAAGCACATGCTTCGACCAGCCAATATCACCTCCGAGAAGGTAGGTGCCATACCGGAGACTTCCCTGGATTGCTGGGCTATACTGAACTAGAGGAGAACACAACCGAGGCTTCTATGCGGCCATCTTACATCCAGTACGGTGGTAGCAACCCGCGTGTGCAGGAGTAGACCAGAACATACACAATCCATTAGTGCGACAGAGATATTTCTTATTCTAGAGTAGACAAGAACATACACAATCCATTAGTGCGACAGAGATATTTCTTATTCTAGAGTAGACAAGAACATACACAATCCATTAGTGCGACAGAGATATTTCTTATTCTAGAGTAGACAAGAACATACACAATCCATTAGTGCGACAGAGATATTTCTTATTCTAGAGTAGACAAGAACATACACAATCCATTAGTGCGACAGATATAGTTATATTTTTTATATTCGTTCGAGCGCATTCGTTGCTTTGGATGTGTTTGTGATGAGAGCGCATATGTAGGTAGAAAGTTTTCATTTTACGAAGGCACGAGTGGTATGCGATAGGAAGTGGTGTGAGACCGCGCGGAGCTCAGTAGGGAACGACTCGGTTCGACGGATCGACGCGGAGACGTGTAGAACGCGTGTATACCGACCGGGCACCGAGTTCGTTCTCTACTGAGCTCCGCTCGGTCGCCTCTCGCACCACTTCCTACCTCGTACGCCCCGCGCCTTCGTAAAATGAAAATCCTCTACGCACACTTGTTTAACAAAAGTTGATTAGTTTGAGCGTCCTATGCGGGATCTAAACCTTTTAAATCTTTGGGGATCCCAAGCAACTCACAAGGGGGTCAAAAAACGACTCAGAGGTACCGAAGCTATACTCTATTTCGCGAGACAAGCCAGTACTAGAACGGTAATAAATAACAATGCGCAGTGAAGCGCTATTGGTCCACGTCAACTCGTTAAAGCTGCGGTCATACGGGCCGCCGGCTTGCCGCGCGCTGCTGGCAGTGCCACGTTTAGTCATGTTTCCAACCTCGCGCAGTGCAGACGTGTCAAGATTCAGTGTTCTTTCTGTTTTTTCATTGCGCCGTCTGAAAGTTGGTGACATGGCCGATTCAACAACCGAATCCGCCTGTAACACGAACGAACGAACTGTGAAACGAGCAAAGCGTTCGTTGCAATCGACGGCAAAACAAATGATTTTCAATTTGTTTCACACATTTAAAGAAGCACACAGCACAAGTACGACAAGTATAAACGCGCCTTAACAAAATGAAAGCATTATGCAGGCGTGGTGGGGATAATGGGCAGGGTCTAACGATCAGCCGTCTCTGTCTTAGGACTATGGTAAACATGAGATAGCAACTCTCAGTACTGGCCTGTTTCGAAAAATAATGTATACCTCTACCAGTCAGTCAGTCAGTCAGCGTGTAAGCGTCCACTGCTGGACATACGCCTCTCCAATTTTCCTCCAGTTCTCCCGGCCAGTAATGAATGAAATAAAACGCAGGTATGATAAACCGGCGCTGCTTCTGGCCGCGGGGCCGCGCTGTCGGCGGCACCAGCGTCATCAACTACATGATCTACACGAGGGGCCGCCCGCAGGAGTGGGATCGGATCGCTGCCGATGGCAACTGGGGATGGTGAGAAATCTCTTCTGTTCAGCGCAAAAAGCAACGTGTCTGTCTATCGCGAGTTAAGGCTTCTGATTTATACACATGAAATTTTTTATCTCAACAATTTTACAGGAGGGCGGAGGATTAGGTAAGCGCAGCGGGAGCGGGTAGGAAAGTTACTCTATGTTCTCAAAATGCCATATACCTATGGCTTTCACGCCGCAGCCCGAACTAGGTCGCCTATAAATTCAGAGTCGTCGTGTGCGTTGCGGTAGGTAATTGAGAGGTGGATGGTGAGAAATCTCTTGACCCGTTCATGAGAAAAAGGGTCTTGACATACAAAACAAGATTTTTTTTTAATATAATATAACCACAAGTTTAAAATTTTTCGGATTTTTTCAATTCCTTGTGCTGTGGGACCTTACTTCATACCAAATTTCATTATTCTAGGTTAACTGGAAATACCCTATAGGTTTTAATTTTATTTGAGTGAGTTTGCGAGTATCAAATCTGACATAGATGACCGTATCTTTTGATTGCGTTGATTTCAAATTTTTAATCTCAAAAATTCAACAGGAGCGGGGAGGGGGTAGGAAAGTTACTCTATGATCTCAAAATGCCATATACCTATGGCTTTCACGCCGCAGCCCGAACTAGGTCACCTAAAAATTCGGAGCGGTGTCGTGTGCGTTGCGGTAGGTAATTGAGAGGTGGATGGTGAGAAATCTCTTGACCCGTTCCTGAGAAAAAGGGTCTTGACATACAAAACAAGATTTTTTTTTAATATCATATAACCACAAGTTTAAAATTTTCGGATTTTTTCAATTCCTTGTGCTGTGAGACCTTGCTTCATACCAAATTTCATTATTCTAGGTTAACGGGAAATACCCTATAGGTTTAAATTTTATTTGAGTGAGTTTGCGAGTATCAAATCTGACATAGATGACCGTATCTTTTGATTGCGTTGATTTGAAATTTTTAATCTCAAAAATTCAACAGGAGCGGGGAGGGGGAAGGAAGGTGTGGATCTAAGCTTGCGATGGCTTCACCGAACATATCCGGGCCCATCGGCAGTAGAGGAGGGTATTAATCGAGGCCGGGACTAGCGAGTGGCCACTCTAAATTTCCCGCGCATGCTTCACGTTTCGGCTCGCTTCAAGCCCTCGTCAGCTAGTCTGCGTTGACTAGGACGCGGGGAAACCACCAGTCCCGCTCTCGACCTCCCTCTCTCTACCTATCCATATTCTGTAGGATGCTTCCAGTGACGTTTTTGAAGCTCTCTCCATATATGAGCTTAGCGTCGATCTTGGGAGCCCTAGATTCTTGAAGAGACTGTAGAGCGACTTCGCTGGTAGTCCTCTTGCTCCGACTTCCACAGCGAAGAGATCAGTCTTGAATCCGTTTCTCACAATCCGGTCTACTAAGTTGCAGTACTTGTTAAGCTTGATGTTGTGGTCCTTCGGTATGTTACTTTCCCATGGAACTGTAAGTTCAACAAGTACTACATGCTTTGTCGCTTTTGAGAACATGAGTATATCCGGTCTTAATGCTGTGGTACAGATTTCCGAAGGCATTTGGTAATGCTTCTCATGTGTGTCCATCAACAATTCCCAATCCTTTGCTGCTCCCAAAATTGAAGAAGGTTTAGTCCTATCTTTGGGCAGCTTATTGGCTCCAGGTTTCACAAAGTTGACCTTCTGGAAGCCGCTACTGGTTTGCCCTTTCCTGGTCCGTGCAATTGACAGGTTGATGGCCTCTCTGATGATTTGGAGGACTTTATCATGACGGTAGGAATACTGGCCTCGCTCAAGTAGAAAATTACTCTATGATCTCGAAATGTCATATAATAACCTATGGCTTTCACGCCGCAGCCCGAACTAGGTCGCCTACAAATTCGGAGCGGTGTCGTGTGCGTTGCGGTAGGTAATTGAGAGGTGGATGGTGAGAAAACTCTTCTATTCAACGCAAAAAGCAACCTGTCTGTCACGAGTTATGGCTTAACGGATTTTTTACATGCAATTTTATATCGAAAAAATAAAACAGGAGCGGGTGGGGTGAGGGGTACATAGGAAAGTTACTCTATGATCTCAAGTGACATAACGTCGTTGACATTCGAAAACCTCGTATCTCAAAATTTTTGATTTTTCTTTTTTTTCATAAAATGTTCCTCGAAATCATAGCGGATAGGCCACTTTTACTCGTATCTCAATACGATACGTATTAACAAAGATATAAGCAAAACGAATAACTCGTATCTCAAAACAACATACATGCGTTGGAAAAAAAAAATTAATAACGAAACCTCGTATCTCGTTTTAATTGTGAAACTTTGAATAAAATTCTATTATATAATACTACATAATTATCTACAAGTTGAAGAATGTCTTTACATTATCTAAGAAATTTTCGAAATAAGTAATTGCATTCTTAGTTTGGGACCGAATACCTCGTATGTCGGCACTTTATCGTAAAATTAAAAATACAAAAACCTCGTATCTTGCTTTAATTGTAATAACATTATGTGTGTAAGAAATACCTTGAATGAGTGTGCACGGTAAGGTTTCTGTTGATATTATCTAAGAACAGTTTTCATGTTTTCTAATAAAATTTCGAAATAAACGGTTTTTTTTGCTCTCCTGAAAAATCCCGATTTTTGAGATACGAGTTTTTCGAATCCCAACGACGAAACTCATAATAATAATAACCTATGGCTTTCACGCCGCAGTCCGGGGTTTGACACCTGACAGCTCTAGTGGCTCCTGCGCCTCCTAGATCCTACGGCTCGGGTTGACTCGGCTCGAAAGCGAACCAACTGAATCCGATATTCGTTTGGTCGTTTATGTAATCTGGTGGCTCAGTGGTAAGAGTGTAGGGTCTTTATTTTTTCGATCTCGACCATGGGTTCGTGCTCGGGCTCATGTCCCTTTTGTCAAAATTTGTTTTGTTTTTTTTTTTAAGCAATGTTAGGGTGTTAATTGTGGTTATTTTTTTTTTATAACCACCTAAGAAAGCTTTATTTTCGGAAATATAAACGTAACAAAAACGACATGCGCCGCCTCAACATTAGGTTAGGGTTAATATAGAGAAGATGCGTCGCTACGCGATGTATCGTTCTCTACATCGTTCTATCGTTGGTTATTTTTTTTTAAACCACCAAAACATCACTCATACGGATACCACACTCCTTCGAGCCGAGTGTTTCCGAAAGAAGTTTCCGCAGGATCTGCAGGAGCCGCCTGAGCTGTCAGGTGGCGGACCGCGCAGTCCGAACCACATATACTATATTGGTAATCTGTGGTCCGAACTAGGTCGCCTACAAAATCGGAGTGTGTCGAGTGCTTTGCGGTAATTGAAAGGTGAGTGGGCAGTTGGGCGCGTTACCGCCATCATTTTTTTAGAATTTATGCTCGATGGTGAAATTCACATTCACGACAAGACGGGCGTAGTAGGTACGAATCAGGGTTGTTGCTAATGCACATTTTCTTCACATCAGCTAATGCTGATGCTGATATTTTATCATTAACATCAGCGGATGATGATGCTGATGCTGATTTTTATTATTTTCTTAAAAAAAGAAAAATACTGAACTATATGAATATCAATTTACACTTGTATACCTTCCTACAATTTTAAATTTTTTTGGTTTGTTCATTCATTTCATTTATGTTGTCAACCAACTGGCAACGGCAAATTTAATTATTTTATAGTTATCTCATTAGTTAGGTACCTTACATTCTCTTTTTCACATATTATCCTGCACTAATTGTAATATTTTATGTTATACCTACTGTGTATTAGGAGCTAAGCGCTTATTGGCTAGGCTTAAAAACAGCACCAATGTGTCCCTAGGCATAGGCACATTGAGCTGCTATGTTGAAATAAATATTTTCTATTTTTCTATTTTTTCTATTATGAATTTTATATCCAATGTTTTGGTTGGTTGGTATTGAAATAAAAGATTATGTTTTAATAATTTTGTGACATTTAATAAAAAAAAAGAATCAATCTGATACCAGTGCCAGTTTAGTAATTATCTTAGCAATTAAGTTATTAGTATTGGATAGAGCTTTGGAACTATTGGAACTGTATGCACTGTTTAAAAATATTTTGAACTCATTAGGATCCTTGCTCTTCAAATGATTTTTCAGTGACGTATTAGTACGACCTTTGCGGGAATAATCATTTTTACACAAGTTAAGCTAAGCGCAAACTGCTGCGATCAAGGCGATCACGGCGCGGCGGTGGCGGTGGCGGTGGCGATCAGATAGGTTATATGCAACTGTGTGTGCAAGCGCACATTGGCGCGGTCGATCGCTGCACGCGTGCGGTCAGTGCGCGGTCCGATCGCGGCGGTGGCGGCGGTGGCGATCAGATCGCGCCTGCAGCATCTGATCGCGTGATAATCATAGGGACTGACGAAAGGATGGAGAAAATATTTATAAACGAGGTCTACAAACACTCAATTCTATACAATACTGCTCACGCGGAATTCAAAAAAAGTGCAATTTTAAAAAGTAAAACAAAAGTAAAAAATAAAAACTAAAATTTAAGAGTAAAAAAAAAAGAAAAATTTCCTCAATTTTGTAGTTAAAAGTACGAAAATTACGAAATTACGCAACCACCGCGACACCACCGCCGTCGAATCTGAACGCTCTGATCTGCGCGACTTTTGAACGCCACCGCCACCGCTGCATTGGCCGCCACCGCTGCGACCGCCACCACCGCGCCAGTTTGCGCTTAGCTTTACAGTTTGCGGTTTCTTGGTTCACTAATTTAAAAAAAGTCCATATTTCACTTTTCAAAGGGGGCGGCATTATTTTCCCCAATCTCACAAGTTTTCGAAAAAAATTACTGTGTGTTCACCCGCAATGACGTATTATAACGTAAAGAAATGAATGAGACAAGTTTGTGTTTGCTTAAGCCTATAGCGTACGAGGCGACAGGTTACGACACGACAGCTCGCGACACGACAGATTTGTCTCCTGGTTATATGGGGGTCTATGGAGGCGCGCGCACGAGGCGACGCAGACACCCGGCAACTTTTCTGTCTCCAACACAGGCAACTTCGAAGCGACGCAAGTGTCGCAATCTGTCTCCGCGTTCGTGTTTGTCATAGGAAGGGCGCGCACGGTGCAACTTTTTGTCGCCGAGCGCCAGTGTTCACGTGGTCGCCGTGGGAGAATTATGTCTGATGTCTCGTCGTCGTTGCGAGACATCAGACATGATTTTCGCACTCATACTCGTTCGAAAATATTAGAAAAATGCATCAGGGTACAATCGCAGCTTATGGTAAAAAGTGTGAAATTTGCTCAGTGTGACCCTCTCTTGCCATAGCGGATGAGTCCACAATTATGTTTTCTTTTATTTCGCCTACGTCTCATAAATTAGATTACACAATATGACTGTCTCCTAAATTCCATCTTTCTGAATGTCAGCATTGATGTCACCAGAGCGGGCGCGTCGTCGGCAACTGTCGTCCCTCGTGCGCGCACATCACACAGTCGCCGCGACTACGACGAAACAGTTGCTTACTGTCTTGTCTCTTCGCGGTTGCCCCGTGCGCGCCAGGCCTTACAATAACAATCGCCGCTGTTCGACCCCACGAAAGGTCAGACAGAACTCGCAAGAAAAAACAAAACACGTGCCATAAGCTCCGACCCTCCGCGGTCATGTAACGACTCGAACATCAGCATTAATAAATCAGCATCGATCAATGCGGATGCTGATGTGATGCTGATGTTGAAAATGATGCTGAAGTTCCGCGGATGTTGATGCTGATGCTGATGTTCGCAACAACCCTGATACGAATTACGATATTCTGACTGACATTATTTATTTCATCATCAAAAACACTATTACAATATTTACAAGGTCACTGAATGTGCACCGTTATAGTGTACGCAACGTACATTCGGCATTGGGACCACAGAGCAGCGATCATTGACCGTCTTTGACGAGCCCATCTAAATCGGAACTGTCTGGGGCGGCCGCGAGAGATTGGGTAATATTTTTGTTATAATCACATGAAACAATTTATATTTGGAAGTACCTACTTCCGAAAAGAAAGTGTTTTATGTGGTTATAAATAAAATAACCACCACAGAGCAGCGATCATTGACCGTCTTTGACGAGCCCATCTAAATCGGAACTGTCTGGGGCGGCCGCGAGAGATTGGGTAATATTTTTGTTATAATCACATGAAACAATTTATATTTGGAAGTACCTACTTCCGAAAAGAAAGTGTTTTATGTGGTTATAAATAAAATAACCATAACCTAATTTTAATAGATAGAAGATAGAAATACTTTATTGCTCCAAAAAACATTTAACATAAACACACAATAAGAAATTTACATGAGGGGCAAAGGCGGACTTATCCCTTACAGGGATTTCTCCCAGTCAACCTAATTTTAATACCCTAATACTTAAAAAAAAAAACATTTACATAAGTGTGATTCGAACCCACAACCATCGGATCCAAAAGTCAAACAGCCTACCGCTAGGCTAACATAGGTCATGGCTAATGAGATGAATAACCTATTCAGATAAATCACAGTGTGACGTGACGACACACCGTCTCTCGCAAGTCGCAACCGCCGTAGAAAGTTCCGATATAGACGGACTCATGTCTTCCACCACGACACGATTTCTTGCTCTGTGGGTAAAACTTTACATGTCCGGTCGGCCACCTGAAAGACTTTATCCAATCCCTCGAATCCTTAATCCCGCAATCCTTCGTTTGGTTCTTCGGCAAGTGATAAATAAATTATGTTTTGGTGGTTTAAAAAAAACATTACCAGGGTTAATATATAGAAGATGCGTCGCTATGTTGAGGCGGTGCATGTCGTTTTTGTTACGTTTGTATTTCCGAAAATAAAGCTTTGAGGTGGTTATAAAAAAAACTAAACACCCTAAAAAAAATTTAAGACCCTAACATTGCTTAAAAAAGAGAAAAAAGAAAAAAAATTGTGGAATTCGAACCCATGGTCCAAAAAATTCAAACCCTACACGCTTACCACTGAGCTAACAAATTACTTAGACGACCAAACGAATATCGGCTTCTGTTGGTTCGCTCCGGGCGAGGGAGTAGGAGGAAGGATTAGAGGGATTATGTCTTTCATGTGCCATACGCTTACATGTCCCGCTCAAAGAGTTATATTACGTCGCAGCCCGCTTCAATTCACGAGTCCTTCATCGCAGGAGGATTTGACGGCTCAGACGAGAAATGCACTATGGGAATTTTCACCAAAACGACATGCGCCGCCTCAATATTAGGTTAGGGTTAAATTATATAGAAGATGCGTCGCTATAGCGACGCATCTTCTATATATTAACCCTGGTTATTTTTTTTTAAACCACCAAAACATCATTTATTTATCACTTGCCGAAGAACCAAACGAAGGATTGCGGGATTAAGGATTCGAGGGATCTCTGTAATTTAACCCTGGTTATTTTTTTTTTAACCACCAACTCCCATAGTGCATTTCTCGTCTGAGCCGTCAAATCCTCCTGCGATGAACGGCTCGTCTTCAATTCTGCAATTATCTGAACTTTTATTGCTCAGCTGAAAGTTATAGGGATGTGAATGTGACACGTGGCTCAATTTGTGCTAGGCTTGTCATGACAACGGTTTGTGTAGGTAGTAAAAAAATTTAAAAATTAAGAGGCTATTAAGAGGTTTTATTATTACTCGATTTTATATTGTTGTTGTTTGAGAACTGTAGGCCCATTACATTTCCTTTTGAGCTGACTTCGTCGCAGTCTTCAGCAAGACTTACAAATTATTTCATTTTCGAAGAAAGTATTTTCGAAACAATACGCTTTATTTTCATACTGGCTCAGCCTTAATTAATAATAATTAACAGATTTCATCGGGAGACAGCATTGATGGGCGACAGTTTTATCGCTGCCTCTCTATATCTCTATGATACTAAGAATAATATAAACAGGACACGAACAATAAATAAAATTATTAAAATGTCCACATTTTGTGTTGCAGGTCTTACAAAGACGTCCTCAAATACTACATCAAGTCCGAGAAATCCAACCTGAAGGATTACTCCAAGCGGCCCTACAGAGGACGAGATGGCAAACAATCTGTGGAGTTCGTGCCCTTCAGGTGTGTAGTGTAGACGATCATGAATTAGATAAACTATGCATGACTATACTGCCCGCGTATAATAGGAGCGGGGAGGCTGAGGTAAGGGCAGCGTCAGTCGGCGCGCCGTTATAGATTTTCCAATTTATTTATTAGGAAGAATACGATTACCGCAGCGAAGAAAGGGCAACAACAATTTGTGTTAGGCTGGCTTCGTTTTCATAGCGTCGACAAAATGTTTAAGCGGTCGATATCGACCGCCGCGTTGTCAGCGAGCAAAAAAAGAAACCACTGCATGGGCCGAACAAAAGAATTTTTTGAGAAGAATTTGTATAAAGTAGAATTATTTAGCTACACATCGATACCACTAACTTAATATGTCCCGAGACGACAGGAAAAAAAATTCTTAGTATCTCGCCTTTTGTCAGTGCGTGTTGTATGTGCGAGTTTTCTTTTGTTTTTTGCAATTTCAAAGCTAATTTGATTATATATGTTAATTATATGATGTTATGATGTGTTTGATTATATATGCTAATTTGATTTCCCTCCTAATCTTACTTGGTGGTAGGGTCTAACTCGCCCGGGATGGTACCACCGCACTGAATGAAACGTCGGTCGAAACGGCTATGTAAATAGTTTGTGTTTTCCGACCAGTTCAGTGTAGCCGGCACGATCAAAGGGGGAAACACTGACATGGCACCTAGTTCACCCGGTGTTATGGGCTGACGTCACGGACGTTGTAGGTGATGTAGCCAACCGTGTCAGATTCAATAAAAAAAAAATTGATAAAAATGGGCTCAAATATGAAAGTTTAGTTCTATCCGAAGAGAACAATAGTGTATTCTTTCCACTAAACGTATAAATGATCAAGATATTGGCATTTTACATAACGTATTATATGTATTTTTTTTATTTTTTTTTATGGAAACTGACACGGTTGGTAATCGTATTTCTAGTTTTGCTAAAATTCGTGTTTTTTAGTGTAGAAAGTGTTTCAAGATAAGTAGATAAAATTATCTATCCAACTATGTGCTTTCCATATACCTAACTCACAAATATTTACGTAATAAAATTCGCCATAATGTTGGAATGGCTTGAGAGTGCGAAAGTGTTGTTTTTTTATTCTTGACCAAAATTTTGGTCGAATTCAAGATTTTATTGTGTGCGACACAGGAGCTGCTGATACACTAGAATGGTAGGATTAGATTGTAATTTTTCATGTAATTTTTCATGATAAAAAACCATTTGACCGATTTGTAGTTGTGAAAAAATTTATAATAAAAATATAAAATCAGAGAGAGGTCGCGATTTTCACATAGAACAATTTTCAAAATAATTTTGTTACCTAGAATATGTAATATATATATAAAAATACCGTTTACAGCTAGAATATTTATCTGTAAATACAATCCATTCGTTAGTTCATGAAGTTTCATGGAAAAAACCTTCCAAAATGATTTTTTTTTTTCATACTAAACCAAGTGGCGGCCTTTCGCGGCCGCCACCTGGTGTAGGTGAAGGAATCGTTTCAAAATTTTTGCTCCCAAACTGGAAGGGTTAAAATAGCTATTAATATCGTTTTCCAGGACGAAACTGGTGAAATCATTCCTCGAGGCCGGCAGATTGCTCGGACATCCGACAGTCGACTACAACGATCCCGACAGCTTCGGATTCGGCTACGTCCAATCGACGATGATAAACGGACGCCGACAGAGCTCTGCCAGGGCCTACCTGCATCGTCATAAACGAAGAAATAACCTCCACATACTGCCCGAAACCTACGCAACGAAAGTCCTAATCAACAAAATAACCAAGAGAGCCTACGGGGTGGAGTACGTTCGCAATCACCTAAAGTACAGGGTGATGGTGCGCAAGGAAGTGATCCTCTCCGCGGGACCGATAGCTTCACCGCAACTGCTCATGTTGTCCGGCGTTGGTCCAGAAGATCACTTGCGAAGCCTCAATATCAATTTAATTCAGAACCTCAACGTGGGACGCACGCTGTACGACCATATCACCTTTCCTGGCATCGTATTCAAATTAAACACGACCAATGTTAGCCTACAAGAAGGCAAATTGACCGAACCGCTCAATTTTAAATCTATTGCTGCGGAGTGGTCCCAATACGGGGAAGGTCCTTTGACGTCACCCGGAGGAGTCGAAGGTATCGGGTACATCAAGACTAACGTCTCCGACGACCCAGATCTCGTCCCGGACATCGAGCTGATCGACATCGGTGGCTCCATCGCTTCCGACTCCGGCGGCGGAGGTTCGCAAGCCGTCCGCAGAGGCATGAGGATTAGGGACGACGTGTACAATAGTGCCTTTGGACCTGTATTCGCAACGGACACTTGGACTGCTTTTCCAATGCTACTTCATCCAAAATCAAAGGGATACATGGAATTGAGGGATTCCAATCCATTCAGCTCTCCGAAATTATACGGAAATTATCTCACCGATCCGAGAGACGTGGCCACTTTCATAGCAGCGATTAGGCACGTGATAAAGTTGGCAGAAACGGAGCCGTTCCAAAAATTCGGAGCGACCCTGCACAAGGCGGATCTGCCGACCTGTCGACAACACGAGTTCAACACGGACGGGTACTGGGAGTGTGCCGTGCGGACGCTGACGGCGACGCTCCATCACCAGATAGCGACGTGCAAGATGGGTCCTGCTACGGACCCGGACGCGGTGGTGGATTCCGAGCTGCGCGTGCACGGGATAGAGGGCTTGCGGGTCGTGGACTCCAGCATCATCCCGCGCACCACGTCCGCACACACCAACGCGCCCGCCATGATGATCGGCGAGATGGCCGCCGACTTGATCAAGCGAACTTGGAAAGATGAGCAATATTGAGTTGATGTGGGCGGTTGTCATTTGACAATGCATGTCGACAAGTCAAAAACGTTAAGGCTAATGCTTCTTGTCAATGTACTTCTGCATCCACAGAATTTTAATGTTATCTAGTACCATTGCTGGTGGTATTATGGGGTTTGCTTTCTCCGTACGCGATCTAATGGACCAACAACACGATCAAGATACCCAGGAATCGAGGGGTCCGACGGAAATTGGCTACACCTTCAGCCTGTTTTTAAGCTGGTATACACAAGAAGCGGATCCATGCGTGCAGTAGAATTTTACAACACATTCAGAATGTTGACTGTCTCGGTAATTATTCTTGTTTGCCAATTTTCCACCGATCGTTTATGATGTCGAAGGATCAGACTAAGTCGTCTGACTGATCTGAATAATCTGAGACAACCAAACCACATTACGGGTATTTTGGATGTAAGCATGGTAACCGTGGAATATAAAGGCCCGAGGTTTAAGGCTCTAGCGGGTGTATGTTAACTGTGAAAGTTTAAGTAAGGTTCTAAAACCCTATTACACTGCGAAGTTGCTCATTTAGTGTAGTTCTTTGATAGGTTCAGAATAATTAATGTCACAAAGTTCTATGCTCAGATGTAGTCAGTCAGTCAGCGTTTGAGCGTTCACTGCTGGACATACACCTCTTCAATCTTTCTCCAGTCCTCCCGGCCCTCAGCGATACCGAACCATTGATTGAATCCGGCGTACTTTACGTCGTCGTCTCACCTGGCGGGTGGTCTTTCCACACTCCGTTTCTCTGTCCACAGTCGCCAGTGTAGGACCCGTTTACTCCAACGGTCGTCGTCTCGTCGACTGACGTGAACAGCCCACTGCGATTTGAGCTTAGCCACCCGGTGTCCGGTATCGACTACTTGGGTGCTTCGGAGTATTTAGGTGTAACTCGAATAGATTATTAAAGATATATTAACAACTTACACATATTTCAACATTTTACTATATTAATCGACTCTCAAACATCCAAAGTTAGACTGTAAGAAATCTCTGTAGTGGATAAGTCGGCCTTCGCACCTCATGTTAATGTTATATTAACTTCTGTAAAATGTTTTTTTCTGAATCTAACTAACCTATTGATATATTCTCAATGTCCCAATGATTATATTGGGACTTCAAGGAGTTTTGTTTGCCGGCGAATTCGCACGTCTTTGTGGAGTTTGTGTTTCTATTACACCATTTTATTGTATTCTTAAGACGAGACGGAAGTTAACGTTCTCCATACAAAATCGTCTTTCGGCATTTATATTTTTTTAAAACCCTAAACCCTACCCGATTTTTAATTTTTTTTTTCTTGTCTTAAGGACAGTCCAATCTACGTTCCTATCTTTGTCGTTTTTGTTTAGATGAAATATAAAACAACGGACTTAAAAAATTGTATTTCGACCGAAACAATTTGATTTTTTTATGCCATGAAGTTCATTAAGCTTTATTAAGTCATCCACTTTAGATATTCAAATAAAAATAAAAAGACAGGAACGTTGATTCGATTGTACTTATTCTCGTCTTAAAATGAGCAGACAGATGTTTATTTTAATGGCAAAGCAAAATAACATTGTGCCTTAGTTGAAATTAAAACATACATATATAATTCATGTTTCCCAATAGGGTAGGCAGAGACAACGTATCTGCGCGTTAATGTTTCTATATAAATAGTACAAGCGAATTTCGCAAATTCCATAAGAGCCTTTTGGAAAATTCGCTAAGTCAACAAACCCACACGCAAGCCTTAAAAATAATTTTCTTATAATACAGAGGTATTTAATAATGGTCCTTTTAAGGGGGGTTACTAGGCAAAACATCACATCACATTATCCTAACTATAGCCATATTTCAATAGATATAACTATAATTTATATGCTTATAGTTAGGTAAAGATTCTAATTATAATGTGTGATGGATTATTGTAATATAATCTTGTAAATTCTCTGAAAAATAAGTGGATAAGTGGTAAAAACGTTCGAAAATGCATTTGCTATTCGTTACAATACGTTCATACAAAAAACGCTCGCGCACGGCAACGGCCCAAAATTTAAAATGTTCAAAGATAGTTCAGTGATAAACCATTTATTTTGTAAGCGTTTGAGTTTATTTAGATGATTCTTAGTCTTATTGACTCTAAGCTCAATGAATGATTTTTCGTATTAGATGCATTTGTAAAAAATGGCGAGGGAAATAGCAAAGGCATTTTTGAACAATTTTGCCACTTTTCAACCACATATTTTTAACGGAATTTATAGGATTAAATTAAAAATAATGTATTCACATTATACCTTGAATGTTTACCTAACTATAGGCATATATATACAGTTAGGTACAGGCATATATATATATATATAGACAGTTAAATCACTTGAAATATGGGTATGGTTAGGGAAATACGAAGTGATTTTGCCTAGCACTGCCCCTTAAAGGGCTTGTACGGTAGGAGTATCTGATAATTATTTTTAGGGCTTTAGAATACTACACCCATATATCACTATGAAATTTTTTTTTAGGGTTTCTCTAATTCCGGCCTGCGTATTCAATTGTGTATAATATAAAGTAGAATTAGGTAAGGTAACATTTGTATTTAAGAAAATAATAATAAAATTTAATATAATATAAAAATATTAATTATTTTTGCGTTGTAAGACACTGTACGACGAGAAATATTCTCATGTAAAATAAATAAATAATGTAGTCTGTAATAGAATACTACGTACTATATTTTTTCCTGTACAGTTATAATATTGTATATACATAAGGTCTTTCATTAGTAGGTAACTTTACGCTAAGGGGTGTATGTGTAGTGGCGTGCACCGACATTTGAGACCGGGTAGGCAGGCAGCAAGAAAGATTCAAAATAAGTACTTAATTTACAAACAGGTTGAATTTTATTTCTCTTACCCTTTCATTTTCAGTCCGGTTTTCATCTCTCACATCTTCGTGTCACATGAAGAAATTCCAGAAGATGATTTCTGTTTCATTGCCACCTCAGATATCCATAAAATTAATGAATTTCAGTTACACATACAATATACATATATATTATACATATAATATACAGATATATGTGTATATGATATATATGTAAGACCACTTAGAAAAACATAGATGTATTAACTTTATAATATAAGACATATCAGACCACACACTTGACAATCTAGTCCCTCCAGTCTACTTTTGTGAGAAAAACCTCGAGAAAAACACGATTAAACACACTAAAGCTAGAAACTCATTTGGCCCACGTACGCTACGCACGCGTACGTGGGCCAACGCCCACGTACGCGTGCGTAGCGTACGTGGGCCCAATAAGTTTCTAGCTTCAGTCGTACTGTCGCTCGCTCGTCGCTCGGTCGTCGCTCGTACTACGTACTCGCACACGTGCTCGCACACAAGTTAGTTATCAAGATCGAATCTGCTAAAACAAACACTAGTGCAGTGTCACAGCATATATATGGCTAAAGGCAGTGTCGATCGCGCACATGCACGCACGCACGGCACGACCGACCGACGAGGGATTGTAGTAGTGTGAGTGGATTGAAAGCTAGCCTACAGGTCTGTTAACCAAAGCTGGCGCGTGCACAGTACTCACACCAATGCAATTGTGCAAGGGCGAGTGAGAGAGAGCGGGGCATACGCATCACGACAACCCGATCTGTCTCACTCGCACTTGCATTGGTGTGAGTACTGTGCACGCGCCAGCTTTATTTAACAGACCTGTACCCTGCCTGCGTAGTAAAACCACAGAATAGAAAAGAGTACTCCGTACAGAAGCTGCTCTGTACAAACACTCACAAAGAAATAGCTACTCTGCGACGACGCGATAAAGTACAAATTGACTGGCACAGAGCTGCATGCCTAACCACGATAACAACCTACATTTCGCTTCTCTTTCTGTCGTGTAACTCTATCTCGAAAGCGCGTCGTTCAGCGCGTTAAGGGCTGTGTCTTTGTGCTGTCTTATTGTGAGGAATAAAATGAAGATGATACCTACCAACTTTTATCGTTCTAGCTACCAACGATATGATATTTAGCTACGGCATATTCATGCGAACAAATTCATGCATGCGTTAGCGTCACAATTAGTTTCTCACATCGAAGCGCGCATTGCGTGCAACACGAGTCAGTAAGCCTGGAGGCGCTATACATAGGAGGACAGGGGTAGCCGCGCGTCGGCGCACACGCGCCAGCGCGTCAGTCTAGCGCCGGCGACCGATCTTAGTCTCCGTCCGCCGCTCAGGCGGAGCGAACGTGCGCGTCTGTCACAAAATGCCTCATTGTGCAGTGCTTTGGTGCAAAAAGTCGTCGAAAAATTCAAACTTGAACACAGATGGAGTCACCTTTCACGAGTAAGTACTTTCATTCAATTTGATAGCATTTTTCGCTTGAATTTCAGTAACAAACATCGGCGTAAATATGTATGGAGAGCTCTTTTCTGCTTACCCACCATAGGTCGACTATCGTGTTGGATGCAGTTAGCTCTTGTAATTTTTTTTGTTTATTGATAAATATGTATGTTAAATGTATACAGATATTTCATGCATTCTGCCTTATTGCCAAAGGACATTTCTTCTAGTCAACCTCAGCAGGTTTCCTCGTTCAATATTCGTTTATCGCGCTTTTTTCATTCAACCAGTACCTACCGGTTTTTACTTTTGAGCGACTCTAAAGGAATTAATTTCTTTAGGTCATGCGTCTACCGGGAATTAGTCTTGTTATGCTTAGCATTAACAAAATTAATTCATAATGAATACCCCGTTAGCATTTAGCACTGCTAAGCGCCCTGATGAATAAAAATTAATGCTAAATGCTAAGCAATAATCACATTTAATTTTAATTAGCATTGCTGTTTCGTTCGTAAAACTTTGTTGGTTCGTTTGTTTTGGAACGCACAAAGCAATGAAGTATGTGCTATTTATCTGTGGTACTGCTAAATGCTAAATACTATATAGCGCCTGCGCTCCGCTGCTAGCTAGCTAGCTAGCATCTAAATGCGAAATGCGATGCGATCATGCGAGTGAGGGGTCGGAATTATCATCTGTCACGTGATCATTAGTTTTGGTCATATCTACAGAACCACTGGACTTAGACCCATCGTGTTGGTACTCAATCTGAACGTCTCGATGAGATCTATCCATCTGTCACATTAACTATTGTTTTGGTCATAACTCGAGAACCACTGGTGCTAGACCCATCGTGTTGGTACTCAAACTTCAGGTCTCGGTGAGATCTATCCATCTGTCACATGAATTTTTGTTTTGGTCATAACTCGAGAACCACTGGTGCTAGATCCATCGTGTTGGTACTCAAACTTTAGGTCTCGGTGAGATCTATCCATCTGTCACATGAACTTTTGTTTTGGTCATAACTCGAGAACCACTGGTGCTAGACCCATCGTGTTGGTACTCAAACTTCAGGTCTCGGTGAGATCTATCCATCTGTCACATGAACTTTTGTTTTGGTCATAACTCGAGAACCACTGGTGCTAGACCCATCGTGTTGGTACTCAAACTTTAGGTCTCGGTGAGATCTATCCATCTGTTGCGCGACCATCTCTCGAGACACATGTTAGTTCTTTAGTTATTTAGTTCAACAATAACAATGTAAATGTCAACAATGTAAACAGTAACAATGTAAATGTCGTAAATTGTGCTTTTAAATTTAATTCAATTGTTCAAAAGTTACCAAATGAAAATTTTAATATAGATACCGATCTATAAATAAATAATTAAGTAATTTATTGTTCTGTTTCAAATATATGTTTCTATTACAGACTACACAGCCTTTCATTTGTTATTTTATTAACCCTTATATAACGAATTCACACCGTCAAACTGACAGAGAGACGCATGGTACATTTTATAAGGCTCTAGCTGCATGGCTGGTTAGTTTGTTAAAAAAGGCAAAGCCTGGAAAACCTCACTTTACCCTAAAAAAATTAAATATCCAGGTGGGTATGGCTGGTTAGTTTGTTAAAAAAGGCAAAGCCTGGAAAACCTCATTTTACCGTAAAAAAATTAAATATCGAGGTGGGTACTCATAAATTTTTTATGGTAGGGTAGATTTTCGCGAATTTTTCGCGAAGTCATATTGCAATATAATTTGTCATATCGTTGGCTAAGTAATTAGCAAATAGTTGTTAATAATATAATAATTTTTTTTTTGGTTACAAAACTTTTCGACTTTCTAACATTATTTTTTTAATTTTGGAAAATTCCAATAACAAATACTCCAATAAGATAATACCAATGTACGAGGTCTTACATATCATTGTTTTGGAAATTTGATGTAGATTTATAATAAAGTATCCGAGGTATCTCAGAACTAAGAACTATTATCGTGTTTATGCGAAAATCTGCAAATTCGCAAAATTGTGAAAGGGGCGTTGCCTTTGTTCATTTAAGAGAAAGTTATATTATTCCCTTGATGTAAAGAAGGGTTAAATATTGTTAAATCCGTTTCATCTTTTCATCGCGAATCGACACAATGAGCGACTTATTGTATGAATCCCGTTCAAACGTATGGAAGACTGGCGTCACGTGGCTACCTACTCGCTCGGCCAATCACGGCGTTCCATGCGCCGCTCCCGCCTCAGACTTCACACCCCTTTGGCGGCTACCTCGGTTCTCATACAAACGATGCCGTATTTCGTATCCAGGCTTACTGACTCGTGGCGTGCAACCTTCCAGTGATAGTTTTGTTTGATCAATAAATTTAATGATCAATGATCATCTACAATGTACCTATTATCCTTATACGAATTAGGCCATACACACCACGCTGTTCGGCGTTATCTAACTAATGTTATTGGCAATATAATAATATCATTTTAAATCAATGACCTCCTACTATATGAATAAATAAATTACTAGAAATAAATCAAAATGCTACTAAACAAAATACTTACCTTTCTTCGTCTATTAAGTAAGTAAGTAAAGTAATTAATAAGTAAGTAATAAAATAATCTATAACATTAACATAACTTAACATTGTCTTCCAGCGCACTTTTTCACACATGGACAATATTGTCTTATTGTCCATGTTTTCACATGAACCTACGTTATTTTATTACTTTATTACCTACTTACCTACCTACTTATCTGTATATTGTAATCGAATGAATGTTCTATTTCTATCCTTATACGAATTAGGCCATACATACCACGCTGTTCGGCGTCATCTAACTAATGTTATTGGCAATATGATATTATTTTTAAATATATGATCTCCTACTAATATGAATAAATAAATTACTACAAATAAATCAAAATGCTACTAAACAAAATACTTACCTTTCTTCGTCTCTCGGCAATGAAAAAAATGAATAGTTTTCATTTGTCTGTTGACTTTTGCACCCGTCCACTGCACAATATTTACGTGATTTCGACATTTTCTAAATTCGAAAGCGCCACGCGCCCGGTCTGGCTGGATAGCGGCAGCCCACTGTTAATTGTAGATTAGCCGCTACGCCAAGCGGTAGGCATTTAACTCGCGACCTTGAGCGAGTGACGAAGGCCTGGTAAAACCGCGCATCGAAACAGGCACACAAACGCACAATTCCAGCGTAGTCAGTGTATAATGAATGAATGACGCAAGATTTGAGTAATAGTGTGCGTGCCCGCCTTTATGGGATGCACGCCCCTGTGTGTATCAGATACTGATGATCACGTTTCCACACCAATTTTTTTTACGATATAAAAAACCTACTCACTCCTCAAATTTAATACGTGAAGTGCGCGTATTTCACCTTAATAAGTAGGTTTTTTATATCGTAAAAAAAAATTGGTATGGGAACAACGTGATCAGTATCTGATACACATACACCCCTCAGCGTAGCGTTACCTACTATTGAAAGACTATGTGGTTGTATTGTTTTAGGATATATTACTTTATTTTTCTTTACGTGTATACCATAATATTTTCTATACTGCTTATAATTCCTCTAAACTTTTTTTTATGGAAACTGACACGGTTGGCTACATCACCATCACAAGTACTACATCCGTGATGTCAGGCCATAACACCTTGGCGAACTAGGTACCATTTCAATGCTTACCTTCAGTCGTGCCGGCCACACCGAACTGGACGGAAAACACGAACTATTTACATAGCCGTTTCAACCGACCTATCATTCAGTGCGGTAGCACCAACCCGGGCAGGTTAAACCCTGCCACATAATATGTAAGAAGGAAAGGGATCTACAGTTATACATGGAATCCGAACCACGGTCTGCCTCCAACGGTCGAGCTGTCACCCATCCAAGTGCTGACCGCGCCCAGGTGTGCTTATGATCACGACCGACCGCACCACCGAGCTAGCGAGACCAATTATATGTATATTTTTATTCCTAGAAATTAAAGTACAGATCGCAGCGACCTTTTAGGCAGATTTATTTATAGCTGTAAATTTTTATGAATTTATTTTTTTATAAATTTTTGTTTACACCTCGGAAATTTGTTCCATTAAGACCAGACGGACGGATTTCGGCCCGTGATAATATGTAATGATAATATTATTAAAATATTTTGAGACTAATATACTGAATTGTTTTAATCTTTTTAATTGGAAATTAAACATACTAACACCTTCCCTGTATAAGGTCTTTCATTAGTAGGTAACGATACGCTAAGAGGTGTATGTGTATCAGATACTGATCACGTTCCCATACCAATTTTTTTTTACGATATAAAAAACCTACTCACTCCTCAAATTTAATACGTAAAGTGCGCGTATTTCACCTTAACAAGTACGTTTTTTATATCGTAAAAAAAATTGGTATGGGCACGTGATCAGTATCTGATACACATACACTCCTTAGCGTATCGTTACCTACTATTGAAAGACCTTATATAAGGTGTTTCGTTAGTCATGTCAATAACTTCGGGAGGGTTACATACGCACTCAAACAAACACTTTACGCAAAAAAAAACATATGTTTATAGGAGCATTTTTTCTCCTAAAATTTTTTTTATCAAATATGTAGCTGTAAAAACCAATCATAGTAACCTTGTGACTCACTTACAACAAACAGCTGTTCTGCGTTTGAACATAGTACGGTCATTGACCCGGTACAATGCCAAGTTACCTACTGTTACACACAGGTTAATGTTTAGGTAGCAAACATGTTTTGTTAAATTTCTCGAAAAGTAATGCTAGAAAAAAAAATTTTTTTTGCGTAACCTGTTTATTTGAGTGTGTATGTAACAGTCCCGAAGTTATTGACATGACTAACGAAACACCTTATATATTATTTAAACATATAAAATTTATCGACCCGCAAGATCACATGATCTGCCAGCCTTCTTTCCAGACTAGACTTTTTTCTTTGGGTTTATTAATCAGCTTTTAAGAAAAATCTATAATTGACGAAAACAATTACTGTACGCTGATGATCACTAATTGTAATTCTAAGCTGTAGATTTTCTAAATAAATAAAAACAATGCGAAATTACTATATTATATTATTTTATTTCCTACACCAAACAATGACAGACATATTGTGAAAAGACCTAGAGCATCAGATCTATAAATGAGACTATGTTACTTATTTTTGATTATTTATTTACTTTATTTTAAATATAAGAAATATTACAGGCTTAACCTAATTCTTAACCTTACATCTTATACATTTATATAAAAATATATCTTATATTATCATCTCAATGTACCTTGTTCTTTTTCCCGGGAGGACCCTGGGCGAGAACAAGTCGGACCGGTGCGCCTCCTGAAAGACTTCCTGGCTCCTTCCTAGCTCCTTTTGCTCCTTTCGGCAGACTTTGCCTCGAAGGAAAGTGTGGCATGGTATGTTTTGGTGGTTTAAAAAAAAATAACCAGGGTTAATATAAAGGACCTTCGCGTCGCGTAGCGACGCATCTTCTCTATATTAACCCTAACCTAATGTTGAGGCGGTGCATGTCGTTTTTTAACCGACTTCCAAAAAAGGAGGAGGTTCTCAATTCGTCTGTATGTTTTTTTTTATTTTTTTTTTATTTTTTTATTTTTTATTTTTTTGTATGTTTGTTACGCGATTTCTCCGTCAATTGAGGGCCGATTTAGAAAATTCTTTTTTTGTTAGTTAGGTCATACTTCCGAGGTGGTCCCATTTCAATTTTATCGAAATTGGTTGAGTGGTTTTCGTAAAATCAGCATAATACTATAGTGTGTGGTTACCTTCAGCAAAACTTGTGATGTGGTCGTATTCGGCAATTTTTAGTTTGATAAATTAGTATGGTGTGTGGTTACCTTCAGCAAAACTTTTGTGATGTGGACTTATTCAGCAATTTGCAGTCTGACACATATGGCGAATAATTCTGTACCACTTCAATCGATTTCGATTATTCGATTTCGATTATTCTTTTTTATGTAATATTACTAAAAAGAATGAAATAAAAACTGTTTTAAAAAATATTAAACCGATTTCCAAAAAACAAAAAAAAAAAACTAAAAAGTATTAAATACCTAATATTTTGAAATTTTCTCTGTCCTGTTGAAATACATGAATCGATATACTAGTGATACATATTCGGACCCTTGTTTCATGAATATTCTAAATTTGAAATTTTTTTATTTTTTCCGACCGGCGTTTAATTTATTATGGTACCTGGCCAGTACCTACTGTACCGAGTACCATCGAGCTGGTATGATGATGGAGACAGAAGGTGGCCATAGGAACTCCTAAACTACACATGATAAACCCATCGTGTTTGGGCTCGTTGCATTTGTCTTCACGAGAAATTTACTTTAGACCTAAAAGATTCTCAATTCGACGGTATGTTTTCTTTTTTTGGATGTTTGTTACGCGATTACTCCGTCAATTGTGGGCCGATTTTGAAAATTCTTTTTTTTTTTATTTGAAAGGGGATAACCCTGAGGTTTTTGAAGTGAAAACTTCTTTAGCGGCTCTTGGCACTTTTTTAGGTGGGTAAAAATGTATAACTCGCGACATCGCGTCAGCGTCATTTTTAAAATGAAACCTTAAGTCATTGCGTTAAGGGTTAAGTTAGAGTGGCACGGGATCTGCCGGCACTCCCGGAGTGCAACTGTTAAGTAGGGTTCCGTAACACGTTTATGTCTGTCCATTCTACTAAGTTCTGCAAAATGAATGTAGGGTTCCGTAACATATGCATGTCTATCCGTTCTACTAAATTTTACAATTTTCAACCAAGGTCCTCCGACGGTTATTTTATAATAAAAGTAGGCTTCCGTAACACGTTTATGTCTGTCCATTCTACTAAGTTCTGCAACATCACCTACAACGTCCGTGATGTCAGCCCATAACACCAGTGCCATGTCAGTGCTTCCCCCTTTGATCGTGCTGACTACACTGAACTGGTCGGAAAACACAAACTATTTACATAGCCGTTTCGACCGACGTTTAATTCAGTGCGGTGGTACCAACCCGGGAAGGTTAAACCCTACCACCAAGTAAAATTACGAGGGAAGGGACTTACAGTTTTACGAGGAATCCGAACCTTGGTCAGCCTCCAACGGTCAGCGGTCACCCATCTAAGTACTGACCGCACCCAGCGTTGCTTAAAATTCAATAGCGACAGTTGACTGTCTGCACCACTGAGCTATCGAAGCTGACGTGGTCCTATTTTAATTGGGTCAAGATCGGATTGGAAAGCGAGGCGGAATCGCGAGGCCGAAGGCCGAGCGATTCCGCCGAGTACATTAATAGCAAAAAATTACTAAAAAAAACTGTGAAATAAAAAAAAAGTTTTAAAAAACATAAAACCGACTTCCTAAAAAAAGTAAAACTAAAAAACTATTTAAAATAAAAATATAAAAACCGCCTTCAAAAATATATGAAATAAAAACCTAAAAAAAAAAACGAACCCTAGAGTTGAAGGCGGTGCTAAAGCAAGCAAAAATGATGCATGAAAGAAAACATGAGCGGATGATAATATCCTTTGTGATTTGTGTAGCCTTTTTAGCACCGCCTTCAACTCTAGGGTTCGTTTTTTTTTTTAGGTTTTTATTTCATATATTTTTGAAGGCGGTTTTTATATTTTTATTTTAAATAGTTTTTTAGTTTTACTTTTTTTAGGAAGTCGGTTTTATGTTTTTTAAAACTTTTTTGTTACGCTTCGTTTCGAGCCGAGTGTTCACGAAAGGAGCCAAAGGAGCCAGAAGGAGCCGAAATGTCTTTCAGGTGTCGAACGCCAAGTCGGACTATTGGCACCAAGATGCCGGAAACTCCAAAAATTTATTAAAGAAACATATTTTTTTTTACGGAAACTGTCGCGGTTGGCTACATCATCCATCACCTACTACATCCGTGATGTAAGCCCTTAACACCTTGATAAACTAGGTGCCATGTCAGTACTTCCTTTCGGTCGTGCCGGCTACACTGAACTGGACAGAAAACACAAACTATTTACCATAGACGTTACGACCGACGTTTCATTCAGTGCGGTGGTACCAACCCGGGCGGGTTGAACGCTACCACCTAGTAAGGTAAGAAGGGAAGGGCCCTACAGTTTTACGTGGAATCCGAAGCACGGTCAGCCTCCAACGGTCGAGCGGTCACCCATTCAAGTACTGACCGGCCCAGCGTTGCTTAACAATCAGTAGCGACAGTCGACTGTCTACACCACTGAGCTATCGAGGCTGACAAGGCCTCTTCTACTCTCATAATGTTCTTCATACATGCTCGTCGGTTACGGGTACTACGTACTTGACCATTTTTGAGCACCTTGCTTTACTGCATAAGAATCAATGAATTAATGTATATTTCACAATAATATGCTGATAATGTAATTTGTTTCATGAAATCCTGGGAATGTGCTGTGCCGAAAGATCTGTGGGTACCCGAAACCATAGTAAAATGAGACTGGTTTAACTATGCCGAAACCCCTTCGGCCGTCTACGTAACCGTAGTTTCGTAACCAGTTACCAATGAGGAATTAATGATACATACATACGTACCGCACACGCTGTATCCCGACAATCGGGGTAAGCAGAGTAATCGGTGTTGTGTTACAAGAACTCTGGCAAATTGCAACACAACATCAACCACCACATTTAGCAAAGTATTCGGACAAGATAACTATCAAATCAAGCAGCAAGTAAGGCACAAATACCCACCTTCTGCACGACTCGGTGGAAGGACCGTGCCAAGTTGAGAGGTGGCTAGCCTGTCGCCCTTTAGCACGGCATCTCGTCCTTATCCCTTAGTCGCCTTTAACGACATGCACGGGGAGAGACGCAGTGGGGCTATTCTTATCAAGTACCGGCCTCACAAATGATCTTTGTACGAAACCGGTTTCGATCTAAGAAATTATATTTCTGTATACGAAACCACGGTTTCGTTTTTTTTTTATGTAATCCGGTATGGGTGGCTGATTCGGAGGGGCCAAAGCGCATGCTCCGACCAGCCAATATCACCTCCGAGAATATAGGTGCCATATCGGAGAATTAGCTGGATTGCTGGCTATACTGGACTAGAGGAGAACACAACCGAGGCTGCTATACGGCCATCTTACATCCAGTACAGTGGTACCAACCCAGTCGGCTACAATTTGAGCCTACCACCTAGTAAAGGGCCCAAACCACTCGGCCACCCGCCGCGGACTGAAGCATCGCCAGCCTTGGCGAAAGCCGGAGCAACGGTGCTGGTAGAAACATGTCCGCCACAGAGAGGAAAAGCACAGGCAAGAAACTTCGCTGGGTCGCGGTCCTGTTTTTTTATTTTTATTTTTAAAATTTGGAAAAACCGACAGGAATTTACGTCCAGAACACAAGACAAGATAAAATTGAGTGTGTAAAAACCCAGCAACGTTTTTTCACATATTAACTAAGTAAGTAAGAATACAGGACAGAATGCAGAATATTTGAGACATTAACATGAAACAAAGAATCAAACATAAACCTACTCCAGCCAATTTTCACATTTAACTAAGTAAGAATACAGGACAGAATGCAGAATATTTGAGACATTAACATGAAACAAAGAATCAAACATAAACCTACTCCAGCCAATTTTCACATTTAACTAAGTAAGAATACAGGACAGAATGCAGAATATTTGAGACATTAACATGAAACAAAGAATCAAACATAAACCTACTCAAGCCAATTTTCACATATTAACTAAGTAAGTAAGAATACAGGACAGAATGCAGAATATTTGAGACATTAACATGAAACAAAGAATCAAACATAAACCTACTCCAGCCAATATACCGAATAATATACATAACAAAAAAATTTTGGAAACGCACTCAAATTTACTGCTGATTAATTATGCTGGCGGTGATGTACACGAAAATAGATGTTTATTTTATTTTATTCGTTTAGGCACACCAACTGGTTTCACAAATAGCGACAAGTGTAGCCTGCTAGTCCGATGACCTGGGATAATATCCACTCTGCGCGCGCGCGGGCGGTCAGTCACTCACTCCTATGCTCCTTGCGCGGGGGTCACGTTTTTAATCCACAATATTAAATATATAAGATTATAAAGGATGTAAGAAAAACCATTAGAGGTCAATGATATATTAGCAATAATATAAGTCTTTAGTGGGCAAATTAAGAAGAGATTCAAGTATATGCAAGTATATGTATAAATACAGTCCTGAGTCCTCGCGAGTGTGTGAAATTGGGAATACAAGTTTTGGTAAGACCGCATTTTATAATTATATTTCCTATTTTTTTTACGTATTCCAATATGCGTGGCTGAGTCAGAGGGGCCAAAGCACATGCTCCGACCAACCAATTTGTATATTGATCATTCATATGGCTGTAAAGCTGCGATCGAACTTGTCACAATTTGTTCTATCCGGTTCGATTACACCAAGATTACATCATGATTACATCAAGAAGAACCTGCAAGAAATTTCGCAGGGCAAAAAATATCACCTCCGAGAAGGTAGGAGCCATACCGGAGATTTTTTTTTTTATGGAAACTGACACGGTTGGCTACATCACCTACAAATTGTTATGGGCTGACATCACGGATGTGATAACACCGGATGAACTTGGTGCCACGTCAGCGCTTCCCTTCGGTCGTGCCGGCTACACTGAACTGGACGGAAAACACAAAGTATTTACATAGCCGTTTCGACCGACCTTTCATTCAGTGCGGTGGTGCCAACCCGGCCGTGATAAACCCTACCACCGAGTAAGGTAAGAAGGGAAGGCACCTACAGTTTTTACGTGGAATCCGAACCACGGTCAGCCTCCAACGGTCGAGCGGTCACCCATCCGAATTCTGCCCGCGCCCAGCGTTGCTTAACAATCAATAGCCACAGTTGACTGTCTGCACCACTGAGCTATCGAGGCTGACATTCATTCGCAGATCCAAAACAATGGCGTCGTCCAAAAGGATAGCCTGGCTCATCGTTGTAATGTTAGCCGCGGCCGCATCGTGCCATCAGGACGACGATGATTACCACGACGATGACGATGAAGCGATCGTCGATGAGGGGCAGTACGCTGTCCCCGAAGGAGCGTACGCGGAACCCGCGGAGAGCAGGGCAGCACGCTACTGCCCCTATCCACAGCATCCTGTCGTGGACATCATGAAACAAACAGTGGCGCACAGCTACGAGCCGAAGGATCATACTGACTTTTTCGCATTTCTAAGGGACTCCTACCCGTTGCCCAAAGGTGAGTTCGGTGTTCGCTTTAAGAGATTCGAAACCGGTTCGAAACGGCGGCGGCCGTTGAACCGGCCACATTTTATTCGTATTTTACTCTAAAATGTTGTATATAAGGTCTTTCATTAGTAGGTAACGATACGCTAAGGGGTGTATGTGTATCAGATACTGATCGCGTTCCCATACCAACTTTTTTTACGATATCAACAACCTACTCACTCCTCAAATTTAATACGTGAAGTGCGTACCTTAATAAGTATGTTTTTATATATCGTAAAAAAAAATTGGTATGGGAACGTGATCAGTATCTGATACACATACACCCCTTGGCGTATCGTTGCCTACTATTGAAAGACCTTATATAACCTTAATAACCACAGACATTTGCATTGTAATAAGTAGTCGATTGCGGTGTGGCCCTGCTGTTTTTTTTTTCATCGAACCAGTGTCATATGAATGAAGGTCAAACTTGAGACAAATGTATTAATGCTTCGGAACAATATTTATCTCGTTTTAAGAGTCTGTAATAAATACCTCACATTGTTTCGCATGAGCTTTCCTTCGGTATTTTCATACCGTCATACCAAACACCGAACACGGGACTGAAATACCCGAACAGTTCGGTAAATGAACACCTGGCAAGCCTGGCCGCCATCTGCCATTAGGATTTCAAGTGAAAGAAGTCAGTCGGGTCAAGTCGGGAAGTTCGTTTGAGAATTGAGTTTGGTTTCAATCACTGATAAAGTAAAAAGGAACCAGCAGAATGCAGAGCGACAACGATGGTGGCGAGAAAAACAATTGCAACAGAAATGGCGCGAACGGGGAGCCTGTAAAGAAAACTAAAAAACGGCGAATGCAAGAGGTTGGAAACAATGATGCTACAGACAAATTCCAACCTTATAATAAGCCACAATACGTAAGAGCCTACCCCGAAAACACAGGAAAAACAGAGTTTGTCGTCTATGTGGAGAGCATAAATGATGGAGAGCTGGTAGGCAACAAAAGCCCAATTTACCTATCAAATACATTCCAAAAGTACAATAAGGGAATAACAGGACTGAGACGAATAAACGCAAAAAAAATTGCAGTTTACTTCAAACAAGCAGGTCCGGCCAACAGTTTAGTTAAAAATGTGCAATTCCTGGCTTCATACAACTACAAGGCATACATTCCAGCGAGTGCGGTCGAGCGCATAGGCGTACTAAGGTTTGTGCCGACAGAACTCTCGAATAAAGACATTTATGATCACATCAATAGTGAGGTGGACATTGTATCGGTAAGAAGATTCATGAAAAAAAATGAAGGTGTGTTAACGCCTCTAGAAACAATAACTGTCACTTTTGCATCGGATTATCTTCCAGAGCGAGTATACATCGACCTGTGGTCGTACAGAGTAGCGCAGTACATCCCGCCTGTGCTGCAATGTTACAAATGCCTTCGCTATGGTCACTCGGCCAGTGTTTGTAAGGGTCAACAAACTTGTTCTATATGTGCTGAACAACACCACTATAAAGAATGTAATAATAATGACAACATCAAATGTGCTAATTGTAAAGGCTCACATTTGGCAATTTCTAAGTTCTGTCCCATGAAACAAAAAAAGATGGAGGAAAAAAAGAATAAAATGAGTATTACTACGTACAGTCAAATCACAAATTCATCAAGTTATGAAAAACAATTCCCATCCTTGTCACCCATATCCCAGAAAAGGCAAAATACACCTAATACATGTATAAACACCGCAGATATAGTAAATAATGATATGATAATACAAGCTATTATAAAAACTTTAGTTAAACTAGGAAATGATTCATCGGGAACGCCAAACACTATTAAAAGAATTAAAGAAGTATTACTATCAACTCTTGTAACTTAACGCAATGGCTTTATATGATAATAACATTTTAAGAATTTCACAATTTAATATTCAAAGCCTAAATAGTAAGAAACCTCTTTTAATAAATTTCTTAGAAAATAATAATATTGATATTTGCCTACTAAATGAAACCTGGACCAAACCGACATCAAATATTAGAATTCCTCAGTACAATTTCCTATTTAAAAATGCAAAAAATGAACACGGTGGAGTGGGAATACTTATAAAAAATCACTTCAAATATGACATTTTACAAACTACTTTTATTGAAAACATTCAGACCATTGCAATTTCCTTGAATACAAATGCTGGACAGTTGACAATTTTATGTGTTTATTGCCCGCCTAGACCTTCGGGTCGTCTAAAAGTCACACAATTAAAGAATATTATAAAAAGTTTACCAAAGCCATGTCTTGTGTCTGGCGATTTGAATGCTCATCATATTGCATTTGGTTGTTCTACTACAAAGCCTAGAGGTAAGCAAATATTTGATGTGTTTGATGAATGTGATTTATGTCTTTTGAATACTGGAAAACCAACAACTGTTCAATACCCTACTAGAAATCCATCCGCGATTGATATAACATATACCAGTCCTACCATCGCACCGTTATGCGAATGGAGAGTGCACGATGACCCGCTGGGCAGTGATCATTATCCGACTGTAATAGACATTCACTTACAACCTTCTATTTATGAAATTCATGAACCTTGCGAAAAATTTATATACAAAAGTAAAACTAAAAAACTATTTAAAATAAAAATATAAAAACCGCCTTCAAAAATATATGAAATAAAAACCTAAAAAAAAAAACCAACCCTAGAGTTGAAGGCGGTGCTAAAAAGGCTACACAAATCACAAAGGATATTATCATCCACTCATGTTTTCTTTCATGCATCATTTTTGCTTGCTTTACAAATCACAAAGGATATTATCATCCACTCATGTTTTCTTTCATGCATCATTTTTGCTTGCTTTAGCACCGCCTTCAACTCTAGGGTTGGTTTTTTTTTTAGGTTTTTATTTCATATATTTTTGAAGGCGGTTTTTATATTTTTATTTTAAATAGTTTTTTAGTTTTACTTTTTTTAAGAAGTCGGTTTTATGTTTTTTAAAACTTTTTTTTTATTTCACAGTTTTTTTTAGTAATTTTTTGCTATTAATGTACTCGGCGGAATCGCTCGGCCTTCGGCCTCGCGATTCCGCCTCGCTTTCCAATCCGATCTTGACCCAATTAAAATAGGACCACGTCAGCTTCGATAGCTCAGTGGTGCAGACAGTCAACTGTCGCTATTGAATTTTAAGCAACGCTGGGTGCGGTCAGTACTTAGATGGGTGACCGCTGACCGTTGGAGGCTGACCAAGGTTCGGATTCCTCGTAAAACTGTAAGTCCCTTCCCTCGTAATCTTACTTGGTGGTAGGGTTTAACCTTCCCGGGTTGGTACCACCGCACTGAATTAAAAGTCGGTCGAAACGGCTATGTAAATAGTTTGTGTTTTCCGACCAGTTCAGTGTAGTCAGCACGATCAAAGGGGGAAGCACTCAACTGACATGGCGCTGGTGTTATGGGCTGACATCACGGACGTTGTAGGTGATGTTGCAGAACTTAGTAGAATGGACAGACATAAACGTGTTACGGAAGCCTACTTTTATTATAAAATAACCGTCGGAGGACCTTGGTTGAAAATTGTAAAATTTAGTAGAACGGATAGACATGCATATGTTACGGAACCCTACATTCATTTTGCAGAACTTAGTAGAATGGACAGACATAAACGTGTTACGGAACCCTACCTAACAGTTGCACTCCGGGAGTGCCGGCAGATCCCGTGCCACTCTAACTTAACCCTTAACGCAATGACTTAAGGTTTCATTTTAAAAATGACGCTGACGCGATGTCGCGAGTTATACATTTTTACCCACCTAAAAAAGTGCCAAGAGCCGCTAAAGAAGTTTTCACTTCAAAAACCTCAGGGTTATCCCCTTTCAAATAAAAAAAAAAAAGAATTTTCAAAATCGGCCCACAATTGACGGAGTAATCGCGTAACAAACATCCAAAAAAAAAGAAAACATACCGTCGAATTGACAATCTTTTAGGTCTAAAGTAAATTTCTCGTGAAGACAAATGCAACGAGCCCAAACACGATGGGTTTATCATGTGTAGTTTAGGAGTTCCTATGGCCACCTTCTGTCTCCATCATCAAACCAGCTCGATGGTACTCGGTACAGTAGGTACTGGCCAGGTACCATAATAAATTAAGCGCCGGTCGGAAAAGATAAAAAAATTTCAAATTTAGAATATTCATGAAACAAGGGTCCGAATATGTATCACTAGTATATCGATTCATGTATTTCAACAGGACAGAGAAAATTTCAAAATATTAGGTATTTAATACTTTTTAGTTTTTTTTTTTTTGTTTTTTGGAAATCGGTTTAATATTTTTTAAAACAGTTTTTATTTCATTCTTTTTAGTAATATTACATAAAAAAGAATAATCGAAATCGAATAATCGAAATCGATTGAAGTGGTACAGAATTATTCGCCATATGTGTCAGACTGCAAATTGCTGAATAAGTCCACATCACAAAAGTTTTGCTGAAGGTAACCACACACCATACTAATTTATCAAACTAAAAATTGCCGAATACGACCACATCACAAGTTTTGCTGAAGGTAACCACACACTATAGTATTATGCTGATTTTACGAAAACCACTCAACCAATTTCGATAAAATTGAAATGGGACCACCTCGGAAGTATGACCTAACTAACAAAAAAAGAATTTTCTAAATCGGCCCTCAATTGACGGAGAAATCGCGTAACAAACATACAAAAAAAAAAAAAAAATAAAAATAAAAAAAAAAATAAAAAAAAACATACAGACGAATTGAGAACCTCCTCCTTTTTTGGAAGTCGGTTAAAAAAAGCGGACTGGTGTGAATATTATGAACTATCTGAACGATTATTTCATAATTTCAAAATAGATCAAAATGACATTTTAAATTCTTACAATTTTTTTTGTGATATCTTATCTCAATTAAAGCAGAAATGCATTCCAGTGTTTAAAAAAAAAACATTGTGTGCTCTCAGAAAACCGGTCCCTTGGTGGAACGAACGATGCAGTATAGCTGTTAAGACTTCTAAAAATGCTCTCCGACATTATCAAAAATATCCTTTAGTAGAAAACTACATAGATTACAAAAAGAAAGATTTGGAAAAAAAGAAAATTCTGAAAGAAGAAAGAAAAAGTAGCTGGGAAACACCGATAAGTAAAATCTGGAACTCTATAAAAAAGTTTAAAAGAATAAGACCAAATAATAGTTTTAAAAATGATGAATGGATACCAAGTTTCATGAATAAGATAGCACCAGAACAAGAAAATGAAATTAATTACGAAATACTTGAATATTATTTCCAACAAAATAATAACAATCCGAGTAGTGAATTTTTAGGAAAACAGTTTACATGGGATGAATTCAATATGTCTATGCAGTCATGTAGAGACACTGCTCCAGGATTAGATGATATCACATATTGTATTATAAAAAAATTACACCCTTCTGCACAGAAAATATTGTTACAAATATTCAATCATTTATGGACTAAGCAAATAGTACCCGACCAATGGAAAACCCAGTGTGTAATACCAATATTAAAACCCGATAAACCTACAAATGATCCTCATTCATATAGACCTATTTCACTGTCATCTTGTATCGGTAAGCTATTTGAGCAAATGATAAAAGTTAGATTAGATTGGTACGTGGAATCTGAAAATATCATACCACCGAATCAGTTTGGCTTCCGTAAAGGTAGAAGTGCTCCTGAAAGTTTTATATCGCTAATATCAGATATTAAAAATTCTATCCATAGTCATTCTAATACATTATGCGCTTTTCTTGATGTTCAAGGAGCATTTGATAATATAAATATTAGTCAACTCGTACAAGTGTTATTTGAAATAGGAATTCCCGGCACTTTATCAAAATGGATATTTAATTTTCTCTATAATAGAACTATGTATGTTAAATTTAACAATATCCTTCATGGCCCTCGGCATGCATATAAAGGCACCATGCAAGGGGCCACACTTTCTCCGTTGCTCTACAATTTATACACATCACAAATTTTGAAATATGTAACTAACAATCAAGTTACTGTTCTTCAATTCGCAGATGATTTAGTTATATACTCTACACACAGAGATATTGAAATAGCTAGAAATAACTTGAATAATGGTCTCCATGAACTGTACACTTACTATGGGAAAAAACTAAAATTAGACATTAGTACAAGCAAAAGCTCTGTAATGATATTTTCAAAAGCTTTCATTCCTCCATCCTTTTCTATAAAATATAACCAAATGTCATTACCTAGAACTTCAGAAAAGAAATTCTTAGGTGTAGTCTTAGATGAAAAATTAAATTTTGGCTCTCATATTAACTACATAACCAAAAATGCTCTAAAAGGTATTAATATTTTGAGATGTTTATGTGGTACATTTTGGGGCGCAGATCCTAAAATTCTTAGTATGCTGTATAAAAGTATTGTACGCAGCCATTTTGATTACAGTTGTCTCGCATATATTAATGCAAGCCCGAATCTTTTAAGGAAATTAGACGTAGTACAAAATATGGGATTAAGAATTATTAGTGGAGGCATGTGCTCCACCCCTATTAATTCTATGGAAGTCGAAACTTGTATAATGCCATTAATAATAAGACGCTTAGTATTTGCTGAAAAATTTTGTATCAAGGCCTTAACTCTTGGAGGTAATATTGTTGTAAGAAAAATAATACCATCAGTTGCATTAAATACTGGCATATATGTGACAGAAAGTAATTTAATTCAGAAACAATCTCCAACAATATTTAAAGTAATGAGTAAAAGTATTGAAAGAACTGTATGCATGCATGTCAGTGATATTTGGCCTTGCTATGATCACTCATTCAACAGCAATATTGCCCGATTAAATGTTATTATTTTAAAGATAAAAAACAAATTTGACTTTGCTGCTTTTATGGAAAGTAAAACTGAATTTTACAGAATCTATAGTGATGGTTCCAAATTTGGATCAACTGTAAGGTCCGCTATATACGATCCACAAATTGAATATGTTAAAAGTTTTGAAATCAACTCTGTATGTAGTATTTATAGTGCAGAAGCATACGCTATTTTAAAAGCAGTACATCATATACGGGACTTAAATGATCAACGTAATTATATTATTCTATCTGATTCGCAAAGTGTACTGGTGGACCTAAGTAGTGCAAAGATAAATTACAAAACTAACTATTTAATTTATGCAATTAAAAACTGTGTGTATAAAATGAACCAGAAAATTGAATTTATGTGGATTCCATCACATGAAGACATAGCCGGAAATGAAATAGTCGACACTGCTGCTTATCAAGGACAGAACTGCGAACCATCAGACCTGAAAGTCCCTTTCTCTGACTATTATGCTGAAATTAAGAAAAACAATAGAAATATGTGGAAAGCATACTGGATGAAGACAACAGAAACCAAACACCAGCCCATCTTCACAGACTCCACCTTTTGCCAAACAGCGAATGTCAATATTGCAACCACCATGACGCCGACCTGTCACATCTTGTATTGAGTTGCCAGAAGTTCGCTGTCCAGCGATTATTGCTGGCAGCAGATATACAAGAACAAGAACAAGACACGCAGGATTTATCTGAAGACAAGATTACAATTAATTACTTACTAAACGAACAAAAATATTATAAAAGCCTGTACAAATATATAATAAATACAGTAGAAAATATATAAAGAAAAGAAAATTCAAGAAATGGCTGAAGGACCTGGCATCCAAGCCAAAAATTAATAAAAAAAAAAAAAATCTGCCATTAGGTGATGTAGCTAACCATGCCAGATACAATAACAAAATTAAGGAGGGGTAGGAGGAAGGGGAGGAGGGAGGAAGGGGAGGAGGGAGGAAGGGGGTGCCGGAAGGGAGGGAGAGGATCAGGCCAAAGAAGTGCAACTTCTAATGCGCGTACATAACACGCACCTTTTCAGGTTTCCGTATCCCGTACGGAAGCCTATTACTAAGCCTCCGCCGTCTGTCCGTTCGTTCGTCCGTCCGTCCGTCCGTCCGTCCGTCCGTCTGTCTGTCCGTCTGTCCGTCCGTCCGTCCGTCTGTCCATCCATCCGTCTGTCCGAGGGCTGTATCTCTTGAACCGTAATAGGTAGCCCGTTGAAACCTTCACAGAATATGCGTTACTATGGCGGATGAAACAACAAATAAGAAAAATAAGAATATGTTAAAAATTAAGGGGGGCCCCCATACAAGAAACGTAATATCAAATCTATTAGTCACACTATTGAATAATAGATGGCGCCACAGGCTTTCATACATTGCATGTTGAAAGACAAAAGATAGCCGCTTCTTAATCTTTGGTCGTTCCAAAAAAAGAATTTTCAGAAGTTTGATGTTTGACAGATCACTTTAAAAAAATATTGATGTTTGACAGATCACTTTAAAAAAATAAAGTGACGTTACTAGGTAACAGCTGTCAGTGGGCAAACATGGAGACCTGTCATACATAACATAACATAAACATATATCGGATAATTCAAATTCGAAGACCATGCCACCTGAGCGGATAGGCGGATATTATTGATAGCGGATAGATACGAAAACCTCCGCGCGCGAGTAAAACTCGCACTTGACAGATTTTTTTTCCCCTACAGCCCGACTGATGGGTTTCCAGGGTTCAAGTCCCCGCTGTCCGAGTACGACTACGTGATAGTGGGCGCGGGCTCCGCCGGCAGCGTGCTGGCCTCCCGGCTGACCGAGGACAAGCCGCGAGCCACAGTGCTGCTGATAGAAGCCGGCAAGCCGGAGATGGTGTTCACCGACATACCGGCTATAGCGCCGTACTTCCAGAGGACGGACTACACTTGGCCGTACACGATGGAGTATCAGCCGGGGGTTTGCATGGGTAGGTGTATTGGTCTTTGTTTTTAAGGTTCCATACGCAGCTAAGCTGGTAGGGAAGCGTTCGTTATTGACATTGAGATGACAATAAGTCAGTCGGTCAGCGATTTAGGCGTCAACTACTGGACATACGTTCTCCAATTTTCCTCCACTCCTTCCGACCTTCATGCATCAGTGCGGAACCACTGCTATCTGCTGACTTACCTACTTCATGGCGTCGTTCCACCTGGCAGGGATCTTCACACAATCAATCAATAGCCCGGCGTTTGAAGCTTGAAAAAGGGGTCAAGCTTTCAATAATTCATAATAATATTTTCTTTTTCTCGTTCGCTAGTGTATCCTTATATGAATTCGATTTTCAGAGATCTTACAGAAATTTTCACAAAAAAAAATGCACTGAAAATTTCTGTAAGATCTCTGAAAATCGAATTCATATAAGGATACACTAGCGAACGAGAAAAAGAAAATATTTTTATGAATTATTGAAAGCTCAAAGCCTAGATTCACTGGGCTACAAATAGAACATGACATTGATAATAAATACTTCTGATTAATTTATACACAGAGAATTTATTTTTTGAATTATAGATTGTTGTAGCACTTGTTCCGAAAATACTCATAGATTAGGAGACAAAAATTAACCATAATTGACATTAAGTTAAAATATAAGGAAATGTAATATTAATCTCAATAACTCGATAATACTGGAAACCAAACTACAACAAATCGTCGGAAACAATATCAAGGTACAAATGAAGGTTTTGGAGCAAACCGAACACACCACTTTCCCTTCCTCCACCGCAATGCACCAGCAGTTTGTTGACCAGGTCCCGCGAACCTGACCTTGTCGACGCAAAATCTCCTTATTTGGTTCTCACTGACACGTTCACATACATTGCCATGCTCCACGCTTCCGTACGCCTTGATTTCGTTTATTTCGTCATTCGTTCATTGTCAACATGTAAAACCGTTAAAATCTTGAATGCATTTTTTTGCCATCAGCATATTTAATGATTATATGTTCTTTCTATTCTTGTTCGTCTATACTGAACTGGAGAGAAGTCACGAATTTGCTGGAAGGCTGCATTAGACAAAATTACTTATTAACATCCCTAGTACTGGGATCTCGACATCGACTACTGGTGGTTAGGGGTACTAGTCGGTGGGTCTAGCTAGAGTACCCCCGAGTACACAAGCCGAATAAACCATAAATCAGTCGCAATGGCGCAATGATTCAAGTTTTTTTTTTTTTTTTTATGTTATCCGGTATGGGTGGCTGAGTCGGAGGGGCCAAAGCGCATGCTCCGACCAGCCAATATCACCTCCGAGAAGGTACATAGGTGCCATACCGGAGACTTCCCTGGATTGTTGGCTATACTGGACTAGATGAGAACACAACCGAGGCTGCTATGCGGCCATCTTACATCCAGTACGGTGGTACCAACCCAATCGGCTACAATTTGAGCCTACCACCTAGTAAGGGGCATGGGAAGGGACCTACAGTTTTACACCGGTTCCGAACGGTGAAACAGCAGGTGTAGGTATGCACGTAAATATTTTCGTCAGAAAAAACTCATTGGTACACGCCGACGGGATTCGAACCGCGGACCTCTCGCATGAGAAGCCGATGCCCAAACCACTCGGCCACCCGCCGCTTACAGTAAGTCCCTCCGTGAGCGTGGAATCGCTAATTAGGCGGATGTCGCGGCGAATTATCGCTGGGAAAATTCATCTATGGACAGGTGCAGCACATTTCTACAAAGCATATTTAAACTTTCAGGTATGATAAACCGGCGCTGCTTCTGGCCGCGGGGCCGCGCTGTCGGCGGCACCAGCGTCATCAACTACATGATCTACACGAGGGGCCGCCCGCAGGAGTGGGATCGGATCGCTGCCGATGGCAATTATGGATGGTAAAGTTCGGTCTAAAACTATATTTTCTTCGATTTCATCCCATTATTCTGTCCACTCCTGGGTGCAAGCTTCTCCAAATGTTTACCACATTGTTTGCTAGGGTTGCTAATACCACTCATCCCGCTCCTACTAGATAACTAACTGATCTGCTACTTTATCCATTATTTCCGCCACCACGATATGGGTCTTCCCAGTTTATAAGTGGGTCGTACCATTTATAAGGACTGGACACCTCTCTATCAAGTTCATATTAACGACATCGAAAAGGCGCAAAGGAGCTTTATAAAATATTTAACTTATGCCACTAAAAGAGCATATCATTCATACGAATTAGGCTGTTTTGAACACAATATGTTGAGTCTAGAGAACAGACGGGTATTACTAGACATGGTGCTGCTGCGCGACGTGATGTGCGGACGACTCGACTGCGGCGAACTGTTGGGGGAGGTGATGCTGAACACGCCAGTGCGGCGAACACGACACACAACACTCTTCCATGAACCAGCACACACCACCAACTACGCGCGTAATGCACTCGTGCCTCGTCTTGCCCGCACATACAATAATATGTTCCCCCATATTGATATCTTCCACCTCAGCAGACGAACTTTTCAAAGAGAAATAGTCAACACACTTAACCAATCACTGGCTAGTATGAATGAGGAGTTGCATAAAAAAAAAAAAAATAATTAAATTTAAATAAAAAATAAACATTAATATACTTAACACCATATTATACATTTTAAATATTAAAAAAAATTAAATACATAGAGACACAAACACACACACACACACCCTCCCTCACCCTCTCACACACCCTCACACACCCTCACACACCCTCACATACACACTACGCACCACACAACAACACACCACAAAACACCACACCACACACACCTTTAGACACCTAAGTTTATGCCCTACGCAAACATAAATAAAAATACCAATCAGGGAAACATGTAATTGGCCATACTTTAGGCATAAAAAAAATAATAAGTGTATCAATACTGTGAATGGCTGTATGTTTTCTAATATAAATAAATAAAAAAAAAAAAACAAAAAAACAAAAAAAAAAAAAGTAGAGAGAATAGACATTTTTCTACTTAAATCCCGAGCGCAACGTTTCCTTTACCCCAACACCCAAAATACCAAACGTTATTTACGATTCTAGGCAGTACCTACCATTTTAGGGACTTGTCACTAGGCAGCTCGTGATATGTATTGTTACAAAAGTGCCAGTGATTGGAACATGGCTGTAGCAGGGTCTGAAAAAGTGTATACCTATGAAAACTTCATCCAGCACAATTCCAAGCCACTTATCTAATCCACAGGATATCAACTCGCACTTCCTGCAGTTGCCTACAACCTCTAAAATTGATAGGTGCTCAGTGGAGTTCTACAAAAACACAATGCATAATATTACAACTTCCAATTTTAGCTTTAATCTGGCCAGCAGTGAAGAGGTTTTATCTATCATTGAAGCAATCAAGTCTAAATCAATAGGTGTGGATGGTTTTTCAATTACAATGATATTTATGACACTAACCCAGACGTTGGAAATTATTACACATATTATAAACTTGTGCATTTTATCAAATTATTTCCCTAAATCATGGAAGACTGCTCTAGTTACTCCACTACCCAAAAAAGCAGACGTTCAGGATTTCAAAGACCTACGACCCATAAGTATATTGCCGGCGCTTTCTAAAGTACTCGAAAAAATAATCACAAAACAACTGACACATTATTTTCATTCCAATAATATAATACCGGACTGCCAAAATGGGTTCCGGGCTGGTTACAGCACGAGCACTGCTCTGCTGGAGGTAACCGACGAGGTGCTCACGGCCGCCGACTCCGGACGTGTGACGTTTTTGGTACTGTTGGACTATTCACGAGCATTTGATTGCATAGACACACAGCTACTACTATCAAAAATGTCACACTACGGAGTCTCTGGCGATGCAGTAGAACTACTAAAAAGCTACCTGTCAGACAGATACCAAATTGTCAAAACACTTAAAGAAGACGGAACGTTAGCCTTGTCGGAAGCAGCCCGAGTCGAGCGAGGCTGCCCACAGGGCTCGTCGCTGTCCCCTCTTCTTTATACCATATTTACTGCAGACTTCCCGAGCTGCCTGCAATATATGAAATGCGTTCTATTTGCCGATGACTCACAGCTGCGATATTCCTTTCCACCTGCGGAGTTAGATGAGGCGGTCATAAAAGTAAATAAGGACTTAATAAATACATGGAACTGGTCATTAGCAAACGGACTAGCATTGAACCCAGTAAAAACCGTGGCGTTAGTTATGGGCAACAGAAAGTCTGTAGACAAGGTACTTATAAAAAATCCCGAACTAAAAATCAATGGTATTACCATACCACTTGTGAGATCGGCGAGAAACTTAGGTGTTAAAATGGACGAGACACTTAAATTCGAAGAGCACATAACAGATAAATTTAGGAACTCCATGGGGAAATTAAAAACCTTTTATAAAATCCGGAATCACATCACAAAAGAGGTAAGACATAAGCTCACTGACGCCTTGATACTCTCGCAGTTCAACTATTGTGATGTGGTATATGGGCCTTGTATATATAAAAAAACTGGTAAGCGTATTCAAAGAATACAGAATGCGTGTGTCCGCTTCTGTGAAGACAAAATAATAAAAAAAAGAGAACACATAACACCGCATATAAACCGCCTTAAAATGCTTCGAATGGAGAACCGTCGGTTTCTTCACCAGGCCGTTTTGGTGCATAAAATAATACGTACTCGAAAGCCTGAGTCACTTTGGAAAAAGCTGAAATGGCTCGGTGAAGGACACCGCTACAACTCTAGGTCTGTTGGTAAATTGCTGGAGGTTCCAAGGCATCGGGGGGCTGCATTTGAGGGAAGTTTCAAATATGCGGCCACCCGATGTTGAAATAACATTCCGCCACCAATCAGACAATTAGAAAAGACGGTCACTTTTAAAAATCACATGAAAATATATATTCTAAATACACAGATTAATACAAATAAATAGTTGGAAAATAAATTGGGTAAGCACACATTTATATATAAAAACACAACTAATCACACACACTCACCTTCTCACACACATAATCCCTCACACCCCCTCACAAGCATACATACATCCTCACACGCTCACACACACACCTTGATACACATTACACTATACATGCAGTATACCTGCTCGGCTGTCCCAGTGTTGAGTGAGCACATGTATCACCTTGTCAAATCAATTTACACTTGTATACCTTCCTACAATTGTGGGTTGTTCATTTCATTTCATTTATGTTGTCAACCAACTGGCAACGGCAAATTTAATTATTTTATAGTTATCTCATTAGTTAGGTACCTTGCTTTCTCTTTTTCACATATTATCCTACACTAATTGTAATATTTTATGTTATACCTAATGTGTATTAGGAGCTAAGCGCTTATTGGCTAGGCTTAAAAACAGCACCAATGTGTCCCTAGGCATAGGCACATTGAGCTGCGCCTAGGCCATTTTCACCAAAGTGAATTGTAAAATATTATGTATAAGTAGTTTGTTTTTGTTTCTGTGTAAATTCACTATGTTGAAATAAATATTTTCTATTTCTATTTCTATTTCTACATTGTACAGAGGTTCTATTCAAGAGAATTTTCGCGCGTTGTAAAAGCAGTCGCTAGCCGCGGAACTGTTCATAGTTTTATTTTTGCAATCCTCTATGGGCGGTTGGTCAGATAGGCCAGCCAGAGCAAATGCTTCGACCACCCAATATCACTTACGAGAAGTTGCCTTAGCGAAGAATTCTCTTTGGATTGTTAGTTATACTGAACCATAGGAGAACACAGAGACGGCTGCTATGCGGCCATCTCCACAAGAACTTTAAACATAAAACACAAATAATAATGATAAATCTAAAGCCTACAAAGTAAATAATATTATATTAAGTACGGCTTAATTACTATTTTCATCATCATCAGCCTGTATCGTTCCACTGCTGGACATAGGCCTCTCCCAAGGCACGCCACCACACGCGGTCTTCCGCTCTTCTATTACTATTTTACAAAAAAAAATAGTTTTACATTGTTACCAACAAATAAAAATTACACGCTATGCTACAATTAAAGTAAATCCACCACCCAAAATAAACAAGAAATATAATAAAAAAAAACTTCCTTACAATACTTAATAATAAAATCTAAGATAATGACAAAAACAACAAATTTTAACTGGATTTAGACGTATCAGCCTAGGCTGTCTGTATAAAATAAATAAATAAAATAATATTTCTATATTTAAATATCCTACCTTACATACATCTGCTTTTTTATTTTATGTTTATTTTTATAAACTTTTGTTTGGTACATTTAACTTAGACTGATAGATAACACAAGTTCCTATTAATTTACTTTCAAATATTTTACTATATTTTCTCTCAAAGCAAACAGACTGTTTGCAAATATGTCAATAGAATTAAAGTTTGTGTTGTACGATTTACAAATTCGGTGAAAGTGTGATGTTTCATCCAGCACGGTGATACCAAACCAACCCAGTCAAGCTACAATTTGAGCCTACTACATTACTTCATATATGTGCCACCGCCAAATGAAGGACAATGGAAGAGACCTACAGTTTTACGTGCTTCTAACTACAGCTTCCGAACGTTGAAGCAGCAGGTGTAGGTGGATTTGATAATGATATGATTTCCTTTATACCTACTCAGGTCTTACAAGGACGTACTTAAATACTACATCAAGTCGGAGAAATCAAACTTGAAGAAATACAAACACCTGGCCTACCGGGGACGACACGGCGTAGTATCGGTGGAGGACGTGCCATTCAGGTGGGATTTGTTTCAATTTATACATTTGAAGATAATTTTAAAGAGTAACAATAACTTAAACAGTGTACAGTTATAGTTTCAGGTAGGTCTTAATTTTCATAATTTAGCTGAATAATAATTTTCACATACTTTTATAAAATAAACTCTCACTGCTCACTTTTGAAAATACAGACTGCATAAATAATGGATTTAAAAAACCACTGTAACGTCGCTAATCCCTGGCCTGGCAATTTAATCCGGAAGAAACACGGTGTAATATGTAATGATTTGAACCTATGATGCGTCGTTCAAAATGAGATGTCACTTCGATGTAACGTATGATTTAAAAAACTTTGCTTTATAATTTCAGAACGAAACTTTCGGAAGCCTTCCTGGAATCGGGAAGATTGCTAGGACATCCTACGGTGGACTACAACGCGCCCCAAAGTTTCGGCTTTGGCTTCATTCAGACCACCGCCATCAACGGACACCGACACAGTGCTGCCAAGGCCTACCTACACCCGCACAAGAGAAGAAAAAACCTGCACATTCTACCGGAGACCTTCGCGACGAAAGTCCTCATCGATCCGCAAACCAAGAGAGCCTACGGAGTGGAGTACGTCCGCAATCGCCAAAAATACACGGTGACGGCGCGCAGGGAGGTGATCCTCTCTGCAGGACCTATAGCTTCACCACAATTGCTCATGCTGTCCGGGGTTGGTCCAGAAGAGCATTTGCGCAGCCTCAACATCCCCGTCATTCAGAATCTTAAAGTGGGACGCACGCTGTATGATCATATCACCTTCCCCGGTGTCGTATTCGCACTAAACACGACCACCGTCAGCATGCAAGAAAGCAAGATGGCGACTCTAAAAAACGCCATGGAGTGGTTGCAGTACGGTGAAGGAATACTGTCCTCACCCGGGGCTGTTGAGGGCCTCGGATATATAAAAACTGCTGTATCTGATGACCCGGAGCTCGTTCCTGACGTTGAGTTACTCAACATCGGTGGTTCGTTCACCGCCGACGCGGCTCCTGGAGGCTCTGAATCTGCTAGAAGAGGCATGAAAATTACCGATGAAACGTTTTACACGGGCTACGGCTCCACGGCAGGGAAAGATACTTGGAGTGCTCTTCCAATGTTGCTGCATCCCAAGTCAAAGGGTTATATGGAACTTAGAGATTCCAACCCGTTCAGCTACCCTAAATTATACGGAAATTACCTTACGGATCCGCGAGATGTCACCACCTTTATCGCGGGGATCCGACATATAATAAAGCTCGGCGAGATGGAACCGTTCCAGAAATTCGGAGCATCCCTGCACCGGGCGGATCTGCCGACCTGTCGACAACACGAGTTCAACACGGACGGGTACTGGGAGTGTGCCGTGCGGACGCTGACGGCGACGCTCCATCACCAGATATCGACGTGCAAGATGGGCCCTGCTACGGACCCAGACGCGGTGGTGGACCCCGAGCTGCGCGTGCACGGGATACAGGGCTTGCGGGTCGTGGACTCCAGCATCATCCCGCGCACCACGTCCGCGCACACCAACGCGCCCGCCATGATGATCGGCGAGAAGGCGGCCGACTTGATCAAGCGAACGTGGGATAAAAATGCGCAATTCAAAATTGACGAACGGTTCAAACCTCCGATTAAGGTTTAATTAGCTAGTACTAGTACTTAATAATAAATAGTCCTAAATCTATGAGTCTTTTATTCACAAACCTTTCCCAAAATATACATACTTATAGCATCAACACAAACCAGAGCATAAGCTACCAGTATCATGAACCAAGATGGATAAAACATTGTAACAATAATCATGCTCTCCGCGTGATATTTGCCCTTCAACCCATTGCCAAGGTGAACAAGGAAGAACACTTTAAGTAGCTCCAAGGGAATATAATTAAATAAACCGGATAACCATTGAAAAAGAGAAAAATATTATGTAGAACTGTTAAAAGTCAGTTTTGAGGAACGGAAGTCAATCTTCATTTCCGAGAATGTAGGTCATTAACTCGGAATTAAAACAGTTCGCCTTGATGGGATCTGGGTCGATTTCCTTCGAGATGGGGGGAACTGGACTATATTCGCACAGGGTAGTGAACTGAACACTCTAAAATAATTGCCGGTAGCTATTTTATAATTCGAAAAAAAAACCCGCATACGACCGAGCGACATGGGCGTCGTTAGCTTTCAATAATAAAAATTAAGGAATTCGCAATATAAGTCATATTTCACAGTAATACAAACTATAATGTAGGTACTTTATAAGGGTAATCGCCTTTAGATATGCATGATAAATCAAAATACAAGACGGGCGATTGTGTACGTCTAGCTACATAAATCAGTGTACAATCACAAACGCCTAATATAAAAAGCAAGCAGTTCTTTGGATGATCAATTTAAACGCTTGAGTGCAAGATTGCAATGATATTACCCACAATATTCAAAGAACAAAAAATATAACACACACACACACACACACATGGAAAAGCGGTTCCTTAAAATGTTAGCGTATATTGCTCTGTGGTGTTCCACGTTAATATAAGACCAAATGCACTGCACGCACGCATTGCAGTCGTCTACCAAAAACGTCATCGCGAAGCCCGTATTACATAAATCAAAACAAATTCCGTCCAAAGTCCTCAATATGAAAGAGCACAAGCAGACATCAACGAAGACAAAGTGACTGTAAATATTAAAAGTTAAAATATTTCCAAGTAAATAAACATTATCAAGTTAAAACGAGAGTTTTCCAAGGAAGTAAACATTATCAAGTAAGTTTTAGAGTAAGATGTGATACTTATGTGATCGTTGTCATAAGTGTTCAAGTAAAACAAATATTTCAGTAATTTTTCCAGGTTCAACAAGGCACGTACACATACGTAATCAAAATGGAGCTATTCGTCTTCGTTTCAACGTCACTGCTGGTTGCAGCAACATACGGTCACAATGAATACGTCGTACCACTTGGACTTTACAAGGATTTCCAGGACTACGAAAATTCGACGTCGTGGCCGCTGCCTACGGGACCGATGATAGACCTAGTGGTGCAGTCTCTGGCGCCCAATATCTATCCCCAGCCATCTATGGACTTCTTCAGTTTCTTGAGAGACACCTACCCACTTCCTAGAGGTCAGTTAGGTTTGAAACTCATATTTCATGGATAAATCACCATTTTCTAAGCCCTTCTTGGTATAACTTTAGAAATATTTGTGTTTTAATCGCGTCGCGTGTAAATGATTATTAGAGACGGTTTCTACATGTATATCGCAGAACAACCCTTTGCAGTCGATAGAGAAGTCCTTCGAACGGCACGATTCTCTAAATCGTTCTTGTCTCGCACTGTAAAAGTGTGGAACCTTTTTCCTTGTGGGAGTAGGGAAATATCTTTCTATACTCCCACAATCCAGGGATCTTCAAATGGTAGGTCAATAGCCTTTCCCAGGCGTCTTGCCGGACTGGAACCTGCTCGACTGTGAAACTTACTGTGCATGAGAATCCAGCCTCGCGTACTGCCACTGCCACCCAGTTCGGGTGCAGTAATAAAAAAAGTAAATATACCATCTCATTGACTTGCAAATCATAATATATTCCCAACAGTTCCGCGTAATGCAGTTAGTTTATAGGATATCATTTTCCTTTTTTCGAGGGCGTGAGTGTATTTGAGGGCACTAGGTTTAGGGGAAGCACCAGCATATTAATTTTCCTTTAAGCTGTTCCTACACAAACACCTTTAATCTACCTATATGCAGCTCATTAAAGCTTATCTCGAAAGCTTTCATGTCATAAAACCCAGGACCATTCGTTGGATGTGCCCAGCGTTGTAACGTTAAGTATTAAATAATGACGTAGGTGTTTCTGGAAAAATAAAAAATAAACATTTGACGTGATAAGAAGTAAAGTGCATTGTTGCTATCCGTATAAAATGTTATTGTTGCTATCCCAGTCCATGGCTCGTCTTCGTATAGTTTAAATGTATAAGAATGTTAGAGGCGAAACGCTCCAAAGCTGATGTCATTAACTTCAATAAAATCACTGATGCTAATAAAAACACTGCAGTAAATCGTATTTATGGACATACATAGGGATCCAAGCTTAGGAAGCAGTGTAAAATTCCCTAATATATAATTCATACTTAACTTAAGCGCCTTAGTCGTCACTTATCAGGTAGATCGGCGTCAAATGTACCACATAAATATATATTTAGGCAAGATATGTTCAGAACAAGGCTGGTGCGCATAATCATATGATAGACATAATCGCCAAAGGGACAAGCAATCCTACGCCCATGGAATGTTGATTGGCGAGTTGCCAAAAGACGCGTATCGACCTCCAGTTCAAAGCCCCCCTTTGACATTCACGTTTTTTTCGACCAGAGATTCACATATTATTACATTAGGTTACGATGACCCTCGGCTAGTATTTTGATACGACTTGATTTTCCGGATCCGGTAGTTATTTTAACAAATTGGCAGTCATCTGTACCTGTCATGATCGTTGTCCAACATAAGCGCGGAATCGTCCCATCTGGAGATTGTTAGTGATGCCGGCTTGCTTGCTAGCCGGTTTGACAAATATACTTCTTTACGGCACTTTGAAAACAATCCAGAAATTCTTTTAGCCGATGCTCTTCAAGATTATAAATATTGTATTTTCTTCAGTATTGGATTGTCCGCCTCCACGCGCTTCCCCACACCCCAAAGGTCAGTTTGTGTGTCTAACAATGCACATGGACATTTGGTCGCATGCGGGGGTTATGAATATCATGTCGGCGTGACAGGTGCCTATTCAAGGCCTTCTTGAAGAACCTGAGACTGTACTTGTAGGAAAATATGTGGGCAGGGAGAGAGTTCCAGAGTTTAAAAGTTCTGTGGAGGAAATATCTGCAGAACCGATTGGTACGCATCCGCGGTATGCCCAGCGTGTAGGGATACAATCCCTGCCCAGCACAGATTCAGATTCAGATATTTATATCTCCATAAAGAACACACAACAATAACAATATTTCATTGAGACATATGCATATTCAGTGTGGTTCGTCATAATTTTTTTTTGTCATGTCCCGTTCAGCAGTGTAATCTATAAGGAAGAACCGTTTAAGAAACCTTACAGAGCTTTTTTTAAATATAACTTACATACTAAGTTTTCATTATTATGTTAAATATAACATACTATATCTACGCAAAAAATAAAATATATTAAGTCAAAATATACCCATTAAAAAATATAATAAAATACAAAACAAAGAACATAAAAAACAAAGAAAAACGGACACTTTTAAGTAGGGTTATCGCCGATTTCAGACTATGCCAGCTCCACATTTGTAGTGGTGCATAGCATAGTTCATCCTTATACATTGAAAATGGCGTCGGTGCGGCGGCGTTGCGTTTTACAGCTGTACAGTCGGTATGCAAAAAACTTTTTTTGCATAGTATATTTTTTATTTGCAAATTTTTGTCTTGCGGCAAGTGTTCTATTTTCATTAGATGGCAGTATTGCCGCTGTGTGAGCGAGAGGCAAATAATAGAGCGCCGCCATTTACAATCCCTTTCTTTAAATAACCAGGTAGTACACTGAGATTTCTCTGTAATTCTAGGATTCGAAGCCCCCCTCGACGAGTACGACTACGTGATAGTGGGCGCGGGCTCCGCTGGCAGCGTGCTGGCTTCCCGGCTGACCGAGGACAAGCCGCGAGCCACCGTGCTGCTGATAGAAGCCGGCAAGCCGGAGATGCTGTTCACCGACATACCGGCTATAGCGCCGTACTTCCAGAGGACGGACTACACTTGGCCGTACGCGATGGAGTATCAGCCGGGTGTCTGCATGGGTAGTCTAACTGCAGGGGATTATAGAGCTTGACGAAGTTACTTAAGTCTTCAGAGCTATATATTTTTATTTCTATAGCTGTTATCTCTCGCCGGTCATTCTTTATTATGAAGTGATTGTGGAAGCAAAACATAACGACAATGACAATGATTTTAATATTTTTTTAAACATTTCACAAATTCTACTTACTGATAATTTATTTTAATAATTAATTTTATTGCTCAAATGCTCTGTGTTTCATTGCTCAATGTTTTAATGTGTTTCTATATATAGATGTGTATTTATTTATTTACTAGATTATTTTACCATATGGGTGGTAAAGGCCTGAAATAATGTTGATTATTTATTTATTTATTTACCTCTCAAATGGCTATAGAAATGTGCATGCAAGCATAATAAATTAGAGCTGAAAAAGTGCGAGAGAAGAATTTCCGCCCGCATTAGAATCTAGTACATACGTAACTATCTGTTGACAATATTCCAATTTCAAAATACCACAGTGCAATTTCTAGCTATTTTCCTAGCCTATCTTTGCCAGATTCTAGTGTAGCTATCACTGACTGAAGGCAATAAAACAGTTCCAACCGGCCTGAGAGAATGCAAATATTTCGCGTCACAATGAAATCGTTTCGCAGGAATGGAGGGCCGCCGTTGCTTCTGGCCGCGCGGCCGGGCGGTGGGCGGCACCAGTGTCATCAACTATATGCTTTACACCAGAGGGCGAGTCGAGGACTGGGACCGTATTGAAGCCGATGGCAACTATGGATGGTAAGTGCAGAAACGATCGATAGCGCAATGCGGCAGGGCAGGTATGTGTGGCACATTCGCGAAACGGCCACACCTAACTATGCACTTCGAGCTGTCAAAGTCGTTAGATTCTCAGCACTGAATGCACTCCCCCCCCCCCCCCCCCCCCCCACACCCTCTTACTTCCTCACCTCTCCGCCGACGCCTATCAGTAAGGTATCCACTCCGTACTGAATAGGCGTCGGCGGTGAGGTGAGGCAGTACAATCGGGGGATGAATTCAGTGCTGAGAAACTAACGACGTTGACAGCTCGAAGTGCACAGTTTAAAAAATTGGGTTATAAGACATATCATTATAATGTACTTATTCTCATATGTAATATGTACAACCATTGTATAATATTGTAATGTATAATATTGCAGGTCATACGACGAGGTGCTGCATTACTTCATCAAATCGGAGAAAGCTTCCCTGAGGAAGTACAACGATGCACCATATAGAGGGCATAGCGGGAAACTCTCCATTGAACACGTTCCGTTTAGGTACATAACTATCAAATTTTAAATTTTCCTATGGCCGACAATGCCTCACATATGAAACACTCTGGCGCATAACAAAAAAAATAATAGTAGACTCCCTTGGTGTTCTTTCTGTGATTCCCACCAAATAGCAAAACATATCAATAAATAGTGGGTTATATTGAATGAAGAAACAATGTTGAGTAATGAATTCGCCCCTTAATCAAATTCCCATGTCCAGAACGAGGCTAGCAGAGGCTTTCCTGGAAGCCGGTCGGCTGCTCGGCAGTCCCACGGTGGACTACAATGCTCCCGACGGTTTCGGCTTTGGCTACGCTCAAACCACAACTACGAAAGGGCACAGGCACAGCGCGGCGAAAGCTTATCTCCATCCTCACAAGAGGCGGCGAAATCTTCACATCCTAAGCGAAACTAGAGCTACTAAAGTCGTGATCAACCCCCACACGAAGCAGACGACAGGAGTTGAATACGTCCGAAATGGCTTACGGTACAGAGTCAAGGCTAGAAGAGAAGTCATCGTATCTGCTGGAACTATCGCTTCACCACAACTATTAATGCTTTCCGGCATCGGACCGGCTGAGCATCTGCAGAGTCTAGGCATTCCGGTGATTCAAAATCTGAACGTGGGACGGACTCTATCGGACCATGTTTCCTTTCCCGGAGTCATCTTCACGCTGAACGTAACCGGAGTCAGCTTGATAGCGTCTCGGGAATCGAGCATAGCGAATGCGCTCAGATGGATTCAATTTGGAGACGGCCCGCTGTCGTCTCCGGGTGGTGTTGAAGTTATCGGATATATCAAAACGTCTGCGTCAGACGAGCCAGGCCTAGTACCCGATATCGAACTGCTGTCACTTGCCGGCTCCATCGGTTCTGACGGAGGCAGCGGCATTCGTCGAGGCATGATGATCACGGACGAGGTGTACAACAGTGCGTTTGGTCCCGTCATCGACCGCGATGCTTGGAGCGCTTTTCCCTTGCTGCTGCATCCTAAATCAAAGGGATATTTGGAGTTGCGAAACCGGAATCCGTTCAGTCACCCGAAGATCGTCGGAAACTATCTGACCGATCAGCGAGACGTCGACACGTTAATAGCGGCGATCAGGTAATATTTATGTAAGGTTATACATGTGCATTCTTCAGTCCTGAAAGACTTATGACATAAATTTTACAGCTGGAGTGGGCAGGTGGATATATACCAGAGAATTTTGAACTGCCGGCTATGATACAGTCTCTGGTCAGTGTAGGCGTAGGGTCCGTCACAGATTACTAAGTAGTTGTAAAATTAAATAGGGAACATATTAAGTACCGTGTGGGGCCGGTACTTTAAAAGAATAGCCCCACTGCATCTCTCCCCGTGTATGTCGTAAAAAGCGACTAAGGGATATAACTCCCTTCTTATATTACTAGGTGGTAAGGGCTTAACCCGCCCGGGTTGGTACCACCGCACTGAATGAAAGGTCGGTCCAAACGGCTATGTAAATAGTTTGTGTTTTCCGTCCAGTTCAGTGTAGCCGGCACGACCGAAGGGAAGCACTGACGTGGCACCAAGTTCACCCGGTGTTATGGGCTGACATCACGGGTGTTGTAGGTGATGTAGCCAACCGTGTCAGTTTCCATAAAAAAAAAAAAAGTACTTCACATTTCTTCGCAGGATTTGTTGATCCTTTGATCTTAGGGGCTGAGCACCAATGAGTTTTGTTCCGATATAAACAATTTATGATAGGCTCAAATAGTAGGCGACGACGGGCTTGGCACCACCGCACTGGATGTAAAATGGCCGCATAGCAGCCTTGGATGTGTTCTCCTCTATCCAGTATAGCCAGCAAAACAAAGGGAAGTCTCCCTCCTGTATGGCACCTTATGTACGCGGTAGAAGTTATACTTCTCTCTCTCCCCCTCCACCCCTCGATTCCTCGATCCCCTCAAAGGCGGCACCGCACAATACCTATATACAAATAATTTGTATGCCGTGACGATGGCGTGACGTTTTTCTGAGTTTACTCCCAATTTTCATGACGCGCTTAAAGAAGCTCAATTTATTTCATAACGCGTCTGAAGACGCTCAATTTATTTCATGACTCGCCTAAAGCAGCTAAATTTATTTCATAACGCGCTTAAAGAAGCTCAATTTAATTTATAACGCGCTTAAAGAAGCTCAATTTATTTCACAACGCGCCTAAAGAAGCTTAATTTATTTCGCAACGCGCCTAAAGACGCTTAATTTATTTCACAACGCGCCTAAAGAAGCTTAATTTATTTCATAATGCGCCCAAAGAAGCTCAATTTAATTCATAACGCGACTAAAGAATCTCAACAATTTATTTCATAACGCACTTAAAGAAGCCCAATTTATTTCATAACGCGCCTAAAGAAGCTCAATTTATTTCATAACGTGCGTAAATAATTCATTCATTAACTTCAAAAAGGTTTCTTTAATGTTCATGTACTGAAATAAACCATCCAATTTTCGAGGTACATCATCAAAATCGGACACTCCGAGCCGTTCAAGAAGTTCGGAGCGCAGCTTCACCGGCCGGACTTCCCGGCTTGCAGACAGCTGCCCTTCAACTCCGATCAGTACTGGGAGTGCGCACTGAGGACTGTAACCTCCACTGGCCACCATCAGATATCCACGTGCAAGATGGGGCCGCACTGGGACGAAGACGCCGTGGTGGATCCCGAGCTGCGGGTGTACGGAATCAAGGGTCTCCGTGTGGTGGACGCGAGCGTCATACCGAGAAGCACAGCGGCGCATACCAACGCACCGGCTATGATGATAGGGGAAAAGGCAGCGGATATGATAAAAGCCACTTGGAATAAATGATCGTCGACGTCGATGTGGACTGCATTTGGTCGATGTGTTGAATTTGAATCTTGCGAGTAGATGAATAAAGTTAATGTTTTATTTTTGACGTGTATACGTATAATGTTTTATTTGGTCCGAGGTTCGAGTCCGGTCGGCGTGTATTTTTTTCTAACGAAAAAATTTACATGCATAACGACAGTGTAAAATTATATAAGGTCTTTCAAAATTAGTTAATAGTACGGTAAGGGGAGATAGATAGATAGATAGAAATACTTTATTGCTCCAAAAAACATTTAACATAAACACACAATAAGAAATTTACATGAGGGGCAAAGGCGGACTTATCCCTTACAGTGATTTCTCCCAGTCAACCTTTGGATGTTTGAGAGTCGTATGTTGCGAGATATAAGTAGGTAGTAGCAAAAGACTTGAGTGTGGGAATGTAAAATATAATATAAGGAAAATAACTATAATATACTATAATATACACTACATATAAGTACATACTAGTTAATTAAACGTATAAATTACTATTTATAGATTAAATTAAATACATATGAATGGAGGTCTGTATCATAGGAATAAAACCTATATAAAATGTTTTGGACCTTGGGCTTTTTTTTATGTAAAATACCTATGTTTTTATGTATTTAAATAAAAAAAATTGTGGTTTATTTTTATAGCCTAATCGATTCAGTTTCATAACAGTAACAAAAAAGTCTTCATTACCATTATGATATGATGTAACACGTGTAAGTTGGTAAAAAAAAATCAAATTCTTTCTTTTCAATACTAATAAAACTAAAATTTTGGTTTTTCACAATTTCTGAAAGAAATATATCTATGTGTTGGAAGACTTTTTTGTTCCTGGCATGAAACTGAAACGATTAAGAAAATTTTTTTTTTTACATTTTACATTAAAAAAAATTATTTGTTCTTCAAGAGTGATCTATTTCCGATACAGAACCCCCCCCCCCCCCTCGCCCCCCCCCCCCCCCCCATAGCGTACTATTAACTAATTTTGAAAGACCTTATATATATATAAAAAAAAAGTTTTAAAAAACATAAAACCGACTTCCTAAAAAAAGTAAAACTAAAAAACTATTTAAAATAAAAATATAAAAACCGCCTTCAAAAATATATGAAATAAAAACCTAAAAAAAAAAACGAACCCTAGAGTTGAAGGCGGTGCTAAAAAGGCTACACAAATCACAAAGGATATTATCATCCACTCATGTTTTCTTTCATGCATCATTTTTGCTTGCTTTACAAATCACAAAGGATATTATCATCCACTCATGTTTTCTTTCATGCATCATTTTGCTTGCTTTAGCACCGCCTTCAACTCTAGGGTTCGTTTTTTTTTTTAGGTTTTTATTTCATATATTTTTGAAGGCGGTTTTTATATTTTTATTTTGAATAGTTTTTTAGTTTTACTTTTTTTAGGAAGTCGGTTTTATGTTTTTTAAAACTTTTTTTTTATTTCACAGTTTTTTTTAGTAATTTTTTGCTATTAATGTACTCGGCGGAATCGCTCGGCCTTCGGCCTCGCGATTCCGCCTCGCTTTCCAATCCGATCTTGACCCAATTAAAATAGGACCACGTCAGCTTCGATAGCTCAGTGGTGCAGACAGTCAACTGTCGCTATTGAATTTTAAGCAACGCTGGGTGCGGTCAGTGCTTAGATGGGTGACCGCTGACCGTTGGAGGCTGACCAAGGTTCGGATTCCTCGTAAAACTGTAAGTCCCTTCCCTCGTAATTTTACTTGGTGGTAGGGTTTAACCTTCCCGGGTTGGTACCACCGCACTGAATTAAACGTCGGTCGAAACGGCTATGTAAATAGTTTGTGTTTTCCGACCAGTTCAGTGTAGTCAGCACGATCAAAGGGGGAAGCACTGACATGGCACTGGTGTTATGGGCTGACATCACGGACGTTGTAGGTGATGTTGCAGAACTTAGTAGAATGGACAGACATAAACGTGTTACGGAAGCCTACTTTTATTATAAAATAACCGTCGGAGGACCTTGGTTGAAAATTGTAAAATTTAGTAGAACGGATAGACATGCATATGTTACGGAACCCTACATTCATTTTGCAGAACTTAGTAGAATGGACAGACATAAACGTGTTACGGAACCCTACTTAACAGTTGCACTCCGGGAGTGCCGGCAGATCCCGTGCCACTCTAACTTAACCCTTAACGCAATGACTTAAGGTTTCATTTTAAAAATGACGCTGACGCGATGTCGCGAGTTATACATTTTTACCCACCTAAAAAAGTGCCAAGAGCCGCTAAAGAAGTTTTCACTTCAAAAACCTCAGGGTTATCCCCTTTCAAATAAAAAAAAAAAGAATTTTCAAAATCGGCCCACAATTGACGGAGTAATCGCGTAACAAACATCCAAAAAAAGAAAACATACCGTCGAATTGAGAATCTTTTAGGTCTAAAGTAAATTTCTCGTGAAGACAAATGCAACGAGCCCAAACACGATGGGTTTATCATGTGTAGTTTAGGAGTTCCTATGGCCACCTTCTGTCTCCATCATCAAACCAGCTCGATGGTACTCGGTACAGTAGGTACTGGCCAGGTACCATAATAAATTAAACGCCGGTCGGAAAAGATAAAAAAATTTCAAATTTAGAATATTCATGAAACAAGGGTCCGAATATGTATCACTAGTATATCGATTCATGTATTTCAACAGGACAGAGAAAATTTCAAAATATTAGGTATTTAATACTTTTTAGTTTTTTTTTTTTTGTTTTTTGGAAATCGGTTTAATATTTTTTAAAACAGTTTTTATTTCATTCTTTTTAGTAATATTACATAAAAAAGAATAATCGAAATCGAATAATCGAAATCGATTGAAGTGGTACAGAATTATTCGCCATATGTGTCAGACTGCAAATTGCTGAATAAGTCCACATCACAAATGTTTTGCTGAAGGTAACCACACACCATACTAATTTATCAAACTGAAAATTGCCGAAAACGACCACATCACAAGTTTTGCTGAAGGTAACCACACACCATAGTATTATGCTGATTTTTCGAAAACCACTGAACCAATTTCGATAAAATTGAAATGGGACCACCTCGGAAGTATGACCTAACTAACAAAAAAAGAATTTTCTAAATCGGCCCTCAATTGACGGAGAAATCGTGTTACAAACATACAAAAAAATAAAAATAAAAAAAAAAATAAAAAAAAAAAAAAACATACAGACGAATTGAGAACCTCCTCCTTTTTTGGAAGTCGGTTAAAAAATTGGAATACTTCGGTCGTGCCGGCTACACTGAACTGGACGGAAAACACAAATTATTTACATAGCTGTTTCGACCGACCTTTCATTCAGTGCGGTGGTATCAACCCGAGCGGGTTAAACCCTACCACCTAGTAATATAAGGAAGTCATATCTCTTAGTCGCCTTTTACGACATACACGGGAAGAGATGCAGTGGGGTTATTCTTTTAAAGTACCGGCCCCACACACACGGTACATGTTATCTGTGGTCTATCGATAGATTTTATTATCTTTTCGATATCAGTCATATTTTTCAAAATATAAGGATTTCAAATGGTGCGTCACACCCAGATTCCTAACCTAACCTCACATTGTGACCATGTATCCCCGCTTATATGACACTGGCCAAAATGTCTTAAAATGACGATTGCAAAAAAAGACGATTTCCCGTAAAAATATGGAAATAAATGTAAAGTAATTATTTCCAACATTAAAATACTGTACCTAAATTAATCAAGAAACAAGTTCAACAAACTCGATACGAGCAAAGACGTTGCTACTGACTGCCCACATAATTATTATCTACTCCCCTCTGAACGTTTTTTCAAGTTCAACAAACAAGAACGAATACAGACAAAACACTGACCAACTCCGATCCGTTTAATATGCCTCATATTTTTTATATATTTATATATTTAAATATATTTAAAGAATATGAATAAGAATAAGAATATGAATATGAATAAGAAAATGATATATTTAAAGAAATTAGGACATATACAAAAATAAAAATATTACTCTTTTTGTCATATTTACTTTTTCAAACTTATATATATCTATATATTCTCTAATAGCGACTGCAGTTCTGTCTCACAAGACGCACTGATTAGCCTGTTAGAGCAAACGAGATGGATCACCAATCAAATTTCTAGTAGCTATGGATTGCAGCGGATTCGCTGAGTTTACAACTTTAATTAAAACTGTCTTCCGGTCAGTGTGTTTCCTGAATCCTGGAGGTCTTCAAATGTCCGCGACCTGGGTGTCTTCAAATGTCGCGTCGTATCAACGGGCTAGACAGCCTAGCAACAGTCCGCAAATCTGATGGCATGGCGCTTTACTGAGCGTGGTTTCGCGAGGAGAGTGTTTTAGCACTGTCGACTGGACCATTGGTCCCTCGAAGCAGCCGCCGATGTTGGTTTACATAAAAAAAAATACAAAAACTTATGAGCCCCTGACCATATCAAACAGGTGAATCGGATCGGAACTGTATAGTGTGCTGACGTCTCAATCAGCGTTTGTTGGCCCCTCGCGAAACCTTACAAAATATAGAGAGGGCATCAACTCGTACTGTGTGGTACAACAGTACTGTGCGGTGCCGGCACTTAATAAGAGTAGCCCCACTGCATCTCTCCCCGTGCATGTCGTAAAAGGCGACTAAGTGATAAGGACAAGATGCAATGCATAAGGGCGACACGATAGCCACTTCTCCACCTTGGCGCGGTGTTTCCACCGAGTCTTGCAGCGGGCCTTACTTGCTGCCTGATCTGAGTTATCTTGTCCGAATACTTTGCTAAACGTGGTGGTCGGTGTTGTGCTGTAATTTACCAGAGTACTTGTAGCACAACACCGCGATTACTCTGCTTACCCCGATTGTCGGGATACGGCGTGTAGTGTGTATCAAGTCGCCCTGCAGGTCGAAGTTATTACAAATAATTAATGGTATGAAAAGTGAATAACCTGCTGCCGTGTAGTGGGGTATAACTACTGTTAACCTGGCAGCTCCTATGGAACCGAAACGGAGCCCATATATTTTTTCCGCCAATTATCTTGGGCCCGAAACGGACCCCATCTTTATTCTCAAATTACGGTCGCACGAATTGGTCTATTGCTCTTTCAATCGTTGATGGGGGCTATAAGTGATACCGGCAATTATGAACTAACCATTTTTCTTGTCTCCAAAGACCAATTATGAATAATAAAACGAACGCTAGCTGTCAGCTGACAGTTTCTTTGTTCTCCTATTTCTCACGAGTTTCGAGGTGACGCACTTCTGCGAAATTATTTATTATAAGTGTATTCAAGTGCATCTATGAGCTAAAGGTTAGTAAATAGTGTTATTTATTAGTTATTCTACCAATAGAAGATGCATTACGAGTTCGGGTGGCGACAAAAGTCATATTTTTCGTCGCTCAAAAATGTTTGTTTATTTTTGTATGAAATGTGTAAACATGACTTTGGGGGCATATTTTTCATGGAAATATAGCTTATTTTTCCAATTTTCTTCGCATTATTATACAAACATACGATCAGTTGCAAAATAAAAGAAGGTTTAGTTCAAATAATATATTTATAAAATTGGGAAAAAATATCACGCGCGTGCCATCTCGGAGTTTACGGAATGTCCCAGGATGTTCATGTTGAACATCCGATTTCGCTGATTTCTGTAAAGAAAACGTATATTATACTTTACTATTTCTAAAAGTATGTTTCTTTACGAGTATTCTGATATAAATATTGTAAAGGTATGTTTTGAATTTATTTTATAATGAATTTTTCAAAAAAAAATTGGGATTTTTTTTTCTACCTAAAATATCTGGTACTTCTAAACAAGGTAAGCCTCACTGTTTCACATGGATTTTAGGAAATTTTCTAGGCTTTCTAGGACAGAAGAGTTTATAGATCTAACTTTATTAGTTTCCGAAATATCTGCGTTTATGTCGAGGTCGGCGCTCATGTGCGCGCGCGCCGTCCGCGGGCCACGCCCATGCGGGAGTCTGGGGGCTGTAGACATATTATAACGCGGGAGCGTACAGGCTCATTGATCTTCAGCATCGCGACCTGAGTTTGTCAGTCATTTTGTTGATTAAACTGTGTTCTCAAAATTTATGGGTGCGTTCGCTTCACCGCCGCCGGGTCTTACATCCTTTTTTTATGTAATCCGGTATGGATGTCCGAGTCGGAGGGGCCAAAGCACATGCTCCGACCAGCCAGTTTCACTTCCGAGAAGGTAGGTGCCATACCGAGAAGGTAGGTTGCCATACCGAGAAGGTAGGTGCCATACCGAGAATGTAGGTGCCATACCGAGAAGGTAGGTGCCATACCGCCAAAATAGCACATATTGTGTGAAAATTTCAACCGGCTACCTATTAAGGTTCAAAAGATTTTGAATGTATAGGACAGACGGACGGACAGAGGTCGTAGGCTTAGCAATAGGATCACGTACGGTACGTAACCCTAAAAAATGGCGATACGTAACGACATAGCAGCTCTAACCTTATTACTTGTTTGGGCCGTCGTCGCCGCCTTTTTTTTTTATCTTCACTCCTGCGCACCGGTTTTGCGATCTGGTTTTTGTTCCTAGATCGAAATGATATTTTTATAAGAGTAAGTTTTCGTAGTTCGTCCACGCAAGCAAACGTAAATAAAGTCAGCGGAAAATCGTGTTATAAAATTAACTGAAAAACCAGTTTTATTTAATATAGATAAAAAAAAATTTGTAATTATGTTGAAGTTTCGTCATTAAGGTGAATGAAATAATAAATAAATTAATCACCCATGCTATCATCTCAAGCAGTTTATTTAAAATATTACCTAAATGCCTTACCTATTAAAATCAAATAACCTAATTTAACCACTTAAATTTAACGACCAATTAATTTATATTAATAAACTCAGTACAATATAGAATGCAGTAGTGTTCGGTAACTCAAAAACCTATTATAAAATAAACTATATGAATATTAAAGCAAAATAAATAAAAAATCCGTTAAAAACACGTGAGATTCGCAGTCGAGAACCAATTATGCTTTGGATTCTATCGTTGCTAATACTTTTCAAGTGCACCCTTCAGGATGACACACTTTCCGAAGTTCACAACTACGCAGTGCCGGAGGCGAGCGCCGCCTTTAGCGATATCAGCGCGAGGGAGGCCCGGCGAGTGCGACCGGCGGCCGATGGAGCGGTTAAGTACAAGAGGAGTGAAATACTCGCGAGGATGCTGGAGATGCCGCAGCTGAGATTCCACGCGGCGACCGAAGCGGACCCTTTGGATTTCCTGAGGGACAAGTATCCACTGCCGAAAGGTAAGAATACATTTTAGGTACTTCAAACGCCGCCGTATTAGGCTGGTCCATTCCAATCGTTAAGGAATAATAGAAAAAATTAATTCAATTAAAACTTGATTATGTGAATGATTTGTATGACATGTGGTATACCGTTGGAATTTTTTTTGTTGTAAACCGTTGTAAACGTTGGTGTAATGTTTAGATTCTTGCAAATTATTTCTAATTTTGACCACATAGTGAATTATTTGTGTGACATGTGGTATACCGTTGGAAAGGGCGTAAACTAGCAAACTTTTTAAAAGAAAACGAAGCTCTCAATTACTGTCAGTTTTTTTTTAAATGAATTGAGAAATTAAGATTCTGTCATATTTTTACTCATTCTCGGAACTTTGGGAGGTCATCATAACATAAGTCCTTTTCATGGTATTAACTTCACCAAATAATATTTCTTCTAGAACAAGGATACATCCTAAAATTCAATACATTTTATTTCGTGCTGATACAATCATAAACAAAAAAGTTATAAGGGTTTAAAGCTGGGATTTTGGTAATTTTCAAAAATAAAGAAAAAAAAAACGTATCTCGATACCACGTGACATCTGACAAAAGGTATCATGGGTCCAAACGATGCAAATGACCCCACTTACCTACAAAAAAAAATTGTCGGTCGATGTGCCGAACAGCCTGTATATAATTATATATAAAATGGAAATTGTTAGTACACAGTACACAGTATCATATTTTGTATGTTAGTAGGGAGTGGAATTTTAAAGAATGTAAAGTGGCATATATCGGAGAGGAATTAACCGCGAGGGTAATTGGATAACCGAAGAGGATATGGTCTAGGGTTCCTTCGTCCAGTCCAGCGCTTGTATCAAATCTCATACAGCCCCTGCGAATGTAATTTTCATTAATTGTTTGTATTTCATCCGTTGCGTTCAACGGAAACGTGGACTCTGACGGTCACTGTTGTCCAAAGGTTGAAAATTGCCCAGCAAGCAATGGAGTGAGCCATGCTGGGAATATCGCTACGTGATATGGTGCGCAACGAGGCAATCCGCCGACGCACCAAAGTAGTCGACATTGGACACCGGGTGGCTAAGCTCAAGTGGCAGTGGGCTGGGCACGTTAGCCGAAGAGACGATGACCGTTGGAGTAGCCGTGTCTTACACTGGCGGCGGTGGACAGGAAAACGGAGTGCGGGAAGACCACCCGCCAGGCGCCAGGTGGCGCCAGTGGTTCCGTAACGCTGAAGGCTGAAGGCCGGGAGGACTGGAGGAAAATTGGAGAGGCGTATGTCCATGTACCGTGTGGGGCCGGTACTTAAAAAGAATAGCCCCACCGCGTCTCGCCCCGTGCATGTCGTAAAAGGCGACTAAGGGATAAGGACAAGATGCCGCGCTAAAGGGCGACAGGTTTGCCACCTCTCACCTTGGCACGGTCCTTCCACCGAGTCGTGCAGCAAGTGGGTCTTCGCGCCTTACTTGCTGCTTAATAGTTATCTTGTCCGAATACTTTGCTAAACGTGGTGGTCGATGTTGTGTTGCAATTTACCAGAGTTCTTGCAGCATAACACCGATTACTCTGCTTACCCTGATCTTTTCTATGGAAACTGACACGGTTGGCTATGGCTACATGCCCTACAACATCCGTGATGTCAGCCCATAACATCGGGTGAACTTGGTGCCACGTCCGTGCTTCCCTTAGGCCGTGCCGGCTACACTGAACTGGACGGAAAACACAAACTATATTTACACAGCCGTTTCGACTGACTTTTCATTTAATTTCATTGTCGGGATACAGCGTGTGTGGTATGTAATGTATGTATGTCATTCGTTGCAGGTTTCTCGTCACCGCTCGCAGAGTACGACTACATAGTGGTCGGCGCCGGATCGGCCGGCTGCGCGCTCGCCTCTCGGCTCAGCGAGACCGGCGGAGGCGGCAGCGGAGGCGCGGCGGCCGCGACAGTGCTACTGCTGGAGGCAGGCAAGCCGGAGTCAGTGCTGACCGACGTGCCGATACTGGCGCCGCTCTTCCAGCAGACTCATTACACCTGGCCCTACCTCATGGAGAGGCAGGAGGGAGTGTGCTTGGGTGGGTAGATTACGACTACATAGTGGTCGGCGCCGGATCGGCCGGCTGCGCGCTCGCCTCTCGGCTCAGCGAGGCCGACGGAGGCGGCAGCGGAGGCGCGGCGGCCGCGACAGTGCTACTGCTGGAGGCAGGCAAGCCGGAGTCAGTGCTGACCGAGACGTGCCGATACTGGCGCCGCTCTTCCAGCAGACTCACTACACCTGGCCCTACCTCATGGAGAGGCAGGAGGGAGTGTGCTTGGGTGGGTAGATTACGACTACATAGTGGTCGGCGCCGGATCGGCCGGCTGCGCGCTCGCCTCTCGGCTCAGCGAGGCCGACGGAGGCGGCAGCAGAGGCGCGGCCGCGACAGTGCTACTGCTGGAGGCCGGCAAGCCGGAGTCAGTGCTGACGGACGTGCCGATACTGGCGCCGCTCTTCCAGCAGACTCACTACACCTGGCCTTACCTCATGGAGAGGCAGGAGGGAGTGTGCTTGGGTGGGTAGATGACGACTACATAGTGGTCGGCGCCGGATCGGCCGGCTGCGCGCTCGCCTCTCGGCTCAGCGAGGCCGACGGAGTGTGAGGCAGGAGGGAGGGTGTGCTTGGGTGGGTAGATTGTTTTTGACATTGGAAATGTCTTTTCGATCGCTTCAGTATAGTCCCCGATTTCAAGCGAGAGTGCGAATTGGCCCTGGTGGCGTGAGTTTTAAGGCTACGTGAATATTTAGGATTTCAAAGGACGCGACGAGAGCTACAAGATTGTAGAAAAAAATATTTAATAAGTTTGAGAGTTTTTAAGAAAAACGCAAAAAATCACTTAAAATTGCCGTTTTAGGGGGTTTAAAAAGGGCACTTTTAACCATATTTCTAAATATATATTTTAAATTTTTATATTTTTATATTGTAGATTGACTCCATATCTGGGGAGTTTTTTTTTATTGTTTGAAAAAAGTGACAATTTTGAGAGTTATGATTTTTTTAAATATTCTTTTACACGATTTGCGTGTCGTCTTTACCTTGCAGTGTGAGTGAGTAGGTAGTTAAAATGATTTTCGTTTATATACTTGAAAATTAAGAACTTAAATTTTTTTATTGTATTTTTGCCAATTTCGGTCACTTTTTCAAAATTGACATATTTCTTATAATACGCCCTAAAAGTCATAGGCATAGTAAAATGAGATCTGTTTGTACGACATATGTCATGCATGACTCATGATGAGTCTTTAATTTTTAATTTTTAAGAACTTTAATTTTTTTATTGTATTTTTGGCAATTTAAAAGCTAAATAATTTATTTAATATAATAAGTTAAATTAAAATACAATAAGAACTACCTAATAAACATAAAAAAGCTCCTCCGATCACTTTTTCAAAATTGACATATTTCTTATAATACGCCCTAAAAGCCATAGGCATAGTAAAATGAGACCCACCAAAAACATATAAAAATGCCAAGTCTCGCACGCAACCTTTCCTTCCGCCGTAAAAAGTTGTAAGATCCCATGCAGAGCCAGCCAAGTCTTTTCATATCATTGAAGCCCGAATTCAACAATGTTGCCATAAATAATATTTTATACTTAATAATAATCAATATTTAGTTACTCCTCTTATATTTAACATCTTCATTTATATAAAAAAAACACCTAGACTTGGCAATCGGACAGCACAAACAGATCGCTTCGTAAAGATTCCTTTTCAGTTTACAACAAACTGGTATTAGGTTCGTTCATATTATTGTTATAATATTTTAGCTGTCCGATTGCCAAGTCAAGGTGTTTTTTTTTTATAGAAATGAAGATGTTAAATATAAGAGGAGTAACTAAATATTGATTATTATAAGTAGAAAATATTATTTATGGCAACATTGTTGAATTCGGGCTTCAATGATATGAAAAGACATGGCTCTGCATGGGATCTTACAACTTTTTACGGTGGAAAGGTTGCGTGCGAGACTTTGGTGGGATCTCATTTCTTTTTGTAGGTAGTCTTCCTTTTTTTCTTTTCTGGTATTAGTTCTTGCACGTCAGCTACATATTTTCGATAAACCTTCTCGAAGACAGTAAGTCACTTTGCTATAAACGTAGTGGTCGGTGTTGTGCTGGTGGTGGTGGTCGGTAATTTACCAGAATACTTGTAGCACAACACCGATTACTCTGCTTACCCCGATTGTCGGGATACGGCGTGTGGTGTGTATGTGTACTTATGCAACTGACAAAATTATTTGTCATAGATTTTGTATGGAAAGGTAAGTTTACCCAACAAAAAAAGGGGGCCTCAATTTAAGCATGTTTCAGTTTTTCCTTTCGTTGTGGGATAAACATTATCTGAATCCAAAATTTCAAGTTTGTAGGTATGCTGGAAGTACCTTAGATTTTTGATGTTGGGTGAATTTTCATAGACATTGTATGGAGGAAAGGTAAGTTTACCCAACAAAAAAAGGGGGCCTCAATTTAAGCATGTTTCAGTTTTTCCTTTCGTTGTGGGATAAACATTATCTGAATCCAAAATTTCAAGTTTGTAGGTCTGCTGGAAGTACCTTAGATTTTTGATGTTGGGTGAATTTTCATAGACATTGTATGGAGGAAAGGTAAGTTTACCCAACAAAAAAAAAGGGGGGCCTCAATTTAAGGATGTTTCAGTTTTTCCTTTCGTTGTGAGATAAACATTATCTGAATCCAACATTATCATTTTGTAGGTCTGCTGGAAGCAGACCTACAAACTACTTTAGATTTCAGAGTACCTTAGATTTTTGATGATCGGTGAGTCAGTGAGTCAGTAAAAAAACCGGAACTTTGACTGACGATATCTCGCAAACTATAATAGGTACAAACTTGTAATTTGGGCGTATAGCTAGATTTGGTATAAAATTTCAGGTCTTTATCTCTATCCACAACAAAGATACAGGGAGGCCAAAAGTACCCTGACTTGCTTCGAGAAAAGGATGGTACGGCCGTGTTTGCTCATTGGCGGCCCCCAGATCTGTTTGAACTATGTCATCCATCATAGGTCATGCATGAGATCTGTAAATTTTTTTATAAGGAGTAAGGACGTGACGTTGACGTGGCAAATAAAGGGCAGGGCGCAGGCCAGGCAGGGCTCTAAATAAATAACCCTCCCTTCCAAAAATATTATTGTCACGTTGCGAAAATCTGCCGTTGGCTAAAAACCGACGGTAATAATTCATTGAAAAGAAAAAGGTTTTCTATAACGAACATTTAATAATAAGAGTGCAGTGTATGGCCGCAACTACCGCCATCTGTCGGCGGCGCGGTGGAAGTGAACACAAGGCTAGGTAAATAACTGTCAAATGAAAGCAATGACAATCACAGATTACCAATATTATGTTGATGGATGACAGAGAAATAATAAATTGATGACAATAAGTAAATTATTATTAGGTAGGTGTTGTAGTTATTTTGATTTGATAAGTTATAGATGATAATAACACATTATATCTGCCTATAAAAAAAATTCCAAAATTGTTTTATTTACTATAGCTTTTGCCCGCGGTTTCGATCGCGTGAAATTCGTATTTAAAAAGAATAAGTAAGTAAAACAGAAAACTAAGTAAGCGGAACAATTCGGTTTGTATGAGCCGAGGTATGAGCGTATCTTAGCGTAACCGGAACTTAATTTTATTTATAATATCCTGTTTCCCATAAAGTTAAATGTGCTTGCACTAAGTTTCATAGAATTCGGATGATAGGTTTAAGAGTTATGGAGAGTTATACATACAGAAAATATTTCTAACAATCGTCAATTTAGCTTTAGTATCATACATAGAATCTACAAACACATTATCTCATAAAACAAAGTAACTTACTCTATGACCATTCCTTTTATTTTTGGGCAGTTTTTTTTTTATGGAAACTGACAAGGTTGGCTACATCACCTACAACATCCGTGATGTCAGCCCACACCGGGTGAACTTGGTGCTGGACATGGCACCTAGCCATGTCAGTGCTTACCTTCATTTCATGTCGGCTACACTGAACTGGACGGAAAACACCAACTATTTACATAGCCGTTTCGACCGACGTTTCATTCAGTGCCGTGGTATCAACCCGGGCGGGTTCAACCCTACCACCGAGTAAGGTAGGAAGGGAAGGGACCTACAGTTTAACGTGGAATCCGAACCGCGGTCAGCCTCCAACGGTCGAGCGGTCACCTATCCAAGTACTGACCGCGCTCAGGGTTGGTTAACAACAGTCGACACGGACCGCACCACTGAGCTACCGGGGCTGACAGGTTTCTTTCTGTTTTCGTTTTCTTGTTTTCTTTTTATATTATTTTTTTTTTTTTTATAGACTACCGGCACGGGTGGCTGTGCCCAAAAGTTCAAAGAACGATTAACACACAGCCAATAAGCCCACTCCTCGCGAAACCACGCTCAGAGAGGCGCCATGCCAGCTACAAGGCGGACAAAGAGGTTGTTGTCTAATTTATTAACACGCCTTTTGAAGATTCCCAGGTTATAGGTGGTGGGGAACACACTCGCCGGAAGACCGTTCCATATTTTCGCCGTACGACATAGGAACGATTTCGAAAAGCGATGCGTTCTCAGAAGTTGTGTGTCAACAACATATGGATGTTCCGAGCGAGTCCGGCGGGTGTGACGAATACGGATCGGGGCAGGAGGGATGAGGGAAGCCAGTTCTTCGGAACATCGGCAATGGTAGTACCTATAAAACAGGCTAAGGGAACCAATTGTTCGCCTGTGTTGCAATGATTCAAGTCCCTCCGTGAGCTCGGGATCACCAATTAGGCGGATGGCGCGGCGCTGGATAGAGTCCAAGGAGGCCAACAGGTAAAGGGGGGGATCCTTCCCACAGATGACTGCAATACTCCATCACCGGGCGAACTTGCGCTTTGTATAGCATAAGGAGTTGCGCCGGTGAGAAGAATCGCCTGCTGCGGTAGAGGACACCCAATTTCCTGGAGGCAAGGGTAGCTTTGGACTCTATAAAGCTCCTAAATCCTACATCTTTGGTCAGTTCCACGCCCAGGAGGTCCAATTTGTCATTGTTGGGTACAGCCGTACCCTGAAACGTGGCTTGGGAGGGAAACCGGTCGGCCTTGATAGAGAAGGCACAAGCTTGTGTTTTTCTGACGTTGAAATCTACAAGGTTCTCGCGGCCCCAGTAGGCTACCTTAAATAGAGCACCGTCTACTCTTTCAACCGTCAGACGTCGAGCTTCGTTAATGCGCACGTCTCTAGCAGTCCAGTCCTTGATGTAACCCTCGTGTGCGGTGCTGTCGTCTGCATAACTGTGAATGTTACCTAGGCACAGCAAATCGTTAATAAATAACAAGAATAATGTAGGCGACAGCACCGAGCCCTGAGGAACGCCAGCGTTTATTGGGAAGTCAGCTGATCTTGCACCGTCGACAGTTACAAAAATTGATCGGCCTCCCAAGAAGCTGGCGACCCAATTACAAAGGGACGAAGGGACACCGTAGGCCGGAAGCTTGCTAAGGAGACCTCGGTGCCAAACGCGATCGAACGCCTTAGATATATCTAAAGCGACCGCCAGCGACTCTCCAAAGTTGTCCAATCTCTCAGCCCATATGTGCGTGACATAAGCTAGAAGATCTCCTGACGATCGCTGTTTACGGAAACCGTACTGCTTATCGTCAAGGAGTTTATGAGCTTCTAGATAAGTCAGGAGCTGGGAGTTTATGATCCGCTCCATAACCTTACAGAGGAGAGAGGTTATCGCAATGGGCCGATAGTTTTTGGGGTCAGCTGAGTTGCCCTTTTTGGGCACTGGTTGGACCGAGGCCTTCCTCCAGCAAGCAGGCACGATACCGGTGGAGAAAGAGCGTCTAAAGAGACGAGTGAGGATAGGTGTCAATTCTAGTGCACACATTTTTAGTACACGCGCAGGAACGCCGTCCGGACCACTGCTCTTTGAGGCGTCCAACTGACGTAGACTTTTGAAGACCGCCCTGTTATAGAATCGTACCTCACGCATTGTTGTATCGCATTGAGGTAACGATGGAGGGGTAGCGCCTTGGTCGTCTAGGGTCGAGTTGGAAGCAAAGAGGCGGGCAAATATGTTCGCCTTCTCCTTAGCCAGGATAGCGAGTGATCCATCGGGGCGTTCTAGCGGTGGGGTTGCAGCTCGGCAGAAGTTCCGACCGATAGGGTTCGCCAGGGACCAAAACGCACGACTTCCAGTGGGACAGCGTGCGAGTTTTTGGCTTACTCCTCGGTCGTGCTCAAACTTGGCCAAGTTTAGCACGCGCTTGCTGGACTTGACAGAAGCATTGAAGGCACGTTTCGAGTCCACAGACCGATCGCTCAACCACCGTTTGAAGGCCTGGTTCTTCGCCTCGACAGCCAAGCGGCATTGACGATTGAACCAGGGCCTCTGCTTGCCACCAACGGGAACCACAGAACTTGGAATAAAGTATTCCATGCCCTGCAGAATCACCTCGGCGACAGCTTCGGCGATCTGAGACGGGTCTGCAGACCGAAAGCATGTCTCCTGCCAAGGATAACCTCCGAAAAAAGTTCGGAGATCGTCCCATTGTGCAGACTTGTAGTGCCAGACAGTGCGAGTACTACTCTCGCGGGTATCCGCATAGTACGAAGTTGGCACTGTTGTGGATATAAGGCAGTGATCTGAATTCCCCAGTGGAGCTTTCACAACGGCCCTGTAACCCTTTGGCTCCGAAGTCAACACAAGGTCCAACAGGTTTGCTCTATGCGACGGGTTCCTAGGGACTCTAGTTATACCTGACACAAGCTGTGTCAACCCGTGCGCCATGGCCAAGTTATATGCATCCCTACCAGCAGCATCCGTGACGCAGGAACCAAGCCAATCCGCGTGCTTGGCGTTAAAATCCCCCAACATCACAATTTCTGCTGTAGGTAGTTGGCAGAGCAGTCTTGCCGTATATAAATATATAGGAGAAATATATATTTTCATTTCAATTTATTTCACCGCTGTTTCAAATGTTGCAGGAATGGAGGACGGGCGCTGCTTCTGGCCGCGGGGCCGCGCTGTCGGCGGCACCAGCGTCATCAACTACATGATCTACACGAGGGGACGCCCCGAGGACTGGGACCGCATTGCCGCCGACGGCAACTATGGATGGTGAGCTTCGGGAAAATCTATATATACGAAAACTGACATAATTTTTTGCAAGAAAATAAATTACCTAACCTTAAAACGGAACCCCAAATCACCTAAATAGAGCCCTATATCACGTCGGACAGCATTTTTTGCAAGGAAAGAAATTACCTGAGGAACCCTAAATCACTTCGGGCAGCATTTTTTGCAAGAAAAGAAATTACCTGAGGCACCCTAAATCACTTCGAACAGGCATTTACTGCAAGAAAAGAAATTACCTGAGAAACCCTAAATCACTTCGGACAGCATTTTTTGCAAGAAAACAAATTACCTGAGAAACCCTAAATCACTTCGGACAGCATTTTTTGCAAGAAAATAAATTACCTAACCTTAAAACGGAACCCCAAATCACCTAAATAGAGCCCTATATCACGTCGGACAGCATTTTTTGCAAGGAAAGAAATTACCTGAGGAACCCTAAATCACTTCGGGCAGCATTTTTTGCAAGAAAAGAAATTACCTGAGGCACCCTAAATCACTTCGAACAGGCATTTACTGCAAGAAAAGAAATTACCTGAGGAATCCTAAATCACTTCAGACAGCATTTTTTGCAAGAAAAGAAATTACCTGAGGAACCCTAAATCACTTCGGACAGCATTTCTTGCAAGAAAAAATTACCTGAGGAACCCTAAATCACTTCGGAAAGTATTTTTTGCAAGAAAATAAATTACCTGAGAAACCCTAAATCACTTCGGACAGCATTTTTTGCAAGAAAATAAATTTCCTGAGAAACCCTAAATCACTTCGGACAGCATTTTTTGCAAGAAAATAAATTACCTGAGAAACCCTAAATCACTTCGGACAGCATTTTTTGCAAGAAAAGAATTTACCTGAGAAACCCTAAATCACTTCGGACAGCATTTTTTGCAAGAAAATAAATTTCCTGAGAAACCCTAAATCACTTCGGACAGCATTTTTTGCAAGAAAATAAATTACCTGAGAAACCCTAAATCACTTCGGACAGCATTTTTTGCAAGAAAAGAATTTACCTGAGAAACCCTAAATCACTTCGGACAGCATTTTTTGCAAGAAAATAAATTACCTGAGGAACCCTAAATCACGTCGGACAGCGCGCGTGACAGACATACAGAAAGACACCTGACCAATTTTATAGTGGTTCCTGCCAGCGTGGCTAGCTACGGAACCCTAAAAACCTGTTAACGCGATCGTCAATAAAAGAAATAAAACAAATCAATGAACATGATAATCTATTTAAAAACGCCATCTAGATAAATCCTTCAGAAGCATTTATTAAACAGCGAACAGCGCCATCTGTCGCCCAGTAGCAGAACTTTGTGGTTCCAATCTGAGATGGATCTGCATGCACTAGCACAGCGAATTTATTTGTCAAAGGTCAATCACCAAGTAAATATTATTGAAACGATTTGGTGTAAAATGGCGTGGAAAAGTCATACATAATAAATGTAAACGAAAAATTGCAGGTCGTATGCCGAGGTCATGCCGTATTACCTAAAATCTGAGCGGGCGTTTCTACGCAAAGCCAATGCTAGTTGGCACAACCGCGACGGACTGCTGGCTGTGGAGGAAGTACCTTTCAAGTAAGTGTGGACATCCTAAAGTAAGAGCGATAGATTCAAAGGCAAACTACCTACAAGTCGCTCACTCTAGCTAGTGTTCGTGTGACCGCTAAAACATGCTAATTAATTGAATACACGTTTGTACTATTCAACGGTAGATGGCGGTATTGACGCACGAGATCAATTTTGTATGAAAATGTTCCCCACCAATGCCCACTCTATATGGACATAGCAGGCCGACGAAAACGCCATCTGATGACATAAAAACGAAGCGGCCTAGGGCCTAGGCAGTAAGGTGGGTGTCGCGACAGCATTTGCCAGTGGCGGTTCCCCAGGTGAAGCAAGTGAAGCACCGCCTCACTTAATTATCTTGAAAGTAAAGAAAAAAAAAACATTTCAAAATATCAAGAAAGAAAACTTAAAAAAGTCAAGTATATCCGATCCGAACAGCAGCCCGACCGTGGTAATTTTACTCGATCGACGAGTTCGAGCAAAATGAACGAGTAGGCATAATTGGTACCGTCGTAGCTGTCAAATGTACAAGTGAGTGAGTGCACGAAACGGTCACGTGGTCTACTCGAACTCGAACGTCGATCTACCACATTTTGACAGTTATTGGTACCGTCGTACGAAATGTGAGCTCGAACTTCGAGTCATTTTGACGTATACGCTCACCCAAACACTCGATTGATCTTTATCAACTTTTGCGATAGTTTAGAAAATCTCAAAGTTGGTTATATGTTAAATTAACGATTCCTTTCATTGAATTTAGTGGAGAGGTACCTATTTAAATATGTATTATTTTATTTATAAGTTGTTCATTCCTTTATTTTATTTAAGTATTTACTCAAATAATATAGATAAAAAATACAAGTAGGTACCTATCACTAAAATAAAATAAGAATAAAGTCTGTACCTAGGTACATACATACATCACATCATACATATCACACGCTATATCCCGACCATCATCCCGACAATCGGGGTAAGCAGAGTAATCGGTGTTGTGCTACACATACCTAACTACATCAAGCAGCAAGTAAGGCATGCAGACCCACCTCCTGCATGACTCGGCGGAAGGACCGTGACAATGTGACAGGTGGCTATCCTGTCGCCCTTTAGCACGGCATCGTGTCCTTATCCCTTAGCCGCCTTTTATGGCATGCACGGGGAGAGATGCAGTGGGGCTATTCTTATTAATACCGACCGGCCCACACGCACGGTACCGTAGTTAGTGCGTAATAAAGTCTTGTGTTCTAAGTACACGTCTCATATCAATTTGTCAGTACCTACCTAAGTATGTACCTACCTATGTAACTAATTTATAGGTGACCGGTAGTGGAGCTATAATGTATAACCAAATATGGTAATAATAGGTAGGTACATACAGGAGTTATTTATTTTTAGATAGTTAGGTATCTACAGCAATGTATTACCCGTCGGAATATCTATATAGGCATTATAGGCTAGGCACCTCCTCGCCTCGAATAAATGCGCTTCCCCCGCACTTCACCGCGGTCTCACCTCGTTAGTACCGTTATCGGGGTATTTTTGTGGCTAGGTAATATGGCTGGAGGAAGGGCGGAGGGTTGAGGGGAAGAGATTCAAAATGAATGTCGTCATCACTCACACAGCTGGCTGACCGACCGACAACCAACATCGTGTGTGTTGCCACGATGTAATTTTTGTTAATACTAAATAGCTACTCTTAAATATCGGGGTGTTCAATTTATACGCGTTTTTCAACTTAGTCAATACTCTTTTTCTCTTTTAATTAACATAAAGATTCTGAAAAATAGTATACATACCATATTGACCGTTTGATACCTAGCAAAATGAGCGCTTTGCATTCTACGTAGCATAATACATTTAGTAAAAAAATTGTAATAGTGGCAAGACTGGTAGATCGACACTCGATCGAGAATTCGTCACTTGGTCGACACTCGCATACGTACTCACCTGCACGCCGGTACCAAAATAATTTGCCTCGTGCGACCGATCGAGTCGAGCGCAGCTCGAACTCGTCGTGCGAGTAAAATTAGCACGGTAGGGGTCCTGATCACAATATTAGCGCGGCGGCGCGGAGGAGGCGGAGGCGGCTGGTGGTGCGACGCGCGCGACGAAACGAAATACGTTAAAGATGTGTTAGTGCATCAACACCACCAACACAGCACGCACACACACACAGACGTGACGTGTGACGTGTCACGTACGGCATGGCATATGGTGACTCACCCCGGTCCGGTGCGGCGACGAATCGCTTATTTTGATATCGCTTCACCAAGCGTAAAGACAACAGGTTGACCTTGGAGGCTTTGGATGTAGGGAGCAGCTGAGGCTCTGATAAATGGCGCCGGACGAGACATCTATATCCAATTAAAAGAATGCAGAGCGAGATGGGGCGATCACGTTTTCTATGAGTCGGTTTGTTTTACCTCCGTGATTAAAATGATGGCAAAATTCGCACTAGTTACGGTAAGTTTCATAGCTCAATGGTATATGCTTCGCTATTCAATCTAGTGACGTTGGTTCGAATCTCACTTTTGCGAATTCTTTTTTTTTTTTTTTTTAGGGTTCCGTATCCGGTATGGGACCCTATTACTAAGCCTACGCCGTCTGTCTGTCTGTCTGTCTGTCTGTCTGTCTGTCCGTCCGTCCGTCTGTCTTTTTTTTTATGTAATCCGGTATGGGTGGCTGAGCCGGAGGGGCCAAAGCGCATGCTCCGACCAGCTAATATCACCTCCGAGAAGGTAGGTGCCATACCGGAGACTTCCCTGGATTGCTGGCTATACTAGACTAGAGGAGAACACAGCCGAGGCTGCTATGCGGCAGCAGCAGGTGTAAAGTAAGCATACACGTAAATTTTTTCGTCAGAAAAAACTCATTGTTACACGCCGACCGGATTCGAACCTCGCACCTCTCGCATTTGAAGCCAATGCCCAAACCACTCGGCCACCCGCCGCTTGTCTGTCCGTCCGTCTGTCCGAGGCCTGTATCTCTTGAACCGTAATTTGGTAGCCCGTTGAAATGTTCACAGAAAATGTGTTATTATGGCCGATATAACAAAAAATAATGAAAATAAGAAAAAGTAAAAAACTCACGGGGGTTCCCATAGATGGCGCGCGCGCATACACTTTTTGGTTTCAAAAAGTGTATGCGCGCGCGCCATCTACCAAATAGATGATGAATCATTTTCTAATCGTGACTAACTAATATGAAGTATTTCATAAACGCCATCTAGATGGCGTGGCGTGTTATGAAATTCATCTAGTGGCGCTAGCCGTGACATGGCGATACGGTACCCTCGGTGCGCGATTCGATAGTAGTTTTTGGTTAAGTATTGTTAGGGCCAAAAAAAATTAGGTTTAGGTTTTTCAATTTATCATAAAGTAATAGCAATGTAGGTGGATTTTTTAGTCGCCTCACTAAGATTTATAGGTCAAAGCCGCCACTGGCATTTGCCAGTACTCAGTACCACAAAAAACCATTCCTAGCCTAGTTTAGTTACTTTTTATGCCACGGGCTGTGCTGCCAAGTGCTGCCCTCTATAGTTTCAGCTAGGCCTATAGCCTCCTACTATAGCTTATTAAATATTTAAATCTCTTTGGGTAGATAGAGAGAGAATATGTGTTATTATGGCCGATATAACAACAAATAATAAAAAATAAAAAAATATTCACGGGGGTTCCCATAGAGGAAACCAAAAAGCGCCATCTACCGAATAGAGTGTAGGAACATCCTGTATATACATCGAGTAATTAATTTCAAATATAATAATTATAACATTTGTTCACAGAAATAAAACAGTACTATTTAATTAATATAAATCTAACTAAACCTATTATATTAAACTAACAAACTTTACAAACTTAAAAAAAATTAAAACTAAACCTAAAAAACATCAAATCAATAATAAAAACCGTCCAGGGACAAGCGAGCCGGAATTGCAGTAATTAATTTTATACTTATTTGTATAAAGCATAAGCTGATTGAAACAGCCCATCTTTAATTCAAGCTTCGGATCGCTTCCGAGTTTTTCATTCCATTCAATTCGTAGAGATTCTTATCACGGCTGACGTAAGACAAAGTCCACTCGAGATACATAAAATGTTTAAAAATAGCTTACTATGTACAGCATCTGTCCGTCTGTAGGCCTCGGAACCGAATTATACGCTATCTGTCTTGAAACACTCTTGATTACGATTTTGTTAGTATTAGGCTTGCCACAATTTTTCAGTCTCAATGCCGGAAGCAACACCAAATCTCGAAACCATTATGCATATTTGTTTTTAGAGTTTCGTATCCGTCGTACGGAGCCCTATTATTAAGCCTACGCCGTCTGTCCGTCCGAGGGCTGTATCTCTTGAACCGTAATAGGTAGCCCGTTGAAATTTTCACAGAATATGTGTTATTATGGCCTATATACAAATAATAACATACAAATAATAAAAATAAGAAAATAATAAAAAAATCACAGGGCTCACATACAAGAAACTAAAAAGTGTATGCGCCTTCGTCCGAAAACAGTATTCGAAGCAGCGCTGACCATGACATGGCGATACGGAAACCTCAGTGCGAGTAAAAATTTTAGTAGTGATATTTAAATGGGTAAACATATCATTAAAATAAAAAATTATAATAAGTACTGGTGTAGATAGATAGATAGAAATACTTTATTGCTCCAAAAAACATTTAACATAAACACACAATAAGAAATTTACATGAGGGGCAAAGGCGGACTTATCCCTTACAGGGATTTCTCCCAGTCAACCTTTGGATGTTTGAGAGTCGTATGTTGCGAGATATAAGTAGGTAGTAGCAAAAGACTTGAGTGTGGGAATGTAAAATATAATATAAGGAAAATAACTATAATATACTATAATATACACTACGTATAAGTACATACTAGTTAATTATACGTATAAATTACTATTTATAGATGGTGTAATATTAATTGAAAAAAAATTTCAAACATGCTTTATTATATCCTAGAAACACAGTAAAATAAAATAAAATAACATAAGTAGGTGTATCGTTTACAAAACCATACAATTTGAAAATGTTTTTTTTTACGTTTTCCTCAGTACCTTACGTACATACATAATATCTTATAGTTACCAGCAATGTTCACAAAGCATTACATTAGATTTTTTTCTTCATTTTCAGATCGAAACTCTCCAAAGCATTTATCGACGCCGGACGACACCTCGGACACCGCACGGTCGACTACAACGCTCCAGACGGCTTCGGCTTTGGCTACATGCAGTCAACAACCAAGGGCGGCCACCGGCATAGCGCCGCTAAGGCCTTCCTACACCCCAAGAAGAAGCGACCCAACCTACACATTCTCCCCCAGAGCAGAGCCACAAAAATCCTTATAGATCCAACCACAAAAGACGCCTACGGCGTGGAATTTTACAGGAACGGCTTAAAATACACCGTCCGCGCCAAAAGAGAGGTAATTCTATCAGCCGGACCGATAGGATCGCCGCATCTGTTAATGCTCTCAGGAGTCGGACCGAAGAAACACCTCAGACAGTTCGGAATAACAGTGATGAAAGATTTGCAAGTAGGGCAAACTCTCTACGATCACATATCGTTTCCCGCGCTGACATTCCTTCTAAACACGACCAGATTGACACTTATTGAAGAGAAAATAGCAACATTTGACAGTATCAACCAGTGGTGGCAGTACGGCGAAGGGCCAATGTCATCTTTAGCGGGCGTTGAAAACATAGGGTACATAAAAACCGAGATATCCGAAGAGAAAGGTGACTATCCCGATATTGAAATAATAGCATCATGCGCATCTATGGCATCAGATAGAGGTCACATTGTGAGAAGAGGGATCCATATGACAGATGACCTTTACGAGCACTATTTCAAGCCTATAGAGGAAGCGGAGAGTTTTTCAATATTGTTCATGCTTTTGCATCCGAAATCGAAAGGTTACATGCTATTGAGAGACGCAAATCCATTCCACGATCCCAAACTATACGGAAATTACATAACTCATAAATCAGACATCGATACAATGATCGCCGCTATTAGATATATAATCAAACTGGTGGAAACGCCTCCTTACCAGAAATACGGGGCGAAATTATACACTCGTTCGTTTCCAAATTGTGTAGGTCATTCCTTTGGCGGCGACGGATACTGGGAATGTGCAATAAGAACTCTTACGGCCACGTTGCATCATCAAATTGGAACGTGTAAAATGGGCCCAGCGACAGATCCCGAATCCGTAGTGGACCCTGAACTGAGGGTACACGGAATTGGACGGTTGAGAGTTGTGGACAGTAGCGTTATACCGAGGACGATATCTGCTCATACGAATGCTCCTGCTATTATGATTGGGGAAAAAGCAGCCGATATGATTAAGAAGACTTGGTAGATTGATTACTGTGAACTAGAGAAACTAGAGAAATAATTAATTATTACAATGCTGGCAGCGAGCTTATGTTCCTTCCTTGAAAATTTGATATAAAAAAGAAACTGCAAGGAAATTTATTTCAGCCATTTTTGAGAAAAATTATATCAAAATACACACATGTATACGCAGAAGCTTTAAGGTTAAGCGTAAGGTTAAACCAGTAGCTGTAGGCTTCCAGAAGGTCAACTTTGTGAAACCTGGGGCCAAAAAGCTGCCCAAAGATAGGACTAAACCTTCTTAAAATTTGGGAGCAGCAAAGGATTGGGAATTTTTGATGGACACACATGAGAATCATTACTAGATCCCTTCGGAAATCTGTACCACAACATTGAGACCGGATATACTCATATTCTCAAAAGCGACAAAGCATGTAGTACTTGTTGAACTAACAGTTCCATGGGAAAGCAACATACCGAAGGACCACAACATCAAACTTAACAAGTACTGCAACTTAGTAGACCGGATTGTGAGAAACGGATTCAAGACTGATCTCTTCGCTGTGGAAGTCGGAGCAAGAGGACTACCAGCGAAGTCGCTCTACAGTCTCTTCAAGAATCTAGGGCTGCCAAGATCGACGCTAAGCTCATACATGGAGAGAGCTTCGAAAAAGTCACTGGAAGCATCCTACAGAATATGGATAGGTAGAGAAGCGGTCGGTCGCGAGCGGGACTGGTGTTTCCCCGCATCCTAGTTAACGCAGACTACCTGACGAGGGCTTGATGCGAGCCGAAACGTGAAGCATGCGCGGAAAATTTAGAGTGGCCACTCGCTAGTCCCGGCCTCGATTAACACCCTCCTCTACTGCCGATGGGCCCGAATATGTTCGGTGAAGCCATCGTTCCACACCTTCTGTACCGTCTGTGTTCCGTCGTGGACACATTTTTTTGTCATGCTTTTAGGCCTTTACGGCCACATATTAACACATCTATTTCTTTTATTTTCATAGAATTCTAATAAAAATAAACAACTTTTGTTCTAATCATTGCTAATCATTTTGAGGTCACAATTTTCAATCTATTCTCAATTTTCTTCAATTTATTCCTTTCAATTTTTCAAGACAAGGAAACCCTTTCGGGGTCCCTTGCGAATCCCTTTTTGCGTTCACTTTTTGAAACCAGCAGCATTTCCAATCTTTACTGGACAATTGTACAAATAGATCTACACTAATATTACAAACATCACCTTCAGGATGGACATAGGCTATGCGAGCGAAGCCCTGCCACCCGTCCTATCTCCGCATGACTCGTCGCAGAGAGACTCAGCACCCTTTTGTTGTTGACATTAGGCTTTTGAGAACCAATCGATTCTCTAAATCGTTTCTTTGTCGCACCGCTAGAGTGTAGAACTGTCTTCCGGCGAGTGTATTTCCTGAATCCTTTAACCTGGGTGTCTTTAAGCGTCGTATTAACGGGCTAGACAGCCTAGCAACAGTCCGCAAATCTGCTGGCATGGCACCTAACTGAGCGTGGTTTCGCGAGGAGAGGTGATTTTGGCTCTGTCGACTGCACCATTGGTCTCTCGGCACAGCCACACATGCTGGTTTACATAAAAAAAAAACTGCGGGCAAAAACTAGTAGTAAATAGAGCCCAGCTCCAGTATATATGGGCATACACTATATACAGGGTGTACCCGGACTGGTGTTGTTCCATTAAGGAGGCTATTCTACGCCTTACTGGTGAAAGAATTTTTTAAATATGTGCTTTCATTAAAATTTTAGGATTTCCTAACAAACTAAATGCGTACTACAATGTGTGGGCGCCTTTAGCGGCGGGCGGTACGCGGGCGGAGCAGCGGGCGGAGCAGCCGGCGGCGGCGCGGGCGGTACGCGGGCGGGGCGGGCTATCTGATTGCGTTCACTCGCGTCGCGTTCGTCCGTATTCCCGCTGCCCGCTGCCCCGCGCCCCGCGCGCGCCCGATTAGAGCATTACAACATTACACTATATTAATAAATACAAAAATTTATATCTCCGCAACGGACATACCTAGAACCGTACTTCTTTTACTTATTATATTTGTTACAAAGCGTGGAATAGCCTAGAATAGGATAGGAATAATATAATAGAATAGAATAGGAACTACACCAGTCCGGGGACACCCTGTATATATACTATAACCTTGTCACACTTAACCCTGCATAATTTTCTCAACTGCATAATACAATTTTCTAAGGGGATATTACAAGCTTTTTATTATTACCTACAAAATAGAGGCTCACTATAGAAATTGTTGTGTGGGCTAAACACATCAAAATTGTACCACTCTAGTGAATTACTCAAGCATGAATAGATCACAATGGATCATTTTGTTATGGTTCTATCGTATTATCGACTTTGTGGAGTCCATGTGTGATAATAATAGAACGGGCTGTGTACAATTTTTGCCTTGGTAGTGTAGTACTATTAATGTATTCTGTGACATTGGGAAGTTAAGTGGTGTAAGTCAAGGAAGTGTATTGTATTTTTTTTTTTTTTTGTTAATTTTATAAAGCCTGTCAATAGCAAACTTTGTTTAAAGATAGAGGGATCCGTAGCCGTTTACTTCTAGCACGCATTGCGAGTGGTCCACCGCCGTCCACAAGAATGTTATTTGCTCTATTTAATCATTTCAGTTCAAACTTCAAAATAGTTTTCACGCCGTAAGGATAAAATGGACCACATTGTAATGTCATTGACACTTCACTTTCCAAATAAAAGTCACAGATAGTCCGCTTTAGATATAACCATCAATCGTCCATCACAAACCTTTTACACAACTTTTCATTACTGTATGTCAGTCAGTCAGTCAGCGTGTAAGCGTCCACTGCTGGAGATACGCCTCTCCAATTTTCCTCCAGTCCTCCCGGCCTTCAGCGGTACGGAACCACTGCTTTCCGGGAGGACGACATCATTACAGTATATCGAGAGAAAATACAAAATAGCTTCCTTTCTTGACCGCTAATAATCCGCTGCTAAATTCGCACTTGATAGATGGCGCCGTCGTCGATGCCGCTGCGCTGACGGCACGTCCTTCTCGCTCCCTCGTCTGCTGTCTCGCTTCCTCGCGAGCTCGTAGGTGGTTGAAAATGGACAGGTGATTACAGTAATTTTTTTTTTTAGATTTATTTAGCGTTACTTTCTGTTTAAACACTTCGGACAGGGCGGATGACAGACAGATGGACGGACTAACGGACAGACGGATGAACAGACACCTGACCAATTTTATAAGGGAACTGATAGCTAGGTATTAAACTGTAATTATCTTGTTTTTTTTTAACTGACACAGTTGGCCACATCACCTACAACATCTGTCACATCAGCCCATGACACCTTGGTGAGCTAGATGCCATGTCAATGCTTCGCTTCGACCGTGCCGGCTACACTGAACTGAACGGAAAACACGAACTATTTACATACCCGTTTCGACAAACCTTTCATTCAGTGTGGTGGTACCGACCCGGGCGGGTTAAACCCTAAAATCCAATAAGGTAAGAGTACAATATTAAGGGATCGGATACGGAAGAGTGCGAGGCCGAAGGCCTAGCGATTCCGCCGAGCACATTAATAGCAAAAAATTACTAAAAAAAACGGTGAAATAAAAAACTATTTAAAAATATATAAAAACCGCTTTCAAAAATGTATGAAATAAAAAAATCTAACCCTAGAGTTGAAGGCGGTGCTAAAAAAGGCTACACAAATCACAACACCGCTTTCAACTCTCGGGTTTGATTTTTTTTATTTCATACATTTTTTAAGGCGGTTTTTATATATTTTTTTTAATAGTTTTTTTGAGATTGCAGATTGCGGGTTTATTTGTAATTTTTTATTTTTAGATGGCAACTATCAGCCAATACGGTATTCTAGAATAAAAATATTTTCAAAAAGAATATTTTTGAAAATATTCACATTATCGAATGGCATTGGTGCATAATGAATCAGTCCTAACAGTGCCACACCCGATCAAACGAACAAGCTTGATACCATAGGACAGACAGACATTAACGATAGGCCGCTCCTTAATCCAGGTCGTTCCACCGACGATAGTCTAATTAAGTAATGCTAACATCTAGCCCGCACGCACCGAGAACACCCACCATTCATTTGGACACATGAATTAACACAATTGGACGCGTCCTTGATAGTACATTGGGCACAAAATGTCACCCATAGATAGTTGAATGAAAATGCTCTTAGTAAATTTTGTAATCGGCAGCATGTCGTACCGTGTGGGGCCGGTACTTTGAAAGAATAGCCCCACTGCATCTCTCCCCGTGTATGTCGTAAAAGGCGATTAAGGGATATGACTCCCTTCTTATATTACTAGGTGGTAGGGTTTAACCCGCCCGGGATGATACCACCGCACTGAATGAAAGGTCGGTCGAAACGGCTATGTAAATACCTAGTTTGTGATTTCCGTCCAGTACAGTGTAGCCGGCACGACCGAAGGGAAGCACTGACGTGGCACCAAGTTCTCCCGGTGTTATGGGCTGACATCATGGATGTTGTAGGTGATGTAGTCAATTACTTCATAAATTTCTTTCGTTGGTCTCCTATCACCCATTCTTCCAACATGAACATTCTTCCCATGCTAATGTGATCGAATAATCACTTCAAAACCATCGATGTTCATTTTATAGATCGGACATCGTGCAATGCAACTTGCGCTAGACGTCGGTACAAATGTGCGTGCATTCACACGCAGTATTGTGATACGTGACACGATCCCTACGACGGTGCTATCGCGTTCTCGTTCTCACTTGCCTACAGTTGATAAGAGTGAGCGAGAAAGATGTAATCGCTCGCCCACCGGCGCGATTGCCGTCTTTCCGCTCACTCTTATTGTCAGTGGGCAAGTGAGAACGAGAACGCGATACCACTGTCACACGATCCTATCCGTGACAGCATGGCTTCTTAACACGCCATAACATGCTCAGGCGAAACAAACAACAACGTTTGTCACTGTCACTCTTTATAACAGCAACCGGGCATGCTGCACACACGCGCCACCGACTCTATACAGACTTGCGTGCGTTCAACACGCGCCGCACACGCCGTATGATGCGGCTGTCCGTGAAATCTGCACTCGTTGCACTGCAGGTCTCGTTGAGAACATATTTTTTAATATTTTTTTATTTTTTATATTTTTAAAATGGACATCGATGTTTAAAACTATTCGGCATGGGGTTAAACAATTAACTCTGTATCGACTTATCTACTTACGTCTGTGCTTTTGATGACATATCAAATTACCCCCTCGGGTTTAAAACAGCTATTCTGAGGGGTTAATAGGGCTGGTTATACATAATATATTTACATACATATCACACACGCTGAATCCCGACAATCGGGGTAAGCAGAGTAATCGATATTGTGCTGCAAGAACTCTGGTAAATGACAGCACAACACCGACCACCACGTATCGCAAAGTATTCGAACATGATTCAATCGATCAAGCAGCAAGTAAGGTACGAAGACCCACCTGCTGCATGACTCGGTGGAAGTACCGTGCCAAGGCGAGTGCTGGCGACCCTGTCGCCCTTTAGCACGGCATCTTGTCCTTATCCCTTAGTCGCCTTTTACGACATGCATGGGGAGACATGCAGTGGGTAAATTCATTATAAGTACCGGCCCCACACGGGACCGATAAAAATAAATAAATTTTATAAAAATTACAGACCAGCGCCCCGTGGCTTGTGCTCTCTCGCGCTGCACGTGTACTCGTAGCAAGTGTAAAGGATGGTCCAGACGAGTGTAATGTAACATGTAATGTATCGTGTAATCTAACGCGAATAGTTGTTGTTGTTGTTGTTGTTGTTGTTGTTGTTTTGGTTTGGGGTTGGCTCTAGGCCTGCAAACTAATCCCGCTTGGTTGGGGACCTTCGTGCAAAACCCCGCAGTCTCCAGCTACCCCAGCCAGCCTATTTCCTCCATGGAAGCGACAAGTCGACCGGGGTGTCTGCAGGCCGCTTATCCCTTAGTCGCCTTTTACGACATGCACGGGGAGAGATGCAGTGGGACTATTCTTATTAAGTACCGACCCCACACAGTACAACGCGAATAGTGTGGATGACACGAACTCAATGCGAATCCTGTATGTGTTCGAGTTGATCCACTCAATTCCCACGAACATGTCGAATAGAAAGGTCGCCGTTGCGGCTGATGCTGCTTTTATTTATATGTATTTAGTAACTGAAGATTGGAAAAAACCGTCAAAGGGTCGATGGTGGAAAACATACTTGTATTAAAGAAGATCTTCATTGCTTTTGGAACTAAAATGTCAGCAAATAAGTGGGCAATATAAAAACTTTACCCGAATGTCACCTCTGATTTTGATAATTTGTTAACAATGATTGCATTATGCATTCCAAATAACAGGTTTTTCTTGATATAAACTAATTAGTTCAATAGATTGTTCGTCAGTCCACATGATGACCGTCCACACGACATAACTGCCACGAACACCGTCCAAATGAACACTGCGAGCGCCTTTGTGTAAGTGCTAAAAACCGACAGCCGATGGATCAGCGCTAGCGCCGGCCTGAGCGTTACATGTAATCCTCGCAGTTCCGTCCAAACGCAGAATTCGCGTTACATTACACGATGCATTACATGTTACATTACACTCGTCTGGACCCGCCTTAACAATCACTGTGTTCTATCTCTTTCTATTACTAGTATGGGGTGTGGCTTTATACTGGGGAGCCGAGGTGGTAAATTGCTAGTAAGCTTAATGTGTAGTCTGAGTTAAAAGACGAATTTTAGTGAAATATTTTTTTACTGGAGACTCGTAGTGTCAGAGAAAAACAAAAAACATACCTACTTATAGAAATATATTTTCCATACAAAATTAATTTTTCATACAAAAGAACAGAAATTTATCAAAAAACAACATGGGTCACCTCAACATTAGGTTAGGGTTAATTTATCTATTAACCCTGTTAGATTTTATTTAACCACCAAAACATTCACGCAGCCGACCCCCCTCCCCCTCTTCTCCTCTCTTCCAAGCCACTCCCCATTATAATATAAATTGCGTAAAACCGTGCATGCACACGACACACCTGCACTCACACACACACACACACACCCTCTCTCGCACGAATGCACACTTACATATACACAAATACACAAACACTGACCATCCTACTAACTCAACTACTAAAACCTTCTTCTCATTATGCAATATTCCATAAGTAAGTACATATGATTATTTCTTTTAAATAAAATTAAACTCAAGGTAAATTATGTGTAACTGAAGAGCAACTTATTCTGTTTATGAACTAATGCTCTGCTTCACACATCACAGTCCCAGGACTAGCGTGGAAGCAGAAATTGTAATAAAATGCAATGCTTACGTCTTCTATTTATTAATGTTATTGTTATTATATTAGTGTTGTGTTTGTATATGTTCTGATTAATAAATGATTTTTGATTTGATTTGATTTGAATATTAAAAAGAATAGAAAATAAATAAAAAATAATAAATACATTTTCATACAAAATTATTTTTTCATACATAACCCCTCCCCCTTCCCCCTCCGACAGAGGGAGTGGGGGTAAATCAATACCCCTCCTGCGCCTCCTTCCCCTACCTTGGCTCCCGAGTATAAAGCCACGCCCCTTGTATGGACTTTTTGTATTTGCATGTATTGTTTTCTTTGTTCCCATTTTAAAGGATGTTGGGGTAAAATCGGTTTCTCTAATAGATCATAGGGGGTAAGAAGATTAAAAAGGTTAGGAACAGCTGTTATAGGTAAACAGATGTATGTAGCTTGAGTTAATGTGTCAAATTCAGACTAATTCATAGTTAATTCACATTGTTTACTGCTCAAGTAAATACAATGATGAGTTTCAACTGTTTGAGAAAAAAAAAAAACCTAATTACTTAGAACATTTTATTCTGAAGGTCACCATCAACATTAGGTATATTATTAATTACATGACTCGTAATTAGTAAGAGAATATTAAATATTACTAGAACTGGTTAATTTTATATTACTTTTCCTTTTATAAATTATCATAAAGCAGCAGTTCAGCAAATTTTGTTTTTGTTTGCTTTTTATGGAAACTAACACGGTTAGCTACTACATCACCTATATACGAACATCCGTGATGTCAGCCCATAACACCTGGTGAACTAGGTGTCATGTCAGTGCTTCCTTCACTTCATGTCGGCTACACTGAAGTGGACGGAAAACACGACCTATTTACATAGCTGTTTCGACCGACGTTTCGTTCAGTGCGGTGATACCAACTCGGCCGGGACAAACCCTACCACCTAGTAATGTAAGAAGGGAAGGGACCTACAGTTTAATGTCTGCTTCCAACGGTCGAGCGGTCACCCATCGAAGGACTAACCGCGCTCAGCATTGCTTAATAACAGTCGTCCGAACTCACCACTGAGCTACCCAGGCTGACAAATGATTGTTGTAATGGTTGATTTGTACTATATTTCATATTATATTGTGATTACGTCTAGTCTAATAAATGATCGATATGATGGATAAACCAACTTTATTACCTATTTGAAAATAACCACAATATGTACGTACATTATTTTATTTACACATTTTCATCAAGTGTACTTGTATTCCAGAAAATTTGCTACATACATACATACATATCACACAGGCTGAATCCCGACAATCGGGGTAAGCAGAGTAATATTCCAGAAAATTTGCTAAGGGATACCAATTAAAATATTATATCCCCGCTCACCCTAATTGCGGTAGAATTTTGTTGGTTTGTAAAAATGTCAAGAAATGACAATTTGCACCCAAATTGAATTCACGACCTTGCCATTTTTCTGGTACGAATAGATGTTCAATCATACATGCATATCATATTATCACACTGTATTCCAATAATCGGGTAAGCAGAGTAACCAGTGTTGTGCTGCAAGAACTTTAGTAAATGACAGCACAATAGCAACTACCACATTTAGCAATGTATTAGGACAAAATACCTATCAAGCAGCAAGTAAGGCACGAAGACCCACCTGCTGCATGACTCGGTGGAAGGACCGTGCAAAGGTGAAAGGTGAGTAGCCTATCGCCTTTAGCACATCCTCTTGTCCTTATCCCTTAGTCGCCTTTTACTATATGCACAGGGTGAGATGCAGTCGGGCTATTATTTTAAGTACCGGCCCCACAAAGTAGGTATATTCTATCACTCTGTATTTCATGTGTTGCCAGAGTGTGCTTCCATTGACATTTTCCTTCACATTTTGTAGCCGCAAGGCTGGTAACCCTGGACGTCTATAAACAAAACGTAAAATTATAAAATTATAGTGAGAAGGTGTGCTTCCATTGAGGCATGAATGTTTTACTCTCCTCAATGAAATCATAGCATGGCAGGAGGACGGAGGACCAGACACATATTACCTAATTATGTATAGATGTCCTGTACAAAGACAGACAGATCGTAATGTAAAAGGATATTATAAAAAAAAACAAAAATACAGTTATGTTACTTCACCACAAGTAAACATGTTGGTTATGTACCTACCGACACAAAATTTAATGTTCCAAGCAGGTGCACCAGATAAGGCGAAAGGACACAAATTAGATACAAATTACATGGTATGCTTTGTTTATTGCACCACATTGTAGCTATTACTCATCAATCATTTCCCGAAGGCCGTATTCGTTTGATCTTATCTGTGTTTTGACGTAGCGGCACACATTTTTCGCGCCATCGATAACGCATACATTCAAACTTACAGGGCTTCCCCTGGAATCCCCTGCACACACCCTGAATCCTTAGAAGCATTCTCGGATAGCTAAACGAAGTACATAATCTATTTACAGGATTTAAACCACGAAAACATGCGTTAGACTCACCTGAAACGATGAGGGCCTCATTGGGACCGACGGTGTGAATGTTGCCCATGATGAACGGCTGTCGGGATCACTTCACAACACTCGCTCACAGATCACAGCACTGCACGTACTCACACGCGTATCGTAGTTTCAGTTCAGATAATCTGAAAATGAAACCAAACACCGATCGAAAATACAGCAAACACCACCGTGAGACCGACGAACGCTTTTGACAGTGACAGATGAAAGAAAACGATGTGCTAAATCATTAGTATCGATTCGAATCCGAATCAAGCAATTCGAGGTATAATCCGAGGAGGCAAAGCGGCTCGCCATTCGCCAAGGATATCGGGTGTCCCAAAGCCATCTTCAATCTCACTCGTTTTCATCATTATTTCGGTGCGCAGCCGCGCCGCACCGAAGTCGCATGCAAGGCGAAGGAAGTCCTATTATTATATTACAGAAAAAAAAAACCTAAATGAAGTTCAATCAAAAATTTTGCCATAGAATTTAAATATATATATATATATAATAAATAACATACAAGGCTGCATGGTATAATACCTTTGCCTATCCCAGAAAAGGGATAAAACAACAAAAAAAAAATAATGGTTTTGCCATTATTTTTTGCAATTTTTGCAATTTTGCCATTTTCTAATATTCCTACTTCCTAGATGACTGGAATGGTTCAAACCACACTACAGATCAATTTCATAAATTGCCAAAATACGCGCAATAAATTTTGAAAAAAAGAATGGTTTCATTTTGACAAATTGGAATGTCCCACTTGGACTGGATTACAGCATGACTTTATATTTATATTTTCAGATGGCAACCAGCTATGTTCATGAACTAAGCTACTCAAATTTTCTCGACTTAGGTCTTTCAAGCTCTGAGTAGATGGTTTTCCGAAATTTATAAAAAACCTGAAAATATGCCGCGCGTCACACAGGACCTACTTGCTAATTCAGAATGTTTCCCATCAATATACGAATTTATTTCAACAACAATTGATGACTTATAGAATTTAAATATATATATATATATAATAAATAACATACAAGGCTGCATGGTATAATACCTTTGCCTATCCCAGAAAAGGGATAAAACAACAAAAAAAAAATAATGGTTTTCCGATTCGGTTTTTTGGGACCGAAATAATTTTTCGGATGCATTCTGTTCTCGATTTTAGAAAAGACATAGCTATCACTACCGATTGTTTCACCAACAAAACAGTTTTGTTGAGTTGGCAAGACGGCGGATTTATTTCCTACCCAACCAGTTTAGTCGTTGAATCGGTCGTTCGTTCTGCACATTGCTGCGTAGGTTGACGGATAGATGACTGAAAAAATAAACAGCCGATTAAATAGTTGGCCGCCAACTTTCGGTATAGATAGACTATGAAGTTGTAAATTTTTGAGTCGTGGACTGTCGGTGCCAAATTAAACAGTTGAGTGGACGTCGCGCGTGTGCAACATTTAGCATGTAAAGCCTGACCAGGAATATATGAGAGCTGTCAAGATGGAGCCACTGTTTAGATTTATATAGCAACATTCAGTATAGTACGCACATATTGAATTGGCCGATGTTTTTATTCAAAATGTACTTTTGCACTGAAATACACAATAAGATAAACAAAATGTATTTTAATTTAATGCATCTTTTATATATATTTTGATGTCAATGTAAAAAGAACTAGCCTTGACATTTACATGTTCACAACATTTTTTCCATGTATCTGCAGATATGTCCTGAAGCAAAGTGTACAAATTATTAAAAAAATTATTAATCGACCTTGCTGAAACACTAAACTTTTTAATAAAAATTCTAGTTCAGAAAAACTTAACCTAAGCTATTTTTATTCGAACGTTTCGTATTTCTGTAAAGTCAAAAAGTGTTTTTTGTTCAGAACGTGAGGTGAGCATTTAAACACAAAACCTTCGAATCAAGGTTTTAATCAACTAAAATCGTAGTAACATAATATTATAAGAAGGAAAATTATTGACAGACAATGATGACAATAGAAGATGACATTTTACATATTTAAAAATCACCACATTCTTCCATCCTCAAAATCCACATGAACTATTTATTTAGAAAAGTCTCTGAAGTGTGACGGAGGCTGTCGACTTCGCCCCGAGCGTCTAGGAGCATCAGCAGCAGCTGGAGGTGGTGGCGCTTCTGGAGAAGCAGGAGATAGCTGTGGCGACTCTACTGGTAAAGCAGGATCCGAGGGAGGGATATCGTCACGGGCTTGAGTATTGTCGAAATGTTCTCCTTTTCCCACTGCTAGATCGAGGTTAGATGTTCGGGTATTGACTTCAGATTCTAATATCTCTTCATCTTCTGGAATAATCTCACCGACATCACCAGGAGGAGCTAAGTGTCTGTTGGAGACGGTTACCTCCCTTCCGCTTTGCAAACGAACACGAGAGTAAAAGGGGTTGGACTCGATGAGCTCTACGTCTTCCACGAGTGGATCGTATTTGCTCGCTCTGACGTGCTTCTTCATAAGGACACGTCCTGGACTACTGAGCCACGTCGGAATTGATTGACCATTTGATGACCGTCGGGGATGCTTGAACATTCTCTCGTGCGGTGTAGCGTTAGTTGCAGTGCATAATAGAGATCGAACGCAATGCAAGGCTTGAGTGAGAACAGCTTCCCAGTTCTCTACAGCAAGATTTTGAGATTTCAGTGCCAACTTCACTGTTTGCCAAATGATTCCATTATATCTTTCGACTTGTCCATTGCATGGTGGATTATACGGTGTAGTTGCACTAGTAGCGATGCCTTTTTCATTTAGAAAATGCTTGAGTTCACCAGACAAAAATGATGTGCCTCTGTCGGAGTGTACGTAGGTTGGCATTCCAAACATAGAGAATATTTCTGTGAGGTGCCGTTTGACTGTATCAGTGCTGATGTCTTGGCAGGGGAATGCGAAGGGAAAACGTGAGTACTCATCGATTACTGTCAGAATATATCTGTTTTTGGTTTGAGATGGTATTGGGCCTTTAAAATCAATAGATATTCTTTCCAAAGGAGCCATAGCTTTAATGAGTGTCCCGTGAGATGTATTAAATCGTGGTTTCACCTCGGCACATACAGGGCATGCTGCAGTTATACGTCTGATTTCTTCAATGGAGAATGGCAAGTTCTTGGTCTTTACCCAATGGGCCATCCTCGTCACGCCCGGGTGACATAAGGTACTGTGTAAATCCTTGAGTTTACTTTCTTCATCCTTTATGGCTGCGGCGAGACCGGACGATCTGGATAGAGCATCAGCTACAACATTTTGCCCTCCGGGCCTATATACTATTTCGTAAGTATAAAGGGATAGTTCCATGCGCCAGCGCTGTATCTTTTCATTCTTTATTTTACTGTTGTGGTTCTGATTGAACATAAATGACACTGATCTTTGATCGGTGATGAGTCTGAAAGGTTTACACATCAAGAAACATTTCCATTTTCGCAGTGACTCTACTACAGCATATGCTTCTTTTTCAATAGCAGAGTGATGACGTTCACTGTCAGAGAGAGATCGAGAGAAAAATGCTACTGGTCGACCTTGTTGCGAGAGAGAGGCAGCAATAGCGAAATCTGAAGCGTCTGTTTCAACAGTAAATAATTCATCATCACTGATGGCATGTACAGAGGACTTGGCTATCTCAGTCTTCAGGTTTTGGAAAGCTTCTTTTGCTTCTGGTGTTAAGGGGAATGTCTTTGCATGTATGAGAGGTTGAATTTTCTTAGAGAAATTTAATAACCACCTTGAGTAGTGGGCGAACATGCCCGTTGCTCTTCTGAGCGAAGCTGTATCGTGAGGGAGCGGCAGGTCGAGCAGTGGTCGCATGCGCTCCGGATCAGGTTTTATGGTTCCATTATATATATTATACCCGAGTATGTTTATTTCTTTAACTGAAAATTCACTCTTTTCTTTATTTATTGTTAGTGCATATTTTTCAGCGACTAGCATAAATGCACGAAGTTTCTCATCGTGGTCATTTTGGTCTATTCCACAAACGGTGATATCATCCAAATAAGGAAAAATGCCTTTTAAATTTTCTTTTCTGATGATATTGTCGATTGTTCTTTGATAGCAGGCGACCCCGTTCGTAACTCCAAACGGAATTCTTGTAAATTCATACAAGTTCCCATTAGCCTCAAAGGCTGTATACGATCTGTCTTTCTTCGTGATGGGTATTTGGTGGTAGGCACTTTTCAGGTCTATTTTGCTGAATACGTTGAACTGAGATACCTTTGATACGACTGTTTCTATTGAGGGAAGTGGATAGGCAACGAGCTGAGTGTATTTATTTATTGTTTGCGAGTAGTCTATCACCATACGTTTTTTATGGTTTTCATTTTTAGTCACTAGAACTTGTGCTCTCCATGGTGATATACTCTCCTGTATTATATTATCAGCAAGGAGGCTTTTGATTTCCTTATCTATAAATTCTAAATCTGAAGCAGAGTGTCGGCGTGATTTGATTGCAATAGGCTTGGAATTCATATTGACGTTAGGAAAGAGATGAACAGGATCGATTTTTGCGGCAGTCAGTGCACAGAGCTTGAGAGGAGGTAGTGGGCCACCAAAATGGAATTCCAGTACGGAATGGTTCTGTAGTATGTCTCGGCCGATTATAATGTCATTGCATAGATTTTGCATTACTGTCAGTTTGGCTTCGATTTTATTTCCCAATAGATCAATTTGAATGGAGCAGCAGGAATTTATAGTCATAACATATTCTGATGACGCTAGCGAGACGCGTGCATAACAGGGTTCTGTTTTAATATTGTACTTTTGTACTAATGTGTTATCAATATGACTAGATTTGCTGCCTGAATCTATCAATGCCATTGCTCGATGTCCATTTACTAGTACTGGAACGAGAGCCTCTATTACATCCATGTTCGGTGTACGATCAGATGATGTGACATTGCAAGACAGGACATTAGATACTGGTGCAGACGTTTGAGGAAATTCTTCTTCAGGTTCCGGAGTTAACGCAGCAGACTTTTGTATTTTACTGCGACACATTTTAGAGAAATGACCACGTTTGTTACAAGATGTACAAGTTGCATTTGAAGCGGGGCACGAGCTACGTGGGTGCCTCTTATATCCACAGTAGAAACAGATATCAGTTGGGCAACCATTTGAGTTTCTGCCCTGATTAGTTTGTTGAGGCAGCATTAATCGATTGGAAGAGGAAGCGGCAGAAGGAATGGTATCTCGGATTTCATACACTTGATTGTGAAGATGTGCAGATTCCAACGAACGTGCGTGATTATAAGCATCACATAAGTCTAGACTGGTATTTTCCAGTAAACGTTGCCTTATTATTTGTGAAGAGAGTCCTGATATAAAAGCATCTCTTATGTAGTCGGTTTCATTTTCATCAGCTGAGACTGCCTTAAATAAACAATCTTTTGCAAGCAACTTTAGATTTTGCATGTACTGATCTATAGTTTCCTCATTTTTCTGTTTTCGTGTTGCGAGCATATGACGGGCGTATATTTCATTTGCAGGTTTCACGAAAATACTTTCTAGTTTCGTGATAGCAGTTTCGTAGTCACTGGAGTCCTTTATATATTTGTATACATCAGTGGAGACATGGTTTGTGAGCAGTTGGAGTTTAGAAGAAGATGAGAGCGTACCTTCCTTCGAGTCTGATGGCACTAGTGAGAGAAAGTTTTCAAAAGTCTTTCTCCAATGTATCCATCGAGAGGAGTTTTGATTGCCTGTCTGAGGATCCACGTCGAACTTGTCAGGTCTGAGATATTTCTCCATTTCATAGAGTTTATTTTAGTTGATTAAATTGAGGTGAGCATTTAAACACAAAACCTTCGAATCAAGGTTTTAATCAACTAAAATCGTAGTAACATAATATTATAATAAGGAAAATTATTGACAGACAATGATGACAATAGAAGATGACATTTTACATATTTAAAAATCACCACAGAACGATTAATATTTACGTCCCTCTTTTGTTTGCTATTCGGTAAATAGATGCTTGAGATACACCTAGATAGAACAAAAAATAATTACCTAATTGTACATTACGACGGCCAATTCATGACAATCTCACTACAATGACATAACGTTTCACCTAAATGTCAGTTCAGAAGCAATTTTGACATTGACAACAGATTATAAAGCATCAAACATAATTGTGGCCAGTGCAAGAAATTAGTTCCAACGAAATTCTGCAATATGGCGGCCCCTCATATATTCCTGGTCAGGCTTTATTTTGATTACGACCAAACAATTTATTTGTTTAAGAATCGTTCGTGTGCCGAGGCCTTAACTCAAATTGACACGCCATATCGTCGCCCTAGTGCTTGTTGGGCCAACAGACCATTTGGGTAATTTTACAGGAGCAAGGTTTTTTTGTTTTTCTAAGTTATGACTCAACAAAGCAGAAATGTTACAGTAATTTTCAAAAATATTGTACGTCTGGAATTGTAATAATCTATAAAAATTAAAAAAAACTTTGAATTTACATGTGAAAACCCGTTTTCTGAATGGATATTGGGCACAAAAACTAAACTTTAGTTACGTTAATGGATATAGACTACATTCCTTGGGACGTAAGCGAAACAGCAACCAAAAGTATTGTGTGCTTGTTTGCCCTATAGCCTTGTTTCACAAACAGGATGTCTCGAATCCACTGCCTCATTGTTGTGCGTTATATTCATTAACCGACTTCAAAAAAGGAGGAGGTTCTCAATTCGTCTGTATGTTTTTTTTTTTGTATGTATGTTACCTGATATCTCCGTCAATTCTCAACCGATTTTAAAAATTCTTTTTTTCATGCGTAGGTTATATCTCAAGGGTGGTCCTTTCGTAGTTTGTTTCGAAGAAAACCGTGAAATAAAAAAACTGTTTTAAAAAAACATTGAACCGACTTCAAACCCTAAGAAAAGCGTTAAATAATTTTGAAGGCGGTACTAAAGCACAACTGAAAATGTATAGATGGGCCCATTTTTGTGCTTTTGTACCGCCTTCAAAATTATTTAACGCTTTTCTTTCTTAGGGTTTGAAGTCGGTTCAATGTTTTTTTAAAACAGTTTTTTTATTTCACGGTTTTTATTATAAATTACTTACACATTTTTCTTTTTACTCTAGACTTTAAGAGGCCTGCATAAAAATATATATATATTTTTTTATTTAATTTTATTTATTAGCATTCTTTTGGTAGTACACAGTGAATTTGTCATTATTTTATAATATTTTATAACTTTTTATATCCGGTTCGTTTACGCCCACGAAGAAGAGCCGGCATATTTTTTTTTTCGTCTTTGTTACAAATAATATATTGTGACTACTGACTACACAAAGAACACCATCTAATACGAATATAATAATATGTAATAAATAAAAAATATAATGATTATTAAAAAACGAAAGTTTTGAATCATAAATTATTTATTTAAAAAGAAAATGAGGTTGGTACTCTACGTTGCTTACATGTTAGGTTTACATTGAAATCTTATTATTATTTATTACACTTTTATAATACGTTTGCGTGTAGTTATGTTTAATAGTAGTTCCATGTCCACTATTTTCTTCAAAGTCGGCGCCCTTGACCTTTAATGTATCTTTCTGCTGTTCCAGTCCTTCCATTTTTCCTGTATTTCCTGCTCTTCCTGTATTTCCTTCTTTTCCTGGTTTTATTTTAATGGCTGAAAGAAAATTGAAATGAGTGGAATAAATTAAATGAGTGAAATGATTGAAATGAATGAAATGAGTGGAACAAGAAGTGTCTTACCGACTCTTCCTTTATTTCTTGCGTTTTGTATTTTCTTGTTTTTCTGTTTTTCCCGTATTTCCTTCTTTTCCTGTCTTACTTACTATTCCTGTATTTCCTGCTTCTCTTGTATTTCCTTCAATTCCTGTCTTTCCTGGTTTCCCTGTATTTCCTTCTTTTGTTGGCTTTCCTGCTTTTCCTCTATTTCCTGTCTTTCCATCCTTTCCCGGTTTTTCCTCAGCGATTGGCTTCCTCAAGGCTTTTTGTATTATGGTCTCCATATATTTCTTGTCTTCATGTGGCATATATTTATATGAGCTTCGTATGTCTTGAATTTTTTTTGCGTCATTGTACTTGTGGGTCTCTTCACCGTTACATCACTTAAGATGTGAATTTTTTTTTTGTTGATGTCTACTGATGTTATGGGCCCTTGGAAACTGGTTTTGTATTGCAATATATTCCAATTTGATTTATTGTAAGTTATGGCCTTTACTTTCGAGAAAGGTATTTGGTTAAAACCATACTTTACAGATTCTTCATGGTAACAGCGGAAGTCGTCATCGACCATCTGGAGGAACTTAAATGTTAGAGCCTTAGATTTAATTTTCAAAAATGCTCTCATTAATGATAATGGGCTGTATATTTCTTGATGCCGAAGATTTCGTTCAATTAGGCTGTGTACTGCATCGACCTCCTGTACATTTCCGTGCCCCGGCTCGGAAAATTTTTGGGTTATTTTGGTTACCTGTTTCGCTTCTCGTGACTGTAAGAATTTTATTATAGCAACACTCATATGGGAATTTCTGTTCTGGGGCACGCATGAGTCGGACCACAAGATGAGCTTGGTTACTGTCACAGGTAAACTTTCCAACAGAGCTTTAAGAATTTTAATTAACGCACTTGCGAGGTCGTCACCGCTCCTTCCATTTTTAGTCTCGTCCCACATTGCGTTTGTAGCAGATTTGTTTAAATTGCAGTGGGCTGTCAAATTGTAAACAGTTAATTTACTCGTGTAATAAAAACAGGACACGTTGGCTTTCGGAAGAGAAAAAATGTTCTCTAAATCAAATGTGACAACTGCTGTTGTCTCATTTATTTTTCTGTCCTTTTCTCTTTCTCCGTTGCCCTCCTCTTTTCTTTTCATATGTTCGCTGTATTTTGTTGTTTGTTCAGCACTAGGAATTTTCAGCGCCTTGAATTCTGAACAAGCATCGCAAGCGTCTTTTTTTGGGCGATGAAATGCCAAATTGAATTTTTCGTTAAACACTTTTCGGTAAACGTTTTCTTTCACCGGTTCTTTAGTCGACTCCACATAAAGTGAATACATTTTGGCGATTGATAAACTTTGGTCGAGATACTGACGTTTTGTGTTAGCCCTACAAAAATGAGATTCTTGTGTGGGAAAGGACTTTATATGCTGACTTACTTCTTTTATTTTGTTTTCGGCTGTCTGTTTTTTTATGTATTTTCCTTTAGAGGGTGTGGGAATCAATTTCAATGGGTTGTTGTGAAGTTTTTTGTGGAAATAATATATTCTTTTGGCTGATATATCCAAAGTACCACAAAAAAACTTCTGGCACACCTTCGATTTTTGTTCATTTTTCAAAAAGAAGTACTGAAATGAGAACTTTCTTCTGCTTTCTTCTGCTTCTGTTCTTTTCCTTTGTGAGCGTACTCTACGTGTAAATTCTTTATAATATTTGTTTTTCTGGGCATCGTTTAATGAATAAAATGCCTTTTTCCAGTCCTCTCTTTCTTGTTTTGAAAATGTTGCTGAGCAGTTGTATGCGCACTTTTCGTCACATCCAGCGTGGACCTGTTTAGCTGGAAAATGTTTCCCTTTAATATTTACATATTCTTCGCCAGCCTCTCTTTTATTTTTTCTCACATTTCTCTGCCACTTTTCAGGGCACCTTTTTCTCTTTCTTGAGATTTTTTGTTCCATGATATCAGCAGCGCCAGTAGTACTATGAGCATTACTACAAATGAATGTGGTAGAACTTTCTAGTTCTAGTGTTGAACTGCCAGGGCGAACAGTGTAGTTTTCCACTGTCGTTATAGCGCCTTTTTTGGTGTGTGTTTGTTCGCCTTCTTCTACGTAATTTGTAATGTTTTCCTTGTCTTTGCTGCAAACAATGACATTTTCTGCACAGTTATCGGTGAGTATTTCTTTGCCATCTTCAGCATTTTTGGTCTCTTTGCAGTCCACGAATAACTTTTTCTTCACTCTCTCAAGCCTGAAAAATAAAATTTCAGATTTTATTATTTAAAATAGTTAATTTATACTTTATACTAAAATAAAAATAAACTCAAAATTAATGTTGTTTAATAAAATAAAATAATTCATAAGTATTTATATTTTTGTTATATCAATCAACACAAATAATCAATCTGTTAAAATATGGAATATCTTCAATGTAAAAAAACACGGTTTTTTTTTACAGTTTTATAATAGCACCGCGTGTTACAGAAAAATCCTGTCATACTCATAATTAAGGGGGATCACAACACATCAATACAAGCAACTTTTAATATGAGGTCGACCCGAAAATCTAAAAAAAACATTGACGAAGGGCTTGAGTTGAAGGCGGTACAAAAGCACAAAAGGGGTCCATCTACAGATTGTTAGGGGTGCCTTTTACCTTTGTGCTTTTTGTTGTTTTATTATTTCTTTAATACTTTTCAGTTCTAAGTGTTTTTGAAGTAGGTGCAATGTTTTTTAAAACAATTTTACCAACCATAATTTTTTTTCTTTAAGCCTTGGGGGTTGAAACCAAGGCTTGAAGAAAAAAAAATTTAAGATTTGCATGTGGGACTCGAACCCACGACCGAGATCAACAAAGTAAAATCGGACCCTACACTCTACCACTGAGCTACCAAACCACATAATATTATCATCACATCAAACGAATATTCGATTCATTTAACAGTCAGATGTTGCCGGTCCGGAGCAGACATGTCTCTCCGCCAATCACAGCAATTCGCCCATTTGTCATACACGTGCTTATGCAAATTAAGAGTTTGATGATTTTCTAATAGATCCTAATCCTCGAACTTGACCAATATGGGATAACCTCTGAGGTCCCCCCTTTAAAAAAAATTATCGATTTCGCTTCACAATTGGCGTAGAAATCGCGTAACAAACATAAAAAAAACATTCAGTCGAATTGAGAATCTCCTCCTTTTTTTTTGAAGTCGGTAAAAAAACAGTGGTTCCATATTAATATTCTATGCCTACTAATGACCCCTATATACCCATTTATTTTGTTCACGCACAAATACCGTGTCAGGCAGGCTCCTGCAAAACAAGCTAGTGCGAGTATGACACGCATGACAAAAGTATGATTCTGAACCAGCCTGTATAACAAACACAACATAACCTAAAATAATAACACCAGAAACAAAAATCAACTTACATTTCGTTGTGTGCAGTGCTGCGGTTATATTGTTTGTTACATCTGGTCCAGGACATAATTTTCAAAGTTTATGTGATAGTTTCCACCTCGTCTTACTCCTAAAATCACTAGAATACTTAATAAAACTTGCAGCTCTTAAACCGTTACGCGTTGCAAAAGATTGTAAATACACAATATGGCTGAACACCGACATGTGACGTCATGAGCGAGTGAGCCTGTGATTGGTTGATTTGAGGATATACGGCAAACAAGCACGCGGTGAGAATTTCGATATTGGATTTAGGTTAATTTGTGGTGGTAAGCCATACAAGCACGAAGAGTAAAATTTTAGCAGTGGATATTGGTTTTTATAAATCGTCTTTTTTCGTTTATTTGTATAGTTAAATAAGTCATTCTTGATTTGGAGTATGTAGAATTTGATTCTTAAGCGTACTGCATTCAAAGGTCATTTTCACCTAAATTGGTCTGTTGACCAAACAAGTACTGAGGCGACGATATGTCTTCCATCCAAGTTCCACAGCGGAGCAAGTGTTACAAGGTCAACTTTTTATTTGGTCTAATGAGCCTTTGTTTCGGTATATTTTTGCTTCAAGTCTATATACTAAATCTTTCATTTAAGTTATTTGACTATAAATTATTATTTGATTATTGAGATGAAAGCACACAATAATTATTAGTGATACGTCATACGACTACAATTTTTTTTCATTCTAGCATTCATTTAGATAAGGCAGTACAAAAAAAAAATCCAGCGTGCGTGCGGAGTGCGGACGGGACGAATCTTTGGTTGGACCGGGCGGGACCGAACCAAATATACTCTTACTCTTATGCCGGCACTTCACTTGGCTTAGCGTATTCGTGTTTGTTGCAAAAATTTTAGTTTTATCTCGCTCTAAACACGCCATTAAAGGGAGACGAAACGGAAATTTTTGCGAAATACATGAATACGCTAAGCCAAGTGAATAGCCGGCATTATGTAAGAAGAAAATTGTTAATTGGCTGTATGGTCAAATGATCTTTGCCTGCCTATGTATGGCGAAAACAATAACAACAACCAACCAAAACTATTTAGTCTGTGGTCCGACGAGGGAGGTGCGGAGAGCGAGCGAGTGAGGTGAGGGTTGTTTGCAGATGTGACGCGAGCCTATAGCGAGCCTGCTAATAGCTTGAAGTCCGGTTATTGTGCTCGCCTGTTATCAGTCACGCTGGTCACGCTCCTAGAACCGAAGTAATACGTGGTCCGTGTGTGTTAAAGCGTTGTACCGACCGTTCCAACTCCATCAATTCCCTTGTCTGTCAAAGTTCCGGTTTTAGGACATCACCAGGTGCGTTCTGGCGGTTGGACAATTTGGCTTGTTTCCTCGTGTTTTGGTGCATACAATAAGTTGCGAGAGACGCTGAAGGCATCGGCCTTATAACAGGATAAGGTAATTCTTGTTGTATTTATCCTTCCTTTACATCATATGTTTTTCCTTCACCTTCGAGTTCGAGACACCGGTGAGTTCTAATCGCACGCTCTACCCATTCCGTATTGAAGCAGACTGTTCCTTTCCTGAATAAGTACTAGATTGATACACCGAATGAAGATCGGTCGAAATAGCCTTTCTCTGTGCCAGCTCAGTGTAGTCTCCACATTTATGGTACAACAGAGCCTTCAAACGTATCACAAGGGCAAATCTGCTGGTACGGTGATTCGCTGAGCATGGTATCGTAAGGTAATTGGCTGTGTCGAGCAATTGGTCCCGCACCACAACCACCTAAACTGGTTCTCATCTCTGCTTAATTTTTTTTGAAAATGTGTGAACTTTGCCGCTGATGCCTCAAAGCGACCGACAAGGGTGATCCGCTTAGCCCTTTGACTCCCACACGTTGAAAATAGTACTACTCCTGTCGGCTCCCGGGTATTTCAGGTTGATACATAGATATAATAAGCTAAAATTAGGGTTAAAATTTATCACTTTATCACGTACCGTGTGGGGTCGGTACTTAAAAAGAATAGTCCCACTGCATCTCTCCCCGTCGCATGTCGTAAAAGTCGACTAAGGGATCGTCAGCCTCGGCAGCTTAATGGTGCGGTCAGTTATTGGATGGATGACCGCCCGACTGTTGGAGGCTGACCGTGGTTCGGATACCACGTTAAACTGTAGGTCCCTTCCCTTCTTACCTTACTAGGTGGTAGTGTTTATCCCGGCCGGGTTGGTACCACCGCACTGAGCGAAACGTCGGTCGAAACGGCTATGTAAATAGTTCGTGTTTTCCGTCCAGTTCAGTGTAGCCGGCGCGAAATGAAGGGAAGCACTGACATGGCACCTAGTTCACCCGGTGTTATGGGCTGACATTACGGATGTTGTAGGTGATGTAGCCAACCGTGTCAAGTTTCCATAAAAAAAAAAAAAAAAAAAAACTTTGTTACTGTTATAATTTAGGTTAAGCTTAAAATCAGCAATTGCTTCTTAAATAAGCAATCATGGCTGCGCTTAACCTTGTCGGCATATTATAACATATTTAAGGTTATTATGTAAACGGTAATATTATTAGTAATGTGTTATTGTTTACATGTTGTCGATAATAAAGTTTCATTTCATTTTGTATGTCCGCCGTCTCCCAACTGCTCCGCACGGAGCAGGTATAGCATGGACGGCCTAACCTGAGGGCGCACACACACATGCATTTCTCTAATCACTCACCTCACTTCACTCCACATCCCACACTATACATACCATATTCCACGCATAGATGCAACACACCTTCACACACAGACACGCTCTATTACACACCTTCATGTTCATTACTATATATACATAGGCTGTTCCGAAAATTGTTAGTGAAATGAAAAATAGTTAGAATATGAAAAAAATTTATTTACAGCTTTTCAAAATATATCCCTCCAATCCCTATGCACTTATGCATTCGGGTGAACCAGGTTTCAAAACATTTAAAAACGTATCTTGCGGGAGGTCGAAAAATAACCACCGAAATTCTTCGACGGCCTCGTCTGCAGTGTTGAATTTTCGCCCGCGAAGCATTTTTTTTTCCGTGGGAAATTAAAAAAAATGGCATGGAGCTAAATCTGGGCTGTACGGAGGATGGGATAACTTTTGTACCCACGAAGTTGTCAAATAGTCCATGTTTCTACCGGTGTGTGAGCGGGCGCGTTATCTTGGTGAAAAAGAATGCCACGGACGCCGCTCCTTGGGCGCTCGCTATTCAACTCCCCGAAAGCTTGAGGCAGACAAACTTCGCAATACCAATCTTCAGTTCAGCCTGAATCTCCCCATGTGTAATGTGTCTATTCTCCCGCAATAGCCACTCTACCCTGATGACGTTTTCATGAGTGACTGCAGTTGATGGTCGGTCGGGTCTGGGGTCATCGTTTAGGTTCTCTCGACCACGTTTAAATTCACGAAACCAATAAGAAACTATCGCTAACGCAGGAGCAGACTCCCCAAAAGCAGCTTGCAAATTTTCGTGAGATTCCTTGAAGGTTAACCCTAGTTTATAAGCATAGAAAATCATAACACGAAAAGCTTCTCGCGAGACGTCCATTGTTGCAAATAAAATATGAGTGACGGATAACCGTTAAAAATATTTAAAAAAAGAACTACACATAGGTGGCCAATAATTTTCATCAAGGAGATTTATATTTAAATTAGCCGTCAAATCAAAATAGTTTCAGGAAAAAAATAATTGTATTTATTCTGTGGCTAACAATTTTCGGAACAGCCCACGTATACGGGTGTCCAAAGTGTGATGTGGAATATCGAAGGATCGTGATATGTATCGTGTGTAAAGTGCAGTGATGAAAGAATATTTTTTAAATCTCAATTATTTCCAATTTTCCATTTTCTAACAAAGTAAATGCATACGATAATGTGATCGCGCTCTATGCTTGTGCACGGCCGCGTAGGGCTATGCGAGGGACGCGGCGCGAGGCGCGCGGTTCGCGATCGCGAGGCGTGAGATGCGCGGGCGCGGGGCGCGCGCGGCGCTGACGAGCGAGAATCATAGATTTCGATATAAGACGTAGCATACCTACCTACTACACTGCAATAAGGCATGTAGGTGTATGTATGTATGTAGCCAGTAAAAAGTAAATGATTATCTACATACCTCAAATGATGTGAAGGTTTTCTACGTGATCTCCTTGCAGCTCGATGCATTATGACGAGACCCGGGCGATGCAGTAGCGGGTCTAGATTGCCATGTTCCCGTAAACAGTACAATGCACGCACAATCACTTCAGCCAGCACCGGCAGTCTGACGCCTGTTTGGAAATCTTTCACGATAAATGCGTTTGAAGCCCATTTCCGTTTGCTGCTCCATACGCGAGCAACATATCCACATATTCGTTATTCGTGAATGGAACTTTTAACAAGTACGTATGTTAAACACGAGCGCGAAACTTTCACTAATTCAATTTACGAATCGAATTACCAAAAATACGTCAACACGGTCGGCCGCCCTTGACATACTGACCGACTGACACACATTGATCTTCCGCGCCGCGTGACCGGCTGGACTGAAGCGCAATGTAGGTCGGTCGCATACAGGCAGCGCGGCGCGCCGCCCTCCGCGCCCGCGCCGCCCGCCGCGCCCGCGCGGCGTCCTTTGATGGCAGCGCACGATGCCGCCACCGGGCGGCATCGTGTCTCCTTTGATAGCAGCGTGCGATGCCGACACGGGGCGGCGCGGGGGCGCAACAGCGCGGTGCGGTGCGGTGCTATAGCGAACATTCGACCCGGCCGGCGCGCCCGCCGCGCCGCCCCGCCTCCTCCGCACCGCCGCGGTCTGGTCACTTAGAGCGCGCATAGATTGACTAAATTGAAAACTTTGAAAATTCATATCTCGAAAACTAGTATGGATAGGACCATTTTTCTTTTTTTTAATGTGTTTATTAGATGACACACAATAGCTCATTTCGATATTGCTGAACAGACCCTGGACACCCTGTATATATAGGTATACATTTATATATAAAATTTTTTACATATTCCTTTACAACCAATTCTGTTTTATAGTTTTTTATAGTTAACTGTGTAACTTCTACTAACTTTAACGGTTAAGTTAACCTGCAGGAACGACTAAATTAAACACAAAAGTGGATAGACATTCTACGATATATATAAGTTATAAGTACCGATTGTATTATTGCAAATATTAGTATTATTACTGCCAATTTTTTATTTTTTATTTATTTTTTTGATTTTGTTATCATTGTTCTTTGTTTTTCCATGTTTTCTTTCTTAATGTCAATCTTTAACTTCATAGGCTAGGCTTAAAACCAGTACAATGTTCAACTTTGTTATATAGGTTACATTGTAAAACTGCGCCTATACCTTTTTCAGGCATACTGGATGAACGCTATGTATTATGTACCTGTGACTAGTGTCCGACCGAAAGTGTACTTTCACTTTCGGCCGAAAGCCGTAGCCGAATTTCGGCAAAATTCTACTTTCGGCCGAAAGCCGAAAGCCGTAACCGAAAGTATGTATGGTATTTAAGTTAGTTAGTTATGCATTATTTGGGTAGAAGGATATGCAAGTGACAATAAAAGGTATTTATAATTATGGGATTTTTTTCATTTAATGCATAAAACTATATGCACAATTATTAACCTTTTGCCGTTGGAGCGGCCGATATCGGTCGCTTTATACATTATACCTTTACGAATGGAGCGGCCGATATCGGCCGCTTTCTTTTTTTTCTTTGTTTTGTTGGGTGGCCCCAACGAAATTATTTTATTCTTTTATCTCACTTAGCCGTGTGTATTTGAAAGTGACGAATTCAAATAGTAGAATAAATTTCCCTTTAGGCGACAACCATTCCCCCATAGAGAAATGTCAGATTTACCGCCCTGTCAGTGTCATCAAGACAGCGGTTATAATAGGAGGGCGTTGTACGTTGCTCTTCTGTTTTCGGGTTTGCTGAGTGTTTTTTTGTGCAGATGAACCCATAAGTGATGTTTTTTCTCTTTTTCATTATATTCCGGATGTATTGAGTGCATTTGTTTGTGCTGAGTTGATCGGAATTTTTCGTAAAAATACTAAGAAAATGCCTCCTTTTCGGTACCAATTTCGGCTGTTTTTAGAGGCTTGTTTCTCGATATAAATCCGTTTTCTGGATAAAGTGAGGTGATAGAAGTGTTATTTAGTTCCTGTAGTTGAAATAATATATGCCGTATAGTGTTTGTATACAGTACATTTACGAGAAATAAGCAATTTTTGTGACCTAGTTTTCTCCATACAAACAATACAAACCATACAAATTTCCACATACAAATTTTATTGTGAACGACACGGGGGGCTGCTGATACACAAGAAAGGTATGATTAGGTCCGTTATTTATTAGTGTTTATAATAAAAATACTATATGACCGATTGGCGGTCTAATAAATTTATAAAAAAAAAAACCTGAGAGAGGTCGCGATTTTCACATAGAACAACTTTACAAAATAATTTTGTCACCTAGAATACCTAATGTAAATAAAAAAATGCCATTTATAGCTAGAATATTTATCTGTAAATACAATCCATATGTTAGTTCATGAAGTTTTATGGAAAAATCTTCCAAAATGATTTTTTTTCGAGAGTAATGCGCCGGCGCCGATCGCGGCGCGCCACCTGGTGCAGCAGAAGGATTGTTTTGGTTAATGCTTCCAGAGGCAAAGGGTTAATACAATAAAATTATTAATAATGAAAAATCAAGCAAAACCTTTAAACACTTAAAACACTTTTCATGTTTCTTTCATCGCCTAATTAAATTAACCCTTTGGCTCTGGAAGCATTAACCAAAACAATCCTTCTGCTGCACCAGGTGGCGCGCCGCGATCGGCGCCGGCGCATTACTCTCGAAAAAAAATCATTTTGGAAGATTTTTCCATAAAACTTCATGAAATAACATATGGATTGTATTTACAGATAAATATTCTAGATATAAATGGCATTTTTTTATTTACATTACGTATTCTAGGTGACAAAATTATTTCGTAAAGTTGTTCTATGTGAAAATCGCGACCTCTCTCAGGTTTTTTTTTTTTTATAAATTTATTAGACCGCCAATCGGTCATATAGTATTTTTATTATAAACACTAATAAATAACGGACGTAATCATACCTTTCTTGTGTATCAGCAGCCCCCCGTGTCGTTCACAATAAAATTTGTATGTGGAAACTTGTATGGTTTGTATTGTTTGTATGGAGAAAACTAGGTCACAAAAATTGCTTATTTCTCGTAAATGTACTGTATACAAACACTATACGGCATATATTATTTCAAGTACAGGAACTAAATAACACTTCTATCACCTCACTTTATCCAGAAAACGGATTTATATCGAGAAACAAGCCTCTAAAAACAGCCGAAATTGGTACCGAAAAGGAGGCATTTTCTTAGTATTTTTACGAAAAATTCAGATCAACTCAGCACAAACAAATGCACTCAATACATCCGGAATATAATGAAAAAGAGAAAAAACATCACTTATGGGTTCATCTGCACAAAAAAACACTCAGCAAACCCGAAAACAGAAGAGCAACGTACAACGCCCTCCTATTATAACCGCTGTCTTGATGACACTGACAGGGCGGTAAATCTGACATTTCTCTATGGGGGAATGGTTGTCGCCTAAAGGGAAATTTATTCTACTATTTGAATTCGTCACTTTCAAATACACACGGCTAAGTGAGATAAAAGAATAAAATAATTTCGTTGGGGCCACCCAACAAAACAAAGAAAAAAAAGAAAGCGGCCGATATCGGCCGCTCCATTCGTAAAGGTATAATGTATAAAGCGACCGATATCGGCCGCTCCAACGGCAAAAGGTTAAACAAATGAAACAATCATAAAAACTGTAAAAAAACAACTTTTCATGTTCTATTAAACGCCCAATTAATTATACAGAGTGTAAACGACCGTCAAGTCAATCTTCTTATTTTCAACCTGTGTGTGCCTGCGCCGGCCGCCAATCGCGTAATCGCGTCGCGGCGTTAGCGTCGCGTCGCGTGCGCGCGGACGGTCGGTTTGTCTGTCTAACAACTTTCGGTTGGGCCGAAAGTGACCACTACTTTCGGCCGAAACCGTAAGTTTACCGAATGTGGGAAATATTGGCCGAAAGGCCGAAAGCCGAAACCGAATATTCGGTCGGACACTACCTGTGACAAAACAAAATTGTATGTCTGAAATAAATGGATATTTATTTATTTATTTATTTAATACAAATGCTTGAAATGCGCATAAACATGGCCTGAGCACTACTACACTTGCAGAATTTTATGCTCACCGTCATGCGTGAATGTATTTGTACGCCTGAGGTTAGAACGAACAACCTATATTTCTTACGCCGCCGGCTCCCATCTGTACTCGCGTGGGGTTTTGTCTAGTTTTTTCTTTAATTTGAATTGAATTGTAATTGAATTGAGCTATTTTTGTGAATTTTTCTTATTATTAGAACGAGAGAGCGGGTTATGGGTACTATGCACTTGACCCTTTTTTAGGATGTGACCGATCCAGATACGCGCGTCTAAGTCGAGTTGCCTTAGATGCCACTCACATTCACTCCATAAATTTCTTTTTTTTGTTATTTTCCTATCGTCCATTCTTCCAATATGACCGAACCACCGAAGCATTCCACAGCAATAACTGGTTTTCAATAAAAAGCAACTCTGTTAAGGAACTCTGGGCCGGTCAGTACTTGGATGGGTGACCGCTCGACCGTTGGAGGCTGACCGCGGTTCGGATTCCACGTAAAACTGTAGATCCCTTTCCTTCTTACCTTACTAGGTGGTAGGGTTCGAACCGCTCGGGCTGATACCACCCCACTGAATAAAACGTCGGTCGAAACGGCTGTGTAAATAGTTCGTGTTTTCCGTCCAGTTCAGTGTAGCCGGCACGACCGAAGGGAAGCACTGACATGGCACCTAGTTCACCCGGTGCTATGGGCTGACCTCACGGATGTTGTAGGTGATGCAGCCAACCGTGACAGTTTCCAAAAAAATAAAGAAACTTCCTGTCAAATAGAGCAGTGGAAATGTGGAACAAACTGCCCGAAGATGTCGTACAAGCACCCACCACCAATTCCTTTAAAAACAGGCTCGACAAACACCTAAAAAAAAACACTAAACTAAACTAACATCAAAATAGGTCCCTTCCCTTGCCCCTTACTAGGTGGTAGGCTCAAATTGTAGCCGACTGGGTTGGTCCCACCGTACTGGATGTAAGATGGCCGCATAGCAACCTCGGTTGTGTTCTCCTCTAGTCCAGTATAGCCAACAATTCAGGGAAGTCTCCGGTATGGCACCTACCTTCTCGGAGGTGATATTGGCTAGTCAGAGCATGTGCTTTGGCCCCTCTGACTCAGCCACCCATACCGGATTACATAAAAAAAAAAAAACAAAGCATCAGTGAACTTAGACATGAACCATTGATTTTATAGGGGGAGTCAGATGTACCGTCAGCGATGTTTTAAAGGTAACATGAAATTAGTCTTTAATTATGTCCTAAGATGGCGCCAGGAGTATCGAATTTGAATTAAATAATTATTATATTTTTAAATCTGCTAATTATAGAACGATGCTAAGTGGGAACAGCATAGTTAAATTTAAAGATTATTTTATATTAAGTAGAAATTTCAAAATAGTGTATTTTAAGGTTTTCATAATTTTTCCAATAAATATTTTCATGTTTTGTCAGTCCGTGAGCTTGGCGGATAAAATGTATAATTTCGCCGCTTCTGCATCATAGATGTCAGACCAAAGTTAAGTTGTCCTATTTGTCTATAGATGGCATGCCTATTTCTTATTATATTTTTAGTTGCCAAATACCCACCAACCAAACCTGCGTGCAATTCAAATACGCGCGTGCGGTTAGGATAAAGTGGAGATACCTTCTTTAAAATTATATTTTTTTACCTCACCACCTTTGAAAACGGAAACAAACACGATGGATTAAATATAATAATAATAATAAAAATCGTTAGCCATTTATAAGAAAATCGACCTCAACGAAATAATTTGTATGACAGCTACCCTTATTTTTTTTAATGAAAAAAAAACTAAAAAAGGTACCCCTAGATTATCATTTCAAACTACTAAATACGAATTTTGAACGAAATCGGTTGAGCAGTTTAGGCACAAGGTCGCTGGACGGACACACACACACACACACACACACACACATACATGTTTCTCAAAACCACTTTTTTGGGATCGTTGACAGATATATAGCCCAAATCTGTACTGTGTGTGGCCGGTACTTTAAAAGAATCGCCCCACTGCATCTCTCCCCGTGTATGTCGTAAAAGGCGACTAAGGGATATGACCCCCTTCTTATATTACTAGGTGGTAGGGTTTAACCCGCCCGGGTTGGTACCACCGCACTGAATGAAAGGTCGGTCCAAACGGCTATGTAAATAGTTTGTGTTTTCCGTCCAGTTCAGTGTAGTCGGCACGACCGAAGGGAAGCACTGACGTGGCACCAAGTTCACCCGGTGTTATGGGCTGACATCACGGGTGTTGTAGGTGATGTAGCCAACCGTGTCAGTTTCAATAAAAAAAAAAAAAATCAGTCGCATTCTCAACTTCGACATTTTGGACGATCACAATACTTCCTTTCTCCTTACAGTCGCTCGAAAGTAAAAAGCCACCTCCATAGTTTTTAGCCGTTGCGGCAATTTATCGATCGACGCGCGACGTTCGCTTGTTTTGGAACACGCAAATGTTTGCGTGGAGCGTGCAGGCAAGCGATACGGGTTACTGCGCGTGGAAAAAGGATGACACAATATCGATGCGATCTCTTGAGACGGTCGGTTCTGTATTCACGCGATACGCACACTACCATAATCGCGGTGTCTCGTTTTAGTAATAGTTGAAGTATGAACAAAATGTCTTTGAGTATGAAGTAGGGAGTCCAGGCACCGAATTAAAAAAAGTTGAGTCCAGGGCTATTTTTTCCATCTACGATGCTGCTGGTGGTGTTATACCAAAGAGATTAAAAGAGGGTGGGTTTAATGTATTTGTGGTAAGCTTTACAGAATATATAAGTCAATTTTTTTTTATATAAAATTGTAAAATTGTAGATTTTACCGACGACGACACGACGACGAATAAAATAAAAAAATAGTAAATCTGATTTAAATGCAAAATTGATAATAAACCAAAGACATTAAACTCACCCTTTTAATCTCTTTGTAATAAACCATCGCTTCTCTTATATTCTCTATCTTTTTCGGGAGGAAGGAAGGGATTCCTTCCTCGCCCATCTCTCACTCACCTCTCTCCCGGTCTTCTCTCCTCGATCCCGCCTTCCTCCCCTCCTTCCCCTCACCCTTCACGGACCCCCTCTTTGCCACCTTCCCTTTCGCCCATTCCCTCCCTCTCTCCCTACTTCCCTTCCTCCCCTCATGTCGCCCCTCCTTCCCATCACCCTCGCATTCCATTCCTCCCCTACTACCCCTCATCCTGTCCGCAACCCCCTCTTACCCCGCCCCTTCCCCCTTTCAACCTCTCACTCCCTCGATATCCATTCCTCCTCGTTCCCTCTACTACCTCCCTCCCCCACACCTACCCTCATTCACTAACCCTTCTTCCCTCCATACCTCTCCTCCTCTTCTTCTTTTTTTTATGGAAACTGTCATGGTTGGATACATCACCTACAACATCCGTGATGTCGGACATGTCGTGCCGGCTATACTGAACTGGACGGAAAAAAACGAAAAAACTATTTACATCAAATCTCTTTGATTTACATAGCCGTTTCGACATACGTTTTATTCAGTGCGGTGGTACCAACCCTAGTAAGGTAAGAAGGGAAGGGTGCTACAGTTTTACGTGGAATCCGAACCACGGTCAGCCTCAAATGGTCGAGCGGTCACCCATCCAAGTGTTGACCGCGCCCAGGGTTGCCTGCACCACTGAGCTACCGAGGCTGACAAACGTACCTCCCACCCACTCCCCCTTCTTTTCTCTCCCCCTTCCTCTTCCTGACCATTATTCATTATTTCTTACCAAAAGCAGTAACTATTGAGTAATCTGTGCCAAAAGCCTAGATAATAAATTTCATATCCTTACCTAGAGAAATCATGGATTCCCCATACAAAAACTTTCACCCCTATTTCACCCCTTATTTTTAGGTTTCCGTATCCCTGTACGGAAGCCTATTACTAAGCCTCCGCAGTCTGTCTGTCCGTCCGTCCGTTTGTCTGTCCGAGGGCTGTATCTCTTGAACCGTAATAGGAAGCCCGTTGAAATTTTCACAGAATATGTGTTACTATAGCGGATATAACAACAAATAAGCGGAGCTAGGTACAACCCAAGTACAACCAAAGAGTTTGTAAATTCTTTGGACCGGAGTAAAACCGCAAACAGGAAATTACAATCTTACACGTTCAACGCCACATGAAAAATCCAGTATTTCCGTTTGGGCCACGGGGCTCACCGCTCACCGGTGAGCCTTTCCTTACTGAACCATTCAGGGCATGGGGGTCACCGGTGAGCCGCGTGAGAGGGCCTACGTAAACGCTTCCTACAAGCCACAGAGCGCAGCTACAAAGCCAATATGGAAGTGAGCCGCATGGCCTTGTAGTCGAAGCGGACGGCGTGGTTTTCAAATCCAATAGAAACTTGTAGTTTTTTATTAAGTTAATTGTAACGATGCTAGGGCTGCTCTTAACGATAAGGTAGAAAATAATATTTGTATTAATAGAATTAATAAAACCAGAAAATAATAAGAAAATATTCGTCAAAATAAAAATGAACATAAAATTTTCTTCATTGCCAAATAAGAAGACATTATTTATTACGAAAATAATTTATGAAATTGAACAAAACAAAATATTTATGAAATTGAACAAAACAAAATATTTATAAAATTGAACAATCACAACATTATGACACTTCATTATTTAAAATAATCAATCATCTTAACCCCAAAGGGTTTAACCATAAACAATAAAGAATTATCCGTGAGTCATGTTAAAACAAGGCAAACAAAGGAATGGTTTAGTTGGGCTGCTTTGGCAATAAGTGGATACTTTTTTCGACTTGGTTTTAGCCTGTTTGCTACCCATTATTGGTACGTTCTTTGCATAACATTGGTGACATGTTCTTCTCACTTTTCTGGCCAATCCCTCTTTCCTTTCCAGAGTGTGTTTCATTCTCTTCCGTCTTTCTATATGCATTTCATAGTCGCTATCCTCACTCTCCGACAAAAGAATTCGACAGCATCTTCTTTTCGTTGGTTGAACTACGTCTTCATAGAATCTATTCCGAAACTACGGTTCAGAAGATCTATCTCGATGTTTTCTAACTGCGTTAGCGCTTCTTGTGTTAACTCGAAATCTTCAAAATAATCATTTTTGGCGAGAAAAGCGTAAAACATCCTCAATTGTCGACGCAGCCGGACCGGGATTGATCGCTGCGTCCGCGGCGTGTGCGCAACGGGTGGGCCGCGGCGTGACCCCGCGGCCCCAGCCAACAGAAAAATACAAATCCTTCATATGAGGCCACACGATCCACCCGTGAGCCTTCTGCTATATCTCGAAAATTAGACGGTAAAAGTCGCAAATTTTTATTTTCCTTACAAATTACCGCATTTTATAAACTTTGTGATGAAAATCTCAAGTTGATGAAAATTACGGATATAATGAGTTTGGCTTGGCCCGAACCGAAAAGTACGCTAGGCCCACCGGTGGGTCGTATGGCGTTCAACGTGTTAATTGTGGGCTGATTTTGAAAATTCTTTTTTTGTTTGGTAGGTCATACTTCAGAGGTGCTCCCATTGAAATTTTATTGAAATTGATTGAGCGGTTTATGAAAAAGCAACAAAATACTATTGGTGTGTGGTTACCTTCAGCAAAACTTTTGTGATGTGGACTTTTTCAGCAATTTGCAGTTTGACACATGGCGAATAATTCTGTACCACTTCAACCGATTTCGATTATTCGATTTCGATTATTGTTTTTTATGTAATATTGTTTTAAAAATATAAAACCGACTTAAAAAAAAATAAACTAGAACTAAAAAGTATTAAATAGGTAGAATAGGTACCTAATATTTTGAAATTTTCTCTGTCATTGTATTGAAATACATGAATCGATATTGTCATTCATATTCGGACCCTTGTTTCATGAATATTCTAAATTTGAAATCTTTTCCGACCGGCCAGATGCGTTTAATATATTATAATACGAGTACGAGTACCATCGAGCTGGTCTGATGATGGAGACGGAAGGTGGCCATAGGAACTCCTAAACTACACATGATAAACCCATCGTGTTTGGGCTCGTTGAATTTGTCATCACGAGCAATTTACTTTAGACCTAGGAGATTCTCAATTCGACGGTATGTTTTCTTTTTTTGGATGTTTGTTACGCGATTACTCCGTCAATTATTGTGGGCCGATTTTGAAAATTCTTTTTTTTTGTTTGAAAGGGGATAACCATGACGTGGTTCCATTTTAATTTGGTCGAGATCAGATTGGAAAGCGAGGCGGAATCGCGAGGCCGAAGGTCGAGCGATTCCGCCGAGTACATTAATAGCAAAAAATTCCAAAAAAAACTGTGAAATAAAAAACTATTTAAAAAAATATATAAAAACCGCCTTCAAAAATGTATGAAATAAAAAAAATCGAACCCTAGAGTTGAAGGCGGTGCTAAAGCAAGCAAAAATGATACATGAAAGAAAACATGCGTGGATGATATCCTTTGTGATTTGTGTAGCCTTCTTTAGCACCGCCTTCAACTCTTGGGTTCGATTTTTTTAATTTCATAAATTTTTTAAGGCAGTTTTCATATTTTTTTTTTACATACAATGCTGACATTATTAGAATGAAGAGTGACGAGTATTTGTTTAACTGTTCAACTAAATAAATACGTTCTATCCACAGAGCACGGAATACCGCGCGCGCGCGCGCGGGGGTATTCCGTGCTCTGTGTGGATCTATCTATTAAAAGCGCACAAACAGGAAATTACAATCATAATAATATTTTGTTCCGTATACCAAATAATTTTCAAAACATTTTTTTATTTTATTTAATTTGATAAGAAGTGTTAGTTTAATTGTAAATTGTCATAATTTTATTATTCAAATATAATTAAAAATTTTGGAATTTACATAAATAATGTTCTTTATAAATATAAATGAAAGCGCCATCTTTTGTCTAGTAGCAGTAATTCTACAGCCTAGTGACAATTAAAGGTACCTAGATACATGTTGTATTTCAACTAGATAGCGCCCTTAGTATAGAAGTATTAACAAACATTAACGCCACCTGTTTGTTTTACGACAACATCAAGAAAAATTATTAACGCCCTCTGTTGGTTTTACGATTTACAACGTTACCAAATTTGTTATATGGAGTGGTCTATCTGTCCCGACAGGGTTATAAAATCAATGACATGAACACACCAGCTTAGGCTGTTCGTTCATCAAATAAATCAGTCAGTCAGTCAGTCAGTCAGCGTGTAAGCGTCCACTGCTGGACATACACCTCTCCAATTTTCCTCCAGTCCTCCCGGCCTTCAGCGATACGGAACCACTGATTTCCGCCGGCGTACTTGATGTCGTCGTCCCACCTGGCGGGTGGTCTTCCCACACTCCGTTTTCCTGTCCACGGCCGCCAGTGTAGGACACGGTTACTCCAACGGTCATCGTCTCTTCGGCTAACGTGCCCAGCCCACTGCCACTTGAGCTTAGCCACCCGGTGTCCAATATCGACTACTTTGGATCAAATAAATAAATAAATGAATATGTGATTGCAGAGCGCAGCAGCAGCGGCGGCCCGCGCGTTGCCGTCATCATGTCAGACACATCGGACCTGGACCGGCAGATCGAGCAGCTCAAGCGCTGCGAGATCATCATGGAGGGCGAGGTGAAGGCGCTCTGCGCGAAGGCCAGAGAGATCCTCGTCGAGGAGAGCAACGTTCAGCGCGTCGACTCTCCCGTCACGGTAGGCGATATTGTCATCGGCTAACTACCGCAGGAGGTCATAAGTGCTAAAAGTGTGGACGGATTTAAAAATCAGTTAAACACCTAAAAGTAAAAAAAAAACAATTTTACTAATAGAATGTAAATACTTAATTAGTACTTGTTTACGTTGTTATCGGTATGTTACTTAGTAGACCGGATTGTGAGAAACGGATTCAAGACTGGTTTCTTTGCTGTAGAAGTCGGAGCAAGAGGACTACCAGCGAAGTCGCTCTACGGTCTCTTCAAGAATCTAGGGCTGCCAAGGTAGACGCTAAGCTCATACATGGAGAGAGCTTCGAAAATGTCACTGGAAGCATCCTACAGAATATGGATAGGTAGAGAGAGGGAGGTCGAGAGCGGGACTGGTGTTTCCCCGCGTCCTAGTCAACGCAGACTAGCTGACGAGGGCTTGAAGCGAGCCGAAACGTGAAGCATGCGCGGGAAATTTAGAGTGGCCACTCGCTAGTCCCGGCCTCGATTAACACCCTCCTCTACTACCGATGGGCCCGGATATGTTCGGTGAAGCCATCGCAAGCTTAGTTCCACACCTTCCTTCTTCCATGGAACTATAAGTTCAGCAAGTTCTAACCACATGCTTTGTCACTTTTGAGAATATGAGTATGTCCAGTCCAGTGGCGCAGATTTCTGAAGGTGTTTGACTTTGAATAACGTAAACGGACTCTCTCGTTAGCGGCGTGCGGAGTACTGGCGGGGCGGGGGAGCGCTACGCGCCGCGCCTGGCTAAACTCCTTCCCCCGCCTATACCGCGCACCGGATGTCGGTGAATTATACATGTGTGTGTAGCTAATTAAATACACTACAAGAGGGTTACATGCAGAACACGTTCCACGAGCGGGATTTTATAATAAACAATATGAAAGTCAGTCACGTACGGCGTGCCTGATCCGCGTCCTGACACGACAGCGTCGTGCCATATAACATACGTGATTAAAAGTGTTAAAAGTGTTAAACAAGCCCCCTTTAAGGTAAAGAATCAATCTAAATCAATAGAAATGTTAGGGATCGGACCTCCTGCGCATTTTTTTTTATCCCTAACTTAGGGAACCGACCGTTGACGGGTTAAACAAGAACAAAGCAATCAATAAATATTCCGAAATGTTGATATTGCAAACATGCTTCGTTGCGTCTGTTCGTACGATTAACACTTTGTAAGGGTGCTGGTTCTTTTAATGATTACGAACACAAAATTATAGTAAACAAATTAATATATTGTAAGAAAGGATCTAAAATTTAAAGTCGCTCAGCGAGCTATGGAAAGAGCCATGCTCGGCATTTCTTTGACCGATAAAATCCGTAACGACGTGATACGTCAAAGAACTAAGGTAGTCGACATTGCTAAGAAAATAAGCAAGCTGAAGTGGCAGTGGGCTGGGCATATCTGTCGTAGACCCGGCAACCGATGGGGTAGACGGATACTCGAATGGAGGCCACGTACAAGCAAACGTAGCGTGGGACGCCCACCGGCTAGGTGGACAGATGACCTAAACAAGATAGCCGGGAGTGGATGGATGAGAAGAGCGGAAGACCGCGTGTGGTGGCGTGCCTTGAGGAGAGGCCTATGTCCAGCAGTGGATCGATACAGGCTGATGATGATGATGAAGAAAGGATCAAAATGATTACATACGTAAAACACACGTCCATCTTCCTTCAATACATAGTTGCAAGAGATAGAAAATATATGTGCCTTCCGCCTTGCCATAGAGCTCATAGAGAGCCTATAGACTCTTTAATGGGGTCCTTTCCTTTCCATTATTAAGTACAATAATTAAATATTATGTTTACTGTCGTTACCAGCGTCTTTAGGTCAGCGGTTTGTGCACGGGTGAGGCGAGAGTGAAAGTGGTCCCTCATCGCTTGTGTCTGTTAAACGGCAGGTGTGCGGCGACATCCACGGCCAGTTCTACGACCTAAAGGAGCTGTTCAAAGTGGGTGGGGACGTCCCCGGCACCAACTACCTGTTCATGGGGGACTTCGTGGACCGCGGCTTCTACTCAGTCGAGACTTTCCTCCTGCTGCTCGCTTTAAAGGTACACTTCGGAAGATCGCAATAGTTCTAGGTCTTCAATAACGTACCGTGTGGGGCCGCGGCCGGTACTTTAAAAGAATAGCCCCACTGCATCTCTCCCCGTGTATGTCTTAAAAGGCGACTAAGGGATATGACTCCCTTCTTATATTACTAGGTGGTAGGGTTTAACCCGCCCGGGTTGGTACCACAGCACTGAATGAAAGGTCGGTCGAAACGGCTATGTAAATAGCTTGTGTTTTCCGGCCAGTTCAGTGTAGCCGGCACGACCGAAGGGAAGCACTGACGTGGCACCGAGTTCACCCGGTGTTATGGGCTGACATCACGGATGTTGTAGGTGATGTAGCCAACCGTGTCAGTTTCCAGAAATTTAGTTATGCGATAACGATATTTGGTGGTTTGTGGCAGAAACCAGTAGTATTTCGCTTCATAACTTTATACAATTTCTTAGTAAAAATGTTTTCACTTTGTCATGAATTGCTGCATCTGTCACAACACAAATCAGCACATTTATGCGTGTCTAGGCAGTGGCAAACATTTTTCTAAAGTAGACTAAGTGTACATTGAAAAAATTTCCAGTGAAGTTTCTTGTCAGTTCTTCTTCGCTGTGATAATCGAACTGGCGGAATGTTACGATGTAAATATGACAAATCTGAGCGCAGTGTACTGCCAATAGATGCTAAATAAACAATAAACAATTCTGTAAAATTGCACTGTAGACATGGTGCACAAGTCGCATCGCTACTAACCCAGTGACCTACATACCCATTCCAGTGACCCCAATTCTCTGTCACCTGTCGAGAATTCTGTATAACAGCATGACATCGCATTCTTAAAGATTGAGAGTAGTACGGTTGGAAATGATCAGAATCGAACCAAGTCGTAGCCGAATTTGCTTTAAGTAAACTTTTTTATTTATTTTAGACAGGCAGCCTAGGCTGATACGTCTAAATCCAGTTAAAATTTGTTGTTTTTCGTCATTATCTTAGATTTTTTTTTTTTTTTTATGGAAACTGACACGGTTGGCTACATCACCTACAACATCCGTGATGTCAGCCCATAACACCGGGTGAACTTGGTGCCACGTCAGTGCTTCCCTTCGGTCGTGCCGGCTACACTGAACTGGACGGAAAACACAAACTATTTATATAGCCGTTTCGACCGACCTTTCATTCAGTGCGGTGGTATCAACCCGGGCGGGTTAAACCCTACCACCTAGTAATATAAGAAGGGAGTCATATCCCTTAGATTTTTTCATTATTATTTAATTTTTTTTATTATCGTTCTTGAGCACTCTTTTTGAGATTACAGTTAAGCGCCGATTATTCGAACGTCGGTCATCCGAATGACCGCTTATCCGAATCGCCTAAAAACTGAGTAAGCGGCGCGGCGCGTGCGTCGCTCCACTCCGTAGCAACAGTGCGAGAATGAAGACAAAAAATCAAATGATATTTCTGATTTCACAAATTCAAATCTTATTTAAAGACCTCGGTTGCTCTGAATGTGATGAGCATGCAGTAGAAGAATGGCTGGCTGTCATAGTGTGTTCATAGATCCATAGAGGTCTTATCCGGGGAGGAGATTATCCGAAAAAATCGATTTTCCGAACACCCATGTCCCCCAATTAGTTTGGATAATCGGCGCTCTACTGTATGTATTATTTGTTAGATATTTATCTAGTCTATTTTTGAATTGGTGTTGGTAGTAAGTGCGCCTATTACTTCCTCTGGAAGTTGGTTCCAGTCTGATATCAAACAGAGGTCCGGCACTCTGTTTGTTATGAAATGTTTGCGAGTATTGCTGTTAACTTTCATTATAAAATATGTTTGCCCGGTGCAGGTCCGCTACCCAGACCGCATCACGCTGATCCGAGGCAACCACGAGTCGCGACAGATCACGCAGGTGTACGGCTTCTATGATGAGTGCCTCCGCAAATACGGCTCCATCACCGTTTGGAGGTTAGCGCACTTCTCTTCTCTTCTCTCCTCTCATGGTTTCCAACGAAAATGGTACAGAGGAACGGTTTGAGATTTTATTGCCCATCTGTTCATCTTCCTTCTGTCTGCCCTGAGTAGCTAAAAAAGTGAAAATAAAAAAAAATAAGGTGTTGCGACGCCCATGGACATTCGGTCGCATGCGGGGGCTGTGAATGCCATGCTGGCCTGGCAGGTGCCCATTCACGCCTCTCTTAAAGGACCCGGGACTATACTTGGGGGGAAATATGTGGGCAGGGAGAGCGTTCCAGAGTTTACCAGTTCTGTGGAGGAAGGATCTGCACATTATTCTATCGACTGGTATTAGTTGATGTTGGTTAGGTTAGGTTAGCAAACGGTGGTTACCAAACTTCTTTTTTTCCCATTGTCGAATTCAGAACTTTCCAGAACGCACCTGACTTTACCCGTGGGGTGGCCATAAAACTTGACTTTTTTTTAAATGGAAAACACGACATTTGTCTCCGTTTCACTTACGAGTAGGTGACTTACGATGCCCATGGACATTCTGTGATGCACGGGGATTGCGAATGCCATGCCGGCCTGACTTTTTTTGATCTATTTGTGCTATAACAACTTGATGTGCTCTCCTCCCGCACCAGATACTGCACCGAGATATTCGACTACCTGTCGCTGTCGGCGATAATAGACGGGCGGATATTCTGCGTGCACGGCGGTCTGAGCCCGTCGATACAGACGCTCGACCAGATACGCACCATCGACCGCAAGCAGGAGGTGCCACACGACGGCCCCATGTGCGACCTGCTGTGGAGCGACCCCGAGGGTGAGACAGCGAGTTCACTGACCACTAAATAAAATCAAATGATATGAAAGTTTTTTTTTTATGGAAACTGACACGGTTGGCTACATCACCCACAACATCCGTGATGTCAGCCCATAACACCGGGTGAACTTGGTGCCATGCCAGTGCTTCCCTGCGGTCGTGCCGGCTACACTGAACTGGACTGAACACAAAGTATTTACATAGCCGTTTCGACCGACCTTTCATTCAGTGCGGTGTTACCAACCCGGGCCGGTTAAACCCTACCACCCAGTGATATAAGAAGGGAGTCATATCCCTTAGTCGCCTTTTACTACATACACGGGGAGAGATCCAGTGGGGATATTCTTTTAAAGTACCGGCCCCACACGGTACATACGTACGGCAAGTACATATTTACAAATTGTATAGTTTGCGAGCGGTAATATGGGTTAACTATTTGTAATCTGTCAGCCTAGGTAAGCATACCTAGGCGCGGTCAGTACTTGCATGGGTGACCGCTCGACCGTTGGAGGCTGATCGTGGTTCGGATTCCACGTAAAACTGTAGGTCCCTTCCTTTCTTACTACATGGTAGGGGTTAACCCACCTGGGTTGGTACCACCGCACTGAATGAAAGTTCGGTTGTAACGGCTATGTAAATAGTTAGATAGATAGAAAATGCTTTATAGCTCCAGTAAACATTAAACAGTAACAAGTACATTAGAAAATTTACATAAGGTGCAAAGGCGGACTTATCCCTTCAGAGATTTCTTACAGTCAGCCTTTGGATGTTTGAGATTTGATAATATAGTGGAATGTAAGTAGGTACTAAGAAAAGAGTTGAGCGTGAGAATTCACAATAAAATAATAATAAGAATACTTATTAACTTAATATAGTTCGTGTTTTCCGTCCAGTTCAGTGTAGCCGTCCATCCAGTTCATCCCGGTGATGTAGCGAACCGTGTCAGTTTCCATAAAAAAATTTGTTGTCTGTAAAGTCGGTTTACGGACGATAGTTTTACGTGATAACGTCATAAAGTGGTAAGACTACGCATGTCGTTTTTGTTACGTTTGTATTTCCGAAAATAATTCTTAGGTGGTTATAAAAAAACTAAACACCCTAAAAAAATTTAAACACTGTAACATTGCTTAAAAAAGAAAAAAAAAACAAAACAAATTTTGAGGGATTCGCACCCATGGGCAAAAAATACAAATCCTACACTCTTACCACTGAGCCACGAAATCACATAAACGCCCAAACGAATATCGGATTCCCTTGGTTCGCTTTCGGCTTGGGCCGATTGTGCCTCTCTATCGCTTGTTATGCGCTCTCGCTTGCACACACAGGCTCAGATGGAACGTGACGTGATATTCGTGCGTGCAGCCGGTGTTGATCAATTTATAAGACGTGACGTTATCACGTCAAAAAATGTATTTCATTATCATTAACTTTGTATCGTCACCTCTGTCTTCAGACACGCAAGGTTGGGGCGTGTCGCCTCGCGGCGCCGGCTATCTGTTCGGCTCGGACGTCGTCGCGCAGTTCAACGTGTCGAACGACATAGACATGATCTGCCGGGCGCACCAGCTCGTCATGGAGGGCTACAAGTGGCACTTCAACGAGACAGTGCTCACTGTGTGGTCGGCGCCTAACTACTGCTACAGGTGTCTTTTATTTATTTTTATTTTTTAAGGGTTACGTATCCATACTGTCTACAAAATAGTACTAAAACCAATATGGACGTATGGTATCTAGCTGTGGGGTACTGCTAGTACATCCAATGTGGAAATTCTGCAGCAGTACCAGAATAAATACCTGCGGTGTATCAGCAGTGCACCTTGGTTCGCCAGGCACGAGGAGATTCACGAGTACCTTGAGGTGCCGACCATCAAAGAGGAAATAGAGAAAAGAGCACTATCATAATAAAAGTCGTCTCCAGAGTCATGGCAACTGCCTGGCATTGGATTTGTTGGAAACTGCAAATCAGGTTTTGCGGTTGAAACGCATAAAACCAATCATTGCTACATAAAGTGATGAAATGATTATGATGTTGCATGCTAATGAGTGTGCAGCATCCCTCGGACATAAAACATACCAGACATCTGATAAAGGCCACTATGCCTGCAGATAGAACACGAAGAAAGAAAAAAAAAACCTGTCCATACGGGATAAGGACCATACAATACCCTGCGAAGATTCTTGCCGATTATTCTTTGTCGGTGTTACCGAACCAGATGGAACATATTGTCTTTCATCAAGTGCTGTCTTACTGCCATAAGAATGCTCAATAAACAATAAACAAGATGCCGTGCTAAAGGACGACAGGATAGCCACCTCTCACCTTGGCACGGTCCTCACACTGAGTCATGCAGCAGGTGGGTCTTTGTGCCTCGGTTGCTGCTTGATAGTTATCTTGTCCGAATACTTTGCGAAAAGTTGTGGTCGGTGTTGCGCTGTAATTTACCGGTCTATCCATAATATATACCAATATACCGTGGAATATTTGCAGCACAACACCCATTACTGTGCTCATCCCGATTGCCAGGATACTATTATTTTCCATCGGTTGTAGGTGATGTAACCATACAGTTGTAGGTGATGTAGCCAATCGTCAGTTTAAAAAAAAACATTCTGCTGAAATTCGGGATTCCAAAATTGTACGAAAATGTTCCTGATACAATAAAATCAATAAATAGTGACAATGTGTTGCAGAGTCAGCTGAAAATATTTCTCTTAGACAATCCATTTTATAAGTTAAGTGAATTTTTTTCATACTGTAAATAAAAATTCTGCTGACTTTGATAATTCAAATTGTTTATATGCATAAACACAAATTTTATTAATAACTTGACTGAACCCTATGTTCTTTGTTTTGTATTTTATTATCTTTTTTAATGAGTATATTTTTGACTTAGTATTTTTAATTTTATGCTTAGATATAGTATGTTATATTTAACATAATGAAAACTTAGTATGTAAGTTATATTTAAAAAAAGCTCTGTAAGGTTTCTTACCCGGTTCTTCCTTATAGATTGCACTACTGAACGGGACATCATAAAAAATGATGACGAACCATACTGAATATGCATATGTCTCAATGAAATATTGTTATTGTTGTGTGTTCTTTATGGCGAAATAAATATCTGAATCTGAATCTGAATCCGACTCTCTTAATTAGGACCTCCCTGAGTTTTTAGGAGTTCGGATTAGCGTGGCTCTACTCTACTATACTATTATTTAAAAAAGTACCGTGTGGGGCCGGTACTTAAAAAGAATATCCCCACTGCATCTCTCCCCATGCATGTCGTAAAAGGCGACTAAGGGATACTGACAAGACGCCGTGCTAAAGGGCGACAGGATCGCCACCTCTCACCTTAGCACGGTACTTCCACCAGGTGGGTCTTTGTGCCTTACGTGCTGCTTGATCGATTTAATCTTGTTCGAATACTTTGCGAAACGTGGCGGTCGGTGTTGTGCTGTAATTGACCAGAGTTCTTGCAGCACAGCACCGATTACTCTGCTTACCCCGATTGTCAGGATTCAGCGTGTGTGATATGATATGATGAATAAAAACAATAACCAAATATTGGTGTTAAAAAGTGTTTAATTCATAATTAAAAAAAATAATTGCATCTGCAGATGCGGCAACGTGGCGGCCATATTGGAACTGAACGAGAACCTGCAGCGCGACTTCACGATATTCGAGGCGGCGCCTCAAGAGGCGCGCGGCGTACCCTCCAAGAAACCACAGGCCGACTATTTCTTATAATACATCCGTCGCGCGATGCGTACTTACGCCGGGTGACGTGAACTGTGCGACGCTTAGCGCAACGGTTGCTGTAACCCGATGTCACTGTAGAAAAGTTCTTTCATGCAACACTCTTTCTCCTAAGGATTCCAAAAGGCCAAAATGTTCTATAGTGTTTTGTTGCTGTAACGGTAGAGAGCGTTCCAACTAAATCTTCCCTTCGCCGTTATGTTGGCTCCACTGCCAGTGTCACTGTCAGTGCTTAAATTCCTGTTGCCAGATTGTGAAGATTATATTACCTAATAATGTAATAGGTATTTACCGTATAATAAATACGGTAAATACTGATAATTACGTGTAAATCTGTACACATAGCGACCCTCAACGCTGTTTTGACAGATAGACAGTGGAGCCAACATAACGGCGAAGGGAAGATTTATATGGAACGCTCTCTAGCAGTTAAAGTATGTTAGATTTGTCTACTGTTGCAGTATACTTAGTTACAGATACAGTTGCCTCAAATATTTAATTATAAACAAAAATGTCGCATCTTAATTAGTTGCTGCTACCAAATATGGTGTGCATTTAATTATAACTACTCACTGCGGTAGATACATTTTTGGTATCATACAGATGTTCTATCTCACGAAGTCCGTTCGGCTCTGGTTGTAGTAGTGACGTGTACTGATGAGCGCGCTTGTGTGTGTTGTGTGCGTGGACCGTGTCGCGATCGTGAAGCCGCGTACAGACCTAGCGAGCGAGAGCGCGCGAAGGCCAACAAGCGAGAGCGCGCGAACAGGTCTGGACGGTACAGCGACGCTAAGCGAATGCGAAGGCGCGCACTCGATTGCGTTCGGTGGCGTTCGGTCGTGCTCCGGATACAGCCGTTCGGCCGTCAGTGTGGCCGTAACAGCGATAGCAAACGATGGCGAGCGAGGGTTCGCATGCCATCGGCGATGGGCATTCGCTGGGCCTCGCTGGCTCTCGCTCGCTAGGTCTGTACGCGGCTTGACTGAGCGCTCTCGAGGTTACGCACACTAAAACAATATGCATGTGCACGCCTGACTACATTCATAGCCAAACGGACTTCGTGAGATAGAATATCTTTACTATATATTATACAAAATTATGTTTTTTATATGCGAACAGTTGCAGTGACCGTTACAGCAACCGATGAATTGCACAGTGCTAGTTAGTACCTCACTTGGACGAATGATCTTGAAGACCAGCTTAACTGACACTTAGTCAATGCCAAACGTGTCGCGACATATTAGTAGTTCTGCATGTAATAAAAAAAAAATCTTAGGGTTTTTTTTTACAAAAATATGTTGGTGGTTTCATGATAGGGTTTCGTGACTTCAGGGTTCGAAAGAGTCCATATTTGAAGATTAAAAGCTCTAAAACTTTTTCTCAGATTTGGGTATTTTATAGTACTTTTTGCTGCGCGAACGTTGCATGCCGGCATTCACGTGTAGCATACATCACGCCGACATGTTGCGGGCGATGTCTCTGCAACAACTGACTGGTGTGCACAGACGATAGATTCCGCATGTTCCAAGATGTTCCCCGTAACAATACTCTAAGTGGCGGGTGGCTGAGTGGTTTGGGCATCGGCTTCTCATGCGAAAGGTCCGAGGTTCGAATCCGGTCGGCGTTTTTTCTGACCAAAAAATTTACGTGCATACCTACACCTGCTGCTTCACCGTTCGGGACCGGTGTAAAACTGTAGGTCCCTTCCCTTGCCCCTTACTAGATGGTAGGCTCCAATTGTAGCCGACTGGGTTGATACCACCGTACTGGATGTAATATGGCCGCATAGCAGCCTCCGCTGTGTTCTCCTCTAGGCCAGTATAGCTAGCAATGCAGGAAAGTCTCCGGTATCGCACCTACCTTCGCGGAGGTGATATTGGCTGGTCGGAGCATGTGCTTTGGCCCCTCCGACTCAGCCACCCATACCAGATTACATAAAAAAAAACGAATCGGAAGCTTTATGTCAATGATGATTTCAGAAAATTTTACACTGATCTAACGATGTTTATAATCAAGGACATTGTTCTATATGTTTATGCCTGTTGAAATTAATCTTATACACTATAACGGAATCGTGGTGGCTCAGAGAAAAATTGACGTAAGTGTATTCAAGCAGGTCTTCAAGTCGACAAAGCCCATAGTATTTTAAATAGCGAGGTATGTTCAGGCGATAGTTCAGAGTCAATCATGCCGCAGATTAATTCCAAATTACCGCCTGAACATACTTTTGGTGGTGTGTTCCGTTAAAGATGGTGTTCAAACCTAAAAAAAAAGTGTTGATAAAAAAAACCAAGTGGATTAAGTACAATTTTGTATGTATGGCTCTTCGCCATTTTGAGACGTTGGAAGTTTTCGGTAGATTTAATTTTTTTATTTTATTTTATTTTATAGCCACTAAAGTAGGAAATGATAATAGAATTCTTTTTATATTATCATAGTCAGGCCAAATATAACATGCCCTACATTATAGACGTTACTTGCTGTCACGCGGGTCTTATTATTACAGTGAACAAGTGTACCTTGCTGGTTGGTTATTACCACAGATCAAAGAAACGGTGGCTAGATAGGGAATCAGGAATCTACCGTGTCTCTGCATTATGCGTAGTGTCACCCGCAGAGGTTTACCACCGCTTACGCTGGCAGACGATTACGACATCTCTGAACTCTCTCATTGGCTGTAGATGTCGACGTATGATCGTTATTGTCCTCACAACCATTTTGTTTTTTGCTAAATACCGAAAACGCTTGATTGTCGGAACAAATAAATTAAGGTAAGTTTAAAGAAACCTTTTTTTTTTATCAACTGAAAAGGTGAGATGGCCTGGGCGGTCATTGAATTGTTTTTTTTTTTTTATAATTACGAAGTTGAATTGATGTATGTAGTATAGATAGTATAGGGGGTGTTGCAGTAGTCACTACATTTACTTTGGCAGCAGATTCGCGGGATCAATTCGATCAAAAAAGTGTACGAGCATTTTCGTGAATTCAGTCCGAATAAAAAAAGTGGTCGGGTGAGTCAGACTCGCACAAATTATGCTTCCGTACTAAACCAAAATATGTAGGGAGGTGGGGTCACACGGTTATTTTTGCACATTTTTAGCTATATCATTAAGACCACTAAACTTAAAATTATAAAAAAAAATTTGTAGAATCCTTACAGTTAGCTCTTTCAAATAGACAACATTGTAAATTAAAAAAAAATTGTAATTTGAAAACTAGACACTTTAAAAAAATCTCTATTTGAATTGGACTGTAGCCGCCTTGCGATTATGCCAGCCAGAATTGTTTAATAGGAACTATGTATGTATTGAACAGTAATTCTCCAAACCATCGCTAGCCTCTGAGGGTATTTGTAGTCAGTATTTTGCATTCTTCCATCAGGGGTTCACCTATAATGCCCTGTGGATCGCAAAAACTAGACACTTCGATATATAAGGTCTTTCATTAGTAGGTAACTTTACGCTAAGGGGTGTATGTGTATCAGATACTGATCACGTTCCCATATCCATAATTTTTTTTTACAATATAAAAAACCTACCCATGCTATGAAATAATTGTTCCATTATTACAGTAGGATGGGTAGGTATTTCATATCCAAAAAAAATAAATTGGTATGGGGAACGTGATCAGATCAGTAGGGAAGGTGTGGATCTAAGCTTACGATGGCTTCACCGAACATATCCGGGCCCATCGGCAGTAGAGGAGGGTATTAATCGAGGCCGGGACTAGCGAGTGGCCACTCTAAATTTCCCGCGCATGCTTCACGTTTCGGCTCGCTTCAAGCCCTCGTCAGCTAGTCTGCGTTGACTAGGACGCGGGGAAACACCAGTCCCGCTCTCGACCTCCCTCTCTCTACCTATCCATATTCTGTAGGATGCTTCCAGTGACGTTTTCGAAGCTCTCTCCATATATGAGCTTAGCGTCGATCTTGGGAGCCCTAGATTCTTGAAGAGACTGTAGAGCGACTTCGCTGGTAGTCCTCTTGCTCCGACTTCCACAGCGAAGAGATCAGTCTTGAATCCGTTTCTCACAATCCGGTCTACTAAGTTGCAGTACTTGTTAAGTTTGATGTTGTGGTCCTTCGGTATGTTACTTTCCCATGGAACTGTAAGTTCAACAAGTACTACATGCTTTGTCGCTTTTGAGAATATGAGTATATCCGGTCTTAATGCTGTGGTACAGATTTCCGAAGATACACATACACCTCTTAGCGTAAAGTTACCTACGAATGAAAACTTTCAATAATTTTTTTTTTTTAGAAAGCTACGAGGAACATTCTGTTGAAATTAATGTATTGACTGCTGCAACACGCCGTTTAGTTAGCAGTAAATAATTTTAGGTATGTCATGATTTGTCCCGTTTCTATTTATTATAGGAATTTATTTTTGTGAAAGTACCGGGATCGCATGAGTGACGAAGGTCCCTATCGACTGAGTTGTGATCTTAATCATTTTTGGTTGGGTGACCGGACCCTATTGTGGGTGTATTAATTTATGCATACATACATAACGTTAAACCTGTTTCCCAATGGGGTAGGCAGTGAAGCCACTGATGCACTCGGGCCCGATGCGTCTAGCAGAATTATCCTCTGACTATGATTCCGGTAATCTTAGAGTGACATTCATAGTCGCAACGAGCGTGCTTAGTTCGTCTCTGAGTTCAAACTTTGACGTTTACCACTCTCATAGACAAGCCGTGCGCGCGCTAAGCATCCGCCTTTGAGTTTGAAAACTAAGCCAAGTCCAAGTCAAGTCTTACGACAACTTTGGCCTCGAAAGTGAACTTACGAGTTTTCTGTCTCTTTCATTTTAGAACAAATGACGGAATAGCGCAGAATAGAATACACAGATCATTGACACACTGGCTGTCCTGTCATCTCACAACAGGTTATTATTTTTTTTTAAATAGTAGCAACCAAACGAATAGGAAATTCGTTTAAGCATGCGTGAGTGTGACAGTCAACTTTGATGAAATGGGGGATCTCTACGAAAAACACCCTATATTTCAGTATGAGCAATGGTGCGAATCCCACCAGAAAAAGAAAAAAGTGACGTTTAACTTGGACTATTACTTGGCTTAGCATAGTTCGTTCTAAGCGTTAGTCTCGACTATGGGAGTCCTGTACAAAATGTTAGTGAACTTTAATCGGACTCGTGCTTAGCTTAGACAGTGCTAAGCTTCGAACTTTGGAACGACTATGAATGTCAGCCTTAGAATTCTCTCGCAGAAAGTATAAACTCTTCTTTTGTATACGCGAGATTATCTTAGGATTACTGGAACCATAGGCCTAAATGCGGGAAGGAGGATTATCTTCTGATCGTCTCTGGTTCCACTAATCTTCAAATCATCCCGCTGATACAGTACACGTTTCCGTGAGATAATCTTGATGAGCGTAATCTTATAGGATAATAATTATGCTACCCATAATTTGAGGACCGTTTTCACAATGCCAAATATCTACAAAAAGTAAAATTTTCAGGGGAAGCTTTTTTGTGAGTATCTTTAAAAATAACCAGAATGTAGTCAAACAAAAAATACTAGCATACAGAAAATCGAGAGACCCATTCACATTCTGAAAATAAACAATATTTTGTTATAATTTTATTTCAATAATCGATAGATCTCATATGAAAGAAACCAAATCCGAAAAAATAATGCATTTCGATTTTTCTGTAGATATTTCGCATTGTGAAAACGGTCCTCAATTGGGCCTCCACGTTTTTCATGCACGCCCGTCGGTTTATGGTACGGATATAAAATTCTGGCGTGGTCGCCTACGTATTCCATATTCGCAAAATGTTCTCTCATAAGTCTTCTAAGTTCCTAGAATTTCCTTAGACCAATCTCATGATTTCAAAAGTAACCATTTAACTTCTAACACACACTGCCCCAAAACAAAATGTTTTAGGTTATTTTACAATATGGAAGGACAAAACTGATTTTGTTCCAAATCCGCCGACTTTAAGACCGTCCATGTTTTTGCATTGCGTCATAGATTTTTGGACGGATTTTTGGATATATGGACGGCCCCAAATCTGACAGATTGATAAAACTATATATTCGCCACATCGTGGTAGCAAATTTAAAATTATGATATTGAAAAATTCAAGAAAATTTATGTCCAAAACAAATATAATTCTAAATGGAGTGTATTTTATTCTGAAAAGTTGGTGCGTGACGAAATATGTAATTGTACATTATAAAACTGTGAAGGTGAAGCTTCGTTCACACTACAGCAGCATAAAAGAAACCTTTTTTGTAAGATTTATTGACTTTGTGTTTCAAGAAAATAACTTCAATCGATACAATGCTGAGTTGCAATAGTATGAACGTGGCTTAGGCGAAACAAGCATTTTATAGTTTATCAACAATTTCTTCAACTTTTTGTACTAGTTAATTTATAGTATTAAATGAAATTCTCGAAATGTGAAAATTGTTTTTCTTGCATAAAAATGTAATAAAAATTGTCATAAAAACGGCATTGAAGTAATAATAAAACATAAAACATAGAACATCAAACTATTAGAAGTACACGCACTCATCCCAAAGAATATAACTCGGTTCATAGCGGAAATGTGATGTGGAGGTGAGGTTTAAAATTTTGAGAGATCACAATAGGTCTTCCTAGGTGTCGCAGTGACAACAGGGCTCGGGACCATAACTCTTACACTTTAAATCATAATTATAATCATGGCGCTACCATCCGTCTGGGTTTTCCCGGATACGTCGTAGTTTTAAATGTGTCCAGAGGTGTCCGGGCGAATTTTTTGCAATGGTCCGGGCTACCTAAGTACATGAATTTAAAAAATCCTGCCCGCTCGACCTAAGGCATGGCACAAGTTCACGAAAACCTATCTATCTCAACTCTAAGAGCTGAACGCTTCACAATTGCAAGCGAGACCCAAGATGCTCCCTCTGGGTTAGAGGAATAAACAATTTGAGAAATGTCCTGGTTTCTGTACGAAAATGGCAGCCCTAAATGTATACGATACCGGCACATGGACGCTTACTGTGGCACAATATGACATTTTTGTACCTTGCTTGTGTGGTGTGGTACGTATGAGTCATCCACTGCCACGTGTACTGTCATGTATGTATGTCTATTCGGTTTTATGTTCTGTGGTTTAAAAGGCCTTAGAAAATTGAACACTGTAATACATAGAACGGACGACAATGAGCCATTATTGGAACAGGCATTGTTGATCAAACTCCGCTCGGCATTCAAGTGACATTTCGAGGAAGACTGTCATTCAAGCGACGTTTCTAGGAAGTCGTGTCATTTGACAAGTGACAGTTGAGCAAGGAGGGATCGGTCACAGATTACTTTTCTAATAATTTTCCAAGTTAAACCCCGTTAATCCAATCAAGACGAGATTGACGTTTGCCGCATTTGACATTGGGGCCATAATCCTAGGCTTCACCGTGGACTGGGGAAAAATACTGAGATTTTGGCAAAATGAACAACAGGACTCTAGCTCTTATCACAATTGTGAAAATGGGTAAGAAGATATTTAATTATTTTTTATTTAACCTGACACGGTTGACTACACCGCCTGCTATACCTGTGATGATATACTGTGTTCCTGCCGGAACTAGGTGCTATGCCTACAATATATTGCATAGGAAGTGCTAATTATTGAGCTTGAAGTTAGATAAAATTGTATTTTTTTTTTTATTAAAACTGACACGGTTGGCTACATCACCTACAACATCCGTGATGTCAGCCCATAACACCGGGCGAACTTGGTGCCACGTCAGTGCTTCCCTTCGGTCGTGCCGGCTACACTGAACTGGACGGAAAACGCAAACTATTTACATAGCCGTTTCGACCGACCTTTCATTCAGTGCGGTGGTAACAACCCGGACGGGTTAAACCCTACCACCTGGTAATATATGAAGGCAGTCATATCCCTTAGTCGCCTTTTACGACATACACGGGGAGAGATGCAGTGGGGCTATTCTTTTAAAGTACCGGCCCCACACGGTTCAACTTAAGGGTTTATTTATTGTTATGTAATTCATTTCAATTCAGCTCTGGTCCCTTTGGCTAGGCCTGGGTGACCTAGTCAAAGGGGCCAGAGCACATGCTGCGAATAGCCAATATCACCTCCTAGAAGGTGACATGCTGGAGACTTCGCTTTGGGTTGCTGGCTATACTGGACTAGAGGAGAACACAGCCGAAGCTGCTATCCGGCCATCTTACGTCCATTACAATGTTAGCAACTCAGGCGGCTATAATTTGAGCCTACAACCTGGTGAAGGGCAGGGAAATTTATTATTATTTTTACAATCTATCGAAGCTGATGCATTCATATCAATGTTCACCTTTGTTTTATCACATTTTTTTATTTAAACATATTATTTGCTTTTCAGTTGCAGTCCTAAACTCAACAAACCCACTTACACTGGAGAATGTAACAGAATTTTTCAGTCACTCGGAAGTAGTCAACGCTCCTGAAGATATAAAAAGGTTTTCCCAATCAGGAACGAAATTCAACAGCAATGAAAACCCAGATGATGACTTGGTGAAAGTGCCGTCTGTCGCCGACAGTATAAGCACGAACGAAACATCTGCACCAAAGTTGAATGCCCCCCTAAACCAAGATGGCGCCCGGGAGCTGTTTGTCGAACTGGAAAAGCGTCAGGGACAGGAATTAGGGACTCAACGCGGTCAGAGACGCATGCAGTCGCGCCAGAAGAGACTCAGCAGGTTGATCAATCAGAGAATGCAGAGTCATAATTCACACTTCAGGAGACGAACTTCCCGCGACAAGGAATGACAAGACACGCTATCATAGGACCTACACACATCAATATCATACAATACTGGATGCCTCCTAGTAAAGTATGTCTAGGTCTCTGAAGTCTGATTTGTTGTTGTCTACGCACCATAGGTATTACGGATAGTCCCAGGGGCGTCATTTCAAATTTTGGTTTGGGGGGGGGGGGGAAGCACAAAGAGCATTAGTTTCAAGCGAGAGGGTGGCCGAGTGGTTTTGGCATCGGCCTCTCATGCGAGAGGTCCAAGGTTCGAATCCGGTCGGCGTGTACCAATGAGTTTTTTCTGACGAAAAAATTAACGTGCATACCTTCACCCGCTGCTTCACCGTTCGGAACCGGTGTAAAACTGTAGGTCCCTTCCCTTGCCCCTTACTAGGTGGTAGGCTCAAATTGTAGCCGACTGGGTTGGTACCACCGTACTGGATGTAAGATGGCCGCAAGCAACCTCGGTTGTGTTCTCCTCTAGTCCGGTATAGCCAGCAATCCAGGGAAGTTTCCGGTATGGCACCTACCTTCTCGGAGGTGATATTGGCTGGTTAGAGCTGTGCTTTGGCCCCTCCGACTCAGCCACCCATACCGGATTACATAAAAAAAAAAAAAAAAGTTTGGTCAAGGTACTTATTTACAAACAACGACAAACGTAAAAATATTATATTTAGTAGTAATAAATATGTATCTAATAAATAATGTATAATAATGTTTATCTCTTTGGGACCCGACCATATTGGTAGCCCGGGTTCGCCCCGCTGCCGGTGGTGGAAACTAAATTTTTTTTAAGGTTAGTTTTGTATATGTTTTTAATGTTAGGTTTTTAATATATACAAGATTAGTTTTAAGAAGATGTGTGAATAAAAGTATAATAATGTTAATAATGTATTTATGTATTAAACCCTGCGAAGTTTCTTGCCGGCTCTTCTTTGTGGGTGTAATCGAACCGGATTGTAAAAACTAACAGGACAAATTCAAGCGTAGTGTACTACCATACGAATGATGAATAAAGAATAAAGAATACAGTCGATTTTCGGAACGTCGGTCATCCGAACGACCGCTTATTCAAACAAACTGCAGCATAAAACCTGAGCTAGCGACTCATCGCTCCGTAGCAACAGCGCAAGAGCCTTGCTCATACTACAATAATATGCTCAATAATACAAAAGTTTGTATTATTTTAAAAATTACTTCCTATTGTTGTTTGGATGGACTTTAATTGCTTATCGCTAGTTTATATGTTGATCAATCAATACAAACTTGTAAAACGTAGGTACCTAATAAAAATATGAGGTTTTTTTGCAAATTCCAAAATTATAGGGGGGGGGGGCACCGCCCCCGCCCCCTACCCCTATCAAATGACGCCCCTGGTAGTCCACTATGCAGGGGTTGCTTGGCGAAGGACGAAACGGCCGAGCATGTTTTGTTAAAGAGTGCAGTGTAATTAACAACAAACGATGGAAGAACTCCGTTCTCCATCTTCCGTTGTGGAGGTCTTGTGGCCTTCGTGGAAGATATAGGCTGTCTGTGGTAGCTGGAGATCAAGGAGTTTTGCACGAAGCCCCCCGACAAAGGGACTACTTTGCAGGCCTTGAGCCATGGACATAAGGGGTTCAAAGTTTGCGGGCGCCTTGAACAAACGGTTGTATAGATAGGTTTGCATTTCGATAAAGTATTTTATTTTGTATAAATTTTTGCAACAGAAGAACTATTCTGTTTATTGGTTGATGTTCATTCATATAAATTATAATCTAGTTTTTTTATTCTATAAGAATTTTTGCGATCAAAAATTGTCTTTGTTAAGGTTCATTTCAATTTTTTATTTAATCTTACAAGATCTTTTGAGCCTTTGGCGCCAGGAATAAGGACAGTTGTGTTGCTTGGTTGAGTTTAGTTTCAGTGTGAAATTTTCTTATAAAAGATTTTGAGAACCGATGGGTTCTCAAAAGCCAAATGTCAACAACAAAAGGCTGCTCAGTTTCTGTGCGGCGAGTGCTGTGAAGATAGGTTGAATGGAAAGGAATAATGGAAACAAGTTCCTTCGAGCAGCATCTATGATAGAACAGACCTGTAGAACAGACTGAGTGACCGTACAAATCGTCAGTGACTCAGAGACTCCAGATCATCAGTCAGTTGCAATGGGGCTGGCCATTCGCTGAAGTCAAAAATCAAATCAAAAAACGTTTATTGCACATAATTGTTGTACAGAAGGTAGCACTTAATGCCTATGGCATTTTCCACCAGCCTACCCTCATTTACATATAGAACCAGGGTAGGTGCAACAAGACAAGGTAAACAAAACAAAGTCTTATAAAATAGAAAATAGAAGGACAAATAGTATATATCTATATATATAATGCATATAATACACATATATTATTCACAATAAATAATAAACATATACAAAATAAAACTCAGACATTACACAACACATTATTAATTTGCTCAGAAACTAGGGATACGGAAGTAGGAGATGAGATTTAGGAATTGAGGCAGCGGCGACTCCTCTCAGTTGGCGAGGTTGGCGCCGCCAAACCAAATAAAATGAATGACACCATTAATACAGAAGTATCAGGCTAAAATAAATGTGAAAAAAATTCGGAGTTATATTATTTGTCATATAATCCACGATTAATAAGATAAAACGTCAATCCCGTACCTGTTACATAATTTTAAATTTCGCGCGCGTCAAACGCGGGCGACGACGAATGACGAGGACGACACATCAAGGCATTCATTGGCCGGTTGGCTACATTTTGAAGCGCCATCGTATTCCATACAAGGCGGAAGCGACCGATGTCCCCCTCGTCCCGCGCGGACCCGCTGATCAGCCTTTCGAGTTGGCGCAGCGGGGAGTGCATTTAGTGACGCGGTAGCGAGTAGAGCGAGCTAGCGAGCGAGCTAGGTGTGTGTGTTGCGTGTGCGGGTGTGTGCGCGCTGCGTCCACACGACGAGTATTCTTGTGCTGTGCGACGTGCGATGTGATGCGACTAGCGACTAGCGAGCTAGGCTAGGTGTATTGTGTGCGCGTGTGTGTGCGCATTGGCTCGCGAGTTGATAGCTGCATATATTCCGTTATGTAGGTATGGACTTTGTATGGATGAATCCTGTGCAGTGTTGTTAAATAGTGATTTATTGGTAATTATAATGGCAAACTCCTACCGAGCTATCTACGGAGCACTCAAGGACAAGAGAGACTCAGTAATTTGGCACTCTTACATATCTGTGGAAAAGGAGTTGCTAACAAAATTGAGGAAGAAAGAAGATTTTCACGATCGAGTCATCGAAAATTTCTTGTCTGTAATGTTACAATTCTAGCTTGTATGCCTGTCTCGTCGTCGTCGTGCCAGAGGAGACGTCGCTGTTGTCGGCTGCAACTCGACAGCTTTGACACAACCAGTAGGTACCTATCTACAGACAAATAAATCGTAAGTGAGCAAAATAAATCATTTAAACTAAATATTATAAACTATCTATATCGTAATTGTCTTTCAGTTTCTCAACTCATTGTGGTAGAAATAAATTAACGCGTAGGTACCTAAGTTATGAAATTATGAAGAAAAAATCCTTAGCCAGAGCCAACCCAATATTCAGGACCAGGAGTCGCCGCTGAATTGAGGAGATAGTAGTAGTAGTAGGAGTAGGCGTAGGAGATAGTAGGAGATAGTAGGTGGATGGTGGTGGAGTAGGAGATAGTAGTAGTAGGAGATAGACTAGATATAGATGAAGTCATCGCTAAATTCGTAAAACATTTTTATTATTGAATATAATACATTAGGTACATTGTATTGCATTGCTACTCATTGCATCATGCAGTCATCTCAAACCATATATCATGGTGTGGTGATACAATATCTGTAAGTTTCCAATGGTTCCTACGCTACACGCTCAAAGTGACTGACAGATAAATAACGGCCGATAACATAGTGGTGTTATTGTCAGATAATTTTAAGAGAATAAAGTACTCATTCAGTGTGATAACTACGAAGAATCGGACATGTCATGTCGGAGGTTAAAATGCTTATCGGCAACCGCTGGTCAATTTTTACGGAACTGCTTAGAACCGGTTTGACTGATTGTGGGTTCTTGCTCAGTCACCCACTGTGCATTTATATTCAAGCGTGCAAATTTGCGTTATAATGTAAGTAATGTTATAAATATAAAAGTTTAAGATGTCTTCATCCCCACTAAGTTTTTTGAGTGCTTGAAGGCCAAATTTTAATTTTTTTTTTTATGGAAACTGACACGGTTGGCTACATCACCTACAACATCCGTGATGTCAGCCCATAACACTGGTTGAACTTGGTGCCACGTCAGTGCTTCCCTTCGGTCGTGCCGGCTACACTGAACTGGACGGAAAACACAAACTATTTTGGGGAGGCACTGACATAGGCACCTATTTCCCAGTGTTATGGACTAACAGTGTCGGATTCCATAAAAAAAAAACCGAAAAAAAATTAAGATACCTACTTGAAGTATCAAGTTGTCAATGGGTTAATAAAATTGAGGTACCGTGTGGGGCCGGTACTTAGAAAGAATATCCCCACTGCATCTCTCCCCGTGCATGTCGTAAAAGGCGACTAAGGGATAAGGACAAGATGCCGTGCTAAAGGGCGACAGGCTCGCCACCTCTCACCTTAGCACGGTACTTCCACCGAGTCATGCAGCAGGTGGGTCTTTGTGCCTTAGGTACTTGCTGCTTCATCGATTTAATCTTGTTCGAATACTTTGCGAGACGTGGTGCTCGGTGTTGTCCTGTAATTGACCAGAGTTCTTGCAGCACAACACCGATTGCTCTGCTTACCCCGACTGTCGGGATTCAGCTTGTGTGATATGTATGTATGTAGGTACTAATCGTAACTAGTTTTGTTCCTCTAAAAATCTGAGATGTTGCATCTTCCTTAAGCTCGGTTAAACGAGGTTAATGCGAGCTTCGATAATCAGGGTGGGTTCTACTCAGTGCCGGACTTACTGTTCTTAAGTATAGGCCCCTTGACTTTCGCCGCCCGCGCAGTACATAAATAACATAGGATAGGAGTATTATTAAGTCGCAATGGGGAATTAAAACCTTTACCCAAATTATCCCTCCTAATCTTACTTGGTGGTAGGGTTTAACCCGCCCGGGTTGGTACGACCGCACTGAATGAAACGTCGGTCAAAACGGCTATGTAAATAGTTTGTGTTTTCCGGCCAGTTCAGTGTAGCCGGCACGATCAAAGGGGGAAGCACTGACATGGCACCTAATTCACCCGGCCTCGTAGTATGGCCGTGTCACGTTCGTGTCCTGTCACGAATTTTGTATGGAGATAAAATTAAATTATTAGTATGGACTCCACACGAATTGGACACGCAGCCGCTGGAACAAAACGAACCGTGGCCCCGCAGTATGGGCGTGACACATTCGTGTCAATCAAGTCAATGGTCCTGACTCCTGACACAAATTTAGTATGGAGATAAAATTAAATTTTTAGTATGAACTCGACACGTCTCGGACGTGTTATGGGCTGACATCACGGACGTTGTAGGTGATGCAGCCAACCGTGTCAGTTTCCATAAAAAAAAAAATAATATTATTTAATAGATCGAAAACTATCCACAAGTGACTTGCTTGAGTATTGCGTCCATAATCGCGCACGAACTTGACGGCTTACACCAATGCTTACACTGTACCAAAGTGCAAAGTGTTACTTGTAATATCCTCTAGCGCCTTCGGAAATCTGCCGCCCCTTGAAGTTTGTCGCCCCTAGGCCGCGGCCTATACGGCCTAATGGGAAATCCAGGACTGGTTCTACTGTAGGCACTTATTAGCTAACATTATTATCTTTTCATTTTATAAAACTTGACCGCAGTGTCAAGTCACTTTGCTAAAAACCAGCTATTACTGGTTCTTAACATGTTTCCCTATATATACTGAGATAATGGGCAGTGCACTTCTGACACCGCTGCTGGTGTAAAATAGTTCGTTTGAATGTCACAATATTTAAAAGTAACTATACAGTTGTAACGGCTTGTAAAAAATATGCATTCAGTAAGGCATGTATTATGGGCTAAAAATACCCTTTGTGGACTTGTTGTTGTTGTTGATTTGGTTTGGGGTTGGCTCTAGGCCTGCAAACTAATCCCGCTTGGTTGGGGACCTTCGTGCAAAACCACGCAATCTCCAGCTACCCCAGCCAGCCTATGTCTTCCATACAAGCCACAAGTTGACCGGGGTGTCTGCAGTATTCAGACAAGATAACTCAGATCAAGCAGCAAGTAAGGCATGAAGGCCCACCTGCTGCATGACGCGGTGGAAACACCGCGCCAAGGTGAGAGGTGGCTAGCCTGTCGCCCTTATGCGCGGCATCTTGTCCTTATCCCTTAGTCGCCTTTTACGACATGCACGGGGAGAGATGCAGTGGGGCTATTCTTATTAAGTACCGGCCCCACACAGTACTTCTTCACGTACCCTTTGTGGACTGTGGATGAATGTTAGGGTAGGTACTTCCTTACCTATAATAAAATCCAACGTCTGCTTTCTGTCTGAGTGTCTGAGTGGCTGAGTGAGTGTATGTCTGTCTGTCCGCTTATAACTCGAGAACCACTAAACCGATTTTAATAAAACAAAATTCTACGGATAGCTTGATTCTTCCCATCAACTATAGGCTACTTACTATCACGCTAAATGGCTTATGAGGTTAGCAGTGAAGTGAAATATGAGAGCGGGCGGAGCCGCGGGCACAGCTAGTACATAATAATAATACATACATATATCACACACCCTGAATCCCGGCAATCGGGGTAAGCAAGAGTAATCGGTGTTGTGCTGCAAGCACTCTGGTAAATTGCAGCACAACACCGACGACCACGTTCCGCAAAGTATTCGAACAAGATTCAAAAGATCAAGCAGCAAGTAAGGGACGAAGACCCACCTGCTGCATGATTCGGCGGAAGTACCGTGCCAAGGTGAGAGGTGGCCAATCCGTCGCCCTTTAGCACGGGATCTTGTCCTTATCCCTTAGTCGCCTTTTACGACATGCATGGGGAGAGAATGCAGTGGGGCTATTCTTTTTAAGTACCGGCCCCACACGGTAATATTATAGTCGAAATAAATGCTTGATTATCCTCGTATTATGCTTTATTTTCTAAAACATATCACACTGCATTCATGACATAGGCAACGGGAAATAAAATCAAATTAAATAAAATAATTAAGTAGGTAATCAATCATAGTGCAAAGTATGTATGTATCATTGATTTTATAACCCTGCCTATAAAATCAATGGTATGTATCTATAGTTAATTATGGCAGTAATAATAGTACCCATTTACATAGATTTTTATGAGGTGAAAGTTATATTGTTGTGTTTTACCATAACTCTAGGCTTAAAATCGAGGATTCTTTTTTTAGTATAAAACACGATTCTGCACAGGCATCTGAACCATTGAACACTATACAGTAAAATACGGTGAACTTATATGTAGTTTATCGGTGTCAGTTTTGGCGGGAAAACCAATGACTGACAGCTGTCATGTGATGTCATTTTCACATTTTACTCAACTCAACGTAGTTTTCTTTTCTGTGATTTTGGTTTCATTCGACAAGTAGGTAAATTACATGATATTTCGGCGTGTGCTGTAAATCAAAGATTAATAATAGCAATGATATATGTAAATAAAGCGATAAGTGCTTGCCCCAAAGGTTGCGGCGCGGAGCGGCGCCGGCGGCGCGTCTAGGTACATAAATAGTGTTTGCGTGCCAGATTTCTCAGTTCCATTCCATGTTCCGGCATTCGCCGACGGCACGCACGCACAAGCCGACTATAAGAGTTCTACCAAACTTATTCTGCTACCAAACTTATGCTGCTAGTTTTCTGGAAAGTAGTTGATATACTTTGAAGTAGTACCTAGTAAACGAGAAAATGCCACCTGTTTCGCTGCCTGATGAGGTGAGTCATGTAAATTATACACAAAATTATTTTATTAAGGTACACCAAAATTTATAAAAAAAAAACATGGCAAAATTTTTAACCTATACCAGGTAAAAATAAATGGTTATTTCTATGGGTCCAATTAGGTATTTTTAAATTCTTATAAAATTTTGGTTTTTCACATAGGTTCTATCCGGAGCATAATATAAAAAAATGTATTGAGCTGAAAATATATAATTTTATTTCTAAATATATAATAACCTGGCTATTTAAAGAAAGGGATTGAAAATGGCGGTGTTTTACACTTGTATAGTCGGCATGCAAATAATTTTCTTGCGTTGTATATTTTTTTATTAGCAAATTTTTGTCTTGGAACAATTGCTTTATTTTCTTTAGACGGCAATACAGTGTGAGCCAATCCCTTTAAATAACCAGATAGTGCACATATGTGTAACGACGTGATTGTGCTCAGGCGCCGAAGCGCAAGCTCCGCATCGCGCTGATTGGACAGAGTCTGTTCGCGGCGGAGGTGTTCAAGCTACTGCAGAAGGACGGACACGAGGTGGTCGGCGTCTTCACAGTACTCGACAAGGGCAACCGCGAGGACCCCCTCGGTGAGCATTCAGTACATAAAAAAAACCAGGCCGAGTGCGAGTTGAATGAAGGTGTGGAACTAAGCTTGCGATGGCTTCACCGAACATATCCGGGCCCATCTGCAGTAGAGGAGGGTGTTAATCGAGGTCGGGACTAGCGAGTGGCTGCTCTAAATTTCCCACGCATGCTTCACGTTTCGGCTCGCATCAAGCCCTCGTCAGCTAGTCTGCGTTGACCAGGATGCGGGGAAACACCAGTCCCGCTCTCGACCTCCCTCTCTCTACCTATCCATATTCTGTAGGATGCTTCCAGTGACGTTTTCGAAGCTCTCTCCATATATGAGCTTAGCGTCGATCTTAGCAGCCCTAGATTCTTGAAGAGACTGTAGAGCGACTTCGCTGGTAGTCCCCTTGCTCCGACTCCGACTTTATGGTTCCGTACCACCACGTAATTGTTTTATTTATTATTTATGATTTGTTGTTTTACTTTAGAGTTTGCACTATAATCACGCCAAGTTTGACGCTTATATAGTTTTTAGGATCTGTGAGACTTTGCTCATTGGTAAATTTCATGATTCTAGGTCAACGGAAAGTACCCCATAAGTTTAGATTTGATTTGAGTGAGTTTGCGAGTATCAAAATATTTGAATTAAATGGCCATATCTTTTGATAGAAGCTTAAATAATTTTCAACTCCAAGGGATCGTAGGCTTCAGAATTTTATATTATTCAATATTATTTCAACTTGATACTTCTAACCGTTCCTGAGAAATAGGGTCGTGACAAACGGATAAAAAAGTGATCTATAAGAGTTCTTTTTTTTTCCTTTTGACGTACGGAACACTAAAAAGAAATATAAAATAAATCAAATCGAAATTTGTAATTAAAGAATATTTAAAAGTATTTTTTTTGTTTTTACCTCAAAACTGTTTTCAAATCTATAACCAAATGGTTGCAGCAACAATCGCCGCACAGAACAACAAGCCAGTCTTCAAATACAAGACCTGGAGGGTGAAGGGACAAATTATTCCCGAGATTTTGGAGCAGTACAAATCTGTGAGTACATTTTTTTATATACAAGCCGCGACACAGGCAGGGCACCGTTGCAGTTGCACCCATTTATAAGTGCTAACGGTGCCCATGGACGTTGGGATAGCAGGATACCGAATTTCGAGCTAGACTGGCAGGTGCTTATTTTTTTTGGTTTTTGTTTTTATGGATACGCGATACACTTGGCGCCGTCAGCGTGGATTGTTGAGCCGACGACGCCCAAATGTATTGATTTACACACCTTTTAAAGTAATTTAAAGGATTCGATACTGATATATTTCGTCTTTTTTGTTGTTGTTATTGTTATAGTATAATATACGATCGAAGGCAAGCACTGACATGGCACCTAGTTCACCCAGGTGTTATGAGGCGGATGTTGTAGGTGATGTAGCCAACCGTGTCAGCGCCCATAAGAAACAAAGTATAGGCTAGCAGCTTTAAGCTGATGTGTATACTTTTATGTTACGCTGATGTATTTGATGTCGTCGTCCCACCCGGCGGATGGTATGGTATGGCACCCCGCACTCTGTTTTCCTGTCCTCAGCCGCACATAAAGATCTGTTAACATCTTATCTTATATTATACTAGCTGTGCCCGCGGCCCCGCCCGCTCTCATATTTCACTTCACTGCTAACCTCATAAGCCATTTAGCGTGATAGTAAGTAGCCTATAGTTGATGGGAATAATCAAGCTATCCGTAGAATTTTTTTAATTAAAATGGATTCAGTGGTTCTCGAGTTATAAGCGGACAGACAGACTTACATACATACACTCAGACAGAAAGCAGACGTTGGATTTTATTATAGGTAAGGATAAGTATGCGTCGTTGACTCGGCGAAACAATTTCCGTAATGATTTGGAATGTTTATCTACCAACTATATTTTATCTAAGAAAATTACATGCACATTATGAGAAATGACATGAATTAAATATTCTTGCAACATCGAAGTTAACTGCCGGCCCAGTTTCCTCTGTAACTGGATTTATCTGGTTGAGGTCTAAGTTTAGGCGGTTATCATTGGAGCTGACTTTCACTTTCCTTGCGGTAATGTTTTCTTGGAGTTGTTTACTTGATATTCTAACATTTGCGTTAGCTATTTACATTTAGTTTTTCGAACTTAAACAAATATTTTTAAATTGTTTATATTATTCTGTTCTAATAAATGAACGCGTTAAGCGTGAAGTTAATTCAGATTCAGACAAATTTCGCCATAAAGAACACACAATGTTTAACAATATTTCATTGAGACATTAATTTTTTATTTTATTTTATAAAGGAAACACACAGTTACACAACATACATAATAAATGGGTGCATACAAATTATAAACATTAACCAATAAAGTTTCCACATAAATTACATAACTTACATTAACTAACACAAAATATAAATATATTTAAAAAAATAAAATACAAAAAAGAGTAGAAGTTTAAAAGTTAGAGAAACAAAAAAAAAATTATATCTATTCATGTTTTTTTATGTACATTCAGTATGGTTCGTCATCCTTTTTATTTTGGTCCCGTTCAGCAATGCAATCTATAAGGAAGAACCGGACAAAAAAACTTATAGAGCTTTTTTTTTTATTACAACTTAAATACTTTAATTACTATGTTAAATATTATAACGTATTTATTACATCTAAGTAAAAAAAAAATCAGTTAAAGATTTTATCACAATTTTGTGCTATCCGCTTCGATTACACCCACGAAGAAGAAGAAACTATTCAGGGTATTTTTTTTCATACATATTATTACAAGGTATTTTAGTGACTAGCCACATAATATAACATTGACCTACAGTCTGTCGAAAAGACGGCTTGAGAACAAGATTAACAATTTTACTGTGTGGGGCCGGTACTTAATCAGAATAGCCCCACTGCATATCTCCCCGTGCATGTCGTAAAAGGCGACTAAGGGATAAGGATAAGATGCCGTGCATAAGGGCGACAGACTAGCCACCCATCCCATCACCTTGGCATGGTGTTTCCAGCGAGTCTTGCAGCAGGCGGCCCTTCATGCTTTACTTACTGCCTGATCTGAGTTATCTTGTCCGATTATTTTGCTAAACGTGGTGGTCGGTGTTGTGCTGTAATTTACCAGAATACTTGTAGCACAATACCGATTACTCTGCTTAACCCGATTGTCGGGATACGGCGTGTGGTGTGTATCCATGTCTAGTACTGACTAGGTATCTATACCTACTATATTTATTTCGATCCCTCCTTATTAATCAAGTGTATCAGATTCTTCAGTATTCATGTTTATGCTGTGAATATGAATGTTATTGTGAGCGGTAGTGTGGGTTAATTATTTGTAAGTCACTTTAATGTAATACTTGTAAGGTGCTAACAAAACATTGTGACTTGCGAAGTTTTCAGTTCTTCTACGCATTGAATTTAGAACTGGCGTAATTTTCGACTTGTCCAAACGTTGGTTACCTACCTATGGATGAAATTATATAATAAACAATAAATGATTATTTCACAAAAAAAAAAAACAATCCGATCATATTACGCAGTAATCGCGGAAGCCTTGAGATAGTGAGAACCTTTCGTGACTTGAGAAAAATTAAATGAAAAAGCACATCACTTACTTTATCATCTCATAACTTCGTAACCAGTTTATGCCGGCGGCACTCAGATATACGTTAAAATAACAAATGATAGTTCGTAACAGCTGATTGCGGGATGATTGAATGGGTTCAAAATACAGCAGAACTATAAACACCGCACCACGTTGGGTTAAAATGTACGTATTTAAAATGGTGTGAATCTGAGCGGTTACGGCACTGGCGCTTATGCCGAAGGTCGCTGGTTCGAAACATGTGTGTGAATAATTTTTTTCTTGGACGAATTCAAGGTCTAATGTGAAACTAAAAATGTGTTTTCTGCATTACACAAATTATTGTATTCAATTAGGTATATTTGTTTCACAAACCATTTATATAATAGAAGTAATTATTTAAAATCGGTACTAAAATGAAAATTATGTAAATGGCTAAAATTAAAAACTAGCTAAATTACCCAATATGAAAAAAAAAACCGGCCAAGTGCGAGTCGGAATCGCGCACCGAGGTTTCCGCACTACGAAAAAAAAACATTGAAAAAAAACATGTTTCTCGTATGGGAACCTCCCTTAATTTTTTACTTTTTCTATTTTTTATTATTTGTTGTTATATCTGCCCTAATAACACATATTGTGCGAAAATTTCAACCGGCTTCCTATACGGTTCCAAAGATACAGCAGTAGGACAGACAGACAGACAGACAGACAGACGGCGTTGGCTTGATGTTGTAGGTGATGTAGGCGACCTTGTCAGTTTCCATAAAAAAAAAAATACACCATTTTGCTAAGATTACTCCGTCATCCAGCATGAAATAGGCTTTCTACTATCTCGCTGCGCGAACGTGCAATCGCGCGCGTCAGCGGTCCGATTACACTATCATGCGGGTCACGGCAGCGAGCAACGAAATTGTTCTATATCTCCGTTATGTTTATGCTTCTCTACAAATTATCTATGGTCCAAGAGGAGGCAAATGAAAGGCATCGACGATGACCTATAAACAAAAGTGGCAACTATCGCAGAACCCTGCGGTATGAATGCTCGTTTTAATGAGTACAAATTTTCCGTACTGTGTCAGGCCGGTACTTAAAAAGAATAGCCCCACTGCGTCTCTCCCCATGCATGTCGTAAAAGGCGACTACGGACGAGATGCCGTGCTAAAGGGCGACAGGATAGCCTAGATAGATAGATAGATATATCTAACTTACACCTCCGGCTTCCCTCAGTCAAATTTTCACGCCACGCACTGGGGAACCCCCGTGAATTTTTTACTCTTTCTTAGTTTTATTATTTGTTGTTATATCGGCCATAATAACACATATTCTGTGAAAATTTCAACGGGCTACATATTACGGTTCAAGAGATACAGCCCTCGGACAGACGGACGGACGGACAGACAGACGGCGGCGTAGGCTTAGTAATAGGGTCCCGTACCGGATACGGAACCCTAATAAAAACGGTGCATTGCCAACAGGTGGGTGCAGAGCTGAATGTGTTGCCATTCTGCAGCCAGTTCATCCCCATGGAAGTTATCAACCACCCGCCACTGCAGAGCATCTGCTACCACCCTTCTCTGCTGCCCCGACACAGGGGTGCATCTTCAATCGCATGGTACGTCTTGCGTTTACTCTTATTTGACAGAAAATATGTAGGTATTTTTGTTTTTTTGGGGGAATTTTTTTTTTATGTAAACTTGACACGGTTGGCTACATCGCCTACAACATCCGTGCTCTCAGTCCATAACACCGGGTGAACTAGGTGCCGTGTCAGTGCTTCCCTTCATTTTGTGTCGGCTACACTGAACTGGATGGAAAACATGAACTATTTACACAGACATTCCGACCGACGTTTCATTCAGTGCGGTGGTACCAACCCGGGCGGGATAAACCCTACCACCTAGTAAGGTAAGAAGGGAAGGGACCTACAGTTTAACGTGGAATCCGAACCACGGTCAGCCTCCAACGTTCGTGCGGTCACCCATCCAAGTACTGACCGCGCCCAGCGTTGCTTAACCATCAATAGCGACAGTCGACTGTCTGCACCACGAAGGTGTGGAACTAAGCTTGTGATGGCTTCACTGAACATATCCGGGTCCATCGGCAGTAGAGGAGGGTGTTAATCAAGGTCGGGACTAGCGAGTGGCCACTTTTTCCCACGCATGCTTCACGTTTCGGCTCGCATCAAGCCCTCGTCAGCTAGTCTGCGGTGCTAGAATGTGGGAACCACCAGTCCCGCTCTCGACCTCCCTCTCTCTCTCTACCCATCCATATTCTGTAGTATGCTTCCAGTGACGTTTTCGAAGCTCTCTCCATGTATGAGCTTAGCGTCTATCTTGGCAGCCCTAGATTCTTGAAGAGACTGTAGAGCGACTTCGCTGGTAGTCATCTTGCTCCAACTTCCACAGCGAAGAGATCAGTCTTGAATCCGTTTCTCACAATCCGGTCTACTAAGTTGCAATACTTGTTAAGTTTGATGTTGTGGTCCTTCGGTATGTTGCTTTCCCATGGAACTGTAAGTTCAACAAGTACTACATGCTTTGTCGCTTTTGAGAATATGAGTATATCCGGTATGTAAAATGATATGACTAGCGAAAGACATTCAATGTATGTATTGTGTTCAGGACGCTAATCGAAGGGGACACAGAGTGCGGTCTGTCCATCTTCTGGGCGGACGACGGCCTTGACACGGGACCGGTGCTGCTGCAGCGTTCCTTCCCTGTCACACCTCTCGACACGGTCGATACACTCTACAACAAGTATCTGTACCCCGAAGGTACGTGTTTTACAAGGTTTTACATTTTAGGTGGTTTTTGGGGTTCTGTATCCGTACGGGACTCGATTACTATGCCTACGCTTGCTGGCCGTCTGCCCGCCCGACCGTCCGTCCGTTCGTCCATCCTTTCTTTTAGTGCGGTGGTACCAACCCGGGCGGGATAAACCCTACCATCTCCCCTACCTGTAAGAAGGGAAAGGGACCTACAATTTTATCTGAAATCTGAACCATGGTCAGCCTCCAACTCATCCAAGTTCTGACCACGCCCATGCTTATGATCACTAAAGTTGACTGATCTACCGCTGCTGACGAAACCCTCTAGTAGTGTTAACATAAAATATTTGAAACAAAATGTGTTAATTGCAGGAATCAAGGCATTGTCGCAGTCGGTGAACATGATAGCCAACGGGACAGCGCCCAAGGTGCCCCAGACGGAAGATGGCGCCACCTACGATCCCGCTCTCTTCAAACCCGAGACGCATCAGGTTCGAACTCTTCCACCGTTCATCAACTAAGTCCGTCACGACAAATGAACAGTTCTCTTTCATGACGGACCGACTACGCGCCCTGTGTATTTGTATGACCGTGTGTCCACTAGGCGTTCGGCGTCCGAGATCCGTCATGACCGGCTGAACCGGTACATCGATCTGTCGAAAACTCAACCCGGAGTAGCAACAATACAGAACGCGTGCCAACTTGCCCACTTGCTTCTTGTATGGGGACCCTTAATTTTTACCTTTTCTATTCACATATATACACATATTCTGTGGAAATTTCAACCGGCTACCTATAACGATTCCAAACATACAGCAGTAGGATAGACAGACAGACAGACGGACGGCTTAGGCTTAGTAATAGGCTTCCGTACGGGATATGAAAACCTAAAAATTAATTTGCCATTATTCCCAGACATCATTGCAGCAATTTTGTAACGGCGCATGATCTTAATTCCTTTCCCTCTCACAGATCGACTGGAGCAAACCCGGCCAATCTCTGCACAACTTCATCCGCGGTCTCGACTCTTCGCCCGGCGCCGCCACGGCACTAGCCTCGCCGACGGAGGAGCCCCTGGAGCTTCGGCTGTTCGGCTCGGCGCTCTGGGAGGCCGAGTACGAGACGAGAGGGGAGCCCCTGCTGATACCAGGCTTGAAGGCGCCGGCCGTCGTGCACGAGGACGGGCTGTTGATAACGGCGAACGACGGGGTTAAGGTCGGTGGGCGATGTTTTATTTATCATACATACAAACCATACGCTGTACTGCGACAATCGGGGTAAGCAGAGTAATCGGTATTGTGCTGCAAGAACTCTGATAAATCACAGCGGCACACCGATCACCACATTTAGCAAAGTTTTAGGACAAGATAACTATCAAGCAGCAAGTACGGCACGTAGACCTACCTGCTGCATGACTCGGTGGAATAGTGGCGTGGCGTTCATACAATCCGATACCCGCTGGCTTCCCTTTTAATATTATGCGCGCAGTCAGTACGCACACTATTATACCTAACCTACACTATGTGCACACTATAACGTATACATGCACACGCAACGCGGTCTTCTGGCTGGAGTCTGCTGGAGTCCGCATTTGCGCCCCCCCCCCCCCCCCCCCCTCCCCCTACCGCACGCTTCCCACGTCCAACAAACCTAACCTTCCCGCCTGTGCCTATGCGTCTCACTGCGATTCAAGCCGGGTTCCAAATTCCTTACAAGATCATGATGAAAAAGCCAAAAAGTCGTAAGTACAGAAAAATATTCCATAGAAAATTCCACCGGGTGGAAGGACCTTCCCAAGGTGAGAGGTGGCTAGCCTGTTACCATTATGCACGGCATCTTGTCCTTATCCCTTAGTCGCCTTTATACGACATGCACGGGGAGAGATGCAGTGGGGATATTCATTTTAAGTACCGACGCCACACGCTATAGAATCCCTCTATGCTTACAATGAACTCTGATATACTCCTCATTAAAGTCATTCAAAGCTTATTTCGTTCTTCCTTTCCAGCTAAACATTCAACGTCTCAAAGTCAACAACAAAATGATCAACGCCTCCAATTTCTTCAAAGCCAACGACAAGTCCCAAGTTCTAGAGCTCACCGCGGAAGAGAAGCAATTCGTCGAGAACGTCCGTACGGTCTGGAAAGCGATCCTGCGCATCGACATCGAAGACGACACGGATTTCTTCCTCTCCGGAGCGGGATCCATGGACGTCGTCCGTCTAGTCGAGGAGATCAAAGATCTAGTCAATCTGGAACTTCAGAACGAAGATATATACATGAACACCACATTTACCGAGTTCTACAATATCGCCGTTTTGAAATCAAGAGGCGGTTCGGATCAGAAAGAAATCGTTTACAATGGAGTAGAACTCGATTGTAATAAAATGAAAGTTAAATTTGCAACACAATTGTTTATAAATGGTGAATTCGTCGACTCTGATAGCGGGAAAACCCTTACGATAGTAAACCCGGCTGACGAGAGCGTCATATGCAAAGTTCAGAGCGCGTCTGTGACAGATGTCGATAGGGCTGTGAAGGCGGCAAAGAAGGCTTTTGAGGAGGGCGAGTGGTCGAAGATCAGCGCCAGGGATAGGGGACAACTCTTGTTTAGGTTGGTATTGTTTTTTTTTTGTTTTTTCATGGAAGTCGAAATGAAGTCCTAAATGAAAGGTTGGTTAAAAACGGCTGTGTAAATAGTTCTTGTTTTCCGTCCAGTTAAGTGTAGCCGGCACGGCCGAAGGCAAGCACTGACACGGCACCTAGTTCACCCGGTGTTATGGGCTGATATCACGGACGTAGTAGGTGATGTAGCCAACCGTGTCAGTTTCCATAAAAACAATTTTAAAAAAGTGTGACTTGTGGCATCGTTACACTTACAATCAGGTGTTTAGCGATCCCCATGGGCATTCTGTGATGCGTGGCGATTGCGAGTGCCATGCTGACGTGACGGAGGCCTATTCATGCACCCTTTGAAAAACCTCAGTCTGTGCTTGGGAGTGATCAGTGTTGTGCTGCAAGGACTCTGGTAAATTACAGCACAACACCGACAACAACGTTTCTCGAAAATAAAAAAATTAAAATGTGTATAAATATACCAAAAAGACCAATAAATAATTGAATTGAATTGAATTAACACTCGTAGGCTAGCCGACCTCATGGAGCAACACAAAGAGGAGCTAGCGACCATAGAGTCAATAGACTCCGGCGCCGTCTACACGCTGGCCCTCAAGACCCACGTCGGCATGTCCATAGACACCTGGAGATACTTCGCCGGCTGGTGCGACAAGATCCAAGGCGCAACCATACCTGTCAACAATGCTAGGCCTAATAGGTACGTACGTTTTTTTTTTCCGTGTAAAGTGAGAAGAGAAGGGACCTACAGTTTTACGTGGAAACCGAACCACCTCAACGGTCGAACGGTCACCCGTCCAGTTCTTGACCGCGCCCGGGTGCGCTTAATTTTGCAATCGGACGTCGATCGATAGCAACGCCGAGACGCACCGAGGCTGACGGACGTACGTACGTGTTGCAGAAACCTGACGTTCACACGCAAGGAGCCGATCGGTGTGTGCGCGCTGGTGACGCCGTGGAACTACCCGCTGATGATGCTCAGCTGGAAGATGGCCGCCTGCCTCGCCGCCGGCAACACCGTCGTCATGAAACCTGCCGCCGTAAGCTATTTTATGCGGAGATAACTTTTAATAGTACCGTGTGGGGCCGGTACTTAAAAAGAATAGCCTCACTGCATCTCTCCCCGTGCATGTCGTAAAAGGCGACTAAGGGATAAGGACAAGATGCCGCGTTAAAGGGCGACAGGCTCGCCACCTCTCACCTTGGCACGGTACTTCCACCGAATCATGCAGCAGGTGGGTCTTCGTGCCTTACTTGATGCTTGATCGATTGAATCTTGTTCGAATAATTTGCGAAACGTGGTGGTCGGTGTTGTGCTGTAATTACCAGAGTTCTTGCAGCAACACTGATTACTCTGCTTACCCCGATTTTCGGGCTTCAGCGTGTGTGATATGTATGTATAATTTTTAATGCTAGTTAGTTAGCCACCGCACTGAATGAAAGGTCGGTCGATACGGCTATGTAAATAGTTAGTGTTTTCCGTCCAGTTCAGTGTAGCCGGCACGACCGAAGGGAAGCACTGACATGGCACCTAGCTCACCCGGTGTTATGGGCTGACATCACGGATGTTGTAGGTGATGTAGCCAACCGTGTCAGTTTATATATAAAAAAAAAAGTTAGGTTAGGTTGAACTTTTTTTTTATTTTTTATAGAAAGTGCGACATGTGGCGCCGAGCCACCCATGAGGTGTCTAACGACGCCTATGGACATTCGGTGGTATACGGGATTCGCCCCCGTATACCACCGAATGTCCATAGGCGTCGTCAGGCCATGCCGGCCTGGCGGATGCCTATTCACCCCCCTCTTGAAGGACCCGAGACAGTACTTGGGGGGTGAATATATGGGCAGGGAGAGTGTTCCAGAGTTAACCGTTTCTGTAGAGGAAAGATCTGCAGAACCGGTTAGTACGCGACCGCAGTAAGTCCAGTGTGTAGGGATGCAAACCCTAATCGGTGCGCGTGGTGAGGAGGTGGAAAGGGGACGGCGAGATGGCGTTAAACAGCTCCTCCAAGTACTCCCCATCGAATAAGCGATAGAACACACTTAGGGAGCCGACATCCCTACGGTGTTGCAGTAGTTCTAGATCGTGGGACACTTCGGGGTCACCCACTAGTCGCACGGCTCGACGCTGGATCGAGTCCAGAGGCGCAAGCTGGTATTTCGCAGAGTCATCTTCAGAGAACTTATCATAATTTGTTTTAAAATCAAAATCTTTATGGTTTTTTATAGTGTCCTCTAGTAAGGGTTTTCCGAGCATGCAAAACGCCCGAATGGGCGTACAATACAGCCTTCGGTTCAATTACACGGGATTTTCGCAGGGGGTGTTTTATTTAGAAATATTTTAGTGAATAACCACTTAAAATACACCACTTACTACTATAAAAATATATATTTTCATATTTACTCTTGGACTAGTCGACATCATTAACCAATTTATTTTTTTAATTTTTATCAAATTGAATGATCAAAACGCTTTCACACACGGCAGGTGTCACCGCTGACCGCGCTGAAGTTCGCGGAGCTCGCCGCGCGGGCCGGGATACCCCCGGGCGTGATCAACATCCTGCCGGGCAGTGGAGCGGTCTGCGGACAGGCGCTGTCCGATCATCCGCTCGTCCGAAAGCTCGGCTTCACCGGCAGCACCGAGATCGGTATGTGTTGTTTTTCTCTTGCAAATCCGGCGTGGACTCATTGCTGTGGATCTGAGGAAACGCAAAAGGCAGCATACATGCAGCTTTGTACCGTGTGGGGCCGGTACTTTAAAAGAATAGCCCCACTGCATCTCTCCCCGTGTATGTCGTAAAAGGCGACTAAGGGAATATGACTCCCTTCTTATATATTGACCGAGGTTCGGATTCCTCGTAAAACTGTAGGTCCCTCCCCTCCTAATCTTACTTGGTGGTAGGGTTTAACCCGCCCGGGTTGGTACCACCGCACTGAATGGAAGGTCGGTCGAAACGGCTATGTAAATAGTTTGTGTTTTCCGTCCAGTTCAGTGTAGCCGGCACGACCGAAGGGAAGCACTGACGTGGCACCAAGTCCACCCGGTGTTATGGGCTGACATCACAGATGTTGTGGGTGATGTAGCCATCCGTGTCAGTAAAAAAAAAAAATATTCCCGAGACACTTGTCGCCGTCAGCATGGATTGTTGAGCCGACGACGCCCAAAAGCATTCGGTTTAGAACGGGGGCTGCGAATGCCGTTCCGGCGTGACAGATGCCTTTTTACGCTTCTCTTGAAAGATCCTAAGTCATACACTGAAGGAAACACATCGGGAGGAAGTGCATTCCAGAGTTTCGCAGTGCAGAAGATAAAGGAAATACTGGAGCGCTTAGTCCGCACTTGAGACAGCTCTACAGTACAGGGATGCATTCCCTGTCTGTTACGCGTGGACCTATTGTGAAATGGTGAAGTCGGAATCGTTTCGAACAGCTCCTTAGAGAATTCACCGTTGAACAGTCGATAGAACACACTTAGTGAACCTATGTCTCTAAAGAGCTGCAAAGGTTCAAGTTTGCGGGACACTTGTGTTGTTTTCTCTTGCAAATCCGCCATGGACTCATTGCTGTGGATCTGAGGAAACGCAAAAGGCAGCATAAATGTGCTCCAATTAGAAGGAAGGTGTTGAAACTAAGCTTGTGATGGCTTCACCGAACATATCCGGGCCCATCGGCAGTAGAGGAATTAATCAAGAGTTAATCAAGGTCGGGACTAGCGAGTGGCCACTCTAAATTTCCCGCGCATGCTTCACGTTTCGGCTCGTATCAAGCCCTCGTCAGCTAGTCTGCGTTGACTCCTAGTCAACGGGGAAACACCAGTCCCGCTCTCGACCTCCCTCTCTCTACCTGTCCATATTCTGTAGGATGCTTCCAGTGACGTTTTCGAAGCTCTCTCCATGTATGAGCTTAGCGTCGATCTTGCCAGCCCTAGATTCTTGAAGAGACTGTAGAGCGACTTCGCTGGTAGTCCTCCTGCTCCGACTTCCACGGCGAAGAGATCAGTCTTGAATCCGTTTCTCACAATCCGGTCTACTAAGTTGCAGCACTTGTTAAGTTTGATGTTGTGGTCCTTCGGTATGTTGCTTTCCCATGGAACTGTAAGTTCAACAAGTACTACATGCTTTGTCGCTTTTGCGAATATGAGTATATCCGGTCTTAATGCTGTGGTACAGATTTCCGAAGGCAATTTGTAGTCGTAGTACCGTAGTAAAATGTCAAATGTCAACATTTTTTAAAAAATGCTCATAATTATCATAAGAAACAAATGACTACAATTTTTTTGTTATTTTCCCTGGTTAGTCATAAACTGGCTTACTCCCTGGTTCCCGCTTGACGTTGAGTTTTGTACACGTTGTATAACATTGCGCTTTTATTTTTAAAATAAAACAGCTTTACTCACGGTTATTAACGAGCTATGTGGCTCGACGTTTCGGGCCAAGCGTATGGCCCATCCTCATGAGCATTGGCAGGTTCTCTGCCAACCGTCGCACTAGGCAGAGTGCTCATGAGGATGGGCCATACGCTTGGCCCGAAACGTCTAGCCACATAGCTTGTTAATAACCGTGAGTAAAGCTGTTTTGTTCTAAAAATAATGTCTAACAACGACGGTAATTTAAAAAACCAACATTGTTTTTGTAAAATGTTTTTGGAGCGATAACATATTTTCTATCTTTCTGTCTGTCTCTCCCGCCACCAGGTCAGACGATAATGAAGTCGTGCGCGGCGTCGAACATGAAGAAGGTCTCGCTGGAGCTCGGAGGCAAGTCTCCGCTCGTCATCTTCGAGGACTGCGACATGGACAAGGCAGTTAGGAACGTGAGTGTGCTCTTCACTTACTATCATATTGGCAGATTGTTTTTTGTTTTTTTTTTTTATGGAAACTGACACGCTTGGCTAGCATCACCTACAACATCCGTGATGTCAGCCCATAACACCGGGTGAACTAGGTGCCGTGTCAGTGTTTCCCTTCGATCGAGTCGGCTACACTGAACTGGACGGAAAACACGAACTATTTACATAGCCGTTTCGACCGACGTTTCATTCAGTGTGTTGGTACCAACCTGGATGGGATAAACCCTACCACCTAGTAAGGTAAGAAGGGAAGGGACCTACAGTTTAATGTGGAATCCGAACCACGGTCAGCCTCTAACGGCCGAGCGGTCACCCATCCAAGTACTGACCGTGCTCAGGGTTGTTTAACAACAGTCGACCGACCGCACCACTGAGCTACCGAGGCTGACAAAATTTGTATTGGTGTTTACGGTGTGCAGGTTCTATATCCATACACATCCTTTGTGAATGTGAAGTGCTCATTCAGAGTAAAAGCCGTATTCTTGGGTGTTATATTTTTAACTCACACCAAATACGCGCGCTCCACCCCAAGAATATAACTCGGTTCATAGCAGAAATCGAACTTGGGGAACTCTAAACTTTTAAGACATCACATAATAGAACTTCCTAGGTTGCAGTGACAACAGGGCTCGAGGGGCCCTAACTCTAGTAATTTATACGTTTAATTAACTAGTATGTACTTATATGTAGTGTATACTGTATATTATAGTATATTATAGTTATTTTCCTTATATTATATTTTACATTCCCACACTCAAGTCTTTTGCTACTACCTACTTATATCTCGCAACATACGACTCTCAAACATCCAAAGGTTGACTGGGAGAAATCCCTGTAAGGGATAAGTCCGCCTTTGCCCCTCATGTAAATTTCATATTGTTTGTTTATGTTAAATGTTTTTTGGAGCAATAAAGTATTTCTATCTATCTATCTATCTCTTACACTTTAAATAATAATCATTGTTAACTTAAAACTATCGCACAATTATAACCTAAAACCGCCACCCCCCCAGGGCATGGCGTCCGTGTTCTTCAACAAGGGCGAGAACTGCATAGCGGCCGGGCGTCTGTTCGTCGAGGAGCGCATCCACGACGAGTTCATACAGCGCGTCGTCCACGAGACCAAGAAGATGGTCATCGGAGATCCGCTGCACCGGGGCACCGCGCACGGGCCACAGAACCACAAGGCGCACATGGACAAACTGCTAGAGGTGGGTGACGCGAATTTTTTTTTATTGCATCCGAACTATGTATCGCTGACAACCAGGTTGTTGTTGTTGTTTTGGTTTGGGGTTGGCTCTAGGCCTGCAAACTAATCCCGCTTGGTTGGGTTTTGCACCTTCGTGCAAAACCCCGCAGTCTCCAGCTACCCCAGCCAGCCTATGTCTTCCATGGATGCCACAAGTCGACCGGGGTGTCTGCAGGCCGCTTATCCCTTAGTCGCCTTTTACGACATGCACGGGGAGAGATGCAGTGGGACTATTCTTATTAAGTACCGACCCCACACAGTACTGACAACCAGGTTACGGAAGTGATACAGGCTTGCACACGTAACTAAATACTAGAAGTGTCAAAGCGTGATGTAACTTGTGATGTTTTCTGTGTGAGGTTTGTCGTGTGAGTCGAGTCATCCATTGAAAACCCTCCTCGTATGTCTGGTCCTGTACGTGCTTATTTATGTCCTATCCTCCAGTGCAAGGAGGTGATAGCGTTTTAGCCTATTGGTGTAGTTGCTCTCGGTCAAAAGATCGGAGGCCAGTCTGTTGGGATGAACTTGTTGCCTGTTGCTAAAAAATGTGCGTGCCTTCACGTGCAATTGTCATCATGAATAATTTCAAACGATCACATAAAAAGCCATCTCTAAATGCGCTAACGCTTCTCACTCGCGTATATAAGGTCTTTCAAAATTAGTTCAGAGTACGCTAAGGGGGGGTTCTGTATCGGAAATAGATCACTTTTGAAGAACAGAGAATTTTTTTTTTTACAAAAAAAAATTTTTAAAATGTAAAATGTCAAAAAAATATTTTTAGTAATCGTTTCAGTTTCATGCCAGGAACAAAAAAGTCTTTCAACACATAGATCTCTTTCTTTCAGAAATTGTGAAAAACCACAATTTTAGTTCTATTAGTATGGAATAGAAAGAATTTGATTTTTTTTACCAACTTACACGTGTTAGATCATAATGGTGATGAAGACTTTTTTGTTACCTACTGTTATGAAACTGAATCGATTAGGCTATAAAAATGAACGACCTATTTTTTTATTTAAATACATAAAAAAATATTTTAAGTACATTAAAAAAAAGCCCAAGGTCCAAAAAAATTTATATAGGATTTACTCCCTATATCAGTGGTGCCCAAACGGTCGATCGCAAGATTCTTAGGTCGATCGCAGAAAATATGTAGAGCAAGAAGTGACTTGTAGTAACATCGAAGAAATTCATCATATTTGATGTGACTAACATTTTCTGGGTGGATAAGGACTAGTATCAAGTCCTTACAGGACTTGTAACAAATATAAAGGATGTAATGAACATAGCCTTCAATTCAAACAAAAATGACTACAAATTATTGAACAACGAAAACTTTTGGTACAAGTGTCGATCTCACAACCTTTAATTTTTTGTAGGGAGATCTTCATTGAAAAAAGTATGGGCACCACTGCCCTATATGATACAGAACCCCCCCCTTAGCGTACTCTGAACAAATTTTGAAAGGCCTTATATATTTATTTATTTATTTTAAACACTGACAGCTGACAGCTGGTGCGTGTATTCTGTTTTTTTATTTATTAGTGCACAAGTATTTTTGTTTGTTTGTTTTTTGTTTGGTTTTTTTTTGTCTAATAGATTTTTTCAAGAATTAATTGAGGGGGCAGAGCTGATGGTGTCTTCAGATAATTTTTTCCAGGCCCTCACAACCCGGTGCGTCAGAAAATACTTCCCGGGGTTGGTTCTATGCGCCATTTTAGTTTTCGGGAGTGATGTATGAGAAAGGCTCATTTAGTACTATATCATTGGGCCCGCATAGGTTCTCCCCACATTGGGAAGGTTCAAGCGGACCCATATCAGTGGCAAAGTTTGTGCGGAGACTTCAAATAAAATTTACTGTTTTTATCAACTGTCGATAACCGTTAAATATATTTCTTTCTCAGTTTGTGGAGACGGGCGTGAAGGAAGGCGCCAAGCTGGTCTACGGAGGGAAGAGAGTGGCGCGCAAGGTATCTACATATTCCTTCATTTTACTACTTTATCGATATCGATTTTAAAAGTGTGATTTAAAATTAAAATTTTTACTGTGTAAACAGTCAGTCGTCAGCGTGTACGCGTCCACTGCTGGACATACGCCTCTCCAATTTTCCTCCAGTCCTCCCGGCCTTCAGCTGTACGGAATCACTGCTTTCCGCCTACGTACTTGATGTCGTCGTCCCACCTGGCGGGTGGTCTTCCCACACTCCGTTTTCCAGTCCACGGCTGCCATTGTAGGAAATGATTACTCCAACGGTCGTCGTCTCTTCGGCTAAAATAAATAAAATTAATGTATATTGTGGCAGGGCTTCTTCTTCGAGCCGACAATCTTCACCGACGTCACGGACGACATGTTCCTCGCCAGGGAGGAATCCTTCGGACCCATCATGATTGTCAGCAAGTTTAGCAGCAGGTGAGTTGTCTGCTTGTGCCGACCGAAGGGAACAACTGTCATGGCACCTCGTTCACCGAGGTGTTATAGGCTGAGATCACGGGTGTTGTAGGTACCACATGTCAGTTTCCATAAAAAAAAATGCAACGCAACATGCAGTGTAACATTCAATGCAACATGCGGTGTAACATTCAATGCAACATGCAGCGTAACATTCAATGCAACATGCAGTGTAACATTCAATGCAACATGCGGTGTAACATTCAATGCAACATGCAGCGTAACATTCAATGCAACATGCAGTGTAACATTCAATGCAACATGCGGTGTAACATTCAATGCAACATGCAGCGTAACATTCAATGCAACATGCGGTGTAACATTCAATGCAACATGCAGCGTAACATTCAATGCAACATGCAGCGTAACATTCAATGCAACATTCAGCGTAACATTCAATGCAACATGCAGCGTAACATTCAATGCAACATGCAGCGTAACATTCAATGCAACATGCAGCGTAACATTCAATGCAACATGCAGTGTAACATGCAGTGCAACATGCAGCGCAACATTCAATGCAACATTCAATGCAACATGCAGTGTAACATTCAATGCAACATGCAGCTCAACATTCAATGCAACATGCAGCGCAACATTCAATGCAACATGCAGTGTAACATTCAATGCAACATGAAGTGTAACATTCAATGCAACATGCAGCGCAACATTCAATGCAACATGCAGCGCAACATTCAAAGCAACATGCAGTGCAACACAAAAATCCCAAGCTATTCAATTTATCTATCTTATCTATTTAATTCAAGCTACGTTTAACAGTCTCACAGCAACGTCTATCTCCACCCGACAGGAGAATGGAGGAGGTGATCGCGCGCGCGAACAGCACCGAGTACGGGCTGGCGGCGGGCGTGTTCACGCGCGACGTGTCGCGCGCGCTGCTCATGTCGGAGCGGCTCGACGCGGGCACAGTGTTCGTCAACACTTACAACAAGACGGACGTCGCGGCGCCCTTCGGCGGCTTCAAGCAGAGCGGCTTCGGCAAGGATCTCGGTGCGTATTTTTTATTTTTATTGACAGCGCGACATATTTATTAGATAGATAGATAGAAAATGCTTTATAGCTCCAGTAAACATTAAACAGTAACAAATACATTGGAAAATTTACATAAGGTGCAAAGGCGGACTTATCCCTTACAGAGATTTCTTACAGTCAACCTTTGGATATTTGAGATTCGATAATATAGTGGAATGTAAGTAGGTAGTAGCAAAAGAGTTGAGCGTGAGAATTGAAGATAAAATGATAATAAGAATACTTATTAACAATACATATAAGTACATGCTAGTAAAATATAAGCCATACATTTATTTATTTTATTTATTTATTTATTTTAAACACTGACAGCTGACAGCTGGTGCGTGTATTCTGTTTTTTTATTTATGAGTGCACTTGTATTGTTTTTAAGTATTTTTGTTTGTTTGTTTTTTGTTTTGTTTGTTTTGTTTTTTTTTTGTCTAATTGGTTTTTTAAAGAATTAACCGAGGGGGCGCTGACGGTGTCCTCAGATAATTTTTTCCGGGCCCTTACGACCCGGTGCGTCAGAAAATGCTTCCTGGGGTTGGTTTTATGGCGCCGAGCCACCCATAAGGTGTCTAACGACGCCCATGGACATTCGGTCGTATGCGGGGGTTGCGAATGCCACGCCGCCTGACAGGTGCCCATTCACGCCCCTCTTGAAGGACCCGAGACTGTACTTGGGGGGAAATATATGGGCAGGGAGCAGTGGCGGCTGGTGACTTCAGTGACCGGTAGTGCGCTAAGTACCTACCTCCTTAAATACCAAATTTCCCAACACATTCCCAATGTTATTTTAAGATCGCGACTTCCGAATTTTTAATCGCCTGCGTTGTATTATATACGTACTTAGTATGAATATTCTCAAGACAATCAATGAGTTGCAAAAAACAAGAAAATAAATCCAAACAAGTTTTTTAACTCATTTATAGTACCTTTATGAACACACCCATTAGAACACAACACTACTGCAGCTTTCAAAAAGAAAACAATAGCAATGTCCCAAAAATACTTAAAAAATGTATAAAAAAAAACATTTGAAAAGTAGGAATTGAACCCTGGATCACCTGATTGTAAAGTCGTACCTTTAACCAACTCTTAGGCAAATATCGGCACCACTTCATTCACAGTATCACGTGACATAAAGCACAAAACCTAACCATATCCCATTTTAAATATTCGCGCGCTTACGGGTATGTGACATCACATGACAGCGCGCTGACTCTAGGTAGACGGACTCGTGCAAAAGGAATCGCTCGCGACGTGTCGCACGCGCGGCTATTCACGATATAGCGTCCTTGTTTGGCGCTCGTGCGCCGCACGCAGAACTCCATTTCGGCCCATACTGTTTCTATGAAGTATCTTTTGTCTCACGCGCCAGCGGTGTTTTGCCGATCGCCATACATTCAGATGGGAGACCCGCGTGCGTTTTTCGATTCCGCACGGGGCGCGGGTTTACTCGCAAAAACGTGCCTTGTGATATATAAAATAAGGTCGAATTCATATTCGTATTTATTTGGAGTTCGATCTTTATGGTTTGAATTGTATGTTGTATTGTAAGATATTATTTATTTTGAGTGAAGTGAAGACTTCTCGTGGTATGGTAGTGCGGCGCACGGGCGCACTTTAGGACCAGCCGCTAGTGGCAGGGAGAGCGTTCCAGAGTTTACCGTATTGCGTAACGTTGCACTGGTCATCGGGCACTGTTGCATGTTTTTTTTTTGTTGCTTTTTGTTGTTTGAAATATAATAAAAAATATGTGTTTTTTTAATTAGTAATGTAAATAATATATATATTAAAAGAACAGAAGTATATAACTATTTCCTCTAATCTATTCCTCCCAAGTACAACCTGGGGTTCTTCAAAAGGGGCGTGAAAAGGCTCCTGTCAGGCCGGCATGGCATTCGCAATCCCCGTGCATCACAGAATGTCCATGGGCATCGTTAGACACCTACTTGTAGGTGATACGATGCCACATGTCGCACTATCCATAAAAAAAAATAATAATAAAATAAAACAATTTACAACGTTATAAATATGTATGAAAAAAAAATTTATACCCTGCGAAGTTTCTTGTCGGTTCTTCTTCGTGGGTGTAATCGAACCGGATAGAACAAAATGTGACAAGTTCGAGTGCAGTCTTACGTCCATATGAATGTTCAATAAACAATAAATAGCAATAACGTAACGCCTGTGTCCAGGGGGATGGGCAGAGACATCGATCTTCACTAGCGACCGTCCCGACAACAATTTTAAATGTATACTTTTCTGTTTCAGGTCAGGACGCACTCAATGAATATTTGAAGACGAAATGCATCACCATGGAGTACTGAAAATAAATGTATTGTTTTGTATATTTAGCAACAATTCCAAAGACAAATGCAGATGGGAGTCAATTTAATTGTGACTTTTTTAATATAATAATTATATTATATTATTATTTCTTTATTAACACATTTTCTTTTTATAACAATTTTACATCTTTTTTTATAAACTAAAAATTTAAATCTAAAATTGGTATAAAAACAAATGGAGTTTCCACCACCGGCGGAACTCATGTTATTATAAAATTATTATAATAATAAGATAATGATTTGTTAATAATATTTGAGTTGATTGTACCTGTATGTTGTGATGTATGTGTGATAGATTTAAGTCATAGTTTAATTTAATTTATAAAAAATTATATAATTATTATATACATAATAAAAGTTGACAGTTTATGCATAAGAAATGATTGATTATTTGTAATTAATAAAACATACAATATAAAAAAAATATTTTTTTTATATTTCTACACAATAGGTAGGTACTACTGAACCGGGAAAATGTGGACTACCTGTCCATCTATTTCCTCCCAAACACAGCCTGCAGTTTTTATCTAAACTAATCTTACGATCTAAACTAATCTAATTTTACGAGGTTACTGCAAACTAGTCGCCATAGAGTCGTGGACCATGGATTGAGACCATAGATTGTGGATGATGGACATCTGACATGGATTGCTATTTATTACATCACATCATACAAAAATAAGGCGCCAGCAATGTCAGTTCTACTTGGTCGTGCTCGCAATCTTGAATTTTTTTTAAATACTAGTGCCATCTATGATCATCACCTAAGAGACTTACATCCTACCATCTACCCATAGAGTAACTTATATGGTGGGGCATCTACAGATTTACTAAGTTATCTGTGAAGTGGTCAGATCAGGAATTACAGGTCTGTCTCTCTCTCTCTCTCGTGTGTGTCAAAGGCTGTTCAATTCGAGTTCTCAGTCTCTCTGGCAACCATGCATCGATGGCAGCGCACCACTCAGTTCACAGATAACTTGGTCGGTCTGTACCGTTGAAGGGCTCGCGTCTCCCGTCACAGCTAAATAAATGACAATGACAGGGCCACTTTGAAGGGAACATGGCTGCCTTTTGTTGACACGAAAATCATTCTTTATTTTTGTAATAGCGTGAGTATGCGAATTTTGCGACTATAGGATAGATAATATACCTACTCAAAATCAACACTTTTTTATGCTTTATAATTTTAGATACCTTTCAATCGAGTCTAATACAGATTGTCATAGAGAAATAATATGTATATTGCGTTTGTAGACTCTGTATGATACTAAAACTAAATTGACGATTTTTAGAAATATTTTCTGTATGTATGTATGTTCCTCCATAACTTGTAAACCGATCATCCGAATTCTATGAAACTTAGTACAAGCACCTGGGACACAGGATAGTCTAAATAAAATTAGTTCCGGTTATGCTAAGATGTCGCTCTCATACAAACCGAATTGTTCCGCGCGCCGAAATAAAGGTACGGTAGCGGGCATACTTACTTTTCTTTTTTACTTACTTTCTTCTTTTTAAATACCTACGAATTTCACGCGAGCGAAGCCGCGGGCAAAAGCTATAATAAATAAAACACTTTTGGAATTTTTTTTATAGGTAGATATAGTGCGTAATCAAATCAAAATAACTACACCACCTACGTAATAATTTACATATTTGTCATTGCATTCATTCGACAGTAATTTATCTGGAGAGCGTTTCAACTAAAAGTTCCCTTCGCCGTTATGTTGGCTGCACTGTCAGTGTCACTGTCAGTGCTTAAATTCGTGTTGCCAGATTGTGAAGATTATATTACCTAATAATGTAATCGGTATTTGCCATATAATAAATACGGTAAATACCGATAATTACGGGTAAATCTGTACACATAGCAACCCTCAACGCTGTTTTGACAGATATACAGTGGAGCCAACATAACGGCGAAGAGAACTTTTAGTTGAAACGCTCTCTACCTAGTCTTGTGTCAAATTCCACCGTGCCGCCGACAGATGGCGGTAGGGTAGTTGAAGCCATACACTGCACTCTTGTTATAAAATTTTCGTTAGAGTATAATCTTTTTCTTTTCAATGAATAAGTACGGTTACCGTTTGTATTAGCGGCAACGGTAATTCACTACGTGACAATAATATTTTTGGAAGGCTAGGGTTTTTGTTTTAGAGCCCTGCCCTTTATTTATTTACCACGTCACGTGAACGTAGGGAGGGAGGGATGGATGGTGGAACGAGTTATTCGATAACCAAATAAATAACCACCCACAGCCCGGTCCGGTACCTATCCTATACCTACCTAACCTACTTACTTACAGCACAGAATAGAAGAGTACTCCTCCGTACCGTACAGAAGCTTCTCTGTACGTACAAACAAACACTCACAAAGAAATAGCTACTCCTCTGCGACGACGTGATAAAGTACAAATTGACTCGCACAGAGCTGCATGCCTAACCAACCACGATAATCACCTACATTTCGCTTCTCTTTCTGTCGCGTAACTCTCTCTCGAAAGCGCGTCGTTCAGCGCGTGTAAGGGCTGTGTCTTTGGGCTGTCTTTTTGTGAGGAATAAAATGAAGATGATACCAACGATACGATATTTAGCTACGGCAAATTCATGCGATTTTCACATGGAAGCGTGCAACCTTCCAGTGATAGTTTTGTTTAATCAATAAATTTTATGATCATCTACAATGTACCCAACGACGTAAATGTACCTATTGTTTTATTGGTGTTTTTTATTGTATAAAACCCACATTGAGAGACAGGGAACGAATGAATGTTCTATTTCTATCCTTATACGAATTAGGCCATACATACCACGTTGTTCGGCGTCATCTAACTAATGTTATTGGCAATCTGATAATATTATTTTAAATCTATGACCTCCTACTAATATGAATAAATAAATTACTAGGTAGAAATAAATCAAAATGCTGCACAATAATGACGTGATTTCGACATTTCTAAATTCGAAACGAAACGTAGTAGATGCGCGCGCCGCGCGCTCGCTCTGGCTGGATAGCGGCAGCCCACTGTTACTTGTGCATTAACCGGCACGACCTTGAGCGAGTGACGAAGGCCTGCTTACAGTCCGCGCGCGAGCTCCGAGGAATCGGTGGCTGTGGAAATTAATTTATTATAAAATTTGAACAGAATTTTTATATAATGTTTATATAGATTCAAATTTTGTGATGATTATACTATACTAGGCGAGTTATATTTCAGTAATTTTTAATGTAAAAATTTTAAAATAAATTAATTTCCACAGCCACCGATTCCTCGGAGCTCGCGCGCGGACTATACTACTTACTCGCATCGCAAGTACTTATACAAATCGCCGGATCGATCGAGTACCTACTTACTTTATCTTCCTTCACATTTTGCATCCTGCGCATGTTTTTTCGAAATATTACACAAAAAAAATTCTTTTCATACAAATGTGTGTGGCCACGCCCCAATGTTTCGATGGATAGGCAGAGACATAGCCGACTATCATAGAGACATCGATCTCCACTAGCGAATGTCCCGACAACAATTTTAAATGTGTACGTTTCAGGACGCTTTCATCGATTATTTGAAGACGAAATGCATCACCATGGGCCATGGAGTACTGAAAATAAATGTAGGTATCGTTTTGTATATTTATCAACAATTCCAAAGACAAATGCAGATGGGAGTCAATTTAATTGTGATTTTTTTAATATAATAATTGCAACATTATTTTAATGCAGCAGGTGGGTCTACATGCCTTACTTGCTGCCTCTTGTTCGAATACTTTGCGAAACGTGGTGGTCGGTGTTGTTCTGTAATTTACCAGAGTTCTTGCAGGACAACACCGATTACTCTGCTTACCCCGATTGTCGGGATTCAGCGTGAGTGATATGTATGTATGTATGTATTTTAATAAGATAATGATTTTGTTAATAATATATAAGTTGATTGTACCTGTTGTGATGTATGTGTGATAGATATTAAGTCATAGTTTAATTTAATTTATATTCTTTATTTTCACGTTTTTGTTACATCTTTATTTGATATAATTATAAAATAAAATACCTATACAAAATTTATACAATTATTATAATATACATAATAAAATTTGACAGTTTATGCGCATAAGAAATGATTGATTATTTGTAAGTCAATAAAACATACAATATTAAATAAAAAATCTCCCTTTTCATCTATTTCCTCCCAAATACAGCCTGCAATTTTTCAAAAGGGGCGTGAAAAGGCTGCTTTCGGGCCGGCATGGCATTCGCAATCCCCGTGCATCACAGAATGTCCGCGGGCATTATTAGACACCTACTTGTAGGTGAAACGATGCCAAAAGTTGGGCTTTCCATAAAAAAATTAAAAAAGAGCTGTGTCGGACAAGTAGGAGCACATTTTTGTATTAGGTTTATTTACATTTTATAAAAGTATTCTACTAGTCAATTCGCGTGATCTCTGTGAAACTTTCAAAACCATAGGTGGTTTTAAAAATATATATGAGAATACACAATGATTCATCAAACGTTTTTTTTTACATATTTTTTGCATTGACACAATTATATTTAAGCCATAAAGTCTCGAATGGCCCTCTTTACATCGCTACCATTAATTTATGGAAAATATTTAAAACTGTTAAAAACTATTAATCAAAAGAAGTTTCGAAAATTAATTAAGAAAGAGGTAGTAGTAGTGCAAGTAAGTTAGGAAAGTTAGTAGTAAAAGTAGAATAAAATAAAACGGCCAAGTGCGAGTCGAACTCGCGCACCGAGGGTTCCGTACCACCACGTAATTGGCTTGCTTTTTATTATTTGTTGTTTTACCTCTTAAGAGTTTGCACCTATAATGACACGCTTGTGTGCATTATCGTTTATCCCATAGAGCAAAAACTAACAAAAAAACTTGAAAAAACACATTTCTTGAACAGTAAATAATTAAGGGGATCCCCCGACCCCGTCCTTAATTTTTTTTAATAGTTAGGTAATAGGTATAGGATATCCGCCATAACCATAACACAGGATTAATGTGTGAAAATTTCAACCGGCATATAGCCCTATAGAGTTAGGGCAGACAGACGGACGGACAGACGGCGCCGTAGGCTTAGTATTTTAGTAATAGGGTCCCGTATGGATGATTAAGGCGGTGACAAACGCCAAATACGCAAAACATGCAAAAAGTGCGACAAAGAAGGTCCAAAACTGACCAATTGACACACATTCAGAAAATTAAAAAAATACCAACCTATATTTTGGTTCCTTACCAACAAAGTGCATTGCTGGTTTTTTTAATAATGAGTAAAAGTAAGTAATAAACATAAAATTAAAAATATATAAAAAAAGCATGAATTTTTGAAAATCTGAGTATGTGTGTATTATTACAATTTTACAATACCACCGATTCAAAGGTCACAAAGCTCTGAGAAAACTCTATTAAATTTTTTTTATTATTTTATCCACGAAAGGAGATAAAAATAAAAAACAAGAAATGCCTACATGAAATTATTGACGTAATTCTTCAGTCGGAAGGGTAAAATTTTTGCCTTCGTCAATTTAGCAGGCACTTCAATACTAGATACAATTTTAGTTCCGGGCTCGCTTGCTCGCTCCTGCCCTGCTGCGCCCGCGTGTCGGTCGTCATTTCTGTCTTCTGTGTTTGGATCGAATGGAAAAAAGATAGGTAGGTTAGGTATATTTGTACCGTGTGGGATGGTAATTTAAAATAATAGCCCCACTGCATCTCTCCCCGTGCATGTCGTAAAAGGCGACTGAGGGATTTTTTTATGTAAACTGACACAGTTTGCTATATCACCTATAACATCCGTGATGTCAGCCCATAACACCGGGTGAACTTAGGTGCCATGTCAGTGCTTCCCTTTGGTCGTGCCGGCTACACTAAACTGGACGGAAAATACAAACTATTTCGGGATATGACTCCCTTCTTTTTTTCCGTCCAGTTCAGTGAAGCCGGTACGACCGAAGAAAAGCACTGACATAGCACCTACTTCACCAGTTGTTACGAGCTGACATCTCGGATGTTGTATTGTAGGTGATGTTGCCACCGTGTCATTTTCCGTACCAGTATACAGTACGACCGTATCAGTAATATCTCTCTTCTGTGGTATCTATCAGTATACGCTCCGGTACGTAACTTGACGGGGCGTTATACGCATGGCTTTCGTTGGTATAACCACAGAATAACTAATAGGTACTGTGGTATAACGCTGTCTGCGCTTGAGATGCAAGGAATATAGAACCGTGCCTAAATAAAAGTAGCCTAGCAACAGCGGCGCGCTGCGGAGCGGGGGCGGCGGCGGCGGCGGCACTGTGGTGGCGCGGAGCGGAGACGACGCGGCGGCGCGGCGCGGCGCGGAGGAGCGGCGGCGCGGCGCGGAGGAGCGGCTTGTTATTGCTTGCTTGCATGCGTGAGTGGCACGCTGCTACTGAGTTACCGCACCGCACCGCACCCCACCGCACCGTGCCATGCTGCCGCCGCGCGCGCCGCGCGCGCCGGCCGGTACCTATGTTGCTATGATATTTGCCATACGTACCTAAATGCCTATCTACCTATTACCTACCTACCTATTTTTATTTTAGTTTTCATCGATAGTCTATTTAGAGGTTTATAAAAAGTGGTAAGTACATGAACTAAAATAATTTGGAAGAAATTACAATAAAATGTTATTTAGGTAAAATAATAAAAAATAAAAAATTAGAATCACGCATCAGTTACATAAGCCACAATCATTTTAATAATTAAAATGATTGTGTGTTTTTTTACTGTTTATATTAATTTTGTATATTTTTAATATTTTTTATTATATATAAAGAATTAATATAAATATTGTAAGATGAAAATGTGAAAATAAAAAAATAATAAAAAAGCAAAAAAAAAAAACATACGAAAGTGGGATTCGAACCCCGAACCATCAACTCTTTAGGCTGATAGTGACAAACTAAGCTAAATGTGACTTGAACGTGCGAAGCGAAATTAGCAGTCGCATGGTACATTATGTAGAATTCCCGAATGCTCAAGGTCGTTGGCGTTAGTCACGGCCTTAAGGCGGTGACAAACGCCAAATACGCAAAACATGCAAAAAGTGCGACAAAGAAGGTCCAAAACTGACCAATTGACACACATTCAGAAAATTAAAAAAATACCAACCTATATTTTGGTTCCTTACCAACAAAGTGCATTGCTGGTTTTTTTAATAATGAGTAAAAGTAAGTAATAAACATAAAATTAAAAATATATAAAAAAAGCATGCATTTTTGAAAATCTGAGTATGTGTGTATTATTACAATTTTACAATACCACCGATTCAAAGGTCACAAAGCTCTGAGAAAACTCTATTCAATTTTTTTTATTATTTTATCCACGAAAGGAGATAAAAATAAAAAACAAAAAACGCCTACATGAAATTATTGACGTAATTCTTCAGTCGGAAGGGTAAAATTTTTGCCTTCGTCAATTTAGCAGGCACTTCAATACTAGATACAATTTTAGTTCCGGGCTCGCTTGCTCGCTCCTGCCCTGCTGCGCCCGCGTGTCGGTCGTCATTTCTGTCTTCTGTGTTTGGATCGAATGGAAAAAAGATAGGTGGTTAGGTATATTTGTACCGTGTGGGATGGTAATTTAAAATAATAGCCCCACTGCATCTCTCCCCGTGCATGTCGTAAAAGGCGACTGAGGGATTTTTTTATGTAAACTGACACAGTTTGCTATATCACCTATAACATCCGTGATGTCAGCCCATAACACCGGGTGAACTTAGGTGCCATGTCAGTGCTTCCCTTTGGTCGTGCCGGCTACACTAAACTGGACGGAAAATACAAACTATTTCGGGATATGACTCCCTTCTTTTTTTCCGTCCAGTTCAGTGAAGCCGGTACGACCGAAGAAAAGCACTGACATAGCACCTACTTCACCAGTTGTTACGAGCTGACATCTCGGATGTTGTATTGTAGGTGATGTTGCCACCGTGTCATTTTCCGTACCAGTATACAGCAGTGGCGGCTTTGACCTATAAATCTTAGTGAGGCGACTAAAAAATCCACCTACATTGCTATTACTTTATGATAAATTGAAAAACCTAAACCTAATTTGTTTTGGCCCTAACAATACTTAACCAAAAACTACTATCGAATCGCGCACCGAGGGTACCGTATCGCCATGTCACGGCTAGCGCCACTAGATGAATTTCATAACACGCCACGCCATCTAGATGGCGTGTTATGAAATACTTCATATTAGTTAGTCACGATTAGAAAATGATTCATCATCTATTTGGTAGATGGCGCGCGCGCATACACTTTTTGAAACCAAAAAGTGTATGCGCGCGCGCCATCTATGGGAACCCCCGTGAGTTTTTTACTTTTTCTTATTTTCATTATTTTTTGTTATATCGGCCATAATAACACATTTTCTGTGAACATTTCAACGGGCTACCAAATTACGGTTCAAGAGATACAGGCCTCGGACAGACGGACGGACAGACAAGCGGCGGGTGGCCGAGTGGTTTGGGCATTGGCTTCAAATGCGAGAGGTGCGAGGTTCGAATCCGGTCGGCGTGTAACAATGAGTTTTTTCTGACGAAAAAATTTACGTGTATGCATACCTACACCTGCTGCTGCCGCATAGCAGCCTCGGCTGTGTTCTCCTCTAGTCTAGTATAGCCAGCAATCCAGGGAAGTCTCCGGTATGGCACCTACCTTCTCGGAGGTGATATTGGCTGGTCGGAGCATGCGCTTTGGCCCCTCCGGCTCAGCCACCCATACCGGATTACATAAAAAAAAAAGACAGACGGACGGACGGACAGACAGACAGACAGACAGACGGCGTAGGCTTAGTAATAGGGTCCCGTACCGGATACGGAACCCTAAAAACAAAAAAAAAAGAATTCGCAAAAGTGAGATTCGAACCAACGTCACTAGTTTGAAAAGCGAATCATATACCATTGAGCTATGAAACTTACCGTAACTAGTGCGAATTTCGCCATCATGTTAATCACGGAGGTAAAACAAACCGACTTATAGAAAACGTGAATCGCTCCATCTCGCTCTGCATTCTTTTAATTGCATATAGATGTCTCGTCCGGCGCCATTTATCAGAGCCTCAGCTGCTCCCTACATCCAAAGTCTCCAAGGTCAACCTGTTGTCTTTACGCTTGGTGAAGCGATATCAAAATAAGCGATTCGTCGCCGCACCGGACCGGGGTGAGTCACCATATGCCATGCCGTACGTGACACGCACGTCACACGTCACGTCTGTGTGTGTGTGCGTGCTGTGTTGGTGGTGTTGATGCACTAACACATCTTTAACGTATTTCGTCGCGCGCGTCGCACCAGCCGCCTCCGCCTCCTCCGCGCCGCCGCGCTAATATTGTGATCATTTCGGATCGGATATACTTGACTTTTTTAAGTTTTCTTTCTTGATATTTTGAAATGTTTTTTTTTCTTTACTTTCAAGATAATTAAGTGAGGCGGTGCTTCACTTGCTTCACCTGGGGAACCGCCACTGGTATACAGTACGACCGTATCAGTAATATCTCTCTTCTGTGGTATCTATCAGTATACGCTCCGGTACGTAACTTGACGGGGCGTTATATGCATGGCTTTCGTTGGTATAACCACAGAATAACTAATAGGTACTGTGGTATAACCATAGAATACTTATAATACTGGCGTATAGAAGCGACGCTCCGCCTCGAAGCGAGTTTGCTTCCCCCCGCGCCCCGCAGCCCGCGAGCGCTGTCTGGTCGACTTCTGGCGGACGGCTAGTCAGGCTGGCACCGACTGTCGAGAGGAGAGCGAGCGCACCTTCGAGAGGGAGTAGTAGCTACTTACACGTACGCGCGCGGTTCTTTCGCACTCACAGCACAGAACAACGATCGGGCCGGCCGCGCCCGCGCGCGCGGTGGACTTCAAACCTCCTTGTTCGCACTTACTTAGAGATGCAAGGCGCAATTTTGCACAAAAATTTCACTTGAAATTTTGCAGTGAAATTTTGCACTTTCTGCAAAATTACTGTGAAATTTTCATTCTTATGTGAAATAATGAAATTTATGTTACACAAATCAGATATCAATTTGGTTTCTTATTCTTCTTCTTGAGTCAATTTTAATGTCCTACTACTGAGCGCAAGCCTTTCCCATGAACATGGAAGGGAATTGTTATACATTTCCACGAGACAAGCTGGATTGGAAGCGGTGTCCACAACAATTTTATATGTACTGCTGTGCACAGGTTTCCTCACGATGTTTTCCTTCACCGGAGCGAATCTTAATCATATGAACATTTAAAAAAAGTGGCCGCCATTTTGAACTTTTTAGTTACTGGACCGATTGCTTTCAAAGTCGATATCTGGGTGTCTGTGTGGGCTCTGAATACGAATCCGTTGTCAAAATTTAAAAAAAGTGGCCGCCATTTTGAACTTTTTAGTTACTGGACCGATTGCTTTCAAAGTCGATATCTGGGTGTCTGTGTGGGCTCTGAATACGAATCCGTTGTCAAAATTTAAAAAAAGCGGCTGCCATTTTGAACTTTTTAGTTACTGGACCGATTGCTTTCAAAGTCGATATCTGGGTGTCTGTATGGGCTCTGAATACGAATCCGTTGTCAATATTTAAAAAAAGCGGCTGCCATTTTGAACTTTTTAGTTACTGGACCGATTGCTTTCAAAGTCGATATCTGGGTGTCTGTGTGGGCTCTGAATACGAATCCGTTGTCAAAATTTAAAAAAAGTGGCCGCCATTTTGAACTTTTTAGTTACTGGACCGATTGCTTTCATAGTCGATATCTGGGTGTCTGTGTGGGCTCTGAATACGAATCCGTTGTCAAAATTTAAAAAAAGCGGCTGCCATTTTGAACTTTTTAGTTACTGGACCGATTGCTTTCAAAGTCGATATCTGGGTGTCTGTGTGGGCTCTGAATACGAATCCGTTGTCAAAATTTAAAAAAAGTGGCCGCCATTTTGAACTTTTTAGTTACTGGACCGATTGCTTTCAAAGTCGATATCTGGGTGTCTGTGTGGGCTCTGAATACGAATCCGTTGTCAAAATTTAAAAAAAGTGGCCGCCATTTTGAACTTTTTAGTTACTGGACCGATTGCTTTCAAAGTCGATATCTGGGTGTCTGTGTGGACTCTGAATACGAATCCGTTGTCAAAATTTAAAAAAGTGGCCGCCATTTTGAACTTTTTAGTTACTGGACCGATTGCTTTCAAAGTCGATATCTGGGTGTCTGTGTGGACTCTGAATACGAATCCGTTGTCAAAATTTAAAAAAGTGGCCGCCATTTTGAACTTTTTAGTTACTGGACCGATTGCTTTCAAAGTCGATATCTGGGTGTCTGTGTGGACTCTGAATACGAATCCGTTGTCAAAATTTAAAAAAAGCGGCTGCCATTTTGAACTTCTTAGTTACTGGACCGATTGCTTTCAAAATCGATATCTGGGTGTCTGTGTGGGCTCTGAATACGAATCTGTAGTGAACATTTAAAAAAAGTTGCCGCCATTTTGACCTTTTTAGTTATTCGACCGATTGCTTTCAAAATCAATATCTGGGTGTCTGTGTGGGCTCTGAATACGAATCCGTTGTCAAAATTTAAAAAAAGTGGCCGCCATTTTGAACTTTTTAGTTACTGGACCGATTGCTTTCAAAGTCGATATCTGGGTGTCTGTGTGGACTCTGAATACGAATCCGTTGTCAAAATTTAAAAAAAGTGGCCGCCATTTTGAACTTTTTAGTTACTGGACCGATTGCTTTCAAAGTCGATATCTGGGTGTCTGTGTGGACTCTGAATACGAATCCGTTGTCAAAATTTAAAAAAAGCGGCTGCCATTTTGAACTTTTTAGTTACTGGACCGATTGCTTTCAAAATCGATATCTGGGTGTCTGTGTGGGCTCTGAATACGAATCTGTAGTGAACATTTAAAAAAAGTTGCCGCCATTTTGAACTTTTTAATTACTGGACCGATTGATTTCAAAATCGATATCTGGGTGTTTGTGTGGACTCTGAATACAAATATGAAGTGAATATTTAAAAAAAGTTGCCGCCATTTTGACCTTTTTAGTTATTCGACCGATTGCTTTCAAAATCAATATCTGGGTGTCTGTGTGGGCTCTGAATACGAATCCGTTGTCAAAATAAAAAAAAAACGGCCTCCATTTTGAACTTTTTAGTTACTGGACCGATTGCTTTCAAAATCGATATCTGGGTGTCTGCGTGGGCTCTGAATACGAATCTGTAGTGAACATTAAAAAAAAGTGGCCGCCATTTTGAACTTTTAGTTACTGGACCGATTGCTTTCAAAATTGATATCTGGGTATCTGTATGGGCTCTGAATACGAATCCGTTTTCAAAATTTAAAAATAGTTGCCGCCATCTTGCACTTTTTAGTTTTGACTACAGATTCATATTTAGAGCCCACACAGACACGCAGATATCTATTTTGAAAGCAATCGGTCCAGTAACTAAAAAGTTTAAAATGGCGGCCACTTAATTTTGACTACAGATTCGTATTCAGAGCACACACAGACACCCAGACATCGATTTTGAAAGCAATTGCTCCAGTAACTGAAAAGTTCAAAATGGCGGCCACTTTTTTTAAATTTTGACTACAGATTCGTATTCAGAGCCTACACAGACACCCAGATATCAATTTTGAAATCAATCGGTCCAGTAACTGAAAAGTTTAAAATGGCGGCCACTTTTTTTATTTTGATTACAGATTCGTATTCAGAGCCTACACAGACACCCAGATATCAATTTTGAAAGCAATCGGTCCAGTAACTAAAAAGTTCAAAATGGCGGCCACTTTTTTTTATTTTGATTACAGATTCGTATTCAGAGCCTACACAGCCACCCAGATATCAATTTTGAAAGCAATCGGTCCAGTAACTGAAAAGTTCAAAATGGCGGCCACTTTTTTTTATTTTGATTACAGATTCGTATTCAGAGCCTACACAGACACCCAGATATCAATTTTGAAAGCAATCGGTCCAGTAACTGAAAAGTTCAAAATGGCGGCCACTTTTTTTTATTTTGATTACAGATTCGTATTCAGAGCCTACACAGACACCCAGATATCAATTTTGAAAGCAATCGGTCCAGTAACTAAAAAGTTCAAAATGGCGGCCACTTTTTTTTAATTTTGATTACAGATTCGTATTCAGAGCCTACACAGACACCCAGATATCAATTTTGAAAGCAATCGGTCCAGTAACTAAAAAGTTCAAAATGGCGGCAAGTATACATTGAAAATTTCACTTTAGCTTCACATACGATTCGGCTTAAAAATAATAAAAATGGAATACCTATTGCAAAGTTTCCAAAATTTAGTGAAACTTTCACTGCAAAATTGTCGTTTAGTTAGCGAGTAAAAATAAAACATGTGCATATAAGTTGATGTTTTTCTTTTTTTCTTGCCCTCCAATAATGTTAAGAGGTACATATACATAGATAGTCATAATTAAAAATGTTTCCTTTTAAATTACATCAAATATAATTTATAATATTGTCCACTACAAACTTCTCATAAAGAGTGCCAACCCTGTACCCAAGTTATCGAGGTCGCACCAATACACGCAAAGGCGCCCGCGTACGTGAGCAGTAGGTACACATTTTCGGCCGCTTCATAGAAAATGTGACTAGTGTCACGGGTGGGTATAACGCTGTCTGCGCTTGAGATGCAAGGACTATAGAACCGTGCCTAAATCAAAGTAGCCTAGCAACAGCGGCGCGCTGCGGAGCGGGGGCGGCGGCGGCGGCGGCACTGTGGTGGCGACTGGCGCGGAGCGGTGACGACGCGGCGGCGCGGCGCGGCGCGGAGGAGCGGCGGCGCGGCGCGGAGGAGCGGCTTGTTATTGCTTGCTTGCATGCGTGAGTGGCACGCTGCTACTGAGTTACCGCACCGCACCGCACCCCACCGCACCGTGCCATGCTGCCGCCGCGCGCGCCGGCCGGTACCTATGTTGCTATGATATTTGCCATACATACCTAAATGCCTATCTACCTATTACCTACCTACCTATTTTTATTTTAGTTTTCATCGATAGTCTATTTAGAGGTTTATAAAAAGTGGTAAGTACATGAACTAAAATAATTTGGAAGAAATTACAATAAAATGTTATTTAGGTAAAATAATAAAAAATAAAAAAATTAGAATCACGCATCAGTTACATTAGCCACAATCATTTTAATAATTAAAATAATAAAAAAGCAAAAAAAAAAAACATACGAAAGTGGGATTCGAACCCCGAACCATCAACTCTTTAGGCTGATAGCGACAAACTACGCTAAATGTGACTTGAACGTGCGAAGCGAAATTAGCAGTCGCATGGTACATTATGTAGAATTCCCGAATGCTCAAGGTCGTTGGCGTTTGTCACGGCCTTAAGAAAAAAATCTAAACTAAAATAATCTACTTTTACAAACTAAAAATCCAAGAAAATTTAATGCAAACTATTTATCCATAGAGTCGTAGACCATGGATTGTGACCATAGACTGTGGACATGATGATGGACATCTGACATGGATTGCTACATCATACATTGTTGCAGAAAAAATAAGGTGCCATGTCAGTTCTTCTCCTTGGTCGTGCTGGTAATCTTAAAATTTTTGAAACTACTAATGCCATCTATGATCACTTATGAGACTTACGTCCTGCCATCTACCGTTGAGTAGCATAATTATTATGTCGTTGCTATGTGCTATTTGTGTAAACACTAAACAGAATACTACTATACACTCTAGCTAGATGGCGCTTTCAAAAAGTTGACAGCCGTCAATAACTGTTACACATACTTACTACTGAGATACTGCTAAGGAGTTATCTCTTTCTGTTAACATTAAATAAAAGGGATGCCACGAGGGTAACTCGAGTAGGTTTGTTTGTTACTCTGTGGGTGGTTTGTTATTTTCATTTTGAAGGATAACAAAACAAGGAATCTTTCCTCTTTCACCAAAAATAAAAAAAATCTCATAGCAAAATGTCTAAATCTAAAATACCTTTTCGAGACATCTCGCCTTTGATGCAGATGTGGCGCAACTTCTTACTTGGGGTAAGTCACTTTGTTATTGTTTTATGTTATGTAATTTATAACCTGCAAGTCCCTCAAGTTACACTAAATTCTTGCAGACGAACCGTTTATTTCCTTCTCTTTCATACTATAATGTACCTATATATCCTGTTTATCGAAATAAGAACCTTGATTTTTTAACCGACGAAAGCAATAAAAAGGAGAGATTCTCAAGTCGATGTGTATATTTTATATTTTTTTTTAATTAGATGTATGACCACCAATGATATTTTAGGAAAGAGTACCTGGGTGACCGAGCTTCGCTCGGCGTCTACACCTATCTAGATAAACTTGAAAAAAATCACCTAATCTAAATACAAAATTTCATCCAAATCGTTAGAGCCGTTTCCGAGAAACCAATTATATATATAGGTATATATATATATACAAGTTTAGCTCACTTAAAGTAATAGGATAGGTTATGTATATGACATTCAGTGCTCACACATGGCACATCCTTGAAAAGTTTAAAGGAAGAACTATAAAGTGATGCGCCGACTGGAATAGTCTTATTCCAATTATTAGAATTAGTGCAGAATCTCATTCATTACACACGACGGCATTTTCGATATGTCAGCGGCTCGTGGTTAGCGGTCCGAACGCGTGGTTAGTTGGTGGGCGACTAACTTCAGACAGGCCTGTGGTCTTGTATTTAATGTGCCGCTCAGATAACCTATCTACCTCCTTATAATATCATTGATGACCACGCATAACTTTTTACAGAGTAGTTAGTCCGATTTTGATGTTTCTTTTTTCATTGGATAGGGTATTATATACTTCGAAGTTGGTCCCATTTGAATTTTTAGTATTTTAAATGATTTTGAGTAAATAATACTGAAATTGAAATGTGAATATGTTTTTACGCAGAGAAAGCACACAACGGCGCTGCGCTTCGGGCCGCTGATCGCGTCTCGTTCACCGCCGCTGCCTGAGCTACCGGATGGGCCTTCGCACAAGTGAGAACATTGTTTGTACATAACATATTTTAAAATTTGCAAGAACAGACGAGAGCTTGGGGGCTTTGAGGAAATATTATATAGAGTTCTCGCTCCGAACAAATATACAGACAAGCGGTGTTCGAGCGGCTGAGGTTTGGGGTAAGGTAGCGGGGAGGCGGAGCGCAGAGTCGAGCGGTAGAGGGGAGCGCGCGCGGGGCGGGAAGCGTGTGCGAGACGGTCTGGCGGCCGGTGTGGGGAGCTCACGCGGGACGGGAAGCGTGCGGGAGAGAGGCAAGGGGTAAGGAGAACGATCGCACTCGCGCGTCGGTGTGCATATTGTCTTTTCATTCTAACACTTCGTCTCCAGAATCACCATCGCATCTTCGCATCGACGAAGATGTGTAAATGTATTAGTTTAAAGTAGGCGAGGCGCGATCGCAGCAGGCAGGAGACGACTGCGCGCTGCGGCCTCTCGCGCTCGACTAAGAGACTTGAGGATCGTGAACCGCAACTCGGTGGAACATGTTAGTTGGCCGAGTGCTTTATCTAGTACGTAATATATCTTTGCTTGGGGGTGTCTTTATACTGGGGAGCCGAGGTAGGGAGGTGGTACTACATAGAGTACATATGAGTCATCACATCACATCACTATTTCTTTTTTTTTTTATATAATTTTGTTTAAGGTTTTAGTCATTCCTGGCTATGCCAGCCCCATAGTAACTATATTGATATTTTAATCTACTTCAGCACCATTCAATGCCTGTGACTTCACACAAAAACTTACTATGGATTCAAACTCCTCCCCCCGGAGCTCGCCCCAAGGCTTCATGTAAAAAATACAATATAATGAAAAAAACAATAAATTTTAACTGGATTTAGACGTATCAGCCTTGGCTGCCGCCTGTCTCAAATAAATAAATAAATAATACAAAATTTATTTTCCATAACGTAAACCATTAATATAACATGTTGGAGCCTGTTGAAGCAGGTAAGTCTCCACAAACAGCACCCGTTCACGAGCATCACGCCAGGGCCAGCCATCGGCACCCTCAACCATATTTGAGGGTGAGAGGCGACCCGAACAAAGCGTCACCGTAAGCGAAAGACGTTAAAGCGATCTAGGCATCTGAGAACGTATCACATCTGAGAACTTAGGTGCCACACCGGAGACTTCCCTGGATTGCTGGCTATACTGAACTAGAGGAGAACACAACTGAGGCTGCTATGCGGCCATCTTACATCCAGTACGGTGGTACCAACCCAGTCGGCTACAATTTGAACCTACCACCCAGTAAGGGGCAAGGTAAGGGACCTACAGTTTTACACCGCTTCCGAACGGTGAAGCAGCTGGTGTAGGTATGCACGAAAATTTTTTCGTCAGAAAAAACTCATTGGTACACGCCGGCCGGATTCGACCCTCGGACGTCACGTATGAGAAGCCGATATTCAAACCACTCGGCCACCCGCCGCCTGAAATAGGAGAAAGTTTCAAGTAGAAAAAGGTTTCAATACGGCACGAGACCAGAGCGATTGGTCAATCTGCCTCTGCCTTTTACTTCCTTCCTTACCTATAATAAAATCCAACGTCTGCTTTCTGTCTGTCTGAGTGTCTGTCTGTCCGCTTATAACTCGAGAACCACTGAACCGATTTTAATAAAACAAAATTCTACGGATAGCTTGATTCTTCCCATCAATTATAGGCTACTTACTATCACGCTAAATAGCTTATGAGGTTAGCAGTGAAGTGAAATATGAGAGCGGGCGGAGCCGCGGGCACAGCTTGTACATAATAATAATATATCCACGGCACTTGCGACCGTGTGGGGCCGGTACTTAAAAAGAATAGCCCCACTGCATCTCTCCCCATGCATGTCGTAAAAGGCGACTACGGGATAAGGACAAGATGCCGTGCTAAAGGGCGACAGGCTAGCCACCTCTCACCTTGGCACGGTACTTGCACCGAGGTCTTCGTGCCGTACTCGCTGCTTGATCGATTGAATCTTGTTCGAATACTTTGCGAAACGCGGTGGTCGGTGTTGTGCTGTAATTTACCAGAGTTGTTGCAGCACAACACCGATTACTCTGCTTACCCCGATTGTCGGGATTCAGCGTTTGTGATAGTTATGTATGTATGTATTGCTCATCATTATCAGCCTGTATCGGTCCACTGCTGGACATAGGCCTCTCCCAAGGCACGCCACCACACGCGGTCTTCCGCTCTTCTCATCCATCCACTCCCGGCTACCTTTTTTAGGTCGTCTGTCCACCTAGCCGGGGGGGCGTCCCACGCTACGTTTGCTTGTACGTGGCCTCCATTCGAGCGCCCGTCCACGCCATCGGTTGTCGGGTCTGCGACAGATGTGCCCAGCCCACTGCCACTTCAGCTTGCTTATTTTCTTAGCAATGTCAACTACCTTAGTTCTTTGACGTATCACGTCGTTACGGATTTTATCGGTCAAAGAAATGACGAGCATTGCTACCCAATGTTAAATTTCAGCGTTGTTTGTTTCTAGACACGCGGCTAACTATTACTACTCGCGCGACGGGCGGCGCGAGGTCGCTCCGCCCATGGACGTCACCGCTACAATGCTGGAAGCCAGCACCTCCAAGGGGTGTGTATTTTCGACTTCCTACCAATTTATTTTATTTTATATTTTTTTTTTTTATGGAAACTGACACGGTTGGCTACATCACCTACAACGTCCGTGATGTCAGCCCATAACACCGGGTGAACTAGGTGCCATATCAGTGCTTCCCTTCATTTCGTGTCGGCTACACTGAACTGGAAGGAAAACAAGAACTATTTACATAGCCGTTTCGACTGACGTTTTATTCAGTGCGATGGTAGCAACCCGGCCGGAATAAACCCTACCACCTAGTAATATAAGAAGGGAGTCATAGGGGGAGACTAAGGGATATGACTCATATCCCTTAGTCGCCTTTTACGACATACACGGGGAGAGATGCAGTGGGGCTATTCTTTTAGAGTACCGGCCCCACACGGTACATACACGGGGGTAGATGCAGTGGGAGTACTGAATCTTCCCTCAATTTATGAGAAGTTGAAATTTTTATAACCTCTTGAAAGTTCGTTGAGGGTGGATTAGAGGCACATAGTGCATAATGAATAACAAATAGCAGGTTCAACCTATCCGTCTGTAACGTACCGTGTGGGGCCGGTACTCTAAAAGAATAGCCCCACTGCATCTCTCCCCGTGTATGTCGTAAAAGCCGACTAAGGGCGGCGGTCTGCAGACACCCCGGTCGACTTGTGGCTTTCATGGAAGACATAGGCTGGCTGGGGTCGCTGGAGACTGCGGGGTTTTGCACGAAGGTCCCCAACCAAGCGGGATTCGTTTGCAGGCCTAGAGCCAACCCCAAACCAACAACAACAACATCCGTCTGTAACCTGCCGAATAAATATTTTCTCATTCCGCTCACTCCATCAGAACATGGAATTGGTCGCTCTTTCGCAGAATAGTACAATTTGGTGACTTTTTTTTTTATAGAAAGCGCGACATGTGGCGCCGAGCCACCCATAAGGTGTCTAGCGACGCCCATGGACATTCGGTCGTATGCGGGGGTTGCGAATGCCATGCCGGCCTGACAGGTGCCTATTCACGCCTCTCTTGAAGGACCCGAGACTATACTTGGAGGGAAATATGTGGGCAGGGAGAGCGTTCCAGAGTTTACCGGTTCTGTGGAGTAATCTGCAGAACCGATTGGTACGCATCCGTGGTAAGTCCAGCGTATAGGGATGCAATCCCTGCCCAGTTTACGCATTAAAAATGCGCTTTTGTTAAGTGGAGTATGACCTGAACGAAGTCTCAGAATTTTATTGATGTTTCCTACATACATACATATCACACACGCTGAATCCCGACAATCGGGGTAAGCAGAGTAATCGGTGTTGTGCTGCAAGAGCTCTGTTAAATTACAGCAAAACACCGACCACCACGTTTCGCAAAGTATTCGAACATGATTCAATCGACCAAGCAGCAAGTAAGGCACGAAGACCCACCTGCTGCATGACTCGGTAAAAGTGCCGTGCCAAGGTGAGAGGTGGCGAGCCCGTCGCCCTTTAGCACGGCATCTTGTCATTATCCCTTAGTCGCCTTTTACGCATTCATGGGGAGAGATGTAGTGGGGCTGTTCTTTTTTAAGTACCGGCCCGACACGGTACTGAAGATGTTTCCTCTTGACACTTATGCAGGCCTGTAAACCAAGGTCGTTGACTTGGTTCACTTTGAAGGCTTTAATAATGATATTCGCAATGTTGTGTTGCAGGGAAGCGAAACAGACGCGGATTAAGCGCCCCGCACCCGGGAGTGTCTACCGATGGGACGAGCATCATTATTAGAAATGTTTTGAGTTAAATTTAATTAAATATACAGGGTGTCCCAAAACTCAACGTCAAGCGGGAACCAGGGAGTAGGCCAGGTTCTAGCCAGGGAAAAATAAGAAAAAAAAAAATGCGAGTCGTTTATTTTTTTAGAAAAATTTTTAACTGAATATTTTTTTTGGTAAAACTACAGGTATTCTGGTTTTATTTGGGATACTGATCAATAGCAGAGTTATTTAGGCTACCAATAAAAAAAAATTTACAATTATAATTGTAAATTTGTAGTCGTAGTACCTAAAAATGTTGTACGAGAAATTTTCAATGTTTTTTGAAAAAATGCTCATATCATAAAAAACAAAAATTATTTATTGATAATAATTTATTTAACAAATATTCAAATATTATTCAAGATTTCGAATTTGTTGCGTTTGCGGTTGAAACCCTCGGTCCGTGGAGCAGTGAAGCCAAAAGCTTCTTGAAGAGGCTTGGGCCTCTGCTGGTGGACGCAACTGGCGTCCCGCAATCAAGGGCCTAGTTCATTCAAAGGGTAAGCCTTGCCATCCAGCGGGGTAATGCAGCAAGTGTTCTAGGAACATTTGAAAATGCCCCTTTTGATAGTTATTTTAATGTTTGTTAGGTAGGTTTATTTCTTTAGTTATTAGTATTACTTTTTTGTTATTTATTAAAAAACAAATGACTCCGATTTGTTTTCTTATTTTCCCCTGGCTAGTCATAAACTGGCCTACTCCCTGGTTCGCGCTTGACGCTGAGTTTTGGGACACGTTGTATTAGTGTTTGCTTAGAATGTTCAATACAATAAGTTCTTAGAATAAAGAAATTTAAACAGTTATTATTATTTTTGTATAATCTTGTATGGGAGGACACGTAGTGAGCAGTGCGGTAGTATCAACGACCAAACGGAAGCACTGACATGGCGCCTAGGTCACAAAGGTGTTATGGGCTGACATCGCAGATATTGTAGGTGGTGTAGCCAACCGTGTCAGCTTCCATTAATAAAAGTATAGGTTAATTACTTATAAGTACATAATGCCAACATTATATTTCAGTGTGTCAGCCAGTGGCGGTTCCCCAGGTGAAGCAAGTGAGGCGCCGCCTCACTTAATTATCTTGAAGTTAAAGAAAAAAAAATCAACATGGATGTTTATTTATTGCTAGACTTTGGGCATGTCCTGTCCTCGAAATGAAAACTGCAATACAACATTAATAAAATGCTATTATGTAGGTGGTGCCTCACTAAAATTCACTGGCCAGAGCCGCCACTGGTGTCAGCCCCGGTAGCTCAGTGGTGCGGTCGATGGACTGTTGTTAAGCAACCCAGAGCGCGGTCAGTACTTGGATGGGTGACCGCTCGACCGTTAGAGGCTGCCTGTGGTTTGGATTCCACATTAAACTGTAGTTCCCTTCGACCTGTTGTGACCGCTCGACCGTTGGAGGCTGACCGTGGTTCGGATTCCACGTAATACTGTAGGTCCCTTCCCTTCTTACCTTACTAGGTGGTAGGGTTTATCCCGCCCGGGTTGGTACCTCCGCACTAAATGAAACGTCGGTCGAAACAGCTATGAAAATAGTTCGTGTTTTCCGTCCAGTTCAATGTAGCCGACATGAAATGAAGGGAAGCACTGACGTGGCACCTAGTTCACCCGGTGTTATGGACTGACATCACGGATGTTGTAGGTGATGTAGTCAACCGTGTCAGTTTACATAAAAAAAACTACCAAAAAAATAAAAGGGATGGTCATACATATATTAAGTTACTTTGTTTTATGTATGAGATATTGCGTTTGTAGACTATGTATGATAGGTACTAAAACTAAATTGACGATTTTTAGAAATCCTTTCTGTATGTATGTATGTATGTATGTTCGTCCATAACTCTTGAACCGATCATCCGATTTCTATGAAACTTGCGCGAGCGAAACCGCGGGCAAAAGCTATAGTAAAAAAACAATTTTGGAATTTATTTTTAAACTTTTTAGAATTTTTTTTAACCACTAAAAACATCACTAATACATACCACACAACATCACTGACCACACATTCCTCCTTCGAGCCGAAGTTTGCCGAAAGGAGCTAAAGGAGTAGGTTGCAGGATCGAGCAGGTCTTTCAAGTGGCGGACCGTTGACCTAGCCTTGTGTGTCAACTTCCACCACGCCGCCGACAGATAGCGGTAGTTGCAACACTACACTGCACTCTTATGATTAAATTTGCGTTAGAGAAAACCGTTTTCTTGTCAATGTTGAAAACGTTTTTCCTAGTCAAGCGGCAAAGGTTTTTTAACTTTTTTCACCTTGACCAAATATTTTTGGAAGGGTTATTTATTTTTTTAGAGCCCTGCCTTGCCTGCCAGCCCTTTATTTGCCACTCACTCACTCACTCACTCACTTGGTTGGTGGCACTTCACTTACTTGGTTCTTTGCTCGAAAACGGCCAAGTGTAGAGAGAGGCCAGGCCATATTCGTTTCTATTTGGAATGGTTTCTTTTGTTTGTGCAAAAAAGCAAATAACGCAAATAGCAAATACCTACTCTTTTCCGCCAGCTTGTCGGTTTTTGGTCACGCTTCAATCAAAGGACTCAAATAGACCAAATATTCGCGCAGGCTGCCCACACTTTGTTTGTTTGTTCAGTTGGTTGCGTGCGTGCGCGTCACTGAGCTGTGTAGACGTGTTTCAGTTTCATCATACTGGACAAACGAAACCGTTCGGCGATTTTTAGAATTGTAATCATCCATGCATTTGGGACCCCAAACATGCTGCAAATAAAAATAAAACCCGACTTAATGATTCCTGGATAGACATACAAGCTAACATGGCGGTGCCATGCACAGTAAAAGAACTAAAAAAGAAGAGGGAATGTTTGATGTCCGCGTACAGAGGATACCAAAGAATATAATACTACTAGGGCGTACAGAACATACAGAACAAAAGTGAAGAAATCGTAAAATTCAGTCAGGAGCCGGCACCGGCGATGTATACCAACCGACATGGTACGCTTTCCCATATATGGACAGTTTTCTGGGACCAATTTATAGGTGCAAACCATCTGTGAGTACTGAGGTTAGTAATAAATAAAACACTTTATTTTGTTTATTGTTTTTATTCGCAGTTAAGTAGGTACCTACATACCTACATATTTACTAAAGCAAAACAAAACACATCAATGACAAAAGTAATTAGCAAAAGCATCTCTCTTATTTCTACTGCGTTTCTCGGAGACCTCAGTTTAAAGAATATTTATTTCCCAAAAGAACATTACTTCCCAAAAGAACATTACATTCACTTTTATGAGAAAATTTTACATTTGTTTTCTTTTGTTGCGGTTACATTACATCATTGTACAATAATTTGGACATGGAGGTCCACCACGCAAACCATTACCGACCGAAACACTCGACTCGGTATGTCGACACACAACGAGGACATACTTAGGTATTAATTTATAAGTACTTTCAGTCGATACTAGCCTACGTAGTGGACCACCGGACAAGGTAACATTATTATTTATATTAATTTAGATATAAGTACAAAATAAAAACTAAAAACCTAGTCTGTTTGTCTCCTAAACCTAATGCTGTTAGGAAGGCTGTTACCTATATACCTGTACACCATCAAACAACCTATAAATATTACGAAGACCTCCTAGGAATATTACGAATATTACGTAAAGTTGGATTATCAGGAATATCGTCCCTCCATGTCCTCCTGCTAAGTAAAGTATCTCCCTGAAACTTTTCAAATGTGCCTGGTGGATTATACGAAGCTGAGGAGTGTTAACTTTTTCTCAAAAAATTGTGTAAAACAACACAGGCCATAACCAGTACGCCAGTACTAATTTCTATTCTGTGCCATAACTACTTCTGCTGCTGGTTGTGGCTCAAGTAGTAAGAGCTTACGCAGAACTCTAAACACAGACGATATCACCCCAAATGTATTTTCAACGATAACGCCGCCTGATGAAAGTTTCTTGTTGAAAATTCTTTCTTAAGTATCTTCTTGATGTTCTTCTGGGTATGGTTTCCTAAATGTGTGCAGGGCAAATGCCCCATCACCGAGAAATAGATAGGGTAGCAGATCAATGTCTCCATTTGGAAGTGGAGTCGGTGCGGGTAGTCTCAAGGAATCGTCTTGAATTTTCTTCCACAGCATAGAATGTTTTAAAACCCCGCCTTCGCTTATCCTACCCTGACATCCAATATCAGCAAACAAAAAACAGTAGTTACTGTCAACACATATGCTGAATTTTTTTTTTGTTATTGAAATATTCTGAGCTACTATTTATAGGTGCCTGCAGCACAACTTGTTTCCCATCTATGGCACCAATGGCATGTGGGAAGCGGCGGAAACCACGTTCTACAGTCTGCCAATCTTGTTCTGTGTTCGGCATCTGTAAATAAAAAAGTTGGCTTAAATAATTTTAATTTTCAGGGTGACCAAAGTCAACATGACGCAGAAGATATTGATGAAAATGATACGGAGGACACAAATATGAACAATGCATCAAACTCAGAACAAGGAACCTCTTCACGCGCACCAGCACAACGTGATCCACCACAAAATGAACCACCACAATGTGATCCACGCTCATAACAGGTATCAATACCGAAGAGAAGAATGCACAACCCACCAGAGCTACAACAGGCGAAGAAACAGATGGATCAGGCGTTTAATATGCTTCAAACTGTTTCCCAGCAGCAGCTCATTAGGAGCAGCAGCTCATCATTAGGAAGATGAATGTCAAATATTTGGAAAGCTTATAGCAAAAAATCTGAGTAAACTGTCTGACAATCGTAGATACATGATTAAAATAAATGAGTTGATATATGAAGAAAACCAAACATACATTAGGCAGAATTATTCGTCAACAATAGGGTCTTATAATAATCCATACAGAGCAAATTCTTCATCAACATCATATCCACACACACCATCACCATTATCAACAAACCGACAACAGGGCGATCACATACCAGAAGAAGTATATCCCCCTCAAACAATGTTATGTACAGAAACGACAGGAATTGCAGCAAATTATACAATTACAACAGCTGATTGTACACCAAATACAATTTATGAGGGTGCAGCCCAAAGACATGTGCAGCCGGAGAATTTATAATATTAAGTAAGCCAAAGTAGGAATATGCTTATTTATTTTCTTGGCTACGCCCGCCCGTGCTATCAGTTGCTTATCAAGTTATCAACAACTCCTGCCTCGCTCTTGCTTGACCTAAACTGTCGCTTGCCTATTTGTGTTAGTGAAGTGAATATCTTTCAACTGGAAGCACTTTGAACACGGATTTCTTTTTTTGTCAAACCCTGACTCTACGGGCTCCTACGAACGTTTAAGTAGGTAAGTACTCTTTGGACGCATCACGCAATATTTCGTTATAAATTTGCTTGTGAGCGCTAGTATGGCTATAATTATTACTTTATGGTACCTACTAACAAAACATTGGGACTTTGTCAAAGTTGAAAGTTTGTTAAGGTTTTTTTTTTTTTTTTTTTTTTTTTTATGGAAACTGACGCGTTTGGCTATATCCGAGCCTATAACACCGGGTGAACTAGGTGCCATGCGAGTGCTTCCCTTCATTTCATGTCGGCTACACTGAACTGGACGGAAAACACGAACTATAGGTTAACTACGAAGCGAACAGGTTGATCCGTTCTTGAGTTATAAGCATACATACATACCTACATACACACACACAGACAGACGGCACACGTTGAATGTTTTAACAATGTAGAGAAGGGTGTCTGTTTCCATAAAAAAATATGTCAGGCCGGCATGGCATTCGCAACCCCCGCATACCTAGGACCGAGTTTTTTCGAAACATTACACAAAAACATTTCTTTTCATAGAAATGTGTATGGCCATGGTCACGCCCCAATGTTTCGATGTTTCTGTGTAATGTTTCGAAAAAAAAAACATTCGCAAGAGACGAAGGTTCTAGACAAAGGTGGCTCGACGCGCTTTCAATAAACAATATTTTTTTTTTCCTTTACAGCAAGCCTGGCCATCGCTTTCAATTGAGGTGATCGTGTTATCTGATAGACTACTTATCACTTCAACACCAGCCGCCGCCGTAACAACAGAACAACAACAGAATGGAGGTGTGGCGCGACAGAGTGGCGCTAGTGACTGGCGCCAGCTCCGGTATAGGCGCCGCCATCGCTGTCGCCCTCGCGGACGCTGGCATGCAAGTAGTCGCGGTCGCGCGTCGCGTAGAACTTGTCGAGGTATTTGTAATAAATATTATGTTCTCTCATTTTATCTTGATCTAACATTAGTCTGCTAAGTGAAAGATTGTAGATTAAATTGTTGTTGATGAAGCTATATGTACTCTTATTACTACGTGACGTCAAAGGTGTGTGTGCCACCGGCGCTAAGAGTTGACAACTCAAGTGACATAGTAACGGAACACCGTGCCGTTGCCAATGTGTTCGCAAGTCAATTTGAAAAGTCTTATGTTCGAGAGCCTGATGACTCTATGCCACAAATATTGGTGCCGAGACTAGTAAATTGTATTGAGACAATTGAGTTCGAGCCAAATGCAATTCTAAAGGTCTTAACATCATTCAGGGATGCTACTTTCATGGGACCTGATGAAATTCCAGCTATTTTCCTGAAGAAGTGCTCTGCGGAATTGTGCGAGCAGCTTGCTCATATAATGACACTATCTTTCGAAAGCGCGACACTTCCACACGACTGGAAAGAGGCAATTGTAACACCAATTTACAAAAAAGGCGATAAACTTTCTCCAGCCAACTATCGTCCCATTAGCCTTACTAGCATTGTTTGCAAAGCTATGGAAAAAATTGTAGCGGAAAAAATTCGAATGTTTCTAGCAGGGGAAAATATAATAATCGAAGAGCAACATGGTTTCGTCCCGAGACGCTCAACCGTGACTAATCTCCTCACATGTGTGGACCAGTGGACCCGCGAGTGGAACGAACGGAACTCTATTGATGTTATCTACTTGGATTACGAGAAAGCATTCGACCGAGTTCCAATAAAACGGTTAATCCATAAATTGGAACACTTTGGGTTCAGAGGAAAACTACTGTCATGGATTGCAGATTTTCTTACAAACAGGAAATTCCGGGTACGAGTCGGCGAGGAATTGTCTGAAGCCCACGATGTACTCAGTGGCGTACCACAAGGTTCAGTAATCGGCCCTGTAGCGTTTGGTATCTTTCTGACGGACCTCAAAGCGATAATGGAATTACCCTTTGCACTTTTTGCTGACGATACTAAATTCTTCGGAGATCCTGTTATAAGCCATCAATCAATTCAAGGCAACCTCGACCGCATCGTGCAATGGACCAAGGATTGGCTTCTTACACTAAACGCAGCGAAATGCACCGTACTGCATATAGGTCCCAAGAATCCGCGTCACAAATACACGATCGAGGGAATCCTTGTACATCCAGTGAACGCACAGAAAGATCTCGGAGTAACTGTGTCACATGACCTCAAATGGGAACCACATATAGTAGAAGTTGTAAAAAGAGCAAACTCACTTCTTTACATGATCAGAAAAGCTTTCTCCTACATAAATCCAGACTTGTTCATCAAACTCTACAAAACGTATGTCCGTCCTCTCCTTGAATACTCTTACCAAGTGTGGAACCCTTACTTCATCAAGGACATTGAACTTCTGGAGAGAGTGCAGAGGCGGGCAACCAAGATGGTTCCATCCCTGAGGAACAAGTCTTACGAAAGCCGCTTGGACGCACTTGGTATTACTACACTAGAGCAAAGAAGACAAAGAGGGGACCTCATCGAAACATTCAAAATTTTCAATGGTCATTACGATGTAGCCAACCTTAATTCAATGTACACAATGAACACCAACGAGGGACTCCGTGGTCACTCTTTAAAATTAAACCGAAACACTTCCAACTCCAACCCAAGAAAGTACTTTCTAACTAACCGAGTAGTGGACTCTTGGAACAAGCTACCACAAGAAGTGATAAGTGCTATCTCAGTGAATGGTTTTAAAAATCTACTTGACAAACATTTGCTAAATATAAACAAAAATAAAAACAAACACTAATAATATAATAAAAAAAAATTAATAATAAAAAAGTAAAAAAAAAAAAAAAAAAACAATAAAAATATAAATAAGATCTATTATAAAACAGTGCACTCAACACGTGAAGTACACGCATCAGCTGCAAGCTGCTAGTGTATATAAATAAATAATAATAATAATAATAATAAACGCTGTGTAAGACATTGCAAAATGAGCATTATATTCTTTATTAATGTATAAAGCGACCGATATCGGCCGCTCCAACGGCAAAAGTTAAGCGATTGAACGCGCAGTTTGATGGTTTAAATGCTACCCTACTTTTAGTTCTGTAATGCGGGAGGTTTTACAAACGCAATACTAGCGTTATGGATATAAATTCCTACCGCTACTCAGATCAGCCTACCCTGTTTTAGTTCTGTAATGCGGGAGGCATTACAAACGCAATACTAACGTTATGTATATGAATTCCTACCGCTACTCAGACTGAAATTTGGCTTATAGGTTTAACAGAATACGCTCGGTAAGGACTTCTATGTAAACGAGCGAAGATTAAAAGGAAGGATGAATATAATGCTATTAGGAAATAAAAATAATTTGAATTGCATAGTAAAGATAATGTAATTAAAAAAATACGACAATGTAATCATCAAACTTTTACATTAGGTGAATCAAAAAGTTATCAATAACAAAATTATCGAGCGTTAGGTACATTCTTGCTGATGTTTTTAGATAATGAATGCATCTTTTTAGGAGGTTTCCCTGCAGAGATGCGGTTTTTGGACTTTCTGCCCACGCCTTTATGTTTACGTCTGCTCACAGAAGTAGGTTGTACCTTTATTTTTCTAGTTACTCGTCGAGGAAATTTATTTAAGACAATGCACTCGTGACAGCATCAAAATTCACAAGAATTTCTTCTATTTAACACATTAATTAAGCTAATATCCAAAAATATGCGGACGTAATCGTCGTCGCGACAAATTCGTAACGGAACTAATTTAAATCAAAACGAACCATTAGTTGCGTATGAACGCGCGCACGATATCGCTCTCTCTCTTTCTTGGCACGTGCTGCTTGCGATTGGTCGGGGAATTGCATAGCGCAGAAATCCTTCCCGCGTGTCAGAACGGCGTGTCCTTGAAGACGAAGCGAGTACTTATTGTTTTCTAGGGATCTGAGTAGTGGAAGCGTTTTAATTACGAAGTCTCTTCTACACCGGAAACCATACCCGAATTCAGATCGTCCGCCGCTCTGAATAGTGGAATGGTTTAAGGTAACTTTCTGTGAATTAATGCTAGTAAACCCTCCCGTAGCTCAGAAGTACTGAGGTTCTGAATCCTGGTAGGGTTTCCATAAACGCGGCGGCGCTAGGCGTCGGCGACCGCCGACGACGACGGCGCGCGGGGCCTCGCGCCTGAGGGTGCCTCGCAAAAATCCCTTTGGGATCGCGCGATCCCAAAAATTCTCATCAAAGTATGGTCACTTTGGGTATTTAATATGTATTGGTACACTTTAGGCTATTGCTTGTTGAGTTATTTATTTTAATTTGTGATTGTTCATGTAATTTTTGTCAACATTTGATTAAAAATAAAACTCTTAAACTCATTCATCAGTCTCATTCTATTTATCGTCTTCTTTCTAACTGGGAAATGAAAGAGGCCTCGCAAAGCCGATGTCGCTGACGTCTACATTTAGTCTAGCACCGCCACTGCCTACGCTGAAGGACGTGGATAGGGAAATGTTCAAAAACATCGTGGACGTTGCGTCGTCGCCGGCCCGGCAGACAGTGGTTCCGTCCGAGTACCGCTGAAAGACGGGCAACGTGGAGGAAATATGGAGAGGTGCACGTCCAGCAGTGGACCATCACAAGCTGATAATTTTTTGTAAAATATTAATTTTATTGGTATTTACCTAAAACCAATATATCGACTTGATTTGCTTATCTTTTTTTAAAGTTTATAAGTACATGAATTTTATACTTTATAATTTTCTTATTTCAGTAGTAGGTAGGTTTTGTTGACAATAAATGTACACCTACCTATCTCATCTTTACATACATACATAGCGTCACGCCTGTTTCCCAGTGGGGAAGGCAGAAACAACGAATCTCCACGTGCCACGATCCTGACAAACTTCTGCCGCCTCTTCCTCTCTCATAATGTTCTTCATACATGCTCGTCGGTTACGGGTACCCGGGTTCCCGACTCTTTCGCTCACATTTGCTCCATTTTCTTTCGTTATAGTCTCCTATCATCCATTCTTCCAACATGGCCGAACCATCGAAGCATTCCTCTCTCAATCCTTCTCAATATATATCTACCTATCTTCTTTCAGACCACAGCGCTCTCACACTACACTATTTTTCTCAATCTTTCAATGTGTCAAATCAAAACGTACCCAGATGAACTAATTTATTATGTACATACTTATAAGTAAAAGCCACTTGCGCATGCAGGCTCTGGCACAGAAGGTGACCGGAAGTGGCAAGCTGTACGCGCGGCGCTGTGACGTCAGCCAGCACGAAGACATCTCGCAGCTGTTCCACTACGTAAAGCAAACTTATGGCGGTGTCGACCTCATGGTCAACAACGCGGCCATGTTTTCACCTGGAACGTTTACCAGTGAGTGCGCCGTCTCCAGGAATGCGTCCGTCTTCGGACGGTTCTCGTCCCTAGAGCCAAATTCTATTCTGCCGGATGCCCTAGGCACTAACGCCGCTTGCGTATCACGCCCAAGTCTCGCATCAGAATTCAGAAGTGGCCGTGATGCACTAAATCTATGCCTTAGAGCAAATTCACGAAGAAGAAGGTAGAGTGGAGTTGCTCTAACCAAGAAAACTGAGAACGTCTCGCAAGCAACCATAGGCGGCATAGGATCGAAGTGGGCGTGGTTTTGCTTCAGTTGCACCCAGAAGGTGTCTAACGACGTCCATGGACTTTCGGTCGTACGCGGGTGTTGCGAATACCATGCCGGCCTGACTGGTGCCAATTCACGCCTCTCTTGAAGGACCCGAGACTATACTTTGGGGGAAATATGTGGGCAGCGTTCCAGAGTTTACCAGTTCTGTGGTGGAAACATCTGCAGAACCGATTGGTACGCGTCCGTTGTAGTATAGGGATGCAATTCCTGCCCACTGCGCGTTGTGCGGAGGTGGAAAGGAATTTAATTAAAGTTTATATGATGAGAAGAGCGGAAGATCGCGATGGTGGCGTGCCTTGGGAGAGGCATTATGTCCAGCAGTGGACCGATACAGGCTGATGATGATGATGATGATGTGATGATATATGATTGCTGGACAACTGTTGGTTCTACACACCGCACGACACATGATTTCCCTTATGTCAGAACCACTCTTACGTGGATAAATCCCATTGATATCTGAATATAATTTAAAGACAATACTTGGTAAATCGAAAGCTGTCAGTTAATTTCTAGAAATGTGACTGAAAGCATATTTTGTTAATGTTTTATCACAGGCAGCGATCCTGAGAAGGAAGTGTCGATGGCGGATCTGGACATGATGTTTAACGTAAACGTGCGAGCCACGATCGCCTTCACGAAGCTCGCTGTCGACAGCATGCGTGAGAGAAACTCCAACGGACATATCGTCTTCATTAATAGGTACGCTTGGATACCTGTGCCCGTTTTGGAATGACTTTTTGGGTACCGTAAATCACCCGAGTTCTTAGCACGTACAACGCCGATTACCCTACTTACACAGATTGTAGGAAATAGCAGGTATGCGTATATGTATGCATCGGTCATGCGTTGCTACTGTAGCTAGATAGATGATGAATCCGATTATAGATGATGAGTACGTCGAGTTTAGGCTAAAGTGTATGTGTTTTAAAATTTAATATCTACATAAATGTATGTCCCCTAGTATCGCCGGGCAGTACATTGTGGGTACCGGTCAGTTGTCGGAGACGGGTGCGTACCCAGCCACCAAGTACGCGGTGACGGCGCTGGCTGAGATTGCGCGCAGGGAGTTCAGCTTCACGAACCTCGGCATACGCACCACCGTGAGTTCATCTTCAAGTTATCCCACTTCTGAGACAGTAGGTTTTGTGCTCGTACGTAGGTGCTAGTCTTGCTTAAGCGTGCAAGTATGTTTGTTAGGGCTCCGTACCTACCTCAAAAGAGAAAAAAAAACAGAACCTTATAGGAGCACTCTCATGTCTGTCACGCGTTATTTTCTCCGAATCTATTGGACTAAAAGAGATATTTGGTACATAGAGTTTGATTATCAAATCACGGACTTATAGCGTAAATGAACGAATTTCGATTTTGGGGGCAAATTTTTGAGGACAAATCCTACACTCTTATACCACTGAGCCACCAAATTACATAAACGACCAAACGAATGTCGGATTCAGTTGGTTCGCTTTCGAGCCGAGTCAACCCGAGCCGTGTTTCCGAAAGGAGCGTTGGAGGTGCAGCATAGGCGCAGGATCCGCTAGAACTGTCAGGTGTCAAACCGCTATTCACTTTGATAGTTCTAGTTAATAATCTCTGTTTGGGGAGAAAACTCGCGTAGTGCCGTCCGTCACAGCAGCTGCGTCAAACAAAACAAAACCACAGGTCAAAACTCTCCTGCGATGAAGGACTCGTACGTAGCCTTATGTATGTGTCAACTTCCACCGCGCCGCCGCGCCGACAGATGGCGGTAGTTGCAACCATACACTGCACTCCTATGATTAAATTTGCGTTAGAGAAAACCGTTTTCTTTTCAATGATGAATTACACGTTTTCTAAGTCAAGCGGCAAAGTTTTTTTTCAGTTTGACGAAATATTTTTGGACGGGTTATTTATTTTTATTTTAGAGCCCTGCCTGCCTGCCTGCCTGTGACTGCCTGCCCCTTATTTGCCACTCACTTGCTTGGTGGCACTTCACTTGGTTCGTGTATTTGCCTTATTTGCTCGAAAACGGCCAATACTAGTGCTGCGCTGCCCGTTGAGACATTAGGTAGTGACGGGAGTTGTGAATGCCATACCAGCTGGTTTGTGTACAAAACAAAAGAAATGACCGTATTTACCAGAGTCGCGACGTACGCAAGACATCGGCGATAGATGAAATGCCAGACGTTGCGCTGCTTCCTCTATGGCTTTAGTCTTCCAGTCGAAAGATCGATGAACAGCGTCAGAACCGCTCGGAACATCAATGTTATTTCGTACTTCTCAGAACCCATCGTTCTCGAAATAATTGTATTATGAGAATTCAACTTGCATAGGCACCATCACACTTTCTTACCTTTGCTAGTGGTTAGTGCCCATTACCCCTTGACATTAGGTAGTGAAGGGAATGCACGTGAGTTTGTTGGCGAAACATTATTTTATTTATCTGTGAAGCAGCCATTGACTCTGGCGAATTATTATCCTGTGGACTCTTGGGCACAGGGTTGCCAGATGTCCGGTTTTAGGCCGGACAGTCCGGTTTTTGAGGCTTGCGTCCGGTCTCCAAAATAATGAAAAACCGGACATTCAAACGTCCGGTTTCTCTTCTTAAAATGCAAATATTTATTTTGTTCTGAAAAATTTAGTAGTAATCTTACTGGGTTCTTCGGTATTGCATTCAGTTCGATTAAATTCGACCACAATAACTTTCTGACTGCCTTTTATTTAATTATTACTCTATCTCCCTTTCATTTTCAAAATTAAAGATCATGAAACATTTTGTACCAAAATTGGTTGTCTGTAAAGTCGGTTTACGGACGATAGTTTTACGTGATGACGTGGAACAATCGTAGTACATAGAGCAAAGATCAGTAATTCTATTTCCAGTAGAAAGATTAATCATCTTGTCATCTGGCCATCAATAAACTTCTGTTGTCTGATCACTTCTTAAGACGTTTCCATGGTAACTTTGACTATACCGATTGTGCCTCTCTATCGCTTGTTACGCGCTCTCGCTTGCACACACAGGCTCAGATGGAACGTGACACTTTTTCGTGTGTGCAGCCGGTGTTCATAAATTTATAAGACGTGACGTCATCACGTCAAAAAAATCAATTAATGCCCTTTGATGAGAAATGTCCGGTTTTTTTTTCAAATGAACCATCTGGCAACACTGCTTGGGCACCGTGCCAATTTCGTTTTATTGCAGAGCATTTCCCCCGGCGCCGTGGACACGGAAATGGTCCGGAAATTACCGGATGTGCCGCTGGATATGCCCATGCTGAATTCAGAGGACATCGCCGCGGCTGTCGTGTACGCTGTGAGCGCGCCGCAACACGTCAATGTGATTATCTGTTGTTTTTTCATGTAATTCCGTGTGCGTCGCTGAAACAGAGGGGCCAGAGCACATGCTCAGATCAGCCAGTATCACCCCCGAGAAAGTGCCATACCGGAGACTTTTCTTGTGGATTGCTGGCTGCTATACTGGATGAGAGGAAAACATAGCAGTCGTGTTGCTATGCGGCCATCTTACGCCGCCTAGTACGGTGGTAGTAACCCAGTCGACTATATTATGAACCTACCACCTACCTAGCAAGGGGCAAGGGAAGGAACCTACAGTTTTAGGAATCGGTGAAGCAGCAGGTGTATATATGAAAATCTGCATAATCTTAAAGGTAGGTACATAAAAAATAAAATAAAGAATTGATATTTGTTGTCTAAATATAAATAAAAAAAAAAGGTAAATGTATAGTCATTAAAATATTTGATATATTTAAATTAATCTTACTGCGTACATAGCGACACGCCTGTTTCCCGGTGGGGTAGGCAGAGACAACGGATCTCCACATGCCACGATTCTGACACACCTCTGCCTGCCGCCTCTTCCACAATACCAATTCCAATACGCTTTTAATTTTGGGACAGAGATTGTTTCACCTCTCCATACATTCGGAAGTTCAGTCTAACGGCTAACCCAGAAAGGCTTTAATAAATATATACAATACTTGCCGAAAAAACCAAATCCTGACGAACCTTCTTGTAGGTAGGTTCTTCTTCACATATTATTTGTACCGGCTAATTCCAAACGTGGCTTCAAACTTTATTTTCTTCTTTCAGGTTCAGGAGATAACAATACACGCGACTGGAGAGAGGTTATAGAAATATAACCCAATAAGAAATAATAAAATAAATACAATATATGTGCAATAGTAAATTTCTGTTTTCATTTTCTCTGTTGTCTGTGCCGGCCGGTGCAGTATAAATTTACACCGTGTGCCAAATAAGGTTCCAAATACTGCAATATATTTAGAAGGCGTGTTAATAATACATTTGACGACGATCTTTTTGTTCGCCTCATAGCCGTATGTCGCCTCTATGAGCGTGGCTTCCTTCGTACCTAAGTAGTGGTGTTATTGGCTGTGCCTGATCTTCAGTTGAAGTAAAAAAAAAATTTTTGTCAGTAAAGTCGGTTTACGGACGATAGTTTTACGTGATAACGTCATAAAGTGGTAAGACTACGCATTTCGTTTTTATTACGTTTGTATTTCCGAAAATAATTCTTAGGTGGTTATAAAAAAAACAAAACACCCTAAAAAAATTTAAACACCGTAACATTGCTTAAAAAAGAAAAAAAAATTTTTTTTGAGGGATTCGAACCCATGGTCAAAAAATACAAATCCTACACTCTTACCACTGAGCCACGAAATAACATAAACGACCAAACGAATATCGGATTCCCTTGGTTCGCTTTCGGCTCGGGCCGATTGTGCCTCTCTATCGCTTGTTACGCGCTCTCGCTTGCACACACAGGCTCAGATGGAACGTGACACTTTTTCGTGCGTGCAGCCGGTGTTCATCAATTTATAAGACGTGACGTTATCACGCCAATAAAGGCGAGGACACCCGACGACAGACAGAAGCGAAGGTTCTTACGCTTTCTACATAAAATCAAATTATTTATATTCCTAATTTAATGCACCCAAGCACGCACAATTTTAATAAAAAAATATTTAATTAACTACATACTTCGTGCTACATAGTACAATAAAGAAATAAATTAACAATAACGACAAATTATGCTATATTTTCGTTTTTGTTTGTTCGTTATCCACCCCGGTGGACCATGGGTAAAAAATATTTCCCGTCGTTCACCGGAATGTCCTTGTGTTTATATCGTGGTAGTATGAAAGAATAACATGGATCGTAAAAAGTAAATCAGATATGAAAACGATACAATTGAATATAAGATATACTAAACTTCAGTGTACCTGTCTACAGGATTTTCAGGATAGGCTTGGGAAACTTCAGGAATTTATTAGAAGAAAAAAATCCTTATTACTCAAATCGTAAGATTTGGCGAAAGTGCCGTTTAGGTCTAGGGAGTGCAATGAAATGACCTAGTCTAGTCCCCTTTTACTTTTTATGTCATTCAAATTTAAGTGTTTAGAATTTACCTACATGCAGTTCAATTCTACTAGTATATGTAATTTAGTAATTTTATTTTTATTGAATGAAGGTGGACGTAAACGTCCACCAAATCTCGATTAAACTATTTTCACCAAAAAAAGTACTATTAAATTACCGAATCTGGGAAAACGTTTAAGAGCTTTTCGATCCCAATAATCATTTCCTAAATTTTATGTAGTGGCCGTTACAACACCCTGTATATACATGTGTGGGTACGAGTGTGTGTGGGAAGGTGTGTGTATGTTGGAGGAAGTGGGGGTAGTAATAACAGAACACCTATTCTCTTCCATTATCTTTGGGTATATGTATGTAATAATTTGCTCACATGCTAGTTGGTTAGCGTGCATTGTTTATTTGAAATGCTCTGACTGAAGTATCTGCTATATTGAGTGGTAGGTAAGTGCTTATTATCACGAGGACTGTATACTTTAGTTAGTCTTTAGTGTATTATTGTCAACGTACGCATTAGACTTCGCCTACATATTTACCGACGGCAATGAAAGCTGAAGTTCAGTTGCAGCCGTGATCTTGACTGGTTGCTGTACAGCTGTTGCGGTGAGTGGACCATATTTTGAGGTTTGCATGGGTAAAACTTGGAATTATTTATTTATTTAAATAGGTACCTACTTATACAGGAGGTCCAATAAACCTTTTATGTCGCGTCCGCGACACCTGAAGATCCTCAAGTGGCACGTGCCTCTTGGCTGGTGCCAAATGAACACCAATGGTCTGCAGCCGTCCTGCTCGTCTTGTCGCCTTCGTAAAGGGCATAGACTGTCTGGGACTGGGATGGCTGGGGATCGAGGGGTTTTGCACGACCGAGAGGGACCAGTTTGCAGGCCTAGAGCCAACCTACTACTACCAGTGGCGGTGCTAGACCAAATGTAGACGTCAGCGACATCAGCTTTGCGAGGCCTCTTTCATTTCCCAGTCAGAAAGAAAACGATCAATAGAATGAGACTGATGTATGAGTATATGAGTTTTATTGCTAATGAAATGTTGACAAACATTATTACATGAACAATCACAAATTAAGATAACCCAACAAGCAATAGCCGAAAGTATGCGACCATATTTTGATGCGAATTTTTGGGATCGCGCGATTCCAAAGGTAGTCAGCTAGGGTAAACGAATTACGAGGGTAAGCGAACGCGGCGGTCGCCGACGACGTCGTCGCCGACACCTAGCGCCGCCACTGACTATACTACTTAAGTAGTTACAACAACATCCTATTGCTATTTATTTAAGGACTGCTGCAACATTATACTTAAGTCTGTCTGTTACAGTGCTCTAGGTGGTCTTTGAAATATTTTCAAAATCTAAAAACGAACATGCAAATAATCGCCATACACTTTTGTGGCGGCAAATTCCAATAATGTATGGGGGTCACTAAATGATTTTAGAATTTTTTGGATAAATTGAAGTCGTTTTTAATGGGCGGGAGAATCGCCCGTTAAAATTTTATTTATTCGAAGATTTATGAGAACAATGCTTAAATTAGACATCAGAAGCCATACATACACCTATAACAGTAACAATTTAAAAATTACAGGCGGACCAGTGAGTGAGTGTGAACTGTGACAGGCTGACTGTCCCTTCAGCGCCAGCCGTAACAACAGAACAACAGAATGGACGCGTGGCGCGACAGAGTGGCGCTAGTGACTGGCGCCAGCTCGGGTATAGGCGCCGCCATCGCTGTCGCCCTCGCGGACGCTGGCATGCAAGTAGTCGCGGTCGCGCGTCGTCTAGAACTTGTCGAGGTAATTTACTCTCTGTTGTCTGCAAATCATTTAAAACTGCAGAAAGAAAATATTTTGGGGTTGGAAGTTGGAACACAAAATGATGCACCCGTGTAGAGTGGAATACAAAGACTCTAAATTAAAAAAAAAAACTTATTACTAATAATAAAGTATTGATCTGCGGTATTCCTATTATTAATTATTTTATTTTCAATTCTCTTCTCTCACACTCAAGGTTTTTTTTTTTATTTAAGCCGGTATGCGTGGCTGAGGCGGAAGTGCCAAAGCATATGATCCGACCAGCCAATATCCCCCCAAGAAGACAGGTGCCATAACGGCGACTTCACTTTGGATTGCTGGCTATACTGGACTACAGGAGAACACAGCCGAGGCCCGAGGCTGCTATGCGGCCACTAACAATCCAGTAAGATGGTAGCAACCCAGTCGGCTACAATTTGAGCCTACCACCTTTTTTTTTTTTTTTTTTTTTTTTTTTTATTGAAACTGACACGGTTGGCTACATCACCTACAACATCCGTGATGTCAGCCCATAACACCGGGTGAACTGGTGCCACGTCAGTGCTTGCTTCCCTTCGGTCGTGCCGGCTACACTGAACTGGACGGAAAACACAAACTATTTACATAGCCGTTTCGACCGACCTTTCATTCAGTGCGGTGGTACCAACCCGGGCGGACCTAGTAGTAAGGGGCAAGGGAAGGGATCTACAGTTGTAAGTACACCAGTTTCGAGCGGTGAAGCAGCAAGTGTATGTATGCACGTGCGCGACTGACCAACTGACATTGAAAAACGCCCACGAAGACCACGCCCTTTTTAATAAAATTATAACCTGCGATAATTGCATGTAAGTTGGTACAATTGGGCTATTAACTTTATTGTAGCTATGACAGAAATACCAACCTGTTAGTAGGCTATTTATTACCTAACTAGCTATTAATTTCCACAAGTCATGAAAAATAATAAACTCTTACCAAGTAATATTTACCACTGGCCTCCGCGAGTGCACAAGGTAGGTAGTTTTAAAAAACTGACCAAGTGCGAGTCGGACTCGCGCACCGGGGGGGTTTCGCAACCCAACACAATATATAATTTGTGTTATCTATTTAGGTAGGTACCTACTTTTTTTTATGGAAACTGACACGGTTGGCTAACATCACCTACAACATCCGTGATGTCAGCCCCTAACACCGAGTGAACTAGGTGCCATGTAAGTGCTTCCCTTCATTTCATGTCGGCTGCTCTGAACTGGACGGAAAACACGAACTAATTACATAGCCGTTTCGACCGACGTTTCGTTCAGTGCGGTGGTACCGACCCGGGCGGGATAAACCCTACCACCTAGTAAGGTAAGAAGGGAGTCATATCCCTTAGTCGCCTGTACTGCTTAACGTGGATTCCGAACCACGGTCAGCCTCCAACGGTCGAGCGGTAACCCATCCAAGTACTGACTTGACAAGCACCCAGGGTTGCTTAAAACAGTCGACTGACCGCAGCACTGAGCTACCGAGGCTGACGAGTTTCCAATAGAACCTTTTTGTTTACAGTCCCTCGCACAGAAGGTGACCGGGCCCGGTAAGCTGTACGCGCGGCGCTGCGACGTCAGCCAGCACGAGGACATCTCGCAGCTGTTCCACTACGTGAAGCAAACTCACGGCGGGGTCGACCTCATGGTCAACAACGCGGCTCTGCTCGCGGCCGGCACCATCACCAGTACATGATGATTTATTAATACTTTTGCCCGCGGCTTCGCTCGCGTTAAGTTCGTAGTTTAAAAGAATAATGTAAGTAATAAAGGTACGGTAGTGCCGTACCTTTATTTTGACGCGCGGAACAATTCGGTTTGTATGAGAGCCACATCTTAGCGTAACCGTAACTGAATTTTATTTAGCTTATCCTGTGTCTCGTATAGGTAAATGTGCTTGTACTAAGTTTCATCAAATTCAGTTGATCGGTTTAAGAATTATTGAGGAACATACATACATACATACAGAAAATATTTCTAAAAATCATCAATTTAGTTTTACTATCATACATAGAGTCTACAAACGCAGTATCTCATAAAACAAAGGAACTTACTCCATGCATGACCGTGAATGATGACCACCATCCCTTACAGATTTATTATTAGTATTGATTCCTTTATTGACACATTTCCTTTGATATTAATTTTACATTATTATAAATTAAATATTAAAATCTAAAATTAAAAGCGGGAGGTGGCCGAATGGTTTGGGCATCGGCTTCTCGCTCGTGCAAGAGGTATGAGTATAGAAATCTTACTTGGTGGTAGTGTTTAACCCGCCCGGGTTGATACCACCGCACTGAATGAAACGTCGGTTAAAAACGGCTATGTAAATAGTTTGTGTTTTCCGACCAGTTCAGTGTAGCCGGCACGATCAAAGGGGGAAGCACTGACATGGCACCTAGTTCACCCGGTGTTATGGGCTGACATCACGGACGTTGTAGGTGATGTAGCCAACCGTGTCAGTTTCCATAAAAAAAAAAAAAAAAAGGTACGAATCCCGTCGGCGTGTGACCGCGTGTGCGACCAATGAGTTTTTTTCTACGAAAAAAATTACATGCATACCTACACCTGCTGCTTCATCGTTCGGAACCGGTGTAAAACTGTAGGTCCCTTCCCTTGCCCGTTTTTTTTATGTAATCCGGTATGGGTGTCTGAGTCAGAGGGGCCAAAGCACATGCTCTGACTAGCCAATAACACCTCCGAGAAGGTAGGTGCCATACCGGAGTCTTCCCTGGATCGCTGGCTATACTGGGCTAGAGGAGAACACAACCGAGGCTGCTATGCGGCCATCTTACATCCAGTACGGTGGTACCAATCCAGTCGACTACAATTTGAGCCTACCACCTAGTAAGGGGCAAGGGAAGGGATAGAAGGTGTGGATCTAAGCTTGCGATGGCTTCACCGAACATATCCGGGCCCATCGGCAGTAGAGGAGGGTATTAATCGAGGCCGGGACTAGCGAGTGGCCACTCTAAATTTCCCGCGCATGCTTCACGTTTCGGCTCGCTTCAAGCCCTCGTCAGCTAGTCTGCGTTGACTAGGACGCGGGGAAATCACCAGTCCCGCTCTCGACCTCCCTCTCTCTACCTATCCATATTCTGTAGGATCCTTCCAGTGACGTTTTCGAAGCTCTCTCCATATATGAGCTTAGCGTCGATCTTGGGAGCCCTAGATTCTTGAAGAGACTGTAGAGCGACTTCGCTGGTAGTCCTCTTGCTCCGACTTCCACAGCGAAGAGATCAGTCTTGAATCCGTTTCTCACAATCCGGTCTACTAAGTTGCAGTACTTGTTAAGTTTGATGTTGTGGTCCTTCGGTATGTTACTTTCCCATGGAACTGTAAGTTCAACAAGTACTACATGCTTTGTCGCTTTTGAGAATATGAGTATATCCGGTCTTAATGCTGTGGTACAGATTTCCGAAGGCATTTGGTAATGCTTCTCATGTGTGTCCATCAACAATTCCCAATCCTTTGCTGCTCCCAAAATTGAAGAAGGTTTAGTCCTATCTTTGGGCAGCTTATTGGCTCCAGGTTTCACAAAGTTGACCTTCTGGAAGCCGCTACTGGTTTGCCCTTTCCTGGTCCGTGCAATTGACAGGTTGATGGCCTCTCTGATGATTTGGAGGACTTTATCATGACGGTAGGAATACTGGCCTCGCTCAAGTAGTATTTTGCATCCGCATAACAAATGTTTGGCCGTGCCTACGAACTCCTTACATGACGGGCATAGTCTATTTGTAGATTTCCCCCATCTAACTAGGTTACTCGGGTCGGGGAGAGTAAGCTGGAATGCATTTAAGTAGAACTTAAGCAGCTCAGGGGACCAGTTGTATATTATGGATTTCCACTTCAATGCAGGAGGGATGCAGAAGTCACCCACTGTTAGCCAATCATTCTGCATTTCTAGGTTTAAGGCGTGAAGTTTGAAGCCTTGTTCCATGTCCTCCTGAGCAAAACCTTTCAGTATTTCTTTATCAGACTTTGCTGTTTCTATGCCCAATCCAGATCTATTGGTGCGTGTACCAACTTGGAATGATTTGTAGAAGTCGAGTCTCGATTCCAGTTCATCTGATAGTGATGTGTTGGGTAAGGCTTGAATAGCGCTATCATTGGAGTCTTTGAGTATACATCGTTTGGCTATTCTCGCCTTTTGATAAAATATCGACGGTTTCTTAATGTTCAGTCCAAAGTTATTGTGAGATCTGTATAGCGTTGACGAGTCAGCCGGGTGAGCCAGTCCAAACCATGATTTCAGGAATCTGGTCACATACGAGTCTAATTTAGTCAGGTTTTGCTTTGTGAAGTCGTAGACGAGAAATGGCCATGAAAGTTTTGATGTCAGGTAGTTATCGTAAATCCATGCCTTTTGTGTACCCAGGAGGGGAAGATTGTCAGTTTGGCGGAGGCTCTCTTCGAAAAGTTGGACAATATCATCAGTAGGATGCTCCTTTCCTCTGCTGGTGATCCTTTTGCCCAAGAATTTAAAAGGAGCTTCATCAGCCACGGTTGCGATTGGTTTTCCGGCTACTGTCAGACCTGGATTGCTCGAGGTAAACTTTGAACCTTTCCTGGTTAAGCTCAAACAGTAGCACTTCGCTGGTTTTATCTTCATCCCTTTGGTCCATTCACAATAGTCATCCACCACCTTAAGAAGCGCCTGATTTTGTTTTGGATTGCGGGTTAACAGCGTAATATCATCCGCAAATGCCAGGATAGCCGCCATATATGTGTCTCCATATTTGAACCTGTATCCCCATTTCTTTTCTTTTACGACAAGCGTATCAATTAGAATGTTGATAACAATGTTAAATGTGACAGGAGAGAGGCAGCAACCCTGGAAAAGTCCTATGCCGTAACGAATTTCCGGTGTCTTCTCCGTTTCGCCTTTTACTTGTATTACAAAGGAAAGTTTTTTGTAGTAGGAGGCTATTATATTACAGATCAGAGGTGGCACATTATACCACTCTAGCGCCTTTAATAGTAGCTCATGGCGCACCGAACCGAAGGCGTTTTCAAAGTCTAACCACGTGGCAGTTAATTGTCTCTCATTCTTCCTTGCATCTCTAAGACATTCAGTCAGCAAAGAATTATGTTCGAGGCACCCTGCAACTCTTGGGAGAAAACCTTTCTGGTACTTCTTCGGTAAGTAGTCGTTGGTACACATGTGTTTGAGTAGTCTGGCCTGTATAATGGAGAAGAATATTTTCGAAATTGTGTTCGTAAGGGCTATAGGTCTAATATCCTTGGGATCAGTAACTTCTTTCTTTTTTGGTAGAAGAACAAACACGGCTTTACCAAGACAGTCTGGCACTTCTCTGTTCGTCCAAATTCTTTTGTAGATGTTCAACATGTGTTTCCGCACTGATGGACATTTTTTGTATATGATGTATGGTATGCCATCGGGTCCCGGGGCGGAACTATTTGGTTTCCTTTTTATGTGGTATTCCAGCTCTTCCATCGTCGGTGAATCAGCATCAAATGCTAGAGGAGGTTCTTTGGGTTTTGGAGCTGGTGGATCCCTGTAAGTTATATCTGCCTCCGGGGTGGTATATGTGGATTTAAAGTAGTTGAACATCTCGTCCGTACTTAACCTAATTGTACCCTGCTGTTCCTTAAAAGCTTTACACCGGTTCCGAACGGTGAAGCTACGCGGTTACCTTCTCTACAACTAGGGTACCTAGTAAGTAATATCTCATCAATGCCTTGTCACACTCAATTGTTATACCTGTCAAACTTAATATGACGTCGTAGTCCTGTCTCGCTCTCCGCGGAAGTGAAAAGCGAGAGAACACTAGAGGGAGTTAGTTTGACAGCAACTAGTGGTTGTGACAAGGTTCTAACGCTCCTCATCCGCCACTGAGTATACCGAGAGAGACAAAACTACATTATTTTCGTCACAGGTTGCTCTCCTGACAAGGAAGTGTCGATGGCGGATCTGGACATGATGTTTAACGTAAACGTGCGAGCAACGATCGCCTTCACGAAGCTCGCTGTCGACAGCATGCGTGAGAGAAACTCCAACGGACATATCGTTTTCATCAATAGGTACCCAAGGACATTCTACTTTCTGGACAGGCCCTCGTCATACATTTTACCGGTAGAAAGGTGCGATTGGAGTTCTTCTGTATTGCCAATATTTAAAACAGCGTAAGTGCGCGAGCGCCTCATACATCACGTTACGTTTCCGCTCTGTGAACGTAGATAGAGTAAGACGGTTAAATGGCAATTTGATACGTATAAGGGAGACAACGATTGGAGAGTGTGCCGAATGAGCACAAATAGCGCGCCTCAATCATTGACTTATATTTACTAACGTGCCTCAATTCGGTGCGTTGTATGCCACTTCCCGATAATTTTAAAGTTTGTTTGGCTATGAATATTGTCAGGCGTGCACATGCACATTGTTTTAGTGTGCGTAACCTCGAGAGCGCTCAGTCGGCGTGGTGAAGTTGTTCGAAGGCGACGGGCGACAGATTAGGTAGGTATAGGGAATGACTTTCTTCATGGAGATATCGTTATATTTTGTAAGAAAAATACCTACCAACTTTCCCCCTCAGTATCGCCGGGCATTACATTCCACAAAATGGCGGCATGTTGGAGCTGAGCGCGTACCCAGCCACCAAGTTCGCGGTGACAGCGCTCGCTGAGACCATGCGCAGGGAATTCAGCTTCACCAACCTCGGCATACGCACCACCGTGAGTTCATATAGCCATGGCTTTTTTATGCTTTCGTTTACTATCGGAACCAATCAAGATTGATTTACTTACCACTTAAACTTATAACGTTACCGGGTTTCGGTTACGCCACTTAACTTGGAACCATGGTGGAGTTTTCACTTTTCCAGGCACCAGGGTTCAGTTACACCACTTATCCTGGAACCAAAATTTAGTTATGCCACATAATCCCTATGTAAGGGTTCAGTTACACCATTTATACCGGCACCAGTGCACCACTTCAACTTCTTACCACTGCTTCAACATGTTTACGACCTCCAACGTGTGGACAGAGCATCTCGCCTGGCGCCGTCGACACGGACATGGTGCGACAGATCGCTGACCTGCCGAGCGACACGGTCATGCTGCAGTCGCGCGACATCGCCGCCGCTGTCCTGTACGCCGTCACTGCGCCGCAGCATGTCAACGTAAGCCACTGCAAGCTGTCCCACTATTGTAAAAGCAGCGGGTGGCCGAATGGTTTTGGCACTTCTCATGCGAGAGGTCCGAGGTTCGAATCCGGTCGGCGTGTACCAATGAGTTTTTTCTGACGAAACAATTTTCGTGCATGCCTACACCTGCTGCTTCACCGTTCGGAACCGGTGTAAAACTGTAGGTCCCTTCCTTTGCCTCTTACTATGTGGTATGCTGTGGTTCTGTAGAAACGTTATTATTCATTCTGTGTTACCTTTATTCTTCTTACAAATGTCTGCCATTTTATTGCAGGTGCAAGAAATAACAATCCACGCGACCGGCGAGAAATTCTAGAAAATACCAAGAAGTTTGTCACCACATTTATGCACATTTTGTTACTTATTGCTGCAAACCTACTCATCGGACTTTCGGAATTAAGTATTAAGGTTTTTCAAATCATTCTTAGTTAGCATATTTTTGCCAGAGTTTTTAAGTTCTATAGAAGTCGCATGTTGACGAGCACGAATTGTCAGCAAACAGCAGCGGGGAGAACAAATTTTTGTCATGTTTGTTTTTGACATTTCTTCGGGACAAAAAGGTTCTGGTCTAGGCCGATGCCAAGAAAATTATGTTCTTGGCCGACTCGGTCGATACTGACCAATTGACAGGCCAGCCGTCGTGACAGTTTTCGGTTGATATCGACCGTGATGCTCTTATGATAATTAAGTACCAATTTTTTTTATTAATGGCTTGGATGCCAGGCCCTTCTGCCATTTCTTTTTTCCATTCTATATTTTTTCAATATTGTGCTTATTAAGTAGTAATCGTAAATGCTTTTGTAGTATTTGTGCTCAGATAACTGGCAAAAGTTGAAGTCTGTGCAGATGTCAGCCTCGGTAGCTCAGTGGTGTGGTGGGTCTACTGTTGTTAAGCAACCCTGAGCGCGGTCAGTACCTACTTGGATGGTTGACCGCTGACCGTTGGAGGCTGACTGTGGTTCGGATTCCACGTAAAACTGTAGATCCCTTCCCTTCTTACCTTACTAGGTGGTAGGGATTATCCCGCCCGGATTGATACCTCCGCACTGAATGAAACGTCGGTCGAAACAGCTATGTAAATAGTTCGTGTTCTCTCGTGAATCTCATTCTGTTGATTATCGTTATGGATTTACGGTTATTATTACAGTCCATGCGTTTATTGTACAAGTTGCCATAATGAAAAAATAAAACAGTTACAAGTTTGCGTTATGTGTATTATTACAGCAAATTTTAACAATAAATCCCAAACGAATGGCACCCAATTACAAGATTGTATGCCTATTCAAACCTGGGGGTTTACCGGCGTGAACTCACTCGCTAACTCACACAAATACTCGCATATTTCAACCAATAGCCGGGCCGGCTGCCTCACCGAACGCCTTCTGATTGGTTGATTGAGATCGTTTCTCATACTCACATCGGCTAGTGAGTAACGCCGGTACAGGTGCAGAGCAAAATTCGCTCGCTCGGCGACACCATGGCGAAACAACATGTGTGGAGCACGCCTGAAGAGAGAGCGAGCGAGAGTATATTATGAATTATGCTACCTAAAGGCCGCTGCATGCGTAGCGGGCCGCCGGCGGGGCGGGGGCGGGGCGAGCTTTTCTGCAGGATCCTCAGGAACTAGTGCAAGCACGTGTTTATACGCGGCGGAGCGGGAGCGGAGCGGGATATAATATATTCTTATGGAGAATATTTCCCCGCTCCGCTCCGCCGCCACTCCGCCCCCGCTCCTCCGCGTATAAACACGTGCTTGCACTAGTTCCTGAGGATCCTGCAGAAAAGCTCGCCCCGCCCCCACCCCGCCGGCGCCCCGCTACGCATGCAGCGGCCTTTAGGTAGCATAATTCATAATATACTCTCGCTCGCTCTCTCTTCAGGCGTGCTCCACATTTGTTGTTTCGCCATGGTGTCGGGAGCCGAGTGCACGGGCATCATTCAAGGCATAATATTCAAACCCAAGCTAAATTCCCCGCTGCGCCGCCTTAAGGCCGCTGCATACGTAGCGGGGCGCCAGCGGGAGCGGAGCGGAGCGGGGAAATATTCTCCATAAGAATATATTATATCCCGCTCCGCTCCCGCTGGCGCCCCGCTACGTATGCAGCGGCCTTAAGGCGGCGCAGCGGGGAATTTAGCTTGGGTTTGAATATTATGCCTTGAATGATGCCCGTGCACTCGGCTCCCACACTAACATAATCGAACAATTTGCTTTAAAACTGTTTAGTGTAGGTTGCAACACTCTTGTAGGTAACTATCAGCTTTTCCACTCAAAATTTGTGTTTATGTAGAAACAATTTTATGAAACTATGTATAGGTATATGAAAAAATTTAATGAACTTATATAAAAATGTGTTCCTGCACGGACGGACACACATGTTGAGTAGAGCAGTAGATACAAAGTAAAAAAAATACTGTGTGGGACCGGTGCTTACAAAGAATAGCCCCACTGCATCTCTCCCCGTGCATGTCGTAAAATGAGACGGACAAGATGCAATGCCGGGCGACAGGCTAGCCATCTCTCACTTTCGTCTTTCCACCGAGTCATGCAGGCGGAGGTGGGTCTTCGTGCCTTACTTGCTGCTTGATAGTTTTATCTCATCAGATTACTTTGCTAAACGTGACGGTCGGTGTTGTGCTGTAATTTACCAGGGTACTTGATGCACAACACCGTTTATTCTGCTGATGAGAGCCGGGCCCACCCCTCGAATCTCTCCAACAACAATGCACTATATACAATTGGAGAGGTCTATTTAAGTAGAGCATATGTTAATACTACAACATATTTCAACAGTGAGACGTTTCGGAGTTATGTCCTCTTAAATATGGCTAATTACATGACAGCCTAAAGCCCTTTATAATGTTGTATTGTTTATTGTTCATTCATATGGCAGACTGCACTCGAACTTGTCACAGTTTTCTTTATCCGTTAACACGTTCTCTGCCAGAGTGATTTTCACTGTTTTGACGCAGAGTGGCAAAACTAGATTCCAGTGGTTGTGGGTTCTTTTAATGTTACTTATTACATAATTATAAGTACTTTTGTGAATTAGATGAAAATACCTACGCTAGAAAATAAAATATTTCGCGCCCGCGGATGTCCCCCACGGCGCAGGCGGTAGCCGTACGAGTAAATTTCGGCCCACCACGCCGCGCGGTCACACCCGCGGGTCATCTGCAAGTCGGCGAGTCCCGAGAACGTGTTTCGGGTGCTCGCATTCAGTCGATATTGAGCTGTCATACGTGCTGCCGTGCGCCCGCGCATTTCGCGATGTACTTTGAAGACTTGAAAAAAGTGAAAACCTTTTGCGACACGTGCCCTGAAAAACCATTTCTTTGTTTACCTTGTTTTCACCAGAAGCATCTGCAAACTGTACTCAGCATTATGATTTTGTATTGATTCCTTTTTTTATTAATTTCTTTAATAAACATGTGAAATTATTTTTATATTTATTTTTCACCTTTCACAAAATCTAAGTCAATAATTCAAGAACATAGGAAAATTTGGAGAAACCAAGGAGATACGCATAGTCTGCTGCACCGCGCGGGTCACTTTATATACTAAAATCAATAGAAAAATGAGACCCGCGGCGCTGAGAAATGTTTAAAGTGGCACATGTCGGCGCGGTCATCGATGTCCCCCACGGCGCCATGGGAGTATGTCCGCGCGGTCATCGATGACCGCGTTGTTGGCAGAGAACGTGTTAATAACATTTTTGCTTATTTAAAAAAAAAATTATGGAAATCGCGGCGTACGGCAGCACAGTGCCTTAGACATATCACTCAAAAAATTAAAAACAAACTAAACAAAAAGTAAAAAAAAAACTAAAATAGCTTAAAAGAACGCAAAAACCATAAAATACTTAAAAACGTAAATAACAAAACCTATACTAACTTATAATAACTTAGAAAGAAGTACAACTTCCAACGTGCATACATAAACACACACTTTTTAGATATAAAAGGGTGTTGGGCTATCATGTATTTTTTTTTATGGAAGCTGACACAGTTGGCTACATCACCTACTACATCGTCCGTGACGTCAGCCCATAACACATTGGTGAACTAGGTGCCGCGTCAGTGCTTTCCTTCGGTCGTTCAGCGATATTTAAGAGAACATAATTCCGAAACTGCTCACAATTGAAAATATATGTAGTATTAAAAAATATTCTATTTAAAGAGACCTTTCAAATGGTATATAGTTCGTTGTTATTGGAGAGATCCGAGGGGTGGGCCCAAAATGCCCTTCTCCAAATTAAATCCTTCTAAAAATGATATTTTCTAAAAAAAAAGTAACAATCCTTTTTTGAGCAAGTGTTTGAATCTATATGAAAAATAAAAATTATACTAAAGTACATGTACCCACATACATACATGCCACATGCTGTATCCTGACAATCGGGGTAAGCAAAGTAATCGGTGTTGTGCTGCAAGTGCCCTTGTAAATTACAGCACAACACCGACCACCACGTTTAGCAAAGTTTACTAAAATATCACAATTCATTCTATTTATTGTTCCAACTCTTTTCAAATTCTTGCAGTAATGATGTGTTTGTGGCCGGCCGTAGGGCCTTAACTAGTCAAATGTGGACCCAACAACATACTATAATTTTTACCAACAAAAAAGGTGAGAACCACTTCTAGCCTCCCCTTAACTCGCATTCGAAACTATAAGGAGTGTCGTGTCAAATTTGGAGAATATAATTTTAATATATAAGGTGCTTCGTTATTCATGTCAATAACTTCGGGAGGGTTACATACACACTCAAACAAACACTTTACGCAAAAAAAAAGCATATGTTTATAGTAGCATTTTTTCTCCTAACATCTCCTAACAAAAAAATCAAATCAAATAGCTGTAAAAACCAATCATGCTATAGACCCTTGCAAACACGAAACGTAGGCACACACACCGCACACGTATGTAGGTAGGTAGGTAGCTAGTTTAGAGCGGCGGCGGCCTAGTGACCTTGCGTGTGACTTACTTACAACAAACAGCTGTTCTGCGTTTGAACATAGTATAGTACATAAACATGTTTTGTTAAATTTATCGAAAAGTAATGCTAAAACACATAATTTTTTTTTTGCGTATCGTGTTTATTTGAGTGTGTATGTAACCCTCCCGAAACATACATGAATAACGGAGCACCTTATATAGTTCTTCCTTATAGATTGCATTGCTGAACGTGACAAAACAAAAATTATGATGAAACATACTGAATGTCCATACGTCTCAATGAAATATTGTTAATGCTGTGTATTCTTTAAGGCGAAATAAATATGTGAATCGGAATAGGTATGAGATATTGTAGTCTGTATGTCTTTAAAAGTTTTCAATATAAAGAAATTAGTGATTAAGAATGGGTGTTGAGACAATATATTTGACCGTAAACAATAGAATAATGTACAATTTTGTGAAATGAGCCAAACTGGCAAAGCACATGTTTTATTTGTTCAATGAAATTCGCAAATGTACAAAGCTTTTATACTCAGTATTGCTAGAGTAAAAAAAGGTGCTCGTTTTCTTATAAATAAAGTACAGAAAGCACGAACGTTTGAAAAAAATAATTTTCAAGGTGACAGTGAAATTTTTAATCTATGTATAAATTTTAATTACCTATGAATTCGACAATCGGTAGTCGGCCAATCGTTTGATATTAGGAACATTTATCCCTTAGACATTACCCTTAAATATACTTAATGTATGCAAGTTTAGTAACTTAAATTAATAACCTACAGGGTGTTGCAGCAGTCAGCAGTCACTACATTCCTTCAGGAGCAGATTCGTTGGATCAACAGGGACAAAAAAGTGTACAAGATTTTTTCTGAATACAGTTTTAATACATATGTACAGTGTGGGGCCGGTACTTTAAAAGAATAGCCCCACTGCATCTCTCCCCGTGTACGTCGTAAAAGGCGACTAAGGGATATGACTACCTTCTTATATTACTAGGTGGTAGGGTTTAACCCGCCCGGGTTGGTACCACCGCACTGAACGAAAGGTCGGTCGAAACGGCTATGTAAATAGTTTGTGTTTTCCGTCCAGTTCAGTGTAGCCGGCACGACCGAAGGGAAGCACTGACGTGGCACCAAGTTCACCCGGTGTTATGGGCTGACATCACGGATGTTGTAGGTGATGTAGCTAACCGTGTCAGTTTCCATAAAAAAACAAAAAAAAAACATATTAGGTAATTAATTAAAAACCCAAAAAAGGGTGCTCCACTTCATGAAAGAGCTCGGGTGGCTGGAGTAACACTACCCGGGCGCCAACGTACAACGGACCGTCTTGAGGTCTCAGTGCGGAGAATGGCCCGTAAAATAGAACTATAAGAATTTTGAAACTCCAGTAAATTTTTTCAATATGTCTCTTATTGTAAGAAAGGCTGACATAAATTGTCAACAAATAGTTACTATGGGGCTGTATTAGCCAGATCTGGCTAAAACCCTTTTAAAATATTCGACACTTTAGAGAAATACTTTCCATAAATATTTGTTCTCAGAAAACTACTAGGATCACCTGTTGAAATGTATGTGCCGACTGCTGCAACGCACTGTACTACTGAGTTAACATTTAAATTGTAATACATTCTACTTTTAAGAGTGCTAGTATTTCCCGCTCTAAAAGTAAAGATGCATCCGTGGAGACAAGAGTGTTCAACCATTATGCATCTTGCGTGAGGGAACAGTGCCTTAAGGCCCCATACAAGGTAAGCAAGTCCTGTGTAAATTCCGCAGGTGCAAGCAAGATCCAATATGCTGTTTTTTCGGGTTGGAATAGGATTAGTCGTGGGGAATATATTATACAGCAGGCAACATATTATATTATAAATTTACAGCATTTATAACGTTAGAAATATTCCACCACATCTGCTGTTTGCTGTAATGCTGTTTTGCTATTTATCTCGTACGTCCCGCCATCTAGTTGATATAATAAAAATTATTTGTTGTAGTCTGTAGGTATTTGAAGCTCTCGCTCGATAGAGGGCAGTGTTTATAGTATTTTGTAACTTAACCCTTAATGCAATGACTTAAGGTTACATTTTAAATAATTAAATAAAACAGCAGACTCGCACGTTGGAAATATATCATAGACTAGACTGCTGTTTGTTAGAAACAGCAACCACAAACAGCAGACTGGCACGTTAGAAATATATTATAATTCTGCCTGCTGTATTCCCGTGATATAATATTTATCTCTTATTTCAATTATGCTAGTTATTCCAACAGCGTTAGGTTCAAATTCCAACACCACCAAAAACAGCATTCTAACGATACAGCACTTTAAAACAGCTGCGATATAAAAACAGCAGATCATTATAACGTGCTGTTGAAAAACAGCCGTTGTCCCCCTCTCTAAGTAGGATGTATTGCATGGAAATTGGTGGCGTAAGCGAAAATTTGCTTTAGATGTTTTTAGAGCAAAATTACGAATTTAAACAAAAAAAAGTAAAAAGATAACGACAACATAGCTTTATTATAATCATCAACTAATAAAATCAATTTTGTTGAAAGGCTCCGCCTGCCCAAATGTTTCTCCCCAAGTACAGTGTCGGGTCCTTCAAGAGAGGCGTGAATAGGCACCTGACAGGCCGGCATGGCATTCGTAACCCCCGCATGCGACCGATTGTTCATGGGCGTCGCTAGAGGTGGCTCAGCGTCACATGTCGCGATTACTATAAAAAAACAAAACAAAAAAACAAAAAGATGAATAATTACTGTTTTTTTTTGTACCTTGTATGATGCAGCCTAATAATTTTCCTTATGTAATCCGATGGTTGGTTACATCACCTGTTACACGCGATGCCGGCCCATTACATTAAGTTCCGGTTGAATGTAAGTGCCGTGCCATCTTCAACTTTTAGGGCTAAAAATACATACATTTCGGAATATCTATGAGTAAATAAAATAATAGTCTTACAGTACTTTGCTTACAATAATCTCGAAAAAAATCTCAATTGAAAAAAAATATACACATAAATTCGACGTCTGGGAGTTAACAAAAAAGTGTAAATGGCGAAAAAATCATTGAAGTAATCTATAAAAACTACATTTTAACAAAAATGTAAAATTAAGTTTTTTTTTCGTTAGGTAAAGCAATCAGAAATTTATAAATAAAACTGTTAAAATATTCATGCTTACCACTTACACAAATATTTTTGATCCTTTTTTATAAATTTTACCCATGACAATTTTCTTTTGAACAAAAAATATTAAAAGTTAGTAGGTAGGTATTTTTTTTAAATATGCAAATTATATAAACTTATATAATAATGAGAATAAAAGTCACATACTCTATCTAGCTGAATAAAACTATGGAAATTCTTAATAATAAAAATTATTATCTATCAATAATATGTTATTCTAATGTCACATAGCGAATTGCACTTACATACATACCAGTACCAAATTATGTGTTTAGTTCATGGAACATTTATTGCTGCGAAACTAAATTCTGTCATTAAGAGAATAAACTGAATCCCCGCTCCCCAAAGTGATCAAACGATCACTTCAAAACCATTCGGCGTAGACTCGACAACGGTTCGACTTGTATCGACTTTTTATTTTTATTTTTTATTCTTATTGATACTGAAACGTTTGGCTACATCACCTACTACAGCAGTGTCCAACCGATAAAGATGCTCCAATAAACATAAACATTGAAATAATACTGCGAAAAGAAGTTATAAATTCGATGGTTCCGGCAACAAAGGTCGTAAAAGCCATTTCGTTTCAGGCAACAAAGGTCGTAAAAGCCATTTCGTCAAAATGTCGTAAAAGCCATTTTGACGAAATGGCTTTTACGACCTTTGTTGCCTGAAACAAAATGGCTTTTACGACCTTTGTTGCCGGAACCATCGGAAAAATAAATTTTGAAATACGTTGACTCCAGAATATTATGTAGAAAATTGCCTAATGCTGTCGTGCTGTCATATGGATTATATACCAGATTTTGTAAATTTGTCTTAAAATCAAGATAGCCAGGTATCCCATTAAAATGTATAGTTAAACGTCATAAAAACATAGGTACTGTCCCTACTTAAAGGTGCCCGCTGGGCTTGACAGAAATATGAAAGTAGCTCTTAAGGCGTAACCAGTTGGACACCACTGACCAACAACATCCGTGATGTCAGCCCATAACACCGGGTGAACTAGGTGCCGCATCAGTGCTTCCCTTCATTTCATGCCGGCTACACTGAACTGGACGGAAAACACAAACTATTTATAGCCGTTTCGACCGACGTTTCATTCAGTGTGGTGGTACCAACACGGTCGGGATAAACCCTACCACCTAGTAAGGTAAGAAGGGAAAGGAGCTACAGTTTTACGTGGAATCCGAAACACGGTCAGCCTCCAACGATCGAGCGGTCACCCATCCAAGTACTGACCGCGCCCAGGTGTGCTTTACAACAGTGGGCTACGACCGCACCACTGAGCTACCGAGGCTGACAAAAAGAATATAATTTCCATGTGTTACAGAGTTTGCAGAAAAAAACCACCGTGCAGATAATATTCTGGTAATATGCCTCTTACTCTATGGCAAATGATTCTGAAGTGATCATTGATAATGTGGGTATGAGAGTTATGCTATTAAAATATTATAAAAATAAAATACTGAAATTTACTATTCTAAATTCATAAACTGCTTTAAACACCAATAGTTTTGATACAACCCTTGCATTAAGTTGTAAGTTTTAAATACTAAATAATTATTTTTTTATAAAACATGAATATTTCAATCACATTTTAAATATTAATTTAGCTTACTCCGAACACATGTTCAGAGATGTATGTATGTAATTTTTCTAAGTTAAAACATATTTCATTACGTGCATACACGCAAATACTTCACACACCGAGGGTTAGGCAGAACCGAATATCTCGCCAAAATTGTATAAAATAAATAAATAAATAAAAAATCAATTTAGCATTTTTAAAACGTGAAAGTAGTAACTTTCATAATCATTGCATTGCATTGCAAAACTAATTGTTACAAAACCATTTTTTTTATTTAGAAAATTTTAAAAGCAAAATCTATTGTCTAATCTTTTTTGTGATTTATCAAAGTTAATTTGGTTATTTTATGTGCAAAATTAACTAAATATGTTTAAAAATCTTAAAAATGTAAAAAAAAAAAATCAGTATTGAAAAAAACATAACATCTCAAAAAATAAAATTTTGTCAGATATTCAGTTTTGCCTCTTAACCCCCGACGCATCCCATATCGCTCCGGGCGATATGAGAAAACAGACAAAGCCAAAATCGACCGCATAGCAAGCAATGTTCCATGTCGTCCATTTAAATATAATTGTGTTGGAACAAAGTGCAGATTTAATTTTACTTTATTAACTGAAAAGATTCTGAATCCGTAACTTGGGGAAGAACGGAGATTTCTCCTTTTCCGCTTTTACCTGCAAAATAAAACATCATTTTGGTCAAACGCCTATTTGGCTTTTGATTGAAGGCCTCATTCAATAATCAACAGTGAAACGGCTGATTAAACTCAAAAACTAACAAGTATGTTTTGCAAAAAATTTTCACGAGAGCACAAAAACATGTTTTCGACCAGCCCGCAGGAAATTAAGCGTTTTAACATAACAAAAAGTATGCCGTAACGCATATGCGCGTTGGCCTAAACTAAAATTCCTAACTTTAAATTTAATTTTATAATAACACTTACAGTTTTAAAATTTGTGATTTAACTATTTTAAGCCGGTGCTTTCTTCACACAACGTGTAGCGCTGGAGATTCAGCGAGGCAATTGTGCAAGTGTCCTGGGTACCGCAGGGGAGTTGGCAGAACTGGAGGAGATTTATCCTCTTTCATAGCGCTCCTACCGCACCCCCCGCGCTCAACCGGTGCAACCCTCCATTTTCTTAATAATTTTTTTTGTAATAGTTGTATTTAATTTATAGTAAATTTTATTATAATTAATTTTTAAGATAGTTTAGTTTGTAATATTAATTCTTCTTTTAATAAAATTTACTTATTAAATTTTCAATGTACAACATTATTCTACATTAAATATTCTTTATTTTTATCATTTAAAAACGTAGCAAATGTGAATGCTTGGTTTTCAAATTGTTATTGAAAAGTCAACCGTGGTCAGATCGACTAGTCTGACCACGGACTGTCTAGTCGATCTGACCACGGACGCCTTTTCGTGTCCGTGGTCAGATCAATCTAACTATCCAGTCTGACCACGGATACTGACCGAAAATAAGTTGCAAGATATTTGTTGGCAAAATATATGAGGTTTTCATTTTTCGCCGTCGACATACATCACCATGGAATATGTTCCATTATTTTTTTTTCGTCTCCTCCCGAAACAGGCAAAACTCATTAGAGTATACAGCCAATTCTGTTGTAGCTTTTAACGTCTGTTGTATAAGTTCTCGCACCGCGAGAACCACAAAAATATATATTTTTAATTACAACGACGACGCGACAATCTTCCGCCGTCCGCCATATATATATATGTTCCAAAAAATTTAAGCTAAAATCTGTTCTGAATTCAAATTTTACATGCTTGCATGCGGGCATGCTCATTTCAAACCTAAAATTCATAAAACAATAATTATGTCATCTACCTACATAAACAAACAAAAAATAGTTCTTTCCCACAACACACAATCTACATTGTACCCCTACAACTAAACAACACTAAAGTACCTTGTTCACCGTAACAACACTCTTGTGATAGGTGTACCCTAGATGACATGAGTACCCATTATATACATTGAATATATAACTGACTATGGACGATACGAAATCAATAAATGTCCTCGCTAAAGTGTTTGCCACCAACCACAGTAAGAAAGCTTATAATGACCAAAAAACTATTTTGAAACTGAATATTGCATACTATGATGCATCATACTAGCAAATTAGTTAATTTGAGACTAATTTGAGTACCTAAATAATTTTATTTATTCAAATTAAAACGCCGGCTAGCCTGCGTTGACTAGTACTTGGAGCATAACATTATTCTTAATTCCGATAACCATAATTACGATACACAATGTAAAAATAATGTACAATTAATAAGTCTAAAACCTCAAAAAGCTTTATCTGTAATAGTGTTAGATTTTATAATAAAATGTCTTCAAACATAAAAAAATTAGATCAGAATAATTTTAAACGACAAATTAAATTAATGTTAATTGTTACACTGTTAAGGATGTGTTAGCTGACCGTAATATGACTTATTCAGTTCTTTGTAATAAACTTATACTAATAGTTTGTTGATTTGACTTGAAGTATCAAAATTGACGATGGCACTATACACCAGATATAGGTAATGTAAATAAGCAGAGTGGTCAGATTCTTGTGTATCTAATATTGTGTTTATGCTGTAAATATTAATGCTCTTGTGAGCGGTAGTATGGGTTAATTATTTGTAAGTTGTATAATATAATACTTATAAAGGTACTAACAAAACATTGTGACTTGCGAAGTTTGTTTGTGAGTTCTTATTCGCGTTGAATTTAGAACTGGCGGAATTTTCGACATATCCAAGCGTAGGTTACCTACTTATGCATGAAATTATACAATAAGCAACTATGTAGTTCCGTGTTCCTTCCTCTATCTAACGATACAAATACTGCATGATGTCGTCATGCAATTGCTGTCATGCATAGTTTGTTACGATGAACTAGGCGTGCTATTCCAAATCTGAGCCCAAAACGGCCCGCGTGGTTACCTGTACTTTTTAGCAGAAATAATCTTGAGTTTAGTGTTGACGCTCGATATGTTAGTCTCTTCCTCTGTTACCTACCGACAATGCATCCACTCGTTAGCGTTTAGCTTCCTAGCTCCACATTCTACTAGGCAAAATGCTTCCGTTAACTACAAGTCAAGCATTGGATTCACTACGGCAGAGGTTCCCAACCTTACAGCTCTATTTTGTAAAGATCCTGTCCGCAGATTAAGAGAGATGATTGCACGTGTTGTGGTGTTGATAGAATTAACCACAAAGATTTTTTCCGAAAAAAGAGAAATTTCAAAATGTATGTATTGAAAATACTGGGTTATATAAAGCCTAAAACGTGACAACACCCGGTGCAGACCGAGACAGATATAGCGGCGGCGCGGCGCCGCGTCCTTCGTAGACTTCGTACGCGCGCGGCGGCGCGCGAGTCGCGTCGTCACTAACCCGGTGAACTACTTATCGATGTCAGTGACCCCAATTCTCTATTACCTGTCGAGAATTGCGACGTCGCGCGCATCTAAAGACGTACTAATATGTACAGGATAAAAATATGTACTCAACTAATATTTTGCTTCTATATATCACGTACTGAGTCACCTCTGTTGGCCTGCGGTGTCTTTACAAGATAACCGTATATAGTAATTTATACGACCACCTTTTATGTATTAAAGGGTATACAAAAAGTAATTAATTAACTGAAGTGTGAAAGTTTCCGAAAATAGTCGAACTATTGCAAACGAAGGACAGACAGCGCGTCATACCGTCCGCTGATTGAATATTTCAAAGCAAGTTATGTGCGATCAATTAAAAAACATACAATTCTTGCGGCGACCGCGAAGCGCCAGGTGGGACGCCGTGACGCAAAGGTTGGGAACAACTGCACTAAATGTACGACATTTGTTCCCCACGAATGTTGTATATTTATAGGAATGAGATTTATTTCACCACATCTAACGGGGGCAAAGATATTTAAATATTGAATAGGTCATAGAGTGATAGGTCATAGAATAGGTCATATCAGCTTCAGACCATGCTGGAAGGCTTCTATACAGCGTCAATGAAGGTGGGTCTGAAGATGAAGCGGGACAAAACCATGGTCATGGCGACCGAGGTTATGACGGGAGGACAAATCGGTAATGACGGAGAAGTGATCGAACAGGTTGAAGAGTACGTATATCTCGGTCAAATTCTGCGGCTTGGTAGACAAGGAGGTCGAGAGACGAATTCAACTGGGTTGGGCAGCCTTCGGAAAGTGAAAATTCGCCCTGAGGTCTGATCTTCCGCAAAATTTAAAAACCCGTATACATGACCAGTGTGTCCTCCCGGTTATGAGTCATAACGTACGGGTGTGAAACGTGGACGCTGACGGTCGGTGTTGTCCAAAGGTTGAAAGTTGCCCAGCGAGCAATGGAGCGAGCCATGCTGGGAATAACGCTACGTGATATGGTGCGTAACGAGGTAATCCGCCGACGCACCAGTACACCGGTATCCAATATTGAAGTAGTCGATATTGGATACCGGGTGGCTAAGCTCAAGTGGCAATGGGCTGGGCACGTCAGCCGAAGAGACGACGACCGTTGGAGCAACCGTGTCCTACACTGGCGGCCATGGACAGGAAAACGGAGTGTGGGAAGACCACCCGCCAGGGGGGACGACTACATCAAGTACATCGGCGGAAAGCAGTGGTTCCGTACCGCTGAAGGCCGGGAGGACTGGAGGAAAATTGGAGAGGCGTATGTCCAGCAGTGGACGCTTACACGCTGACTGACTGACATAGAGTGGGCATGGGGAACCTTTTCATACAAAAACTTTGACCTCGCACGTCAATAATGCCATCTAGAACTAAAAACCACGGTTCCCCAAATCACTTGTGTTAATAAAATCACTTCTGTAGAGCAGGCGGAAAAACGGGCATTGACCTTTGGTCGTTGAGCTCCTTTGTACAAATGTAACGCGCAAAGCGAGAGAAGAGATATATATTTTTTTATGGAAACTGACACGGTTGGCTACATCCGTGATGTCAGCCGGGTGAACTTGGTGCCATGTCAGTGCTTCCATTCATTTCATGTTGGCTACACTGAACTAGATGGAAAACAAACCATTTAAATAGCCGTTTCAACTGGCCTTTCATTCAGTGCGGCGGTATCAAACCGGGCAGGTTAAACCCTATCACCTAGTAATGTCTGAACCACGGTCAGCCTCCTACGGTGGATCCACTGACCGCGCCTAGGTGTGCTTATGATCCGACCAACAGTTGACTGACCGCACCACTTTGCTACCGAGGCTGACATGGCGCTTCGCTCGCGAGGTTAGTACTCAAGGCTCAAAGTTCGATGTCTGTTTTTCCGCCTGCTCCGGAAGAAGAGTGCAGGTTGTTGCTGTTAATTTTACATAGTTGAGAGGTCACTATATACAATTTTATTTTTTTATTTTTTTTATGGAAACTGACATGGTTGGCTACATCACCTACAACGTCTGTGATGTCAGCCCATAACACCGGGTGAACTAGGTGCCATGTCAGTGCTTCCCCCTTTGGTCGTGCCGGCTACACTGAACTGGTCGGAAAACACAAACTATTTACATAGCCGTTTAGACCGACGTTTCATTCAGTGCGGTGATACCAACCCGGGCGGGTTAAACCCTACCACCAAGTAAGATTAGGAGGGAAGGGACCTACAGTTTTACGAGGAATCCGAACCTCGGTCAGCCTCCAACGGTCAGCGGTCACCCATCCAAGTACTGACCGCACCCAGCGTTGCTTAAAATTCAATAGCGACAGTTGACTGTCTGCATCACTGAGCTATCGAGGCTGACTTTGACAATTGAAGGAAAGTACAGTTTTGCAAACCTACCAAAATGTATACATTGTTTTAGGAAATGTATTGTCTTACCTCCATATCAAAGACGGTATCCTTGGGGTCCACAAAATGAAAAGCCACTGGCTGAAAAAGAAAATGTTCTTCGTTTTATGGCTCAACTTTAAAGGGTATTTTCGGACTGGAATCCACAGAGCCTAAGAGGCTTTCGGCAGATGAGACGAGGACATCAAGTATGCCGGCGGAAAGCAGCGGTTCCGTGTCGCTGAAGTCCGGGAGGACTTTAGAAGAATTGCAGAGGCGTATGTTGATTAATCCTTTTCCATTTCTCATACCGTTAACTGGCAACTACATTTTAGCCAATCTAATCTGTAGGCCTTGGAAGTCTATTGGCACTAGAGATGCTTTTTTGGAAGATCAGTCATAGCCTATAACATCACTTCTCGCGAGACATTCAAGGGTCGTATTAACGGGCTAGACAGCCTAGCAACAGTCCGCAAATCTGCGGGCATGGCACCTAACTGAGCGTGGTTTCGCGAGAAGTGATTTTGGCTCTGTCGACTGCACCATTGGTCTCTCGGCACAGCCACCCATGCAGGTTTACATAAAAAAAACCGCGCTCAGAGAGACGCCACGCCAAAGAGGCGGGCAAAAAGATCTGAAATTTTGACTTTGATTAGTCCCTCTTTGTCGGGGACCTTCGTGCAAAACCACTCGATCTCCAGTCACCCCGGCAAGCCTGTGTCCTCCATGAAGGCCACCAGACGACCAGGACGGCTGCAGACCTCCGCAACGGAAGATGGAGAATGGAGTATCTCTCTTCGTTGGTCTCTGGGTTGTTAACAAAACATGCTCGGCCGTTTCGTCCTTCGCCAAGCATCCCATGCACAGTGGACTATCCGCTATGTCTTTATCGTCCAGTTAACTTTATCCTTCACTGGTACATGGCCGCGCGGCGGGTTTTAAGCGGCGGGTGGCCGAGTGGTTTGAGCTCCTCATGCGGGAGGTCCGAGGTTCGAATCCCGTCGGCGTGTACCAATGGTTTTTTCTGACGAAAAAATTTACGTGCATACCTACACCTGCTGTTTCACCGTTCGGAAACGGTGTAAAACTGTAGGTCCCTTCCCTTGCCCCTTACTAGGTGGTAGGCTCAAATTGTAGCCACGGGTTGGTGCCACCGTACTGGATGTAAGATGGCCGCATAGCAACCTCGGCTGTGTTCTCCTCTCCTCTAGTCCAGTATAGCCAACAATCCAGGGAAGTCTCCGGTATGGCACCTACCTTCTCTGACTCAGCCACCCATACATAAAAGAAAATGGCCAAAGGGAAGCAAATTACCTCCGGGACGATCAACTCGTGCTGCTTCACCTTCGGCGGCCGGCCCCTCCTGGCCGGCACGTAGCCGTCCGCGTCGAGGCGCGGCTGCGCGGAGGCCGCGCGCACCGTCACGCCCTGCGCCGCGAAGTTGCCCGTCACGCGCAGCTGGTGCGACTTGAGGAGGTGGTCCGCGTGCTGCGACGCCTCCGCGAACGCCCGCCCGCAGTTCTCGAACATGCACTTGTATGCCGGCTCTGCGGGTATTTAGTATTGGTAGGTTTATTTACTCAAGCTCGCTCTACGCGGACTCTTTCACAGTACAAACAGCTCGCCTCTGGAATAATCTGCCCGTGCATTTACGCTCCTCTACGTCTATGAATGTATTTAAGATAAATTTAAACAAACTTCTCCTTTCCTTACTGAAGTAAATGCAATTTATAACATTAGATACATATCTTTACTCCCCTTCTCTTACTCTCCTGTCATTCAGTTGATTGTGTTGCACAACGGTACCACCGATCGATATACATAATATGTAAGTTTATTATATACATGTTTATTAAGGTATTTATGTAGTATTCGTATGTAGTTTATCATACATATTTCTTTACAGTCTTAACATATTGCCACAAACTATTCTTGTTCGCCTGCATGTACTTTTCCCACATCCCAAAGGTTAGTTAGAATAGAATGCCTCGCGGCATTATGCTCGCCTGTTGTACCTAATTTTTATAAATTGGTGTGTGTGTAGCGTAGAGACAGTACCTATTGAGGGCAGGCGAGTGTTGGGTGGCGCGTGCTCGAGGGTGATGTGTCGCGAGAGCTGCCGCTCGCTGGGGAACACGCGGCCGCACGCCGCGCACGGCAGCGACACCGCCGGCCGCACCGGCTTCACCGCCGGCTTCACGTCCGCGTGCTCTTGCTTTCTAACAACAACAACAACACAATGTTTCATTATTGAGGGCAGGCGAGTGTTGGGCGGCGCGTGCTCGAGGGTGATGTGTCGCGAGAGCTGCCGCTCGCTGGGGAACACGCGGCCGCACGCCGCGCACGGCAGCGACACCGCCGGCCGCACCGGCTTCACCGCCGGCTTCACGTCCGCGTGCTCTTGCTTTCTAACAACAACAACAACACAATGTTTCATTATTGAGGGCAGGCGAGTGTTGGGCGGCGCGTGCTCGAGGGTGATGTGTCGCGAGAGCTGCCGCTCGCTGGGGAACACGCGGCCGCACGCCGCGCACGGCAGCGACACCGCCGGCCGCACCGGCTTCACCGCCGGCTTCACGTCCGCGTGCTCTTGCTTTCTAACAACAACAACAACACAATGTTTCATTATTGAGGGCAGGCGAGTGTTGGGCGGCGCGTGCTCGAGGGTGATGTGTCGCGCGAGCTGCCGCTCGCTGGGGAACACGCGGCCGCACGCCGCGCACGGCAGCGACACCGCCGGCCGCACCGGCTTCACCGCCGGCTTCACGTCCGCGTGCTCTTGCTTTCTAACAATAACAACAACACAATGTTTCATTATTGAGGGCAGGCGAGTGTTGGGTGGCGCGTGCTCGAGGGTGATGTGTCGCGAGAGCTGCCGCTCGCTGGGGAACACGCGGCCGCACGCCGCGCACGGCAGCGACACCGCCGGCCGCACCGGCTTCACCGCCGGCTTCACGTCCGCGTGCTCTTGCTTTCTAACAACAACAACAACACAATGTTTCATTATTGAGGGCAGGCGAGTGTTGGGCGGCGCGTGCTCGAGGGTGATGTGTCGCGAGAGCTGCCGCTCGCTGGGGAACACGCGGCCGCACGCCGCGCACGGCAGCGACACCGCCGGCCGCATCGGCTTCACCGCCGGCTTCACGTCCGTGTGCTCTTGCTTTCTAACAACAACAACAACACAATGTTTCATTATTGAGGGCAGGCGAGTGTTGGGCGGCGCGTGCTCGAGGGTGATGTGTCGCGAGAGCTGCCGCTCGCTGGGGAACACGCGGCCGCACGCCGCGCACGGCAGCGACACCGCCGGCCGCATCGGCTTCACCGCCGGCTTCACGTCCGCGTGCTCTTGCTTTCTAACAACAACAACAACACAATGTTTCATTATTGAGGGCAGGCGAGTGTTGGGCGGCGCGTGCTCGAGGGTGATGTGTCGCGAGAGCTGCCGCTCGCTGGGGAACACGCGGCCGCACGCCGCGCACGGCAGCGACACCGCCGGCCGCATCGGCTTCACCGCCGGCTTCACGTCCGCGTGCTCTTGCTTTCTAACAACAACAACAACACAATGTTTCATTATTGAGGGCAGGCGAGTGTTGGGCGGCGCGTGCTCGAGGGTGATGTGTCGCGAAAGCTGCCGCTTGCTGGGGAACACGCAGCCGCACGCCGCGCACGGCAGCGACACCGCCGGCCGCACCGGCTTCACCGCCGGCTTCACGTCCGCGTGCTCTTGCCTTCTAACAACAACAACAACAACAACGCAATGTTTCATTAGATAGAACGTGATGTGTCCATAGTGGAACAATTTTATTTCTATAAAATGATAAACCGTACAAAAACCCTCATTTACGTGATTTTTTTAGTTCATTTTTGCCTTACCGTATCAGGTGGTAGGGTTTAACCCGCCCGGGTTGGTAGCACCGCACTGAATGAAAGGTCCGTTGAAACGGCTATATATAAATAGTTCGTGTTTTCCGTCCAGGTTAGCGTAGCCAACGTGAAATGAAGGGAAACACTGACAATGGCACCTAGTTCACCCGGTGTTATGGGCTGACATCACGTACGTTGTAGGTGATGTAGCTAACCGTGTTAGTTTCCATAATAAAAAAATGATAGTGAATCTGAATGATAGTGGCGTAGTAGGGGACAGGCAGGAATAGGAGAGGGGAGAGCGCGCGCCGATGCTCACCGATGCAGGTACATGTGGTTGCGCTGGTCGAACTGCGCCCCGCAGACGGTGCAGTCGTAGGTCGCCTCGACGGGCCGCCCGTTGAGGTGCCGCTTGCGATGCTGGTTCAAGTTTGTCACCTGTCGGTCACACACGTGCCTCTTACTATTTATTATGTCGCGACTGTGAACATGGTTCTGTATTCATTTCACATTTCACTGAATACAGAGCCGTGTTGATGTTTATTCCCAAATGTGAAACGTTTGTTCAGTCCCAAAATTGAAGAAGGTTTAGTGCTATCTTTGGGCAGCTTATTGGCTCCAGGTTTCACAAAATTGACCTTCTGGAAGCCGCTACTGGTTTGCCCTTTCCTGGTCCGTCCTATAGTTTTATATGGAATTCGAATGCGTCGCCTCATAGTGAACCTCAAATACATAGAGCAAAAAAGGTGAGTTTAATGCCATGAGGCATTCTTTACAAGCTACTCTTTGGAATGTAAAGTATAGTATAGATAAGCATATTGTTACCTGCGCGTAGGCTTTGCTGCAGCCTGGCTCCGGACAGACAAAAGGTCGTTCACCCGTGTGCAACCGTACATGGTTGTTTAGGTTCGTTACCTGCGAAACAAATTTTTCTTTTTAACCGAATTCCAAAAACATATAAAAATAAATAAAAAAATTAATAATACAGTCGAATTGAGAACCTCCTCCTTTTTTGAAGTCGGTTAAAAAAGGAGGAGGTTCTCAATTCGACAATTCGAATATTTTTTTTATGTTTGTCCCATCAGAACTTTCGACTGGGTGAACCGATTTTGATGATTCTTTTTTTATTTGAAAGCTAGTGCTTCCCGTGTGGTCCCATTTCAATTTGGTCAAGATCGGATTGGAAAGCGAAGCGGAATCCGCCGAGTACATTAATAGCAAAAAATTACTAAAAAAAACTGTGAAATAAAAAACTATTTAAAAAAATATAAAAAAAGCCCCTAGAGTTGAAGGCGGTGCTAAAGCAAGCAAAAATGATGCATGAAAGAAAACATGAGTGGATCGCCTTCAACTCTAGGGTTCGATTTTTATGTACTCCAGTATGGGTTGGCTGTGTAAGAGGGGCCAATGCAATTTGTTTTTTTTTTTTACGAAAACTAGAATAGAAATAATATAAGAGAAACTCTTTATTGCACACAATTAAAAGAAGACAAGTACAAGAAATACAGGAGTCTGTGTAAGAGGGGCCAATGCAATTTGTTTTTTTTTTACGAAAACTAGAATAGAAATAATATAAGAGAAACTCTTTATTGCACACAATTGAAAGAAGACAAGTACAAGAAATACAGGAGTCTGTGTAAGAGGGGCCCATGCAATTCGTTTTTTTTTTTTACGAAAATTAGAATAGAAATAATATAAGAGAAACTCTTTATTGCACACAATTGAAAGAAGACAAGTACAAGAAATACAGGAGTCTGTGTAAGAGGGGCCCATGCAATTCGTTTTTTTTTTTTACGAAAATTAGAATAAAAATAATATAAGAGAAACTCTTTATTGCACACAATTGAAAGAAGACAAGTACAAGAAATACAGGAGTGCGCAAAGGCCGACTTATCACTGCAAGTGATTTATGCCACTTAATGTGTGGCAAGGGCGGCCTTTATTATTATTATTATTATTATTTATAGCACTAACAGCTTGAAGCTGATGCGTGCATATAATTTTTTTTTTGCCTTAGGCAATTTCCTCCAGTCAACCCAGTGGACGTAGGTATATTTTTACATGGAATCCGAACCATGGAGCAGTGAGTGAAGGTATGCACGTAATTTTTTTTCAAATCAGAAAAAACTCATTAGTACACGCCGGTTGAATTCGAACCTCGGACCTCTCGCAAGAGAAGCCGACGCCCAAACCACTCGGCCACCCGCTACTTACATTGTATACAGATTGTGAAACAGCTTTTTCGAGTGCCCTAGTGTCGAGATGATGATAGGATATTTGCTGCGATGCAAAGCCTAGTCCAGCGGTTCACAATTATTTTCGGCTACGGAACCCTATATGATAGTCCTTCTGTCGGCGGAACACCAAGTCAATTAAAAAAGTTAATTAGCTATTGTGAACATAAAAACTAAATTTATGTGACCTATACTTAATTTTTGATACTAAATTGTTGGCGGATTATCATGTTTGATTTGAATAGCAAGACTATAGTTTGAAATTAAAAACATATTACACGGTTTTCATTAGGGAGAGTTTTGTGAACCCCTGTCACAGATTACTTAATAGTTACTTCGTAACAGATAAATCACTCCATAGAAAAAGTTCCTACCTTCGAGCTTTAATAGCCTGTTTCACGTCACCAATCGCTGCGTGCGAAAATTTACCTTAACGATCGAGTGTAAAGTGATTATTGCTTTGCAGCTGCGCCGGCCGCGCGTAAGTATGCTCCGCGCGGCTGTTTATATTCTTTGGGCAGCCCATTGAAATTCACGGCCGGCGGTGCGCCGGGCGGTAGGTAGTTAGCGCGCGCAAGTACATAGAGTCTCAACGCTCAACACTAAGGTTTCAAAGATCAATTTTTTCCAGTTTTTTTTTTTAATCTATAGATATGTGTTTGTCATGTCATGGTAACAGTGTCATTAACCAATGACATTGTTACCATGACAAACTTTTGTAAATAAACAGTATTTATTCAAATATAGATAAATTAATTACTGAAGACGGCATTCGCCGAAATATATAAAATAAAATAACATGTGTTCTTTTTAAATAAATATTAAGAAGCACTAAAAAGTGATATATATATTTTCTTTGAATATCAAAATATTATATGTAATAAATTCATTAAGTACATAGAGTGCGTGAGGCCTGCCCCTGTGACTCTTCTAGTAACACCTTTTGGGAAGCGCTGGCCTAGGGTACTGAACTCACATATATCAGCTTACCTGGGTGAAAGCCTTGCCACATTCGCTGCATTTGTATGGACGCTCGTTTGTGTGTATGCGGAGGTGAGCCCGCAAGTTGTTCGACTGCGAGAACGCTGCGGGCAGAGAGAGAGAGGGACGACACTTGCAAAACTGCAGTTTCCATTAGATTTTACTACACGCAGACACAGAGAGGGACCTCAATTTGTAAAATAGTAGATCCAATCTATTACACATATTAGGTAGCTTTAGTGAGAAAAGCGCATTCCGTAACAAATAGTGTCATCTACCAAAACTTTTGGCGCATAAGGTAATGACAACCGGCAACACCATAGGGCATTACGTAAAAATAGTGGTGTCCGCCAAAACATTTGGCGCATTCGGTAATGACAAGCGGCAACACCATAGTGCATTACGTAACAAATAGTGGCGTCCGCCAGAACTTTCAGTGCACTCGGTAGTGACAAGCGGCAACACTTTAGCGCATTAAGTAACAAATAGTGGCATCCGCCAAAACATTTGGCGCATTAGGTTGTGCAGCGATATTTTGGTGCGTTAGGTAGTTATATAATGGCGATCTATGGGATACCTAATAATAAACTTCGGTCTAAACGGCTATCTAAATAGTTTGTGTTTTCCGACCAGTTCAGTGTAGCCGGCACGATCAAAGGAGGAAGCACTGACATGGCACCTAGTTCATGCGGTGTTATGGGCTGAAATCACGGATGTTGTAGGTGATGTAGCCAACCGTGTCAGTTTCCATAAAAATAAAAAAATAATAATAAAAATTAAAAAAAACCTTTGGTGCACACAGTGCAGACGTAGCGTCTCTCAGCGCGGTGGTTGCGGACGTGGTTCTGGTACTGTTGGTTCTTGTGGAAGGTTTTGTTGCACAGCTCGCAGCGATACTGTCCCTCCGTCGCGTCCTCATCTTCGATCTGTTGATATATAGATTTTTTGTTAATATTGCTTTTATCTCTATTTCAAAAAACACATTCAAAAATAGGCTTGATAAGTATTTAAAACTCGAAGGAATATAACAAATAGCAACAGCAGTGATCATCATAGATATGAACACATCAGCATAATATTAAGCTGGTAGTTCATTAACAAATAATAATAATGGTTTCTCTCCCTAGGGCCCGACCATCGGTAGCTTAGGTTCACCCCGCCGCCGGTGGTAGCACTCCATTTGTTTTTGTATTAATTTTAGATTTTAAGTTTGTATAGTCTTTTTTTTTGGAAGACGGAGTAAAGTGACGTTTGACTGACATTAGAGTGTTGCACGCTTTGCACCACTAGGGATTGTAGTCGATGAAAAGTATCGACTTTTACACGACACGACACACCTTCACACATAATATGCGCTACCTGTGGCGCCGCCTTAAACTTAAAATTTTTCTAGCAAGATTTAGCTTAATATGTTGTCAATTAAATCCACAATTAGGTAAATATTAGAGTTTACAGCATTTCATTAATTAATCAATCGATAAAAGTATCGATAGCAACTACATGCCTATTTAAAATTTTCCATAAACTGGCAACACTCCAAACGTCACTTTACTCCGTCTTCCAAAAAAACAGACTTTAAATATGTAAATTTTTTATAAAAAAATTAGTAAATAAATGGATAAAATAATAATAATAAAAAAACACTGACTGAGAACGTTTTAGATGGGAATTTGTTTGTAAAATTGGGACAGAGTGAAATGATATTTATTAGGATAGTATTAAGCGGGTTTTATTCGCTTTATTTTATTGTATTTAAATGACAGAATGTGCCTCACGTGTATAGTGACACCGTCCGACTGATCATTCGGCGTATCACCGAGCGTCACCTCCGGCACGATGGACAGCGGCTGACACTTGAAGCACGAGTACACGCCTTCCTTGACCGTCTCGAACAGTTGCTGCAACATAACATAGCCATTGACTTATTTCTAGTTCATTACTTCACAGCACCTTCACAGGTAGAGTGTTTTCGTTTTGCGAAGGCACGAGGGGTATGAGGTAGGAAGTAGTGTGAGACCGCGCGGAGCTCAGTAGGGAACGACTCGGTTCGACGGAGCGACGCACAGACGTGTAGAACGTGTGTACCGACCGGGCACTGAGTTCGTTCTCTACTGAGCTCCGCGCGGTCGCCTCTCGCATCACTTCCTACCTCGTACCCCCCGTGCCTTCGTAAAATGAAAACACTCTATATGTGTCTAAGATAGCTCAGTCAAAATCTCACTGGCCGGTCGGCCCCAAAAAAAAAGAAAAAGAAAAATATTGCTACTTCAATGAATTTTTCTTATTAGAACAAGTGAGAATCACAGATAAATACTTCTACCGATAAAAACCTTTGCCTTTCCTATTATAGAAGAAGGTGTGGATCTAAGCTTGCGATGGCTTCACCGAACATTTATCCGGGCCCATCGGCAGTAGAGGAGGGTATTAATCGAGGCCGGGACTAGCGAGTGGCCACTCTAAATTTCCCGCGCATGCTTCACGTTTCGGCTCGCTTCAAGCCCTCGTCAGCTAGTCTGCGTTGACTAGGACGCGGGGAAACCACCAGTCCCGCTCTCGACCTCCCTCTCTCTACCTATCCATATTCTGTAGGATGCTTCCAGTGACGTTTTCCAGCCCTACCGAATAGCCAAATATTCGGCCCCATTTGTATGTTTTTTAAGCAATACTATTGAAAGCTACATGTACAGGAAGGCAAGATAATATTATGTACAATTGGTGGGCAGAGAAAGATTTGTCTACCCGAACTTTGGCATGTTTCTCCAAAATATACTTGTCGGCACCCACCAGCAGCGTCTACAGAGAGAGGCTTTTCTCGGAAGCTGGAAACGTTTATGAAGAAAAGCGTAATCGCCTGCTTCCAGATACTGCTGAGAAAAATTGTCTTTCTCCACCACAACCTGCCTCTATTGGATTTCAAATATGAGTAGAGGTAAGAAATGAAACTGTAACTTTTTAAAATTAATTTTGTAATAAAATTTTTTTTATTGATATTAAATAAATCCATGTTAATGGAGAGAGCATCAGAATTCTATTACATCACTAGTGAATTTATTTCACTCAATATATCTACACAAACCTTATATAATACCAAAATATGTGACAAGAAAGTAAAAGTTATGTTTTTAGGTTTCCGTATCCCGTACGGAAGCCTATTACTAAGCCTCCGCTGTCCGTCCATCCGAGGGCTGTATCTCTTGAACCGTAATAGAATAGGTAGCCCGTTGAAATGTTCACAGAATATGTGTTACTATGGCGGATATAACAACAAATAAGAAAATGTTAAAAATTAAGGGAGGCAACAAACATCCGAAAAATCGATTAGTCACACTATTGAATAATAGATGGCGCCATAGGCTTTTATACAAAGACAAAATACAAAAGATAGGCGGATAATAGCGGATAGATAAGGAAATCTCCGTGCGCGAGTAAAACTCGCACTTAACAGATTTTTTTATTTTCAGCTCCAGACAGCAGCGGCTGGTGGGGGGCGACTGGCGGGAGATTACTCATCAATTATTATCATTTATGAATTTTATTCTTGTATTGTATGAGTAGTTTTTTTGTAATAACATAAATGTGTATTCTTTCATATTTTTTTTCATTCAAGTAGGTATTCGGCGCGCTGAATATTCGGCCAAAGTGCAACTATTCAGTATTCGGCCAAATAGAGAAAAAGTAGCCGAATAGTTGCCGAATATTCGGGCAAAGTGCAACTATTCGGTATTCGGTCTTCCGGTGATTGCGTTCCCCACCACCTATAACCTGGGAATCTTCAAAAGGCGTGTCAATAAATTAGACGACAACCTTTTTGTCCGCCTCATAGCCGGCATGGCGCCTCTCTGAGCGTGTTTTCGCGAGGAATGGTGTTATTGGCTGTGTCTGATCTTCCGTTGAAGTATTGGGCACTGACACCCGCGCCGGCTGTCTATAAAAAAAAATTAAAAATTCGGCCGAATAGAGAAAAATTAAGTAGCCGAATGGACTGAATACCGAATAGTTGCCGAATATTCGCTGCAACACTAGAACACATTTTAAAAATATTGCCGTTTCTTCCACTCTCATAATGTCTGCCTGCCAGTTATGGGTACTACAGACTTGACCCCGTTCGAGCACATGCCCGATCTGGTCTAGGTCATCAGCCTGTTTTATAAGGACTACCATGGACGGCGCTATGATGAATTGGCTTCCCTCATCCCTCCTGCCCCCATCTGTCTCCGCCACACCCGCCGGACTCGCTCGGAACATCGATACGTTGTTGACACCCAACTTCTAAGAACATATTTTTCATCGAAATCTTTCCTGTGGTGTCGTATGGCGAAAATATGGAACGGCCTTCCAGTAAGTTTGTTCCCTACCACCTATAACCTGGGATCTTCAAAAGGACTGTCAATAAATTAGATAACTTTTTAGTCCGCCTAATAGCCGGCATGGCGCCTCTCTGAACGTGGTTTCACGAGGAGTGGTGTTATTGGCTGTGTGTGATCTTCCGTTGAAGTATTTTACTATGGAAACTGACATGGTTGACTACATCACCTACAACATCCGCGATGTTAACCGGGTGAACTAGGTGCCATGTCAGTGCTTCCCTTCACTTCATGTCGGCTACCGACACTGAACTAGACGGAAAACATGAACTATTTACATAGCCGTTACAACCGACGTTTCAATCAGTGCGGCAATATTGGGCAGACATCTGCACCGCCGGCTTTCTAGGAATATAATTTTAAAAAAGGTATGTGCATCTAAGGCCTAATGCGACCTTTTATATTATTTTGTATGAGACATTTTCATCATTAAGGCTCCATAGCTTATTTTTCCGACCCATTTTTCAATGCACACATAAATTCAAAGTAACTAAGTTAGTTCCTCTAGCGAAAGAAAACAAAATTACTTTGTTTATAAACTTAGACAATGATTGCACTTACATTTGCATTTTATAACATACATCATATCCCCAGTGCAGTGGACGCAGTTCTCTCTATATTTAGCCAAGTCAATAAAAAAAAACCTAAAAAGCAATGCAAGCAATGTCCTTCTCAGAAACACGATACAGACAGCAGTGAAGGAGTGGGCGAGGCCTTTTTTTATACGCGCGCTCGGCGCTCATTTTTTTTCTTCTTTTGGTCGTCTCGACGCTCGATAAAAAAAAATGAGCGCACCTTCCTTTTTTTTCTCACTTACAGACGCTCCTATACGAAACGTACGTCATAGTTTATGAAATTGACCCAGGGGGAGTTATAAAACGCTTCGAAATCAATAAAATGAACTAAAAATAGCAAAATTATGGGCAAAGTACCGAGTTGCAGACGAAACAAAACAAAAAAAAAAGGTACTCGCTGTATGGATTGATTCAAAAATGGAATGCCGTCTTACGTCAGCTGGGTTGCCGCACACGCCGCAGCCGTCCATGGCGTCTCCGACTACTTGAGTCCGATCACAAATCAGATAACAGCAAATTTAGTTCGAGGAGTATCGACGTGACCCCCTGTCTACTCGCCGCCCGCAGAAAACCACACACAGACAGAGGAGCACCAGCCAAGACAAAGCGGTGGCGCTAAAAAAACAATAAAAAAACCATTATTGAGTTGCCATGCCATGCCACTTGCAGTGCAGCTAGTTCGTGCCGATATATAAAAATATTACTCTATGGTGCCGATTTCTAAAATATAAACCATTTTCAGGAAAAAAAGAATGTAATAAATATGTATTAACATTTTTCGCAATATTTGTTTTATCGTTTATTTCTTTACCGATCCACGTTTGCATGATTATTAGTGATTACTTTGTGATTTTGTTTGTGTATTTGAGGGTAACATTGCCATACTGTGTAAGGACTGGTATCCAAAGCCAATAAAATGCAAACGTATGTTCAGTCAGTTCAGTGAAGTTAGAAGCGAATTGTTTGGCGCATGCGCGCGGGCTTGCTCAATTTCAATTCTTTCTTGTGCGCGCGAAGCCGACTTGCAGTTTGAATATCGACACATTCTGAAATCCTGCTTGTTTTCAACTTCCAAATTTCAACAGCTAGGTCGTAGATTGAATATAGTGTACAAGACGTTACCTACCATTCAAGTTTGCTGGTGCGCTGCAAACCTGAGTGGGATGTGTTGTACCTCTATAATTGATCACATCACGGGCCAACTTCGAATCATTTGATGTGTAGGTACCTAGTCAGTAAGGGATAAGGGAAGGGAGCAGGAACCTACAGTTTACACGGGTAAAGTGAAGCAGCAGGTGTAGCAGATAATTAAATCAGAAAAAAATTAACTGGACTTGAACCAAGATCAAGAGTCAGCCAAGACCGCGCGGACCACCCGCCACTTATGTCAAAGCATTAGTCATTCATTTGTTGCAAACAAAATCAGCTATTATAATAATTGTAGATACTTCCTCAATGTACAACTAATTAACGTTGTAAAGGACCAATTTCCTGTTACCATAAAATTTACATTTGACTGTTTCGTGTGTTTTCCGTCCAGTTCAGTGTAGCCGGCACGATCGAAGGGAAGCACGGACATGGCACCTAGTTCACCCGGTGTTATGGGCTGACATCACGGATGTTGTAGGTGATGTAGTCAACTGTCAGTTTCCATAAAAAAAAAATGTTATCGTACAAACACTATGAAATGGAAGTGAGTCAGGAATCGTCATACAGACAGACACACTTTACTTGGCATCCGGCAGAAACCGTAACTAAATGCACCATCTTGGAATGACATTTTAGCTCTCAGTTTATCTTCTGTGTGAGCCGACAACCTCAAACCCATAGCTAACGCCACCGCTGCCAGGTGCCTATTAGCAGGCAGAAACGGCTATGTAAATAGTTTGTTTTCCGTCCAGTTCAGTGTAGCCGGCACGACCGAAGGGAAGGCTGACGTGGCACCAAGATCATGGTGTTATGGGCTGACATCACGGGAGTTGTAGGTGATGTAGCCAACCGTGTCAGTTTCAATAAAAAAAAAAAAAACAGGCCTCACGCACTCTATGTACTTGCGCGCGCTAACTACCTACCGCCCAGCGGGCCGCCGCCGGGCTGTCTAATTCAGTGGAAATTCGTCAGCCGCGCGAAGCATACCTACATGCTCGCAATCTGTGCTATTAGTAAAGAATGTTCAGTCGGTAATAGAAATGATAATTCACATAAACATGGAAGAGGGAGTTTTTAATTTAAATTTTAATACATTTTCATTACCTTAATTACTAATTCATTAATTTCATTAAAGTTTTTTGGGTAGTTCGATTCTACTCTTACATATGAGGCTCCTACCCTGGTGCAATTTGACAAGAATTGGAATATATTATATAGGTAATATTGCTCAGGTCAGTGCTGTCTTTACGTCATCGTGCCAAACACGGGGTTGTGTCTGCAGATCCTCGGTCCTAACTCCATGTAGGCCTCCTTCGTGTGGCACACCTGGTAGAACTCCGGGGTGGAGCCCAGCATGCTGCCGCCGAACCATACGGCATACCTCTGCATGTTGTGCGACACAACCTGAACGTCGATCGGCTTGGGCGTGATACGACCTTCGGACAGCATTGTCGACAGCTTCAGTCTGGCGTCGACAGTTCGCTTTATATCGCGCTGCAGCCTCCGCCCGAAATCACGAAACATGGTCGACCCGCCCGACAGCACGATGTTCGCGTACAGACCGCGCCGCACGTCGATCGGACACGACTGTATGACGTCGTCGACCATTTCGCTCAGCGGCGTCGTGAAATCTGCGTTCGAGAACTCCGGATGGAAAAAGATCTCCGGGCCTAGGAACCGCTCGTAGCCGACGTCCACTGAGAACTCGTTCTTGGTAACAGCGTTGACGCCTGTGTATTTCTTCATCCACTTCGTGGGATCCGAGTCGTACTTGGCGAACTCCTTGGCGATGTCGGGGCAGACGTAGCTGTAGCGCTCCTTGATGGCCTTCGCCGTCTCGAGGCTCTGCTCTGGCGGGATGCCGACCTCGCGTTCGCGGAGGAGGGACTGTATAAAGGATGTCACGTTGCGACCGGCGATCGGAATGTGCTTGATGCACGAGCCGATGACGTACCCATCGGCTACGGGCACGATGTGCGTTACTCCGTCACCGCTGTCGACGACGATGCCGGTGAAGGGTCGCTCGGCGGTCGTGCGAGACTTCCAGCTCGCGGCGAGAGCGAGAACGGCCTGCACGGCTATGTACAGGCCGGGGACGTTGAACGACTCGAACATGATTTCGGCGAGATACTCTCGGTTCTCCGGAGTGTTCAACGGAGGTTCTGTGAGCAAGAAATGATGGTCTTCGGGTTCCGCCTTTAGGTACTTGAAGATGGACTGCTCGATGTAACGCTCCATAAGATCCCAGTCCTCGACCAAGCCGTGGCGGACCGGATACTTCACCGAGTACCCGGTAGCTTCAAACGCTTCGTCCCCGATGAAGAAGTCAAGGTCCTCCACGGCCTTGGTGAGCCGCCTGGTGGACTGGTCGCCGACCTTGGCCGTCTCCTTGATGGCGATGGCGGACGGTATGATGAACTGGGGCTCCTTGTTCCCGGCGAAGCCGAGCTTCGTGTATCCCGTTCCTACGTCGATCACGCACGCCGGTAGATGATTCATTGCGACTTATTAAAAATTGCAACACCTTAGAAAATTATATGACTAAAATAAAGTTATACAAAATAAAAATACTATAATATAATCTTAGACTTAGTAAATACAAAGGGTTAAGAAATGCTGTTTGGAACGCTACAAGATGGCGCTGGTGGGCGATGGCTGAAACAGAGAGAGATATTCTTTTTTTATCATCTTATCATAGCATTATTGATAAATGCTTCCTTGGATTTTACAAGAATAAATGTATTACTTTTTTACTTTTATAGGCTGTTGTTATACAATAGGGTAATAGGGTGTTGTTATTACAAAGTTTTTTTATTGTTTGGAATTTGACTAGGTATGTGTACCGGGGTAAAACATATAACAAATCGAGATTGAGTACATACGACATTCTGATGACTAATACATGGACTTAGTGAAATGTAGGTTTATTATTTAGCGAAATGTATGCGATTGAAGCATGAAACTTCACCCCAAAATATATTACAAAGTAATACAGGTTATTACTGATTAGTTTACAAACCTTTTTGTTGTCCTAAAACTACTATCTGAACATCCCACCCACGCCCTACCGGTTTAGTTATGTTCGTTCGCAGTAGTACAGTACTGGAGTATTGGGCATTACAGCTGTATTCTAATGTACCTACTCGTAGAACCTAGGACACAATTGATTACACCGTCAGATAAAAAACATCAGAAAAATTTTATGCAGTCAAATTAGAAAATGAAATGCACTCCACTCCACCCAGCAGCAGTGACGTGACGACTGACAGTCTGTCCTGTCTGTCAGTGACAGACAGAACAGCACTGAGTGTGTTGCCATTTTAAATAAATAAATTCATCACCGTACTCTGGGTCCCCGGAATTTAGGTATGAGGTTTTTAGTGAGACAGAAAGATAGAAAAGGAAAGAGAGAGAGAGAGAGAGAGAGACCAGCAAGGCTCGTTCACACGTTTCCAGCAAATAACCCTTTTAGTTCGCCTTTGATGACACGATTTCAATGTTTAAACACATATTTTTGTAGCGGGAAATTTAAAAACATTATGGAGACGTTGATTTATAGAGAGATAACGGATGTTGTTTTTAGGTGATGTAGCCAACCGTGTCACTTTCCATAAAAATGTATTGCTCCAAAAACATAGAAACACACGATATGCAGTTTACATGAGGGGGAAAAACGGATTTATCATTTACAGGGGTTTCTTCCAGTCAACCTTTGGATGTTTGAGAGTCGTATAGTGTGAAATTTAAGTAGGTATTAGCAAAAGACTTGAGCGTGGTAATCTAAAATTGGATTAAAGAAATAATGACACAGAATAAAAATTTAGTTTTAGTTCACTTCACAAAGTATTTCGCATTACAAGTAAGTTTGTCGGTATACCCATATATTCCTTGGAAGAACTTGTTAGCTTCTGAAGTATAGGTACTTTTTGTATACCCCGACCAAAGAGTTTGTATTACGTCGTTGCGCTCCTTACAAACTCTTTGGACCCCGACATGATGACTACGTTAAGCCGCGTCATAGTTAAACCACACAAGTTAGCCGTCTTCATACAAACGCGCCGATTTCGCACTCACACAAGCGCGCGCCTGCGCACGCTGTCTGTACACAACCACTACATACATTCTCACTGTCTCTCGCGCGTAGTCAGTGATGGTCGCCCCGCTCCCGCGCTCGGTGACGCACAGCACACCACGTGACGGCCGCTGCCTGCCGCCGCGCCGCCGCCTGCCGCTTCCCGAATCCCGATAGAAAGTATTATTATTCGAATTTTATTCTATTGCACTAACATAATGGCTCCGCGTTTCTGCAGTGTGTACGGCTGCATGAATAGATCAGGCTCGAATCGCGAGTTAACATTATTCTCATTACCTGCTGCCATCGAAAGGTAAGTAACATAAAAAATATTATTAAAGTATGTAGTTAAATTATGTAAGTTATTAATACGAGTAGGTACTAAGCGAAGGAATTGACTTGAGACCTGGCTTGGTAACGTCAGAGCAAAGTAACTATTAGTATTTAAATTATAGTATTAATTAGTTATTAATAGGTAGGTACTAGCTGCAAAAACCATTCGCGAACCCCGGCATCGGGCGCGGCCATAGAGAAATAATGTTATACTAGAGGAAACACTACTAAGAAAGATTGAACGAATCTTTGACAACAAAAACTGCGGTATGAGGAAAGGTGGAGCGGGCGGGGGAATGCAAGCAGTATCTATTCTGTGACGCATACGCCGTGAAGCAGCTGTGAAGCTAAGTAAACGCTGCACGCAGCAACAGTAGTAAAATAAATTGCGAGCGTCTAACGATGTGCAGCCACAGTGCAGCGCTGCAATTACGTTGTGCACGAGCTAACACAGGCGGGCCATCAGTGTATGTCAATATAATATTCGGTGGTGTTGGTAAGTAGGCGGAGTTTGTGGAATGAATCGGGGTATTAAGCAGCTGTGAAGCTAAATATAAACGCTGCACGCAGCACCAGTATTAAAATAAATAGCGATCGTCTAACGATGTGCAGCGCTGAATTACGTCGCGCACGGCACGGCGTTTGCGGAACGCATAGGGTTGTCAGTGCAATGACAGTGATTTTTCGTTTGATTGAAGCAAAATGTTGGTTTTTTTTTTTACTTATTTATTATTTTAAATCAACAATTGTAATTTCTTTTGTTCAATATAGCAACGTCCTCATAATGAAAGATACAACAAATTCCCTCCAACAAAACATTCCTAGGATGAAGTTTCTATTTTAGGAAAACTTAAGATTAATATAATATTAGCCATGTTCACCGTGATGATTCTTGTAAGGTGTAACGGGGTTTCAAGTAATGACAAAATTAATAAAATTGAATTAATTGAAATATGAGAACATTATTAAAAAAAAAGGGTCTTAAAATTTTTTTTATGTAAGTCAACGGCTGTGCCGAGGGACCAGTGGTACATTCGACTGAGCCAAAAAGACCTCTACTTACAAAGCCACGCTCAGAGAGGCGCCATTTTATTGATAAGATCGATTTTCTCAAAAACAGCTATAAGTAATTGTTTTGATAATATTTTTTTATTTCGCGATTTAAAAAAAGTGGCCACTTTTTTTAAATTGCGAAATTAAAACATCATGAATATTATTAAACCGGAAAAAATATTGTCGTAAGGAAGTCTCCAATTTTTTACTCTGTTCCTCGAAGTTTAGGTAAATAAGCCCTACCTATTACTATCACTGGTGACAACCCTGTAATAATAATTAATAAATAAAAATAAAAATAAATTAATTAATTATGTGCATAAATAAATTAATAAAAATGTGTAAATAAACGAATACATTAATAAATTGAACTAAGATACTTACACATAAAATATTACTTATTTTTTAGAAATGTTTAGTCGGTTTCACAAATATGTATTAGTGAAACCGACAACCCTGAAATAATCATGAATCTACAACTCTCGCTCGCACTGTAGCACAGTCCGTATTTAGTGTCTCGCTTCGCGCGAAGTTTATTGTGTAAGCGTTGAAGTACACATGACTAGCATCGACGGCCGCCGGGAGTCGACTGACAGGAAGTTTGTTAGTCAACTCTCTTCGATGGGGCGAAAGTACTTGCCCTTAGTATATCCTCTAGTACAACGTATAGCTCAATGGGCGCGGCCGCGCGGCGCACGCGAAGGCTGCGTCGTGCGCGGGCCCGCGGTTGTCGACTTGTTCAGACTTGTTAGAGATACCACGCACAACGCAATTTCGCGCGATTTTGTCTTCTATAAATGGCCACAGCTCCTACCGCGGACACTTTCATGCATGACTGCTAGCGACCAACCAAGTTATTAAGTAATTCATTAAAATAACAAAAATAAAAATATAATTTATTAAGTAATAATAAAACAAAATTAATAAATACATTTTAAAATTATTTATTTGATAATTTTTTTATTAAGATTAATAATTATAGTAATCTATAATTCTAAATATATTTTCTATAATTTTTATAGTTATAAATTTTTTGCCCACTTCTCTTCATCGTCCGTGACTACGAAATGGTTGTCAAAAGACGGACGTGAGTTAAAGTTGAATTTTGACATTGCATTAATTTTTGGGAGGTTAAAGTTAAAAAAAAAATTTACCCGACTGCGCGAAGCAAAAATGAAGGGTTATCTTTTTAGCAATTTATGTGTGTGTATGTTTGTTTTTACGTATGTTCCACCGTAGCGCCAGAACTAAGCATCCGATTATTGAGTGGGGTATCGTTGTCAAGGGCTCAAACATCAAAATAACATCGTTCACTGTCTATCGAAAATACAGCTTTCGAAAATATACCTTAACGCCAGTATATAATAAATCTATGACAACTCATATATTCTGTTAGAGTAAAATTTTGGGAGCTGGCTCTTGGTCTAAAAATAAAAAATACATAAATGTACATAATAATTTTAAAGAATAGCATTTCCACCATGATGGGCTCACTGCCTGTCAATTGTGTTAGTGTTGTGAGTTGTGTTGTGACATCCCTGGAGGCTCGGCGCAGCGTAGGTAGTTATTTTAAAAATGGCCTCCAGTTATCTTACTCGTCTTCTTTTACTATGGCCGCGTCTCCTGCGCATGTTTTTTCGAAACAATACACAAAAAAAAATTAAAAAAATACCTTATTTCTGGTTTTCATACAAATGTGTATGGCCACGCCCCATGTTTCGATGTTTCTGTGTAAGTGTTTCGAAAAAACATTATTTCTCTATGGTTTTCATACAAATGTGGATGGACAAGCCAAAATGTTTCGATGTTTCTGTGTAATGTTTCGAAAAAAACATTCGCAGGAGACCCGGCTTTAAATGGGACCACCTTGGAGCTAGACTGAACCGAACACAAAAAGAATAATCGAAATCGGTTCACAATTGGGGAAGATATTGCTGAAAATACAGAAAAATAATACATACAGGCGAACATAGAACCTCCTCCTTTTTTGAAGTCGGTTAAAAATGTACGGACGACAGCCATAATTTCACTGTTGAAGAACTTTTTCAAATTAACATTCATTTATTTCCCCTACAAAATTATACAAATAATCAAATAATTTATTTTGGTAGGGTTCCTTCTAAGTCCGCATATTGTGACGGGCAACTACGGAACCCTACACGCGCGCGTGGCCCGAACGTGTGTGTGTGTGAGGGTGTGTGTGTATGTGTGAGTGTGTGTATGGGTGTGCCTGTCTGTCTGTCTGTGGCATCCAGCCAAAGAGTAAAGTAATGCATCCTAGCTCCCGAACGGATGGACCGTTTGGATGCGTTTTTTTTTAATTAGGTACTTAAAAAGGTTTATTTCTCTTTGATATGCATGAGTGGCTTCCGGAGTTCCCGGGAGGGAACTCCGGAAGCCGGAACCGGGTGTGTGCACACAGCATTATCATATCAGTAAGTAATTCTATCATGCACGCACACTACGGTTCTCTGGGAGAGATGGTCATTTTTGTTTTTTTTTCTTTTATGGAAACTGACACGGTTGGCTACATCACCTACAACATTCATGATATCAGCCCATAACACCGGGTGAACTAGGTGCCATGTCATGTCAGTGTTTCCCTTAATTTTCATGTCGGCTACACTGAACTGGACGGAAAACACCGTTTCGACCGACTTTTCATTCAGTGCGGTGGTATCAACCCGGCCGGGATAAACCCTACCACCACCTGTAAGGTAAGTCCGGGGTCCGGCTGCAAATGTTCTTACGTCATCACATCACCATCAGATAGGTACGCGAACGAAACTATCACGTAGCGAAAGTAAGTACTTAGTAATACTAAACCAGACTAGGTTGCCATTCCCTAACCTGGAAGAACTATGTTTAAAAAATGAAAATAAAAACATCAATTTTGACTCAAAAATTACGTCATACATAACATAACATAACATAAGATACACGAACGGAACTTCGATGTAGTAAAAGAGATCCCTACGGAGACAAACAAAAATTAGAACAAAGCCTATATTTTAAAAGTGTGATTGAAACTTCGGAGAGCCCCGAGGATTTAAATGATGAAAACAAGATGAAGGCAGTACAAAATTTCACAAATTGTGTTTATGGAGTTTCGTACGAAGAAGTAAATTTGGCCATTAAAAAAGTGGCTTCTAAAGTTCCCAAGTTCCCACACAGCCATTATCAATTATTATCACTATCAGTAGGTAAGTAGGTTTACCATGCATACTCCGGTTCTCTGGGACAGATGAAGGACATCCTCAATGCATGAGTCAACGAAACACATATTGCGAATAAGAAAAATGTTTAGCCAGGGCCACGGCCAGAAAAACCAAACTAAACTCGTTACTGCCTTAAAAAATTATAATCCGCCAGGCATCCCTCCCCATGTATGATGTAAGACTCAGTTATTATAAGCACAAGATGCGGTACTTACTATAGGGCAAAACGATAGCCACCTCTGGCCTTATAATGATCCTTTCACAGTCATGCAGTAGGCAAGTCTTCGTTCTTTAATTTCTGTTTTGCTTGATACCTAGTTAAAAGTGAATGCCAGCATTAATATCGAAGTACTAAGCAAAAACAAATGTAAAAAAATATCGGGGTTATATTATTTTTATTTTAAAACCCACGATGAATAAGCTAAAACGTCAATCCCTTTACGTAATTTCGCGCGCGTCACACGCGGGCGACGAATGACGACACCTCAAGGCATTCATTGGCCGGTTGGCTACATTTGAAGTGCCATCGTATTCCATACAAGCGGCCGATGTCCCCCTGTCCCGCGCGTACCCGCTGGTAAGCGTTTCGAGTTGTCGCAGCGGGGAGCGCATTTAGCGACTAAATATAGCGAGATAGGCTAGGTGCGTTGTGTGTGCGTATGTGTGCGCGCTGCTGCGGCATCGTATGCGTGTGCGTGACTGCTTTGTAAAAAAAAATCTCGCGAGTTGATAGCTACATATATTCCGTTTTGTAGGTATGGACCTGTTATGGATCAATCTGATGCGGAGTTTTTTAAAGTGATTATTTATTGGTAATAACGGTAAACTCCAGTGCGAAATCTACAATAGAAGATCTTTTGGAAAAACCATTCTCAACGAGGACATTTTCTGAAAACACTTTTAATTGTTCAAAATGGACGCCCTTGCCCTAGTTTGTCGAATTTAAAGTCTGTACATAAAGACAGTAAAGTGGAATAATATTATGGTCTTTCAGTTTTTGAAGTCATTGTGGTAGAGATAAATTAACGCGTAAGTTATGAAATTATGAAAAAAAAAATCCTCAGCCAGAGCACCAGGAGTCGCTACTGCTAGTTATCTTGTTCTAATACTTTGATATAACGTGGCGGTTGGTGTTGTACTGTCTGTCTGTACAGAGTCCTTACTTGCAGTACAACACGGATTATTCTGCTTACCCCTTACCTCGATGAACGGGCTACCATCGGAGGGAGGCAATGTCCATGGGCGTCGTGGGACAGACACCACATCTCGCGTTCAATAAAAAATATATACAGCATGCGTGGTATGTAAACTCGTAGAGAAGACCGTGCAATGGTCTCATATAATAATTTCCTGTTGAAGCCATTCATCCATGATAAGTATTTCTGTCCGTTATTGTTCTAAAATATGGGTACCCTATCAACAACATCATTATCTTCGTGGTTTTGCATTTGCACTCCAACATAAAATCAACCGCACACTTCCATTATTATTTTAGAAATTAAAACACTATTGCATATTTACACAGGCTCTTGTATGTCGTTCACTCGAAAATAGCTCTTGATTGTTTTGATGACTTTTGCAGTCGATTATCTTTAACCACATTGTTGCACACTGCTTATATTTTACAGTAAGTTGACTTTATTTTGTAATGGAATGGTTTAAATTTAATACTAATTTGTATGTATTTAGTGTTTTTGTACCTACCAAGGTTGTTGTCAACACACAATTGATGGGCTGTAACGGGCGCATGGGGTTACGGCGGGGTATAAATACGGGGAGCGGGTGACGTTTCGGGTCAGTTCCACTTGTTTAGTGGGTGCGGTGGTTCCTGAAAGTTAGTGCTAGTGGTCAACGGTGAGTAATGTTTTATTACTTCTTCTTCTTTGTACTTTTCTTTTCCAATATTTGCAAAAGAAAAGTACAAATAAATACAAATTTAATATATTTGTCTTTCTTGTGTTCATAATATGTTAATATTAAAATTGTGAAATAAATGTTCAAAATACTTACAAAAGTCGAAGGCTTGTAACTACATACTTCACTTAACCTATTCAGTTGGATTTCAGTTATTAATTTATCATTTATATTACTTTTTTTATGGAAACTGACACGGTTGGCTACATCACCTAGCCTAGGTACAATATCCGTGATGTCAGCCCATAACACCGGGTGCCATGTCAGTGCTTCCCTTGCCGGCTACACTGAACTGGACGGAAAACACGAACTATTTACGTAGGTAGCCGTTTCGATCGACGTTTCATTCAGTGTGGTGGTATCAACCCGGGCGGGATAAACCCGACCGCCTAACAGTAAGGGTAAGAAGGGAAGGGACCTACAGTTTTACGTGGAATCCGAACCGCGGTCAGCCTCCAACGGTCGAGCGGTCACCCATCCAAGTACTGACCACCGACCGCACCACTGAGCTACCGAGGCTGACATTAAGTATAAATATTTATGATTTTACGTAACTTAATAAATAACGTAATGTTTAACGTAATGTCACTTTCAGGTAGCCAATCGTCACAGGAAAACAAGATGGCGGACGTGAAGGCGAATATCAAACTACTGTTCGACCGGCCGTCAGAGCCGCTCGTCACTCCCAAGGGCGACAACAAACTCTTTCAGCTCACCGAGCAGTTCCTGGTCTGTGTCCCTACCCTACCTTCCATACTACACTATAAGTATTTACTTGCAAAAAACGTTACGCCTCTTTCCCTGTGGGGTAGGCAGATACAACGGATCTCCACGTGCCAGGATCCTGACACCCCGCTGCCGCCCTTAAGCTCTAAAGGTTGACTGTAAGAAATCTCTGTAAGGGATAAGTCCGCCTTTGCACCTTATGTAAATTTTCCAATGTATTTGTTACTGTTTAATGTTTACTGGAGCAATAAAGAATTTTCTATCTATCTATCTTAAGCTCTCATAAATTGTTTATTGTTTATTTTGTTTATTGTATAATTTCATCCATAGGTAGGTAACCTAAGCTTGGACATGTCGAAAATTCCGCCAGTTCTAAATTCAATGCGAAGAAGAACTGACAAACAAACTTCGCAAGTCACAATGTTTTGTTAGTACCTTATATATAAGTATTATAATTCAAGTAATTTACAATAATTAACGCATACTACCGCTCACAAGAACATTAATATTTACAGCATAAGCATGAACACTCAAGAATCTGACCACTCTGCCTATTTACATTACCTATATCTGGTGTATAGTGCCATCGTCAATTTTGATACTTCATATATCAAGTCAAATAAAAACAATTAGTTTACGTTTATTACAAAGAAATGTAATAAGTCATATTAAAAATCTAATGATACAAAGTGTATCCAATTGTCAAAGTTGTTAGTGGGAAAAAAGTAGTCAGACTCTTATATAAAATTACGGTCAGTTAACGCATCCTTAACAGTATAATAACTCTTTTCAATTAACATTAGTTTAATCCGTCGTTTAAAATTATTGTCATCTAATTGTTTTATGTTAGAAGACAGTTTATTATAAAATCTAACACTATTACAGATAAAGCTTTTTGACGTTTTGGATAATCTATGTCTTATTAATTGTACATTATTCTTACAGCGTGTGTCATAGTTATGATTGACGGAGTTAAGAGAGGAATCATGAATATATTTTCTGGCATAGCATATGTTCTGGTAAACATATGCACTTGGTAAAGTCATGATTCCTATCTCTCCAAATGCTGTCCTACAAGTATCTCTAGTTTTCCTATTTAAGATGTACCGCAAGGCCCTCTTCTGTAATAAAAATATTCTATTTGAATCTGCTGCATTTCCCCAAAACATAAGGCCATATGACATGATGCTCTCAAAATAGGCATGATAAACCATAAATGTTCTTCATACATGCTCGTCCACAGATCAGTGAAGGATTTCTGTGTGCTCGTCGGTTACGGCTACTACGCACTTGACCCTTTTTGAACACATGCCCGATCTGGTCCAGGTAGTTGCGTCTAGGGCCTAGGGAGATCTTTCCCGACTCTTCCGTTCACATTCGCCCCATAAATGTAATTTTTTTATGGAAACTGACACGGTTGGCTACATCACCTACAACATCCGTGATGTCATCCCATAACACCGGGTGAACTAGGTGCCATGTTAGTGCTTCCCTTCATTTCATGTCGGCTACACTGAGTGGACTGAAAACACGAACTATTTACACAGCCGCTTCGACCGACGTTTCGTTCAGTGATGCTGATGTGGCACCAGCCCGGGCGGGATAAACCCTACCACCTAGTATGTTAAGAAGGGAAGGGACCTACAGTTTAACGTGGAATCCGAACCACGGTCAGCCTCCAACGGTCGAGCTGTCACCCATCCAAGTACTGACCGCGCCCAGGTGTGCTTAACAACAGTCGATTATTTACTGCAGGGCACTGTACATGAAATGTTTTCCTATAGATTGATTTAATTATCTATAGAACCTAACATGGCTGGCCCAAGGCTACTCAACTACATTCATTGATCCATAACACCTTGGTAGACTAGGTGCTTCCCTAGTTCGTGCCGGCTACGCTACACTGAACTGAAAGGAAAACATTAACAGTTTTTGTAGCCTTTCGACCGGCCTTTATTTTAATGTGAGGCCAAGAATATTAAAATATACTTATAATGAAACACTTTTCAGACGCCTGAATACCAAGCGACTGGCATAAGCATCAACAATCGTTTCGGCGAAGACGACAATGTTACGAAGATCAACCTGAAGAAGCTCCAGAGAATTCCCGATCTCAGCCTGGCCAAGAAGCTCCCGAAGGATTCCGATTTCTCCCTCTTCATCCCCTATCACAGGGAGATGGCCGGGCAGCTTATCGATGTACTTATGGGTAAGTTTAGCAGCTTTGTAATTAATTGTGGGCATCATATCAGAACCAAGGCTCTCCGAATGCTGAAAGTTGCCCAGCCCAGAGAATTTTCCCTGATCAAAGAATTGAAGATTGGATACAATACAACATTACTTTCTTTTCCGTTCAGCGGTCCCGGAGAACCAGCTGCAGGACTACCTGTCGACGTGCGCCTACGCACGTGTCAACGTCAACCCACAACTATTCAACTACTGTTTCTCTGTCTCGCTTCTGCACAGGCATGTATTGCTTTATTGGTTCTTTTTATGACATGAAAAAAATGTCTGCGGTCAATTCTCACAGTCACGTTCAGCACGCAACCAAATCTTCGTTCTGCATTTCACTTTCCTGGTTATGATTCAACAATACCTTTTTCACATTCGTATTATTTACTGTTGTTTACTGTTTATTGAGCATTATGTGCACTCCAACTTGTCACAATTAATGATCTATCCGGTTCGATTACACTCACGAAGAAGAACCGACAAGAAATTTCAGAGGGTTTTTTTTTTCTTCATAAATATTATTATACATAATTAATAACGGCGCTTATGCGTACGCCCCTTATGTTTTTGACGTAGAATTCTAGATTTCAGCTTGTACGAAGTGGATATAGGCTGACACAGTCGGGTGTCGGATGAACGGAAATGACGTCAACTCTAGTTCTGATGTAGTGTTCTGGCGCTAAAGTCGAAATTAGAACGCTATACACTCCTTAATCCGTGCACATACACTCCTTATCGCAGGAAGGACACCCGCGATATCCCGCTCCAGAACTACGCGGAAACGTTCCCCTCCAAGTTCCTGGACGGACGGGTGTTCTCGCAGGCGCGTGAAGTTGCCGAGGTTGTCGATGCGGGAGCGGGAAACAGGCAGGGCCAGGTGACGCAGACCCAGGTAGGTTTCTTTAGTTTTTATGTGTAAACATCTATATCGGGAGTGCTTAACATTGAGATCGAACGCTAATGCATCAGACCACAGAGCTACCGGAGGCTGACATGTACAAACACTTTTAGTCTATCACTGCTGTTAAGTTACTACGTAAATTTGTTTATGGACAACCCGCGACACGGGTGGCTGTGCACATAAATTCAAAGGAAGATTAGACACAGCAAATTTCAGATTTGGCTTGCCATGCTAGTTATAGAACCGTGTGGAGCCGGTACTTAAAAATAATAGTCCCACTGCATCTCTCCCCGTCGTAAAAGGCGACTAAGGATTAAGGACGAGATGCCGTGCTAAAGGGCGACGGGATAGCCACCTCTCACCTTGGCGCGGTCCTTCCACCGAGTCATGTAGCAGGTGGGTCTTCGTGCCTTACTTACTTGCTGCTTGATAGTTATCTTGTCCGAATTCTTTGCTAGATGTGGCGGTCAGTGTTGTGCTGTATCTACCAGATTCCTTGCAGCACAACATTGTGCAACACAACTGCTTACCCCGATTGTCGGTATATAGCTTGTTATGTATGCTAGTTATCACGGTCTTTTTGGCCTATGCTTCGGACTGGCGCGTGTAGTTCATTATCAGAGCGAGTGCCCGGATGTGGTAAGAGCAAGGGTAATGTACAATACATTGCCCTTGCGCTGACCGCATCCGGGTATGTTCCCCACAGGTAAATGAAATGAAATTGTCTTCCAGATCAGACAAAATCGTGTCCCAATCGTGATCCCTCGCGACTACACGGCGACTGATCTGGACTCGGAGCACAAGGTGGCTTACTGGCGCGAAGACATCGGCGTGAACCTCCACCACTGGCATTGGCATCTGGTGTACCCGTTCACTGCCAACGACAGGGCCATCGTCGCGAAGGACAGGCGTGGAGAGCTCTTCTATTACATGCACCAGCAGATCATTGCCAGGTGTGTCTAAAGTACGAGTTATTTTCTAAGGAAAGCGCGACATGTGGCATCGTTACACATACGAGCAGGTGTCATACGAATACATGTATATACGAACTATGCCAATGGGCATTCTGTGATGCACGGGGATTACGAATGCCTGGATGGCCTGACAGGAGGCTTTTTACGCCTCTTTTGAAAATCTCAGGCTGGTAGGAAATAGTTGGGTAATACGGTTTTAAGTGTGTTTCACATTTCCCGTTTTGATGGAACCAAACTTTACATTCTAGTAAGGTAAGAGAAGGGATCTAAAGTTGTATGGGGAATCCGAACCACGGCGAGCCTCAATGGTCAGACGCTCACCCATAAAAAGTCTGACAGCGCCCAGTATGCTCACCTTCGACATCGAATTCCCATACATCGCATCTATGATTGTCTGATTATGCCTGTCTTTAACCAGATTCAACACGGAACGTCTCTGCAATCAGCTGCCGCGCGTCAGGAAACTGAACAACTGGCGTGAGTCGATCCCCGAAGCTTACTACCCGAAGCTCGACAATCTGACGACCGCCAGGGGCTGGCCACCGCGCCAGGCCAACATGACGTGGCGAGACGTCAACAGGCCGGTTGACAACCTCGTCCGATCCATCGCGGACATTGAGGGATGGAGGAGGAACATCGATGAGGCTATCTCTACCGGCATGGTCAGATTGGTAAGTCTTGAGTTCCCTTGCCCCTTACTATGTTACTTACTCTTAAAGCGGCGGGTGCTCGGTGCGGTCTTGTCCTCAGACTCTTGATCTTAAATCCGAAAATCGATCTAATTTAGCAGACCTGCACCAATTAGTTTTTCTATGTGAAAAAAGTGCACACCTACACTACACCTGCTGCTTCATCGTCCAGAACAGGTGTAAATTGTGTAGCGTATATTTCTTGCACCTCGGTATAGGCGAGTCGGTACGGGTCGTGGGGATGTTGAGGAAGGCAGGTTGGGCGCCAGGACCTGATTTACAGCTGTGTCCAAGCCGGAATAAAAACTTGCAGAGTCGAAAACAAGTCTTATAATTAAACAGCCGCTGAAATATTTGAACATAGCTTAGTACACTTTGATTATTATAATACTTTATATGCTATATCAATACAGGCCTTAGATATTAACAAAAACTCACCTCAATACGAGACGGCTGTCATATAACAATTAATTAATCAATAAGACGAAATAAAATATTTAGGCATCGCCCAGATGAACAAAGATGTTATTTCTATTCTGTTGTCACACTGACAGGAAAGTATTATTTTGACACTATGTCAATTTAAACACGCAACACGGTTCCCTTTCTACGGATGATAACCAAAATTGACAATAACAAATTAGATACGAATAACCTATACATGTACTATATCTTTAACATGATGTCTACCTAAAGCTTTTCCATGCATGTCCTCTAATTCATAAATAAGAGGACCTATCTTTGCAACCACTCTACACTTTATATTACGTGGTGCTAATTTGGCGGAAAACTGTTTGCCAGCATTGGAAAGTTCACGATTGACTATCCAGACTACCTGCCCCACCGTATAAGAAACTTTACGACGTCTAAGATTATATTGTTTAGCACTTCTTTCATAAGCACGTTTAAGATGATTTTGCACCGCTTTAAAAATATGCTCCAACTCCTTCAATCCCGAAGCATAGGTGTCTCTACCAACCACCTCCACGCTGTCAATCAGATCAACGGCTTTTTTATAGAAGATCCCATGACGGACACTCTCACGTCCATGCATTAAGAAATAAGGCGTAAATCCAGTTGCCATGTGAACTGAATTACAAATAGCCGAACGAATATGAGGAAGATAGATGTCCCAATCACGATGATTCCGATCATGAATAAAAGAAGAAATGGTATCTACAAGCACGCGGTTAATTCTTTCAGTTGGATTAACCTGCGGGTGATAAACAGCGTTATAATGAATATTTGGTACACCATATTTTCCCATTAGTTCTTTGAACTTGTGTGAAATGAACTGACTACCATTGTCAACAATAACTGTTTTAGGTGCCCCATGGGGAAGTAAAACATCATGCTCCAGATGTTTGTTAATGGATGCCGCTGTAGCTTTGCGCAAAGGAAACAACCACGTGTACTTAGAAAAATAACATGCCACTACCAACAAAAAAGTAAACCCACTTTTAGAACGAGGAAGAGGACCGAGAAGATCAAGTGACAACACTTGCATAGGCCGATCTGCGATTTTTGGGCTGCCCATTAGTCCAGCGGGAGGCAGATTAGTTGATTTCTGAGCTTTACACTTCTCACACTGTCCAACATATTTCTTAACATCCAATGCCATTTTTGGCCAATAGTAGCGAGTACTGATCTGTTTTAAAGTTTTAAAAACCCCAAAATGGCCAGCCGTTGGTTCATCATGATGTTGAGATATTATCGAGATGCGGGAGCCGGTAGGAACTACGATTTTCCAATCAGTATCTGATTGCAACGTATATTTTGATCGTACACATTTATACAGTTTCCCATCATGATGCGACCATTTCCCATATTTCTCCGGAGTATTTTCCACTGACTTGACCATTTTATCATACCACGGATCATGTTCACCAACCTCAAGCAAGGCACAGTCTTCAGGAAACGCCCGACTTAAAGCATCAGGTACCACATGATCAGCACCCTTACGGTGAATAACTTCAAAATCAAATTGCGATAACCTACAAGCCCAGCGAGCGAGACGCCCTGATGGAGATTTCATATTTAACAAGAACTTTAAAGACATATGATCGGTGACAACCTTAAAATGATGTCCTTCAATATAACCCCGAAACTTTTCAACCGCAAATAACACGGCCAAACACTCTTTTTCAGTGGCTGAATATTTACGCTCAGGACCAGTTAACATCCTAGAAGCATATGCTACTATTGTTACATCTTTGTCCGAACCCTGTGTTAAAATCACACCTAAACCCACATCAGAGGCATCACACTGCACTATGAAAGGTTTTGTGTAATCGGGACACTTTAAAGTAGGCATCTGCACAAGAGAATTCTTTAAAGAAATAAACGACTTTTCGTCCTCATAATCCCACTTGAATTTTTTTCCTTTACCTGTCAACGCAGATAATGGTGCACTAATGGTACTGAAATTCTTTATGAAACGTCTATACCAGGAAGCCATTCCCAAGAAACGCCTAACTTCTTTCTGTGATGTTGGTCTAGGGTAATCGACAACAGATTTGACCTTTTCCAAATTTGCATGTATACCATCACTATCGATGACATAACCCAAAAATTTAAGTCGAGCCCGACAAAAGTGTGACTTTTCTAAATTTATGGTTAAATTTGCTTCCTGCAGCTTAGTGAAAACTTTATCCAATAAATCTAAGTGATGATCAAAATCGGGTGAAATTATAATTATATCATCCAGATATATAAATACATTATTGTGAAACTCTGGACCAAAAATGCTGTCCATTAACCGTTGAAGAGCCTGAGGGGCATTAGTCAAGCCAAAACACATACGTGTATACTGATAAAGCCCACGTTTTGGAACTGTAAAGGCTGTCTTTGCCCGACTTTCTTGACTCAACGGAATTTGCCAAAAAGCATGTTTTAAATCCAATGAGGTATTATATCGAGCCTCACGAAAATTAATCAAAATGCTTTCAATATACGGCAGAGGATAAGCATCCTTTCGTGTTAAATCATTGAGTCTGCGACTGTCTAAACAGGTACGATATTCTCCATTCGGTTTTCTGACTATGACTACCGGATTATTCCAAGCGGATTCAGACCGTTCCACAATACCCAGTGCCAGCATTTTGTCCAGTTCTTGGTTCAGTACCAACAACATGGCAGGAGACAAGTAGCGATATCTTTGCTTCACAGGTGTAGCCTCTCCGGTGTCAATATGATGCTCCATTAAACCAGTAACACGAAGAGTACTACCTACCTGTAAAGCAGTAAATTTCCCCTTTATCACAGCCAGTCTTTGTTCCTCGGAATCAGAGAGAACTATTTGTGGTACTAGATTTTCATCGGACTCTTTCAACTGTAACGGGTCCTCCAGCTCCGAACACAGCGCAGCACAAACAAATTTTTGGCCAGCTTCGGTTTGTTTCAGTACATTAAGCTCATCAAACGTTTGACTAAGCGAACATTGTAGTGGCAACTCAGGAAACTCACCTACATCTTGCAACCCAGCCTTTGAATTAAAAACTATAGAACCTTTATTCTTTTCCCATAACTCTGACGCCAGTCCAAACTGATTCCAAAAGTCCATACCTAAGATAATAGGAACCACAATTTCTTCAATAAATAAAAATGTACACTGTTTCGTTTGATTACAGTAAGTAACAGGTACTACCAAGAAACCACGGGATCTATGAACTGTGCCATCGGCGGTGAAGAGAGGTGGGGGCAATGACGAATCCACCGTGAATCCCTTGGCTGATAAAAACTCAAATGCAGACCTATTAATTATACTGCACGAAGCACCTGAGTCCAACAATCCATATAGTTCACAACCGAGTATTTCAATTTTGGCATGAGGCCGATTTTCATGCACATTTGGGGTAAAATAAATTGCATTAACAGAAACCTTGCTAAAAAAACCCCGTATATAAGTAAGCCAGCCATACCAGTCGTTATCAATCACTGGGGGAGTCCACTTTGACTCCCCTGCTTTACGTTTTTTGACGAGCAACCTGTGCAATTATTTTTTGTAACTCCATCCGCACCACAATCAAAACAGAATGGAAGTTTCTTAGATGTGCACTTGGAAGAATCATGTCCGAAGCCCTTACAATTACTACACTTCAGAAATTTTCGCTCACGTGTCGGCGGCATAGTTTTACCTGTCGGCGCAGAAGCGAGCGCCGCCACATCCACCTTAGTAGTATGAGCCTCCCTGACTCCCTGATAACACAAATCTGGTTCAAGTGACGATTTAGAAACTGGTGTAGGAGGGGTATAGTCTTGCTCACACTGATTACGTTCATCGACACGTCGGCAAAAGCTACGTAAATCATCAACCGAATCAAACTCTTTGAACAAAATTTTGGACCGATATTTGGGTGCAAGATTATCTTTAAGTATATTTATTTGCTCTCTGATAGGCACACCACTAGAAATGCGAGAGAAATATTGGGACATGATGGCAAAATAGGACATAACATTTTCCGATACGTCCTGAGTACGAGCTCTCAGTTCCTTCCAGAGACGTCGCTCGTAATCATGGGGCAGGTATTCTAATTTCAAGGCAGCTTCGACCTCCGGCCACGACTGGATATGTTTACCATACGCTCTATACCACTCCAATGCTGGTCCGTCAAATAAATCTACTGCCGAATTCAGCAGTTCTGCCTCCGATACCGAGCGCGCCACGCGCAACTCATTCACGCGTTGTAAGAATGACAGAATGCTTCCCTCGGAACCTGAAAATTTTAAATCCCAAGTGTGTACCCCATTATGTAAGACTAATCTACCAGATGACTCTGCGACAACCGGCCTCTGTTTACCTTTACATTCTGATTTCTTATTTACTTTTAATACCAGTACTTCGTCCGACTCACTGTCTGAATCATCAGAATTGTCGAAAGGGGAACCAGCCCGAATATCTGGATACAGCTTTTCTACTACAAACTTATACAATTGTGTGATTTCTTGCTTTAACTTAAAACATTTTTTAACATCCGCCTCCTGAGGTTTGAGCCGAGCAAACCTTTGCACTACATGCATCAACAGAGTGGAATATTTGACAAAATCATTATCATTAATAACATACTTAAGAGTATCTTTGTCTTTCTGCAACATGTCCAGATATTTATTAAGTACAGTAAACTCCACTGACAACTCGGGCAGCGCGAGATCAGTAAACTCTGCCTCACCAGCAGACTCAGCGCGTAATACATTTCTTAATGACACTCGTAGTTCGTCGACAGTACCTGACGCGTCAAGCTTGCGAATACTCAATTCATACCGCAGTGACTCAGCCGGCAGGCGACCGACTCTGAACGGCAAATATTCAGACATTTTAATCAATGATATAAATCACAAAAATAAAACAAATATAATTAAAAATAATCAATAAAAAAAAAATATTCAATTATACATTAATGTTAACACTAAGAAACACAATTGACATTTGTAATCATGAATACTTGATGAAATACATATTCCGATAACAAAAAAAAAAAAAAAAAATTACAATATTTTTCCACCAATGGGAATACTTATATATAACAAACCATCAACGCATTATGAATAACTCATCTACATAAGTAGGAAACGAAACGTCGATTTCAACAGATTATTAATTAACCTCATCATGAATGAATAGTAATTACCTAAAATAATAATCTTTCTAGTAACAAAGCCATAACCTCAACATTAAGGGCCCCACGTTGGGCGCCAGATTGTAGCGTATATTTCTTGCACCTCGGTATAGGCGAGTCGGTACGGGTCGTGGGGATGTTGAGGAAGGCAGGTTGGGCGCCAGGACCTGATTTACAGCTGTGTCCAAGCCGGAATAAAAACTTGCAGAGTCGAAAACAAGTCTTATAATTAAACAGCCGCTGAAATATTTGAACATAGCTTAGTACACTTTGATTATTATAATACTTTATATGCTATATCAATACAGGCCTTAGATATTAACAAAAACTCACCTCAATACGAGACGGCTGTCATATAACAATTAATTAATCAATAAGACGAAATAAAATATTTAGGCATCGCCCAGATGAACAAAGATGTTATTTCTATTCTGTTGTCACACTGACAGGAAAGTATTATTTTGACACTATGTCAATTTAAACACGCAACAATTGTTGGTCCTAATATAATAGGCTTAAATTGTGGTCGATTGGGTACCCATCTCCGTACTGGACGAAATATGGCCGTTGGATGGTCGCATATTAGCAGCCACGCCTGTGTTCTCCTCAAGTCCAGAATAGCCAGCAATTGAAATTGGCTGGTCGGAGGATATTCTTATTCCCTAGTCACCTTTTACGACATGCACGAGGAAAGGTGTAGGTAGTGGAACTATTCTTAATATGTACCGAACCCCACACTTATTTCGAAATCTATAATATTACATTTTCTTTCCTCAGCCCAACGGGAGCACCCAACCTCTGACGATCGACATCCTGGGGAACATGGTGGAAGCCAGCATCCTTTCTCCCAACCGCGATCTGTACGGGGACCTTCACAATACTGGACACGTTCTGTCTGGGTACATACACGATCCTGATCATCGTTATCTGGTAAGCCGGGGTTTTTTACCTTAGCGTATATATCTTAGAAGAGAGTAAGGTGGTCCTCCTGGTGGTTTGAGCACGTCAGGATGGTCCGTTATTCAAGATGTTTGAAACCTCTTGTCAGGTTTGTGGAGCAACTTTGCTCAAAACAGAAAATCTAAGTCAGTCAGCCAGTGTTTATGCATCCACTCGCATCTTAAAATGTTCTCCAGTCCTTCAGCGGTACGGAAGCACTGCAGCATTGCGTATCGCCTCCGACAACGTACCGGACGCCGTCATTCGACCTGGCGGGTATCCCTTCCCACATTCCGTTTACCTGTCCACCATATCCGCCAGTGCTACTACTACGAGTATTTCAGTCACACGTCTATTCCAACTTTCGTTCGTCGTCTCGTCGCCTGACGTGCCGGCCCACTGTCATTTATGCATAGCCACTTGGTGTCTAATACCAACTATACTCTGGTCCGTCGTGGGCGGATTACCTCGTTACATATTTTATATTGTTTTGCGAGGACAATGTAATGTACGATGAATATGTTTACGCAGGAGAGTTTCTCAGTGATCGCTGATGAAGCGACCACCATGCGGGATCCGCTGTTCTACCGTTGGCACGCTTTCATCGACGAACTCTTCCATTCCTTCAAGCAATCGGCCGCCGTGAGGCCGTACTCTCGCTCTGAGGTAAGATCCTAAGAAAGAAACAAATCCTGAATAGTGTCACATACCTACCTATATCTACATTTTGCATCTTATATCGTTCAGCAAGATAATATAAATTATTGTGCCTTATCGTATGAATTTTTGTTAGTCAACCGTTTTAAAATGTTCGTCCTTCGAGCCGGATGCACATTTACGAAATTTAGATATCGCTCGCTGGCTCAATATTACCGGGTTATATGTTACATACTGGTTCTATAATACACGTTGCCTGACTATAATAGGGTTCTACGTTACAAGTGTTAAATTTGCCCAGAATTTAACATAGAACCACCTGACAGTGAACCAGTAGAAGAAGAATCCAATTCACTGCAAATATTACTAATTTCCACATATAACGAAAGCAAATCCATTTATTCAACACAAATAAAACTGACAATTTAAATTAAACAATTCAAAATGATGCATATTGCCTTGCCTAAATTGAATGCAAACAGATCGACACATAATAACTTTGTAGTTCCGCAACGGGTTGATTAAGTGCACCCCATTCTAGAGCATTATGCGAAGTCCCCACAGACATCTAACAGACTGACACACCCACAGCTCGACAACCCCGGAGTGCGAGTCCAGAGCGTCCAGATAACCAGCGCTCAGGGTCAGCCCAACACCCTGGACACCTTCTGGATGCGCAGCGACGTGGACCTCTCCAGGGGCTTGGACTTCTCCAACAGGGGGCCCGTCTACGCTCGCTTCACCCATCTCAATCACAGGGATTTCACATACACGTAAGTTCCTTTGGTCTTGATCAAACACTGTTATGCCGAATAGGGTTTATTTTCAAAATTATGCCAAGGTTTCTGTGTTTTACTAAAACCTGGCTAAGCATGATGTGATGGGGTAAGTAGAAATTCGGCTATGGTATTGTTATCACAATCAGATTTCAGGAGACATCAATGAACCGACTTACCAGTACCACAGATTAGATAATAGTTACTCCAGTACCACGGCTAGTAATATCAAACATGCACATAGCCTGCGCTTGAGGGATAAAACTGCATTCCCCGCGGACTTTACTTTATCAAACTGTATCTAAATTATTGGTATTTGGCTTACCATGGTTGTTAGTCGCGGTCATTTTGGTCGATGTTTCCGAGCAGTCCCCCGACTCCTATAGGTAAGTAAGCGGAAATTATTTTTGGACGGGTCGGGGTCGTGGGTTCTAAAATTTGTAATTTAACTTTTATTTCAAGCTTTTTTAGAAAAACCTCATCCAAATCGGTCCATCCGTTTAATTAGATGCTAGTGCTACTATGCCAAATACAGACAAATACACAGATACACACGTCAAACTTATACCACCCCTCTTTTTGCGTCCGGGGTTTAAAAATGCACAAATATAGCGTTCGCACAGTATATGTACAGTTTTTTTTATTTTCTCCTTTCTTTTCATCTACTGTTTTGTTTTCAATGGTGTGTAATAAAACGTTCATGATTATTCTCTACTCTATTCTATCTAATATTTCAGGATTGTCGCCAACAACACAGGCAGCTCGCGGCGTGCCACGGTTAGGATCTTCCTGGCGCCCAAGTTCAACGAGAGCAACCAGATGTGGAATCTGCAGGACCAGAGGAAGATGTTCATGGAACTCGACAGATTCGTCACACCCTGTAAGTATTTTATTGGCGTCAGTAATGATAAGAAAAAACGGGCGTGTCTGTATCGGAGGTACGGGAGGGTTTTCCATGAACATAGTCTTCCTGCTTGCGAGGCGCTGCGCACAAACACATGCTCACATGCGCTTTTTTATTATTATTTAATCCTGTGGCTGAGTCGGAGGGGCCAAAGCACATGCTCCGACCAGCTAATATCACCTCCGAGAAGGAAGGTGCCATACAGGAGACTTCCCTGGATTGCTGGCTATATTGGACTAGAGGAGAACACAACCGAGGCTGCTATGCGGCCATCTTTGCAGGAATTTGGGCATACCATCTAGTAAGGGGCAAGGGAAGCGCTCTACAGTTTTACAACGGTTCCGAACGGTGAAGCAGCTGGTGTCAGATAAAAACTCATTGGTACAACCCGACCAGATTCGAACGTCGGACCTCTCGCATGAGAAGCCGATGCCCAAACCACTCGGCCATCCGCCACTTGACGTGAGATGATCGTCTGTACGCCAGATTCGTACACTCGTGCTCTACTATTTGTATTATTAGAATTATGCACTCGTATGAGAACTATTAGTCCGAGAAGTAACAGCGACGAAGTATTAATTCACGTCAAAAGTATCTAATATGATGCCTTTAGTTTAGTAGATGCCAAAGAATAATCTATTAGGACTCTAGTATTGGAAAGTAAACATTTGTGTTTTTATTCCAGTGAACGCCGGCATGAACCGCATCACACGCAATTCTACCCAGTCCTCAGTGACGATCCCCTTCGAGCAGACCTTCAGGGACCTCTCGCCTCAAGGGGACGATCCGCGTCAACAGAACCTGGCTTCGTTCAACTACTGCGGCTGTGGCTGGCCGCATCACATGCTGATCTGCAAGGGCACTGAGGGGGGATATCCTATGCAACTCTTCGTTATGCTGTCCAATTATGAACTTGATCAGGTGAGTTTATATATCTTAATGAGAGACATATTTTGTCAGCCTCAAACGCGATCGAATTTAGATGGGTGACCTTCTGCCCTTCAGGTTGGCCATGGTTTGGATTTCACGTAAATCTACAGGTTCCTTCCCTTCGGTTACTTTACCAGATGGTAGGGTTTAACATCTTTGGTTTGGTGCTACCGCGCCGAATGAAGGTCAGTCGAGAACGGATATGAAAATAGTTAAAGTTTTTCGTTTAGTTCAGTGTAGCCAGCACGACCACAGGGTACTGACGACAAAAGTTGTTGTCAGCACTGACATGGCTCCTACGTTATCAGGGTGTGATGGGCCGACATCACAGATGATGTATGCAAACATGGTGGACAGGTTCCAAAAATATCGAATTGAAAAACTAGTTACCTACTTAATAATATACCTACCTACATAGGTAATGTAAAAACAATATAAACACTTAGTCGACCATGGATACTGGGTAAATAAACAATGTTCTTCGTGCACAGGTCGACCAGCCCGACGGAACAGTGATGACCTGCGACGAGGCCTCGAGTTTCTGCGGGCTGCAGGACAAATTGTACCCCGACCGCCGCGCCATGGGCTACCCGTTCGACCGACCCTCCGACACGGCCGCCACACTGCAAGACTTCCTCACTCCCAACGCGGCCGTCGTAGACATCACTGTCAGGCATCGCAACGCGACCGAGGATAACCCGAGAAATCCGCAGAATTAGGGAGTTGTAAAGCTACGAGTTAAGAAGGATGATAATAACCGACTATTCATTGGACAAGGTGTTGATGAATTTCGACATGATTTGGAACCATTCGACGAAGGGAACGCGCCACTAAGAGGAGAATTGTCAACTCACCGCTAGATGGCGAAAAAAGGCGAAATTGCGCTACAGCAGTATTTTTATATCTCGCAAACTTAAATGCAATTTTATATTTCCAATGATAAAAGTACCTCAGTCGAAAATATTCCTTCTTACTCGCATAATTTACAGGCGATACAACACGGAAATTGTTAAAATTTTATAAATATTATACCTAAGTTGTCTATGATGATCATCACAAAAACCAAAGGCTGACACTAGATTTAATGTAAACTAAGTTGTAAATATTGTGCTAGGTTTACATATTTTGTAATGTAATTAGTAACATTAAGACTTAGATTACGAGACTAAAGATAGATTGACCCAAATTAGTGTAACTTTTTATAAAAAAAAATATATATTTTACTTTGCATAAAATATTGGTTTTATTTTCTTTCAAATGAAAATTATTTACAAAAACATTTACGTACCTCTTTACCTTCTTAATCATTATCCATCATTACACACATTTTAAATTCTAAATAATAGGTCCAATCCCAACAAAACTAGCCTCAAATTGCAATATTATGCCCATTTTGGGTTTGTCCAGGTGAGAAAGAGACAGACATAACTGTTTTTAGTTAAAAACAGACTCCAACCCCTGAAGTACCTACTTTCAAACATACAATTATTCGCCCATTTATCAGCACAATGCACATGCTTATGCAAATTAAAGAATTTCATTATTTTCTCGTGGATCCTATCCTATCATCATAACTTGACTACATTTATATGGGACCAAACAAGCAAAGCATATAATAATACCCAGCCCTCAGTGACATGGATAAGTCTTCAGTGACGATCCCCTTCGAGCAGACCTTCAGGGACCTGTCGCTTCAATCAAGGCGATGCGACGATCCGCGTCAACAAAGCCGATGTCCAACATATGTCCAAGGCATCGATGGTCCAAGGCACCTCTTTCTAATAATAATTGAGTAGGATTTATTTAATAAATAACAAAAAAGTAATACTAATAACTAAAGAAATAAACCTACCTAACAAACATTAAAATAACTATCAAAAGGGGCATTTTCAAATGTTCCTAGAACACTTGCTGCATTACCCCGCTGGATGGCAAGGCTTACCCTTTGAATGAAGTAAGCCTTTGATTGCGGGATGCCAGTTGCGTCCACCAGCAGAGGCCCAAGCCTCTTCAAGAAGCTTTTGGCTTCACTGCTCCACGGACCGAGGGTTTCAACCGCAAACGCAACAAATTCGAAATCTTGAATAATATTTGAATATTTGTTGCGTTTGAGGCTCTCCGCTCCGGCCGCGGCCGCGCCAGCCGCTCTTGAAGAGGCCCGAACGTGACTTGGAGCCAATGTGTCGACACAAGTGGCGTCCCACATCAGTGACCAACCCTTAGCCCATGGCACCAGGGTGATACCATCGGGCCTCTTGCCATCCAGCCGGGAATAACCGCAAGGTTCTAGGATGCACGGTATGTTAGCTGTCAGAAGCGTGGACTTAATAATAAAATTTAAATTTTGATGCCTGGAGTTTCTACCTGCACTTTTGATACATGATAGTCCGTGGTGGCCATATATGTCGACTGGTGACCCACACACACAAATATGACTTTCACAAATTTTGAGGCCTAAACGAAGTGCAACCGAAATTTTGGTGGTTTTCTGATCTAATAAAGTCCCTAGGTGACTCGATGGGTAAGCTTCAAGCCACGCTCCAGATTCTTTTTCTGAAACCGCCAAAATACGTGCACGATTAATTTCATTACAATTTTCAAGGAGAATGTTATGTTTCATTTTGACTATTGGAATATCCCACTTGGACTGGGCGACAGCTTGGCTTGGACACGGTGGTTGTTCGTCGGGACAAAGCACCTTCCAAGCAGAAACGGCTTCTTCGAAGTACGAAATCTCAAACTCACATAGTGAGGGACTTAAATCGAACCAATGAGAGCTGACGTACTATTAATTGAAGAAATGAAGGCCGGTAGACAAATATCCTCCACCTTTCTCAGACCGATTCCACCGTATTTTACGGGTAAAGTTGCTTGTTGCCAGGACGAATCAGTCAATTTCGAATTCAGCAATTTTTCCAAGTTAGAACGCAGAGAGTTATCAATTGAATTAATCAAATCGTTTTCCTTCCAAATCGGACTTGAGCGCAGAAAATAAGTGAGTTTCGGTATGTATATACAGTGGCGAAGCAAAAATAAAGCCATATGTGTATTAACTTCCAATCGTTCACAAAATTTCGATATCGTCTCTGTTTTCTTCTCAATCAGTGGGCGTATACCTTCGGAAGTAACTGGAGCACCAAGAAGATAAAAGTTATCGTTTTCTAGAACTTGTATGTTTGGCGCTATTTCGTTGAACTTCTTAATAATTTCATCTTTTTCATCGTCTGATTTGAAAACATAAATTTCACATTTAGAAAAATTTAAATGAAGCCCGATTTCTTTGAAAGCAGTGATTATTGTATTTAAGTCTGTCAATACTGTGTCAACTTTCCCGCCCAAAGTTCCGTCGTCCAGTTACCATATATTCAGCTCTGAAGTTATTTTTTCAATAATACTATGGATTGACAGACTGAATATTGCCGGGCCCAGTGGATCTCCCTGCTGGCAACCAACGCTTGATGAAATTGGATCATTTTGATTGTAGAATAGATGAGTTGGTGAAGCATAGCATTGCCAGAGGTATGGGTAAATTTCGGGGATATTGTTTTGTATGGAATTGAGCATTGAGTCTCGTTCTAAACTGTTAAAGGCATTTTTTACATCGACTTTTATTATAACTTCAGCTAATAATAATTGGGTATGTGCGAGTTTTACTCGCGCACGGAGGCTTCCGTAGATCCGCTATACCATACCTGTCAAAACACTATATATATTCGCCCATATTTTGTCTTTCTATAATGACAAATATCCTGTACCTGTAGAGCAATTTTTTTATTTTTTTTTATGGAACCTGACATGATTGGCTACATCACCTACAACATCCGTGATGTCAGCCCATAACAAAGGGTGAACTAGGTGCCATGTCAGTGCTTCCCTTCATTTCATGTCGGCTACACTAAACTGGACGGAAAACACGAACTATTTACATAGCCGTTTCGACCGACGTTTCGTTCAGTGCGGTGGTACCAACCGGGCCGGGATAAAACTTACCACCTAGTAAGGTAAGAAGGGAAGGGACCTACAGTTTAACGTGGAATCCGAACTACGGTCAGCCTCCAACGGTCGAGCGGTCACCCATCCAATCACTGACCGCGCTCAGCGTTGCTTAATAACAGTTGACTAACCAACCGCGCCACTGAGCTACCGAGGCTGACAAGGCTATCTATTATATTCAAAGTTGCGTGAATATGTACTAATCTATTCTTAGCAAGTTTATTGTATGGGGACCCCTTAATTTTTTACGTTTTGTTTTTTTTATTATTTGTCGGACATCCGCCATAATAAATAACACACATTACGGTTAAAACGATACAGCCCTATTACGGACGGATGGAAGGACAAACAGACAGAAAGACGGACAGACAGACGGAGTTCACTTTGTAATAGGCTTCCGTATGGATACGGATCCCTAAACAATAATTGATGACATTGCGGGCTTTTGAGAACCCATCGGTTCTCTAAATCGTTTCTTTGTCGCACCGAGAGTTTGGAACTGTCTTCCGGCGAGTGTATTTCCTGAATCCTTTAACCTGGGTGTCTTCATGCGCCGTGCTAGCATGGCACCTAACTGAGCATGGTTTCGCGAGGAGAGGTGATTTTGGCTCTGTCGACTGCACCATTGGTCTCTCGGCACAGCCACCCATGCTGGTTTACATAAAAAAAAAATCGAGATAGGTCCACGTGCTAAATAATTATCGCTGAAAATGAACGTAAATAAAGAACCGGCCAAGTGAGTGCGAGTCGAACTCGCGCACCGAGGGTTCCGTATCGCCATGTCATGGTCAGCGCCACTCATCCCATCTATGGCGTTTTGTCCCATCGCAGCTCCCAAACGGATGAACATTGGACCGTTTGGATGCGGTTTATTTAAGCTGGTTTATTTATCTTTGACTAGCTTTTGCCCGCGGCTTCGCTCGCGTGAAATTCGTATTTAAAAAGAAGAAAGTTAGTAAGCCCGCTACCGTACCTTTATTTCGGCGGTCGGTACAATTCGGTTTGTATGATAGATTTCTAAAAATCGCCAATTTAGTTTTAGTATCATACCATATAGTCTACAAACTCAGTATCTCATCATAATAAAACCAAGTAACTTACTTATGACCATCCCTTACAGATTTATTATTAGCATATACTTATATATATATATTGATTAGTATATATGAGTGGCTTCCGGTCCTGAGTTCCCACACAGCATTATCTATCAGTAAGTATTTTACCATGCACACTAGGGTTCGCTGGGACAGATGATCATTTTTGTTTTTTTTTTTATGGAAGGAAACTGACACGGTTGGATACATCACCTACAACATCCGGGATGTCAGCCCATAACACCGGGTGAACTAGGCGCCATGTCAGTGCTTCCCTTCATTTTCGTGTCGGCTATACTGAACTGGAGGGAAAACACAGTTTCGACCGACTTTTCATTCAGTGCGGTGCTACCAACGCGGCCGGAACAATGTTCTTGCCCTACCACCTAGTATAAAGGTAAGAACAAAGAGTTTGTATTACGTCGCTGCGCTAGCGACGTAATACAAACTCTTTGGGTAAGAAGGCAAGGGACCTAGAGTTTTACGTGGAATCCGAACCGCAGTCAGCCTCCAACGGTCGAGCGGTCATCCATCCAAGTACTGACCGCCGCCGCGCCGCGGCCGCACCACTGAGCTACCGATGCTGACATGGTCATCTTCCATTGCTTGCACGCATTAGTCGTCGAAATATATACCTACTGTGAATGAGCTGTAAAATAAAGTTCAGCCACCCATGCCCATAATGGCCAGAGTAAAACAGAACTAAAATGCCTAGTTAGAGATATGTAGTAGACTGGTAGGTAGGTACTTCCAAAAATAATAATTCCCCTGGCGTCACTCCCCTTGCATGACGTAATACATGCCTAAGCTGTAGGACAAGATGCGGTGCTAAAGGGCGACACGATAGCCAACTGTAACCATGCCACAGCCCTTCCAAAGTCATGCAGTGGGTAATACTTCGTGCCTTACTTGCTGCTTGATCTTATTCTAATCTGCGTGCTGTAAGGAGTCTTTGCAGCACAACACCGAAGCACAACACCCATTACTCTACTCACCCCTTATCGGAATCGTCTGGGACCATCGGAGTGAGGTAATGTCCATGGGCGTCGTTGGACACCTTATGGGTAGTTCGACGCCACATTGTCGCACAACGTGCGTGGTATATAACTTGTTGATAAGGCGGTGGAACGGCCTCATATCAATCCATCCATGATAAGTATTTTTGTGGTTATTGTTCTAAACGGAAACAACCGTATCAACAACACCACTGTTGTGGTTTTGCACTCCAACAACGTGGAAATCAACCGCACACTTCCATAGTGTATCAATTTAAAATTGTCTTTATTAAATCTGATTTAAGTCTTTATTAACCCCCGACGAAAAAAACGGAGGGGTGTTATAAGTTTGACGTGTGTGTGTGAGGGTGTGTTTGTGTGTGTGTCTGGCTGTGGCATCGTAGCTCCTAAACGGATGGACCGATTTGGATGCGGTTTTTTTTATTAGGAAGCTTGTTTAATCGGGATGGTTCTTAGCTATGTTTGTAATCAAGTAATCAAGTAATTAAGTAATAAAAAAATTAAGTATCTTAAAAAGTGGACCGATTTTCATGCGGTTTTTTTTTAAAAAGCTTGAAATAAAAGTTAAATTACAAATTTAAAAAAACCCCGACCCTTAAAAAGTAAAATAATAATTTCCGTTTACTTACTTAAAGGAGTCGGGGGACCGCTAAGTAAATAAAATATAAAAGCTCAGAGCTGCTCGGGAATTTACTTAGCGGTCCCCCGACTCCTTTAAGTAAGTAAACGGAAATAACTTTTTACTTTTTAAGGGTCGGAGTTTTTTTAAATTTGTAATTTATTGTATAATCAATCACACAAGTACAAACTTATCACAAGAAAACTATTTACGTATAAATATGACTAATTAAAAACGAAATTAAACTAAAAATAGTTCTCAAATTCAGACGCTTGTACAGTTTTTTTTAAGAAAAATTACAAGGTTAGCCTCATCACCGTGATATCATCCATGATGTCTATGCCAATCACACCTTGGTGAACTAGGTGCCGTGTCAGTGCTCCCCTTCGGTCGTGCCGGCTACACTGAACTGGACGGAAAACACGAGCTTCCCAGAGCTACTAAGTCTGACACGGTTATGAATGGCTGCTTCAAGAATTCGTGTTAGCGCGGTTCCTACAGGCGCTTGGGAGTTGTTCAAGCGAAAATAGCTCTTGATGGTCTTGACGAATTTTGCAGTCGATTATCTTAGACCTGCGCCCTGCTCTTTTTACACTAAGTTGACTTTATTTTGTAATGAAATGGTTTAAGTTGAACACTAATTTGTATGTATTTATTTAGTGCTTTTGTACCTACCAAGGTTGTTGTCAACACACAATTGATGGTCTGTAACCACGAGTCTGTAACGGGTGCACGGGGAGTACGGCGGGGTATAAATACGGGGAGCGGGTGACGTTTCGGGACAGTTCCACTTGGTTTAGTGGGTACGGTGCCGGTGGTTCCAGAAAGTTGGCGCTAGTGGTCAAAGGTGGGTATTTTTTTTCTTCGTTTTTCGTTTGTTTGTTCTTTTTCTTTTTTAAATGTATTTGGGTGGATCAACTATTTCTTGTAAAGTAAAACCAGCTGCACATTTGAATAAAAAAAAAATGTTAATTGCAATTTATTTATTACTTAGTTGAAAATCAATAAGTATGAAATACTTAGGTTTACAGGCAATTGAAAAAAAGGTATAAAACTGTTTAAAATAAAAAATTAACCAGATTTTTAGGGGTAACCCAGGGGAAAATTTTGTCCCCATTTTTTTATGGAAAAAGGGGTTGTCCTCAGGGTAACCAATTTTTAAAAAAATACTCAAAATTCTTTGTGCAGCTTCTTTCTTATTGATCAATTACTTATCTGAGTGAAAGATGCTGTAACTATTAAAGTATGTATATGTATATGTATGTATGTATGTATGTATATATTCTTTATTGAACACCAATTTATATAGTTAGGTACAACAGGCAAGCTTAATGCCGCGAGGCATTATATTCTAACTAACCTTTGGGATGTGGGAGAAGTACACGCAGGCGAACAAGAATAGTTTGTGGCAATGTGTTAGACTGTAAAGAAATATGCATGATAAACTACATATGAATACTACATAAATACTTTAATAAGCATATATAATGTATATAAGGTGTAAGTTAGGTGAATTTATCAAGATAAGTAATATCCTTTTTTCAGACAGATACTAAAAAGAAGAAAAAGTTCATCCACGCATTTGTCTCTTTTGCATTTGTAAAAGTTTAAAATATTGTGAAATTTGTGTAATTTTTTTTTCATTAAATCAAGTTCAAAATAAAAAATTTACACATTTGCCTATTCCGTTGGATTACAGTGATTTGGTGAGGTGATTTACAGTGATGGGTGAACTGAATAAGTAGTGCATTGCATTGTGTTTACATTAATAAATTGAACCAAACTTTGGTCCTTCGAGCCGAATTTCATTGCTTTCACTTCAATTAGTGATGGTTGGCTTGGCTCTCGGATTGGTTGGCTACATGAATTACTACACCCGTGATATCACCCTATCACACAGTAGGTAATGCAAAAGGAAGAATCGTACCCACATAACACCTAATTCTATGATCTGTGATCGTACCTAACCTCGAACAGCGTCCGGACGGTTACCCATTCAAAGTCCGACCGCCGATCATGGCACCACCGAGCTATCGAGGCTGACATCGACTGCTTCTACGAGGCATTAATTTCCATGCTTTCTGTATTAGTTACCTACTTAATTCTTAGTTATTAGGTCTTGGTCCGGGTCGCCTCTCACCCTCAAAATCATCGATGCTCAAAATATGGTTGAGGGAGGCGATGGCTGGCCCTGGCGTGGCGCGATGCTCGTGAACGGGTGCTGTTTGTGGAGACCGGCCTGCTCCAATTGTCTCCAACGTGTTATATGAATGGTTTACGCCACAGAGCATCAAATAGTAGGGGCGGGCGCGCGCATTTCATGCTCTGTGGTTTACGCTTATAGGAAAAAATTTGTATTTGTGATATTTTTTTTAGAAATAGTGGTGACTCGCTCGTACTATCTAGGCATTGGCAAACATTATTGTAAATGTAGACTAAGTGGACGTAAAAAAAAGTATCCAGCGAAGTTTCTTGCCAGTTCTTCTTCGCTGTGATAATAGAACTGGCAAAATGCTAAATGTTAAATGATAAAATGTGACGAATCCGAGTGCAGTGTACCTACTGTCTATGGATGATGGATGATAATCACTTTTATTCCTCATCACCCGAAGGTTAACTGGAAGAAATCACTTGCAGAGCTGTTGTAAAACCGCCTTTGCTCACTCCAGTATGTCTGGTTTCTTTTGGTGTTCTGTTCAAGTTTTATATATGACCGTCTCACGAAAGAAGTCCCGCGACAATAAGTGGAAGTGTATGACCGTAGTGGCGCGTCTGCGGGACTTCTTTCTTTGAGACGGACTCTAGTCGGTAATTTCAATCACAGGCAGCGGATCGTCGTAGGAAAACAAGATGGCGGACGTGAAACAGAGTATCAAGCTGCTGTTCGACCGGCCGTCAGAGCCGCTCGTCACTCCCAAGGGCGACAACAAACTCTTTCAGCTCACCGAGCAGTTCCTGGTCTGTATCCCTATACCCTGTCTGTATCCCTATAGGACAGGATGCCGTGCTAAAGGGCGACAGGATAGCCACCTCCCACCTTGGCACGGTCCTTCCATCGAGCCAAGCAGCCTTACTTACTTGCTGCTTGTTAGTTATCTTGTCCGAATACTCTGCTAAACGTGGCGGGTGATTTACAAGATCTACTAGTGATTTACTAGCACACACCGATTTTTTTATGTAATCCGGTATGGGTGGCTTAGTTGGAGGGGGCCAAAGCACATGCTCCGACCAGCCAATATCACCTCCGAGAAGGTAGGTGCCATACCGGAGACTTTACTGGATTGCTGGCTATACTGGACTAGAGGAGAACACAACCGAGGCTACTATGCGGCATGCGGCCATCTTACATCCGTAACGTATAACCATGCGTATAACGGTGGCACTAACCCAGTCGGCTACAATTTGACCCTACCACCTAGTAAGGGGCAAGGGAAGGGACAGTTTTACACCGGTTCCGAACGGTGAAGCAGCAGGTATGCACACGTAATTTTTTTCGTTAGAAAACACTCATTGGTTTGGTACACGCCGCTGACCGGATTCGTATTCGTACCCCAGACTCTCGCTCGCATGAGAAGCCGATGTCCAAACCACTCGGCCACCCGCCGCTCCTTCCATTCTATACTAGACTTCTTTTATAAAACCCAATATGTCTTTTACAAACGGCGTTTGTTTCGGGAGGGGCGGGGCAACCTCCTGAATCCCCCCTCGGTGCGGAGCGAAAACTTGCTGATTTGTATTTCGCGCCAAGCGGTGAGGTGGGGTCGGGAAAGGGCAGGAACCGACTCGTTCGAAATACGAAATCTTGAAGTTTTGTTTGTTATCCGCATAGTCAGTTCGCGCCATGAATTGGACCAACGAGCAGCGCGCGTTTGCCGTCGAGGCCGAGGCGTACTTTTTTACTGGCCGTTCCAGCGCCTCATCTCTTTGAGAGGCGACCTTGTTTGGCCGGCCCGCTCCCCCGATTTGTCTCCTTGTGACTTTTTTTTTATGGGGTTATCTGAAATCAATTGTTTACAATGACCGTCCAAGGAGCCTACCTCAACTGAAAAACAATGTACGCCAAGCCATCGCCAACATACCCGTCGATATGCTTAGAAGAGTTGAACGAAACTTCAGAAATCGGGTTATTCAGTGCATCGACAATGATGGCCGTCATTTGACAGTTAACATCTTCAAAACTATTTAATAAAAAAAAATTAGATGATGTATGTTGCAATAAAAATAAATTACAGTGATATCTCTACTACTTTTTTTTAATTGACTTTTCAAATCAGCAAGTTTCCGCGCCGCACCCTGTATATTAACCTGAATAATCTGTATCCTCATTTCCTCCTTGAGGTGCCTACATTTTTTTATATTGATTGATTGATTAAACCTGCCTGACATTGTTAGATCAAGGCTGCATCATGTACTACACCCATTGATGTCAGCCCACCGAACCTTGGTGGACTAGGTGCCATGTCAGTGCTCCGCTTAGGTCGTGCAGGCTACACTGAACTGATCGGAAATCACAAACAATTTTATAGTCTTTCGAGTGACCTTCATTCAATGCGGTTAGTAGCAACAATGCGGACGGAAACCCTTGTCAGATAAGATAACACACTTACAGAAATAAAACAAAAAACCCGACTGCGTAAAATAAGCTAACTAAAAAGAAGAAAAGCAAGCAAACAATTATATTTTATCCACTGTTAGCCACAGTAGTTGGGGACTTTCATTGGTACATCTACACTAATATTATAGTCAAAGTCAAATTCTAAATAGTTTATTTCCCGTTGAGTGGGTTTATACAATTTTATATAAATAAAATTGTTCCACTATGGGACACGTCAAAGATTTAAAAATTTGTATAAAATAATCCAAAATTAAAATATCATTACAATAATAAAATAAAAGCAATATCGCACATAATTAATTAGTGGTAGATTCCAAATTTACACATCTTCAGTAGAACAAAGTCAAATTCTCAATCACACATACATAGACATCCCCACACACACAGACCCGCACATAAATTAATTAATTATAATAGTAAATTGAATTAGAAATATTTAAATGAAATATAATTCAAAAATGTATGCTATAAAATTCATTAATATTGTAAAGTGGATTAAGAGTTCAAATGTTTTTAATGTACTTATTAAATAAGTTAGGCGACAGTTGCCGTGTGTTCCAATATATATGATTAAAAATTTAATTTTTTCATAGTCACCGTGACGCTTGGTGCGTTCCAACCAAACGACAGAGAGCCGATAAAGAGAACGATAAAGAGGTAAAGTTTGTAAGTATGGATGTAGGAGGTAATCTCCGAAAATACTCATCCGATTTTAACAGTTCTCTGACCAATATTTAGAATGGCCCTTCACGATGGACATAAACTACGCGAGCGAAGCCGCGGGCAAGAGCTAGTTACTTCTGTTTCTAATAGTAATAAATAATTCCCTATTTTATTTGCTCCCCGTCCCCGTCCCCGTCCCCGTCTGCTGCGAGTGGTGGAGGGAGAGTGGAACAGAGAGAACAGTGGAGAGCTTTCATGAAATATAAATTGTTTGCTTGTTTTCTTCTTTTTCGTTAGGTTTTTACACAGTCGGGTATTTTTATTTTTAATAGTCTATTTTGTTTTAGACATTTTAGTTATGAAAGGAGTTTTATTATGATTTAAACTTATCATCATGTAATACGTCAATCGATTGACACCTCAACTTCACCTCAATTCGTTTTGTGTCTACTGTCTAGGTAGGATGGGTTAAACCTGCATTTGCCCTAAAACTCGATGCACTCTATATGTAAATAGCGAACTAGGTATATACTTATTTTTATATTTTCCTTTCTTTGATTTGATACCCCACTCGATAGGTTTTATGGTTTTGCGTTATGGACAATTTGACGTCCTTTTATGCCTATGTCACCAAAGATAGGGACGGTCTTTGTATGTCACTCCCAAAATTAAGACGACTCTAACGAAACCAATTTTATTATTTTTTTTTTATGGTAACTGACGCGGTTGTCTACATCAACTACCACATCCGTGATGTCAGCCCATAACACCGGGGGAACTAGGTGCAATGTCAGAGCTTCCCTTCATGTCATGTCGGCTACAATGAGCTGGACTGAAAACATGAACTATTTACATATCCGTTTCGACCGATGTTTCTTTCAGTGCGGTGGTATACACCCGGGCGGGATAAATAAACCCTAACACCTAAAAAGATAAGAAGGGAAGGGACCTACAGTTCGAACCGCGGTCAGCCTCCAACGGTCGAGTGGTCACCCATCCAAATACTGACCGCGCTCAGGGTTGCTTAACAACAGTCGACCGACCGCACCACTGAGCTACTGAGGCTGACGATAAATAACGAGCTCATATTTTAAAATAAAATCCATCAAGCCGTTTAGGCACTGTAGTCCAGTAAACGAGGATTTCGGACGGAGCAATTTTCACCAGTTTCATCATGTTTATGTATAAATACCTAACTTCCAACTATAATTTGTCAAACATATATTTACCCTACTTTAGCTATCACACTGCAAAGTTTCAGCGACAGAGGAACTATTCCGAGGTTAGAAATAGACACACAAAACTCGAAAAATGTACCTTCTTCTTGCTTAGCGCAATAGGGTAAAAATACAATGAAAACACTTTCAGACACCTGAATACCAAGCGACTGGCATCAGCCTCAACAACCGGTTCGGCGAAGACGACAATGTCACGAAGATCAACCTGAAGAGACTCCAGAGAATTCCCGATCTCAGCCTGGCCAAGAAGCTCCCGAAGGATGCAGATTTCTCCCTCATCATTCCCTACCACAGGGAGATGGCCGGGCAGCTTATCGATGTACTTATGGGTAAGTTTAGCAGAATTGTAATTAATAATATGACTAATCTAGAAATCGGATTCCTGAGTGGAACGGAATACCTATAATTATTTTTTTCCATTTCGTAATTTTTTAAAGTTCTATTGTATGAATTGCTTTCTAACAGCACAAAATGTCACCTCATTGTAAGTAAATACACTTCAAAAGAACATTGTTCTATCTAATTATGATTGATTGGTTGTGTGCGATTGTTTTGGGCCACTTGTTTTTGAAATCCTTGCCTAAAGATAAAATAAGAACGAAAAATCTTTTTGGCCAACCGTCGCTTCGAGGTAAAAATTAATTTTCCTCGAAGAATCTCAGTGATATATATTATAAGAGTGGCACCTTACCTATGGTAAGGAATTTTCCCCTGAACAAAGAATTGAAGATTGGATTGGATACAACATTACTTTCTTTTCCGTTCAGCGGTCCCGGAGAACCAGCTGCAGGACTACCTGTCGACATGCGCCTACGCACGTGTCAACGTCAACCCGTATCTATTCAACTACTGTTTCTCTGTCTCGCTTCTGCACAGGTATCGATTGATTTATTAAAACCTACCTTTGTATGGAAAATTTATTTACTTTTATCAAAGCGGCGAGTGGTGGACGGCGTCTTCGGCGTTTGTTTTGGCTTCGGATTCTTGTTCCGAGGTTCGAATCCTCCCTATGTGCTCAAAACAGATTGAATTTTCGTGAATAGCTTCGTGAACACATGCTGTTTCACCTTTCAGAGCCATAGTTAAATTGTAGGTCCCTTGCCTTTCCCCTTGCTATGTTCCGAAGAACTGGCTTCCCTCATCGCTCCTGCCCCGATCCGTATTCGTCACACCCGCCGGGCTTGCTCGGAACATCCATATATTGTTGAAACACAACTTCTGAGAACGCATCGCTTTTCAAAATCGTTCCTATGTAGTACGGCGAAAATATGGAACGGTCTTCCGGCGAGTGTGTTCCCCACCACCTATAACCTGGGAATCTTCAAAAGGCGTGTTAATAAATTAGACAGCGACCTCTTTGTCCGCCTTGTAGCCGGCATGGCGCCTCTTTGAGCGTGGTTTCGCGAGGAGTGGTGTTATTGGCTGTGTCTCAATCTTCCTTTGAACTTTTGGGCACAGCCACCCGTACCGGTCGTCTATAAAAAAAAGAAGCCAGGGGGTACTCGTAAGTACAAGTACAAATTGAAGCCTGCTGGTACCACCGTACTGGACGAAAGATGGCCGGCAGAGCAGCCTCGACTGTGTTCTCCTCTAATAAAATATAACCCCCTAACAGTCACACCATAAGGATTACATGAAATATGGGACCAGACATGTTCCACTACACCACCAGCTACACCCGAGATATCAAGTGCGTAGTCAGTGCGCTTCCCTTTGATCATGCCGCTTACACTGAACTACTACCTTCTTATATCTACCACACCACAACTAATCATTTTCGTCCTCGCAGGAAGGACACGCGTGATATCCCGATCCAGAACTACGCGGAAACCTTCCCCTCCAAGTTTGTGGACGGACGGGTGTTCTCGCAGGCGCGTGAAGTTGCCGAGGTTGTCGACGGTTCCAATAGGCAGGGCCAAGTGACGCAGAACCAGGTAGATTTTTTGATGTGTACAAAGATATATATGTAGACCTAAACGCCAGGCTGACACGGTTGGCTACATCCCCTACTACATCCGTGATGTCAGCCCACATCACCTTTGTGAACAAGGTGCCATGTCAGTGCTTCCCTTCATTTCATGTCGGCTACACTGAAATGGACGCAAAACAAAGACTAATACCCGTTTCGACCGACGTTTCATTCAGTGCGGTAGTGACAACCCGGATGGGATAAAGACTACTACCTAGTAAGGTAAGAAGGGAAGGGACCTACAGTTTTATGTGGAATCCGAACCACGGTCACCCATCCATCCACTGACCGCGCCCAGGTGTTCTTATGATCCGACCGATAGTCGCCCGACCGCACCACTGAGCTACCGAGGCTGACATGTACACAGTACACACTGATGTTAAATCACTACGTTGGTTTGTCATGCTCTTCATCACGGTCTTTTTGGCAGTTGCTTCAGACTGTCGCGTGCAGTTCATCATCAGGGCAAGTGTCTGGATACGGCCAGCGCAACTGTAATGTATTACATACAAATGGATCAACAAATAAACAGAAATTACCTTCCAGATCAGACAAAGACGTACCCCAATCGTGATCCCTCGCGACTTCACGGCGACCGATCTGGACCCGGAGCACCGGGTGGCTTACTGGCGCGAAGACATCGGCGTGAACCTCCACCACTGGCATTGGCATCTGGTGTACCCGTTCACTTCCAACGACAGATCCATCGTCGCGAAGGACAGGCGTGGAGAGCTCTTCTATTACATGCACCAGCAGATCATTGCCAGGTGTGTCTAACGTACGGGTTCTTATCTAAGGAAAGCGCGGCATGTGGCATCGTTATACCTACGAGCACGTGTCTAACTAATTATGCCCATGGACATTCTGTGATGCACGGGGATTGCGAATGCCTTGTCTGCCTATCAAAAGCCTTTTCACGCAAAACCTCAGGCTCTTCGGAAAAATTGTTGGACAGGGAGTGCGTTCCTCATTTTTCCCAGTACTGTGAATAAATGACCCACAGAAACGGCTGGTGCGCTGCGGTAGGCCGATTGTATAGATAGATAATTGATTGTTAAGTGTGGTGGTGGAATGAGGACTCCGTGTTGTCAGCCCATCTCACTTCCTGTCGGAACAGGGTACAATGTAATTTGCTTCGTGTTGATCATCCCGGCTACACCGAACTGAAGAAAACATTTTCGTAGCCGTTTCGACCGAGCTGCATTCAGTGCAGCCCTGACAGCACCCGGCAGCATATTTCCAAAGTCTATAGGGTGAGTTGCTCTGATTGGTCGATGCCAGTTTGGCGGGAAATTTAAATTTCGGAAGTATTTGAACTGCACTATGCGAGTTTTATCCGTTTTGGTGGTTTAAAAAAAAACAGGGTTAACTTATAGAAGATGCGTAACCTAATTTTGAGGCGGTGCATGTCGTTTTTGTTACGTTTGTATTTCCGAAAATAAAGCTTTTAGGTGGTTGTAAAAAAAAATAAACATCCTAAAAAAATTTAAACACCCACACATTGCTTAAAAAAAAAACTTTTGTGGGACTCGAACCCATGGTCAAAAAATACAAACCCTACACCGTACCAATGCGCCACGAAATCACTTAGACGGCCTAACGAATATCGGGTTCAGTAGGTTCGCTAGGAGTGCCGGAGGCGGAGCCAGACGAAATTTAAATTTCCCGCCAAACTGGCATCGACCAATCAGCATAACTCACCCTATAGATTATGGATATATGCCACCCGGCACGCTTAACTTCGACATTGAATTCGCGTGCATCACACCACCAAGCTACCTAGGCTGACTAAAGCATCGTCTATTCTGGCTGGTTATGCCTGATCTTTATCTAGATACAATGCGGAGCGTCTCTGCAATCAGCTGCCGCGCGTCACGAAACTGAACAACTGGCGTGAGCCGATCGCCGAAGCTTACTACCCGAAGCTCGACAACCTGACGACCGCCAGGGGCTGGCCACCGCGCCAGGCCAACATGACGATGCGAGACCTGAACAGACCGGTTGACAACCTCGTCCGATCCATCGCAGAGGTGGAAGGCTGGAGGAGGAAAATCGAAGAGTCTATCGCTACTGGGATCGTAAGATTGGTAAGTCCCGAGTCCCCTTACCCTTTATTAAGTTAAGTTACCCTTCAAGCGGCGGCTGCTCAGTGCGATCTTGGCGTCGGACTCTTGATTTCAAGGTTCAAGCTTCAAATTTAGCCGACGTGATCCCATGAGTGAAATTATGCTCAAATACCGACGACTGGGGTACTGGACGTAAGATGGCCGCATAACAATTTCTATCCTCTAGTCTAGTATAGCCATCAATTCAAATGTAAGTTTCTAGTATGACCCCTTCTCGGAGGTGATATTAGCTGGTCGAAGAATATCCCAATGTCCTAGTCATCTCATGGACATACAAGATAGTAGAGATGTATTATAGTGGGACCATTCTTTTTAATTACCCCACACATACATTGAAATCTCGAAATTATATTTTCTTTTATCAGCCCAACGGGAGCACCCAACCTCTGACAATCGACATCCTGGGGAACATGGTGGAAGCCAGCATCCTCTCTCCCAACATTGAACTGTACGGGGACCTTCACAATGCTGGTCACTATCTGACTGGGTACATACACGACCCTGATCATCGTTATCTGGTAAGCCGGGGTTTTTGACCAGTGTGTATCTTAGAAGAGAGTAAGGTGGTCTTCGAGTGGTTCCTCAAGATGTTTAGAATTTCATAAACATGGCGATGAAATTCCTATTTGATCCTCGCTCCCTATTTCGTCCACTTGGAAAAACTCAGTCTCAGAACTTGACAAAGTATGTCAGACAACTGGAGTTTTCTCGCTGAACTCTCATTTTCTCCTCTAATTAGGTGATGTCTCGGCGAAACAGTAGGTATACCCATCTTGTCTTCGTTAAGACTGAATACCTACATAACAAATTATTTCTAAGGACGTAATGTTTACGTGGGGTGTACAACACCTGGTCAGGTTCATGGAGCAACTTGGTTCAAAACAGTCAGTCAGTCATTAATGCGTCCACTGTTGGACCACTCGCCTCTTCCAATTTTCAGCGAAACAGAACCACTGTGCTGCTGCACTGTGTATTGCCTCCGACGACGTACCGGACGACGTCATCCCACCTGACGGGATTCTTTCCCACATTCCGTTTGTACCTGTCCACAGCATCCGCCAGTCCTACCACTATTATAAAGAGTTTATTGTTTAGAAATATATTGCACCATGGATATGTTGCGCAGGAGAGCTACGGAGTTATTGCCGAAGAGTCGATCAACATGCGAGATCCGCTTTTCTACCGCTGGCACGCCTACATCGACGAACTGTTCCATTCCTTCAAGCAGTCGGCCTCGGTGAGGCCGTACTCTCGCTCTCAGGTAATATCATAAGAGAAAATTCTGAACGATGCCACATACTTACATTTGGTTGCATCTTATTTAAGTTTTTGTGTTCTGATATATGTGTAACAAGCCATTCGTTCCTATAGACCGTAACTCTGCCCGTGCCTCGGCCGGTGCTCTACTCTTTCTAATTCTATTGCACTATAATGTAGGCAATTTGGGCGAGAATAATGATGTCAGAATGTAATGTGACAAAAATAGGTAATGTCTCACCTGCAAGATTCGTCAACCTTTTTAAAATGTTGATCATTCCACCCCGATACACAATTATTACTAAGTTTAGATGTCTCTTGCTGGCTGACTAATTACATACCTGGTTCAATGTTACATGCTGGTTCTATGATACACGTTGGGGTTCTATGTTATACGCGTTATATTCAGATTTCAGCCAGAATGTAACACAGAACCACAGAGCAGTGATCAAGCGATAATGATCTAACACCTGGGTGACGAACAGTGGGGTTGTTGGGGCAGCAGGGGTAAAATATACACCTTTGTATTACAATATACATATTTTTATTAATGTACATTAATACAAATACACAGTTACACTAAAATAAAGATATTCTTTATCTTAGAAGTTACGCGCGACATAGATGGGTAGATGTTACATATTAAGTAGGAAACAGATATATAATTAGTAAGGATAGACGAAATACACCTTTCAAGTATTTAGGAGCATTAGGATTGAAGGTACCTATGCAGTATAAAGAGAAGTGATATACATAAAGCTGACGAGACGAAAAAAATGCTTATTGCATTGCCGAAATAGTTTGCTCGATTGGACAGCTCGATGAGGAGAAACTAGAGCATTAAGCGGAGTCCTCACAGATAGCTAACGAACTGTCATGCCCCCAGCTCGACAACCCCGGAGTAAGAATCCAGAGCGTCCAAATAACCAGCGCCCGGGGTCAGCCCAATACCCTGGACACCTTCTGGATGCGCAGCGACATCGATCTCTCCAGGGGCTTGGACTTTTCCAACAGGGGGCCCATCTACGTTCGCTTCACCCATCTCAATCACAGGGACTTCACATACACGTACGTTTCTTTGGTCTTAAACAAACTCTGTTAAGTCTACAGCAGAGTTTATTTTCAGCATTATGCCAAGGTGGACAGTACTTTTCTAAAATCAGGTAAAGCAGTCCGCATAATGGGGTTAGGGGTAGGTATAGTAAAAGCCTAATTTCTAGCCTATGATATTGTTTTCCAAATGACAGATTCAGCAGACCTAATTGAGCCGAATTACCAGTACCACGGCTAGTTATATCAAACATTTACATAGCCTGCGCTTGAGGATTAAAAATTCATTAATGCAAAATCTGTATGTTACGTTCTGTGATATTCCGAAAGATAGTTTACAGTAAATACAAAAATAGTATTCTTTAACTATGTCTTTCTTTATAATTTTATTCTCGTCACCCAAACGTTGACTGAAACAAATTACTAACCATTGACGGTCGCCCATAGTGGTCGCCTCGTCAGTAATGAATTACTGAAAAACTCATCTGCACAAACATATCTATCGTAAATTACTTACAATTCTTGTATTTTTCTTGTTTCTTTTCATGTACAGTTTTGCTTTCAATGGTATGCAATATAGCGTTTATATTCTGCTATATTCTAATATTTTATATTCTACTCTATTCTAATATTTCAGGATTATCGCCAACAACACAGGCAGCTCGCGGCGTACCACGGTTAGGATCTTCCTGGCGCCCAAGTTCAACGAGAGCAACCAGATGTGGAACCTGCAGGATCAGAGGAAGATGTTCATGGAGCTCGACAGATTCGTCACACCCTGTAAGTATTTTATTGGGATAGGTAATATAGTCAGTCAGTATCAATGATAAGAAAAAATGGGCGTATCTGTATCGGAGATAAAACCGGATTTTAGGTTTCCGTATCCCGTACAGAAACCCACTACCACAGAATACCTAATAGTACTGGCTATTACCAAGCCTACGCCGTCTGTCTGTTCGTCCGTCCGTCCGTCCGTCCATCTGTCTGTCTGTCCCAGGTCTGTATCTCTTTAACCGTAATAGGTAGCTCGTTGAAATTTTCACAGAATATGTGTTATTATGGCGGATATAACAACAAATAATAAAAATAAGAAAAAGTAAAAAATTAAGGGTGGTTCCCATACAAAAAACGTGTTTTTTTCAATGTTTTTTTTTGTGAACACATCTTCCTGGTTGCGAGGCGCAGCGCACGAACACAAGCGTATATAGGCGAAATTATTTTTTTTGTGCCAGAGGCAGAGATTCCTACACCCGTGCGTTTGTTTGTGTTTTTAGAACTATTAGTCTGAGAAATTTTGAAAAATAATGGTGAGGAATGGTGAAAAGCATCAAATTTCGCAACGCTGCTATCGCTGATTTTTTTTATGGTTCCGCGAGAAACTTGGCGCCGTCAGCGTGGATTGTTGGGCCGACGACGCCCAAAAGCATTTGGTTTAGAACGGGGACTGCGAATGCCGTGCCAGCGTGACAGATGCATTTTTACGCTTCTCTTGAAAGATCATAAGTCATACACTGAAGGAAACGCATCTGAAGGATGTGATTCCAGAGTTTCTTACTTGCAGTGCAGTGGTTATATCCTCTTTGCTTGCAGTCTTTGCTTTCTGTAGTAGAGTAAAGGCGAAGGAAGACGTATTCATTCACGTCAAAAGTAGTATTTATTCTGTGCTCCTTTATAATGAAATAAGTACAAAAGAATACCTAATCTATGAGGACTCTAGTATTGGAAAGTACTGAAACATTTGTGGTTTTATTACAGTGAACGCCGGCATGAACCGCATCACACGCAATTCTACCCAGTCCTCAGTGACGATCCCCTTCGAGCAGACCTTCAGGGACCTCTCGCCTCAAGGGGACGATCCGCGTCAACAGAGCCTGGCTTCGTTCAACTATTGCGGCTGTGGCTGGCCGCAACACATGCTGATCTGCAAGGGCACAGAGGGGGGATATCCTATGCAACTCTTCGTTATGCTGTCCAATTATGAACTTGATCGGGTGAGTTTTATTTATTAAACGGGAGAAATGTTTTATCAGCCTCGGCAGTTAGCGCAAAGGACTTTGGATGGGTAACCGTCTGACCGGTGAAGTTGGCCGTAGTTCGAGTTCACATAAATCTGTAGGTCCCTTGCCTTACTAGATGGTAGGGTTTAACACCTCCGGTTTCATTAGGTACCCATCGATGCCCATTTTCGATGTAGGTACCGCACTGAATTAAGTTCGGTTAGGAGCGGCTATGAAAATAGTTCATGTTGTTCGTTCAGTTCAGTGTAGCCGGCATGATCAAAGGGGATTGACAACCAAACGTTTTGTCAGCGCTGACATGGGTCCTAGTTCATCAAGATGTGGTGGGTCGACCGACATCACGGGTATGACGGCGACGAGGACGGCGATGATGTAGCCAAGCATCTTAAAAAAAATTAAATTTATTAGTTATTGTTTCAGGGCGGGCTTATTGCCTTAGGCAATTTCCTCCAGTCAACGTGTTCTTTATGTACCTACCTAATACTGCATGATTGTTGAATAAAATAAAAAAATCTAAAAACAATATAGGTACCTACTTAGACACTTTTAGTCTACCATGGATGTTAACATCAGGTACTGGGTAACTAAATTAAAAAAACAATATTCGTTTGCGCACAGGTCGACCAGCCCGACGGAACAGTGATGACGTGCGACGAGGCCTCGAGTTTCTGCGGGCTACAGGACAAATTGTTCCCCGACCGCCGCGACATGGGCTACCCGTTTGACCGACCCTCCGACGCGGCCTCAACACTGCAAGACTTCCTCACTCCCAACATGGCCGTCGTAGACGTCACTGTCAGGCATCGCAACGCGACCGAGGATAACCCGAGGAATCCGCAGAATTAGGGAGTTGTAAAGCTACAAGTTGGATGAGGAAACGATAACCGACTACCTATTGAACATCATGTTGGTGATGATGAATTTCGACATGATAGAACCAATCGACGGTGTCAATGCCACCACTGCGAGGAGAATTGTCAACTCACCGCTAGGTGGCAAAACGGGCAAATTTGACTATCTACGACAACATCTACTTATCGTGTATATCTGGCAAACATTTTATAATCCTAATGATTGTGTAAAAGTACGTCAGTCGAAAATATTCCTTCTTACTCGTTTTACAATTTTGAATGTTTTGTAGATTTCTATACCTTCTTTGTGTTTACAAAACATTCAGTAAGTATCTCAAAAAGATGATATGGTACGGAGATTGAAAAAAAAACAACGCATCTTTTATAAAAATTATAAACCTAGTTACCTAACTTATATATTCGAATTAGCATCACAAAAAACCGAAGGCTGGACACTAGATTGTAGTTAAATGAGTTGTAAATATTGCACTAGGTTTAGATTTTATTATTTTCTAATGTAATTAGAAACTTAGACTTAGATTACTAGAGACTAAAGATAGTTTGACCCAAATTAGTGTAACTATTTACTAAAAAAATATATTCTACTGTGCATAACATAGGTAGGTAGGCTTTTTTATTTTATATCAAACGAACATTATTCACAAAATACTTTCGTATTTATTAACCCTTGATTCCCACTTATTAAATATCCTTACTTCCTTACACCACTTGGCTTCCGTGTCATTTTCGCGGGGCGAAAATTAATTTCGCGCGCGCACGTGCGCTCTCAAATATTTCGTAAAATAATGAAGTCAGATTCCACACAGAAAATCATTATTGTTTTAAATTATACATTATAATTTCCAATCCAACCCAACAAGCTAGCTTATGCGCATTCCCATTTTAGGTTTATCGAGGTGGGAAAGTAACCACTGACCTTTAAGGGGGGGTACTAGGCAAAAGCACTTTTGCCTAGTACCCCCATTTCCCTAACCATACCTATATTTCAAGTGATTTAACTACAATTTATATGCCTATAGTTAGGTAAAGATTCAATTAATTAATCTACTCTACTTCTAGACAATAATAGCTTGCGCGTCGCATTCGGTCTGAGGGTGGGTGCCAAGCTTTGCGAACCGCACACTTGTGCGTGCGGCGGAGCTGTTGATGCGCTCGGGCATCACGGCCTTTCATGCTCCAGGAGTGCCGGCAGGCTGTCTCGCCACGCTGCCATCAACAACATCATCAGGCGCTCCCTTGCATCAGCCAACATCCCGAGTGCACTCGAACCACCTGGCCTATCTAGGTCGGATGGTAAGAGGCCGGACGGAGTCACTCTGTTGCCGTGGGTGTGCGGGAGGGCTTTGGTTTGGGATGCGACGTGTGCGGACACCTTCGCCCCCAGTCACATGGTGGGCTCGTCTCGGGTGGCTGGTTTTGCTGCAGCAAAGGCCCAATCGGTTAAACATGCCAAATACAACCAACTCAAGAACAACTACGAGTTTGTGGCCTTTGCTGTAGAGACACTTGGGGCATGGAGCCCGGACGCGATCAGTTTTTCCAAGAAATTGGGAAAACTACTCATTGACGCGTCTGGTGACCGCCGTGCTCGGGCGTATTTCAACCAGCGGATCAGCCTGGCGATCCAGAGGGGGAACGCCGCTTCCGTCATGGGGACGTCCGCGTCCCTATGGACGACTATTTTTATTTATAGTTAGATTTATTTTTATAGTTAATTTAGTTATTTTTAGGTCTAGATTTAATTATTTTTGTTAATGTTGTGTGTTCAATAAAGATATTAAATGTATTAATTAATCTTATAAATTCCCTTAAAAATATGTGGTTGAAAAGTGGTAAAATCGTCAAAAATGCCCTTACTATTTCCCTCGCCATTTTTTACAAATTCATCTAATACGAAAAAGTTATCTATCTATCTTTGAAAATTATAAATTTTGGGCCTTTGCTGTGCGCGAGCGTTTTTTGTGGACGTATTTGTAACGATAATAGCAAATGCATTTTCGAACGTTTTTACCTACCACTTTTCACCCACTTATTTTTCAGAGAATTTACAAGATTATATTACAATAATCTATCACACAATAGACATTGAATCTTTACCTAACTCTAAGCATATAAATTATAGTTATATCTATTGAAATGTGGCTATAGTTAGGATAATACCATGTGATGTTTTGCCTAGTACCCCCCCTTAAGTCGAACCTTTATAATATTAAGTGACTCATTCCCATTTTGACGTGAATTCGATGTCCGATGAATTCGATGACATTTTGTCCAGGGGTCGTTCGGAAAAATCATCGGACGAAAATGATATAGATTCGTTCATTTCATTACAGAAAAATTTTATTATCTCTTCAATGCTCTCCGAGAGGGTCTCGCTCGGTACGGTACTCTCGGTTTTCTTTCGGCTGACAATATCCACAATCCACATTCATGGTGGTTTACTGTGGCTGTCAATTTATAGAAAAAGCTTCACTGTCAGCGTGCTGTCAGTTCGCTGTCGCCTGTCAAGTCAAGGCGTGTCAGTTCAGTCCAGTCAGTAAAAAAAAAAAAAAAAGAAGAGACAGCCAGCAGCCATCTTGAATCTTGATTGAATGAAATAATTTGCCGGGCAGGGAAGCAAGCAAGCAGAAGTAGGTAAGTGCGAGCAAATTTGAAAAAAAAAAATGGAAAATCGTGATTTGTATTGGAGATCATTAAATCCGCTACACAAATAATTAATTTTACATATTGATAAGTTTGTAAAACGTGGAAACGCAAATATTTAGTGCTCGCGACCGACCATTATAAACCTTCAAACTGAGGCCACATGCCCACGTGTGGTCAGTTTTTTTTAATAGCCAGCTATTGCGCGATACTGTACCGATAACAACGCGATATCTTTTGAGCGGTGATTGATTGCTCAAAATATTGATTTAGGCTAAGAAAGGTCCGACTCCAATCTTATCTATCTTTATGTTATCGGTCAAATACTTCCGAACTTGGGCCATTGTTCGGCCACTGAGATATAGGTTAGGTAGGAGATAAGAAAACATCGTGTTGTTATTTTAGGCTTCTATATGTAAACATAGCAGGTCTCGATGCATTGTTTATCCATCTTGTCATGATTTTCCTCGATGTGTCAAATTTATGCGAAGAGAACCGCCCTTGTGTGATATAGGGCTTCAAGGAAAAAATGATGAGAGACAGGGTTAGGGTAGGGTTATCATAAAGGTGCAGATACTGACGGGGACACTATATCAAAACCTAAAAAAAGGTGGTTGTCTTTAAAGACTGATCTCTTCGATTTGGAAGTCGGAGCAAGAGGACTAACAGGGAAGTCGCTCTACAGTCTCTTCAAGAATCTAGGGCTGCCAAGATTGACGCTAAGCTCATATATGGAGAGAGCTTCGAAAACGTCACTGGAAGCATCCTACAGAATACGGATAGGTAGAGAAAGGGAGGTCGAGAGTGAGACTGGTGGTTTCCCCGCGTCCTAGCCAACGCAGACTAGCTGACGAGGGCTTGAAGCGAGCCGAAACGTGAAGCATGCGCGGGAAATTTAGAGTGGCCACTCGCTAGTCCCGACCTCGATTAACATCCTTCTGTGGATTTATTGGTATGTATTTATTTATGTAGAATACGTCAATGCTTATGGGTGGCACGGCGCCATATATCGCGCTTCGTATAAAAAAATGTATGCGAGTTTATATTTTTTTGCAGCATCCACCCACCCGTGGACGCCGCAGCGCCAGTCCACCCACCGCCCCACCCGCCAGTCCACCCGGCACCTGCTGGGGGGCGAGACCCCCCTTGTGCCGCCGTGGGCTGGTGTCACGCGTGCCTCCGGCTGCCTGTACAGGTCCACCGGTGGTGCGAGTGTCGCTGGCGGCGCGACGAGGTTACTTCGAAAACTGCCACGGTCGCCACGTGCGGCCTGAATGAGCAGCCCTCCAGTGAATTTTTTTTTTATGGAAACTGACACGGTTGGCTCCATCACCTACAAAATCTGTGATGTCAGCCCATAACGCCGGGTGCACTTGATGCCACGTCAGTGCTTCCCTTCAGTCGTGCCGGCTACACTGAACTGGATGGAAAACACAAACTATTTACGTAGCCGTTTCGACCGACGTTTCATTCAGTGCGGTGATACCAACCGGGCGGGTTAAACCCTACCACCTAGTAATAAGTAACCTGTCCAAAGCCTTTGACTGTGTAAATCACGAAATATTACTTAGAACATTATGGTATAAGATACCATTGATTGCTACTGACATACTTTATGTCGTCGTCCCACCTGGCGGGCGCGCTCTTCCCGCACTCTGTTTTCCTATCCACGGCCGCCATCGTAGGACCCGTTTATTCCAATGACATCGCGACGGCTGACGTGCCAGCCCCACTATTATTTGAGCATAGCCACCCGGTGTCCAATAGCAACTACTTTGCGCTTTGGTACGTCGGCGGATCACCTCGTTGTTTTTTTTTATGTAATCCTCTATGGATGGCTAAGTCAGTGGGGGGCCAAAGTCCATGCTCCAACCAGCCAATACCACTTCTGAGAAGGTAGGTGCCATACCGGAGACTTCACTGGATTGCTGGCTATACTGGACTAGAGGAGAACCCAACCGAGGCTGCTATGCGGCCATCTTACATCCAGTGCGGTGGTACCAACCCAGTCTGCTACAATTTGAGCCTACCACCTAGTAAGGGGCAAGGGAGGGACCTACAGTTTTACCCTGGTTCCAAACTGTGAAGCAGCAGGTGTAGGTATGCACTTAATTTTTTTCGTGAGAAAAAACTCTTGGTACACGCGGACCGGATTCGAACCTCGGACCTCTCGCATGAGAAGCCGATGCCCAAACCACTCGGTCACATGCCGTGATGCATCATCATGTCGCATCGTGGAGGGTAACCTATTTATGATGACAACCTACACGAGCCGAAATGTGTAGTATTTGATAAAACACATGATATCAAATGATAGGGCTGAAATAAATTCATATATATTATCCTATTTGTATATTGCCACAAGACATCTTAAATTAAATAATTTATTTTCAGCATGAAAGATTTGCTGGAATAATCAACACAAAGTACAAAATATCAGACCAGGTGTGAGTATGCATAAATATATATTCCTATTTCTGAAATAAATTATAAGAATATGCTTGGTACTAAAAACAGTCGACCATTAATTCAGTTTATTGATTTCCTTATTAATAATATATCAAAGAACATTACATTCACTTATAGATATATTATACATAGATATTTGCGGTTACATTAATTAGGCTTAACTCACACCACAGCGACACCATACCGCACCACAACGATGACGCCACAGCACAACGGCGCCACACCACAAGGTCGACGCCACACCACAACGATGCCACGCCGCAACGACGCCATACCACATTTTCCATACACTAATTTGCCGCTCTCCACAAATGGTAAGATCGAATTTGAGAGACTGTGAACCAAATAACGTTTCTATGGTGAAAAATTTTGTGCTTCAGAGAATATTAGCTTTAGAAAATATGACTGGAGAAATCTCTCTAAGGGATAAGTCCGTTAAGATTAAAAGAAATTTGCTTGTTTCTGTAAAATGTTTGGAGCAATATTACTATCAATCTATCTGCCTACTCTATTTCATACATAATTAACTTTGCATTTTTGTATGTGTTGAATTATACCAGGCAGTGTGTATAGAATGTTTTAATTCATTTTCAACATTTCAACCCGCTACCTATTACGGTTCAAAAGAATACAGACAGCACTTTAAAGTTAGGATGGACAGACGGACTAGGCTTAGTAATAGGCTTTCGTGCTCATACGGTACAGAACCCTGAAAAATTCTTAACATTTTCACCTCAAAATAGGATGGTGAAGATGGTGATGAAAATCCACTGTATCTTATAATATAATCTTATAAATCCACCCTATCTATTTATTCTATTTGATGATGAAAACCTACACGAGCCGAAATGTGTATTTGTTGACAAAACACATGATAACAAATGATAGGTCTGACCTGTTACCATTTTCAGTGCTTTATATTTTTATATAGGTATACATTTGTTGTGAATTTTTTTTAAATATTGTTTCAGATCAGCAAACTCTTCCATAAAGAATGTTGGATGTGCCCAAAATATTTATGTTAAGGCGTTTATTTAGTGAAGGTGAGAATATGTCCTGATTATAATGTTTGTTAATACAGTCAACAGCTGCGGAGGAAGTTAATAGAACTCACAAATTCTGGGAGCATATGTCATGCAAGTAGAGGCCGACCGAACCTGAATTTTTCAGGTTCGGACCCGAACCTGCACCCAACTTTTTTTAAGATGTTCGGCCGAAGCCGAAGCCGAATCCGAACCTTTCAAGATTTCCTTAAAATGTCCCAAAATTTTGTTAAATACGTTTGTATTAGGAATTAGGACACTCGTTTATTGTGTGCTGGTAATTATTAAGTGATGGACAACTGCCTTTGTCTTTTTTTCAGTGTTATAAAGATTCCTATTCAGTTCAGACAGAAGTGAAGTTTCAGGTTAGGTTAGGTTAGAAGACGTTTAACCAATAAACCAATCAAATGTCGGTAGAACACAGGTTTAATATTCAAAATTGAACAGTACTATGGCCCACTTGCACCAACACGAATTTAAGATATAAACCAGTTTAACTCGTTAAGCTAGCACCCGTTGACTGTGGGAACCGCGTTTAAATCCATAACTCGCTACTTAACTCTAAACTCGTGTTGGTGCAAGTGGGCCTATGTTATATGTGAGAAAAAGACATTTTTCATAGTAATTAATAGGTCGGTTCGGCCTTAGGCCGAACACTACCTCAAGTTCGGCCGTAGCCGAACACAGGCCGAACCTCGTTTTCAGGGACGAACGTTCGGTCGGCCTCTAAATCCAAGTGGCGGTGGCACTGCGCCAGTCGAGTCTGCGAAGTGTTAGGGAGCTAAATTTGTACTACGAAGTTGTGCATCGCATTCGTCAGCCTCGGTAGATCAGTGGTGCGGTCGGTCGACTGTTAATCAACCCTGAGCGCGGTCAGTACTTGGATGGGTGACCGCTCGACCGTTGCAGGCTGACCGTGGTTCGGATTCCACGTTAAACTGTAGGTCCCTTCCCTTTTTACCTTACTAGATGGTAGGGTTTGCTCCGCCCGGGTTGGTACCACTGCACTGAATGAAACGTCGGTCGAAACAGCTATTTAAATAGTTCGTGTTTTCCGCCCAGTTCAGTGTAGCCGGCACGACCGAAGGGAAGCACTGACATGGCACCTAGTTCACCCGGTGTTATGGGCTGACATCACGGATATTGTAGGTGATGTAGCCAACCGTGTCAGTTTCCATAAAAAAATAAATTTAAAAAAATCTACTACCGATTTAGAGGACTGAGTGAACCGGTGTATTATATTCTTTGGAGCCTATGCTAGTAAGTAACTGCCGACTGGTAACAAGTAGTAGCTAGCAATTGAAAAAAATGAACAACAACGAATCATAAGTTTTTAATGCAGATAGGCACTTATTTACAGATATTAATTATTTTATCATTCATACACAATATAGTTATTTTATGAGATGTGCATGTTGTACAAATTCTGAAATGAAAGTAATATCTTCACAGAACGCCGTTGATTGACGGCGCGGTCCAGCCCTGGCACTCGCGGCTTTGGCGCTGGCTGTGCCTATGCGGAGGCACGTAAGTGTTTTACGATGACGCCACACCACAGCGATGACGCCACACCACAATGGCGCCACACCACAACGACGCCACATCACAACGAAGACGCCACACCACTACGAAGACACCACACCACAGCGACGTCACACCTCAACGATGCCATACCACAATTTCCATACACTAATTTGCTGCTCTCCACAAATGGTAAGATCGAATTTGAAAGACAGTGAAATTACGTTTCTATGGTGAAAAATGTTGTGCTTCAGAGAATATTCGCTTTAGAAGATATTAGGTTGACTGGAGAAATATCTCTAAGGGATAAGTGTAAAATGTTTTAGAGCAATATTTCTATAAATCTATTTACTCTATTTCATACATTATTAACTTTTTTGTATGTATTGAATTATACCGGGCAGGTGTATAACATTTTTTCACTTTTTATTTTTTTTTTATTTTTTTTATTTTTTTATTGAAACTGACACGGTTGGCTACATCACCTACAACATCCGCGATGTCAGCCCATAACACCGGGTGAATTTGGTGCCACGTCAGCCTTCCCTTCGGTCGTGCCGGCTACACTGAACTGGACGGAAAACACAAACTATTTACATAGCCGTTTCGACCGACCTTTCATTCAGCGCGGTGGTACCAACCCGGGCGGGTTAAACCCTACCACCTAGTAATATAAGAAGGGAGTCATATCCCTTAGTCGCCTTTTACGACATACACGGGGAGAGATGCAGTGGGACTATTCTTTTAAAGTACCGGCCCCACACGGTACACTTTGTTTTTAATTATTTGTTAGGATGGGGAATCATAATAAATAACACAAATTCTGTTAAAATTTCAACCCGCTACCTATTACGGTTCAAAAGAATACAGACAGCCCTTTAAAATTAGGACGGAGAGACAAGACTAGGCTTAGTAATTGTTACAGGAGGCCAAATAATACTCCGCATGGAAAGTATTATTCACTTTTAATTAACCCTTTGGCTCTGGAAGCATTATTTATAAATCTTCCTTCGCCTACACCAGGTGGCGGCCGCGATCGGCGCCGGCGCATTACTCTCGAAAAAAAATCATTTTGGAAGATTTTTCCATAAAACTTCATGAACTAACATATGGATTGTATTTACAGATAAATATTCTAGCTATAAATGGCATTTTTTTATTTACATTACGTATTCTAGGTGACAAAATTATTTTGTAAAGTTGTTCTATGTGAAAATCGCGACCTCTCTCAGGTTTTTTTTTTTTATAAATTTATTAGACCGCGAATCGGTCATATAGTATTTTTATTATAAACACTAATAAATAACGGACCTAATCATACCTTTCTTGTGTATCAGCAGCCCCCCGTGTCGTTCACAATAAAATTTGTATGTGGAAATTTGTATGGTTTGTATTATTTGTATGGAGAAAACTAGGTCACAAAAATTGCTTATTTCTCGTAAATGTACTGCATACAAACACTATACGGCATATATTATTTCAACTACAGGAACTAAATGACACTTCTATCACCTCACTTTATCCAGAAAACAGATTTATATCGAGAAACAAGCCTCTAAAAACAGCCGAAATTGGTACCGAAAAGGAGGCATTTTCTTAGTATTTTTACGAAAAATTCAGATCAACTCAGCACAAACAAATGCACTCAATACATCCGGAATATAATGAAAAAGAGAAAAAACATCACTTATGGGTTCATCTGCACAAAAAAACACTCAGCAAACCCGAAAACAGAAGAGCAACGTACAACGCCCTCCTATTATAACCGCTGTCTTGATGACACTGACAGGGCGGTAAATCTGACATTTCTCTATGGGAGAATGTTTGTCGCCTAAAGGCTATAGGATATACTATTTGAATTAATTACTGCCAGCATCTCACGGCTAAAGGAGATACAAGAATAAAATAATTTTGTTGGGGCCTCCCAACGAAACACAGAAAAAAAAGAAAGCGGCCGATATCGGCCGCTCCATTCGTAAAGGTATAATCTATAAAGCGGCCGATATCGGCCGCTCCATTGGCAAAAGGTTAAGGTCAAAGTACAAAGAATTTAATATGCACGTAGTGTTGGTGGTGTCCCGGCGCGGAATGTGTCGACCCACCGCGCCTCCTCTCCTGCCTGCCTGTGCTCTCAAGTGCCGTGTCGGTGTGATGTCGTAGGTGTGCGTGCATATGTCTGTCCAGCCGTATGTATGTGTAACACTCGGCCATCCTGACCACACCCTGTCTCACGGTGCCCTCTCTATAGTCACTTCGATTCTTGATTGTCCTGGAACAGAAACGGGGAGACGAACTGAGAATCTTAGTTTTGTGCGGAATGACTGGTACAAGCTGAGGATGCTAGTTATTCTCTAGCTGTGCTCTAGCTAGACGTCCGAAGCTGCTAATCCTGGTAGATATTCCATAGCCATAAAGGGTACGGTCTGGCAGTTACGTAGGTGCACCCAGCGAATACTAGACTGCACACAGCACGTATTAGGTTCCACACAGTAAACACTTCGGTTTCACACAGCAAATACCAGATTGCACACAGCACGTAGGTATTAGGTTCCACACAGTAAACTCTAGTCTGCACACAGCTGTACTAGTTTCCCACAGCAAATACCAGACTGCACACAGCACGTAGGTATTAGGCTCCACACAGTAAACACTAGTCTGCACACAGCTGTACTAGGTTTCACACAGCAAATACCAGACTGCACACAGCACGTAGGTATTAGGTTCCACACAGTAAACACTAGTCTGCACACAGCTGTACTAGGTTTCACACAGCAAATACCATACTGCCCAAAGCACGTAGGTATTAGGTTCCACACAGTAAACACTACTCTGCACACAGCTGTACTAGGTTTCACACAGCAAATACCATACTGCACAAAGCACGTAGGTATTAGGTTCCACACAGTAAACACTAGACTGCACACAGCTGTACTAGGTTTCACACAGCAAACAGTTCAATTTCCTATCCCAAGATTGGCTGGAACATATCAGGGTACACAGTTCCTGTTGACTGTTTTTTTTTTTTTTTTTGGTAGATACTGCTACGGGACAATACATATTTCAATACAATGTCTGTTCATTGTTGTATTTAATTAGTGACCACTTAAGCTCTAAGGTCAACAAACGAATGTAAAACTATCGATGTATAAAACACAATAGTTTGAACAATACAAAGCAAATAATTTCACTACAGGTAGGTACATATGCTTCGCAGAGCAGCACAAGGGATACATACCGTTTATAAAGGATTTATTTATTTCATATAATGTATGCTTTATTGCTCTGAGAGGAATTCTAGTTAAACAAAGAATAAATGTACGGCTGCACTATATGTCTTGACTCATAATAATTATTGTATCGTTTTTCGTTTATTTTTTCAAATAAGGTAATAAATATCCTAGCTCTTGAGTCTGGGCAAAAAGTGATAAATTTATCGTGGTGCTTGAGATGGCTTTCAAGGGGCTTGATTTATGTTCAGCTACGGGATTTTTGGGTTAAATAAATGTTATATTTTTGTATTTATTTTGTTTAGCTTTCCAACAGGTCTATTAAGTCGTCTCTCTCTACGTCGCTGTCGTGAGATTCTGAAGTGTCCTCAAATGTGGGTCTATATGGTCGAAGAGAGTCGGCTGGTACTGTGGCTATGAATTTTTTATACCCTTTCATACCCTTTATGCTCCTTATCTTGTATCGGTCTATGTCTGGGTATTGACGAATAATTTTATAGGGGACCGCTAAATATGTTGCCGAGTTTCTTGTTTACACCCCGTTCACTGCATGTCGACCCGCCCTTCCACAAGACCAGCTGTCCACGTGTGTATTTAATAGCTTCCTTACGTTTTTTGTCGTAGCGTTTTTTCATTGTGACACTGTTTTTTTCTATGTGTGATTTAGCAATTTGTTGTCGGTTTTTCAAGTCATTTCGCATTCTGTCGATATCGCCCTCCGGTTGGTGCTGTAGGGCAGGAGACCGACTGTTTTTATGTGCAAACATTAGTTCGAACGGCACGAACTTTGTGGTAGAGTGTACCGTATTATTTATGCCCCATATTATGTCTGGTAGTTTATCGTCCCACGATTGTTCCGTAAGGGACGATGTGTTAATTGCGTCTAGTAAGTTTCTGTTTACGCGTTCAACTTGACCATTTGCCCGAGGGACCGCTATGGCATTCATAACGTGTTTGAATTGTTTCTCGTTAGAGAAAGATTTGAAATTTCTACTCGTGAATGCACTTCCTCTATCCGTTATGACCCGGGCCGGGTGTCCAAATGTAGTTATTACGTCGCGAATATGTTTAATGGTTTCCTTCGAATTTGTCGTACGGGTTGGACGGGCAAATACGAATTTGGAAAATGCGTCCACCATTAGAATGACATAGCTGTTACGTGCCGAACTCTTTGGGAATGGACCAATATGGTCAACGTGTAGTGTATGCATCGGTATAGCGACCTTCTCGATGGGGTGGAGTTTTCCTTCGCTTTTTCCATAATTTCCTTTCCTGTATGAGCAATCCAAGCAGGATCTCAAGTATTTACGTATGAAGTTCGTCATACGATGAAACCACATTTCGGATTTGATTAATTTTTCGCACCTTTCAAATCCTGGGTGCCCTATGTCGTCATGATATTTTTTCATTATGTTCCATCTCGCCGACTTCGGTATCACTATGCGACTTCCATTCACGGTTTTCCTGTACAATCTTTCATCGCGTAATTCGTAATTATCATAGACGTCCTGATTTGGACGTTGGCCCTTTAGCTGATCGATTAGTAATTGTATTTCATGGTCTTGCAGTTGTATAGTAAGAAGCCAATCTTCGTGCGTTATTTCCAGAACATTCGATTCGATGTTTTCAAATGCTGTAGTTGTAATTATTTGGTTAATAGGGTTTCGACTTAAAGCATCGACATGCGCCATCCGGCTACCGGATCTGTATTCTATTTCCAGATCAAAATCCTGAATTGTTAGCCACCATCTAGCGATCCGCGGCACCAAATCTTTTTTTACTAAAGTGGTTCTCAGCGCGGCGCAATCAGTTATAACTTTTACGTGAATGCCACTTACATATATTCGGAATCGTTTCAGTGACTCGACCACAGCTAATGTTTCCAGCTCATAGCTGTGATAAAAGCTCTCCTCCTTAGAGGTAACTCTACTAAAATAAACTACACGTTTTATAGTTTTGTCGCTCTGGTGTTGCATCAAAATTCCTCCTATTCCATGTTTACTCGCATCAGTGTGAACTTCGGTTACAGCATTTCTGTTGTAAATTGCCAAAATAGGGCGGCGGGCGAGCTGATTCTTCAATTTTATGAACGCGTCTTCTTGTTCCTCTCCCCACAGCCACATAACATCTTTCTTTGTCAACTTCGTAAGCGGTTTTGCAATTATAGCGAACCCTTTGACAAACTTACGAAAATATGATGCAAGCCCGACAAATTGTCTAACTTCGTGCACGTTGCTTGGTCGTTTGAAGTGGCTTACTGCATCTGTTTTTTGTGTCCCGGGTCTAACGGTACCCGCTGATATTTCGTGCCCCAAATAGTTAATGGTTCGTTTAAGAAAATAACATTTTTCTAGGTTCAGTCTGAGATTAGCTTCTTGAAGTAGTTTTAACACCATTTCTAGAACGTAAATTCCTTCAGAGATGGTTTTAGACGGTATCAATATATCGTCCATGTAAATAAGTATTTTTGAGTTCCTTAGCGATCCTAATACGCGGTTTAGCAATCTAGAAAACACCGCAGGAGCGTTGGCCAAGCCAAATGGCATTTTTAGGAACTCATACAAACCAGTTGAGGTCACAAAAGCAGTTTTATGAATAGAATTTGCAGCCATAGGGATTTGATAGTAACCTTGCGCCAAATCTAGACTTGTAAAATATAGTTGCCCCGACAGACGTCCTACTTGGTCATCAATGTGAGGTAACGGGTAACGGTCTCGGCTGGTGATGGCATTTAGTGCCCTATAGTCTACACAAAGTCTATATTCGCCGCTCTTTTTCTTAACCAAAACGATAGGACTCGCGTATTCAGATTCAGATTCCCGAATGATTTTGCTGTGGATTAATTCATTTACTTTAGATTGAACGATTTCTTGTTGTGTATATGACAAGCGGTACGGTTTGTAATGTACGGGTTTGTCTGTAGTGGTTTGTATTTCCATTTCTGTTAATCTAGTACAGCCTAGATCTACAGGACTGAGCGCGAAGCTAGAACTATACTTCTGTAATAACCAAAACAATTTATCTTTATCTTCTACGCTTATATCTCCCATAATAACATCCCGGGGGTTTATTCTGGCGGATTTTGGTTTACTATCTTGGTCAGGCTCCACACGTAAAACGTTTGTCTTGGTCGAGTCTTCAGTACACATTTCTGCCCTGGTTAATAGCCGACCCGTTTTCCAGACTAAATCGCAGTTTCCCAAATTGGTGATTGTTAAACTACCCTGACTTCCATTTAAAACAGATCCCGGAATCACATACACTTCGCCTCCCAACTCATGGAATTTTGGTTTTGTTACGACGGTTTGTTTATCATCATTATTACCAACTATAACTACCTCAATAATTCCAGTTGAATTTGCCGGAATGATAGTATCGTTGCGCACTCTCACTTGATAACTAATATTAAAGTCAGACTTTTCTAGTGTGATTAGATCCAAATGAATTGGAACTTGTGATTTCTTTAGTATCGTGGCCTTATTTTGTGATACTACTAACATAATGTCGCTGTCGTTGATAACAGGTTGTCCAAGAAGCAAGTCAAAATCCCCCATTTTACTGTCAGTTACAACTGCGTCAGTTTCAATACAAACGCCGTCTATTTCCACACACAATTCGACTTCGCCTAATGAAAATGACCGTCCTCCTCCAAAACCTTGCAAAATTATTGAAGACGGTTTTAAATCTAAGTTCATTGACCGTGCTTGATCAGCTGATAAGATGTTGACCTGACTACCTGTGTCTAAATACGCACACAGTCCCTTTCCATTTACAGTAACCATTTTTTTATACACATCCTTAAAATGCCCCAATCCTATTGTACGTACCTCCTGCTGGTTTAGCGGTCGTCCACCGGGCGCATATGGTCCCCACTTCCCCGGCCGCTTGAAGTGTGGCGCCGCCGCCGCCGCCTCCGTCGCCGCCGATCGCTCCCAGCACCGCTCAGCGGGGTGTCCGACGCGTCGACAAGTCGAGCAGCGACGGTTTTTGTTACACTCCCGTGCCAAGTGACCTGGCCGTCGGCAGGTGTAGCAAGCTCGCGGTACAGGGGTGGACATCGGCGAGGACACCGCCTCCGCCACCTTCCCCTCCATTCGGCGTCTCTTGTATGATGTTTCATTTCTAGCATCTCGATGATTAGAGCCCTCCAATGCAGATAAAAATCCAACGTAGAGATCTTCGAGGGAGTCGCACTTATACGCTCTGGCGTCTGACCTCAAATCTTGCGGAAGACCTTTGATAAGGCAGGAAACTGCAGTTTCGTCGTCTAGTTTACATCGACGCATTAATGCTACTTTTTCGTGATAATACTCCGTCATGTCTTCACTGCTCATCTTCTTCCTCGCCAACATTTTTTCCAGGAGTTCGGCTGGATCTGTCGAGCGCGGAAAGGCTTTTTGTAGTGCCGCCTTCCATTCTTCCCAGGTCATATCATAGTTCGTCAAGTCATTGTACCACTCGCGTGCTGGTCCTCTCAGCCGGGCCTGCATGTAGTATATACGTTCCTTATTCTCCCAGTTATTGATCTCACCCAGCTGATCAACTTTATTTAGCCAGGTTAGCACATTTGTGTCCTGAATCGGGTCGAATTTAGGTATTACGTCGGACGATATAATTGATTTTGGAAAAACTCGTGGGGGGTTTTCCTTTATGTACTTCTGCACCATGGTCTCGAGACGTTTCTCTACCAACTTCTTTATCATTATGTGTGGGCGTTCCTCCTCACTATCTTCACTGTCTGAACGGTGGATCTTCTTATATTGACGTAAATACGCCATTGTGTCTTCGCCGTTACAAAGTTGTTTTTAATTTAAATGTTCATCACACAATAATTATCACTTAACTTAATTCACTGTCCCCTGATGCGCCTTCTACGCAAATAAGTCTTTGCCACACCAATTAAAACGAATTTAAAAATGTTATTGATCGATTATTGTTCAATACACATTCATTTGCACATAATAATTTGTGTTGTTTTGGTTTACCGGTCGCACTGACAATATACAACGCAAGTCTCTGTTTGATTATATTCTTGAGTAACAAAAAAATTACTTTTATTTTTGTTTAATTTTGTGACACTGAACGTTCAGTTTAGGGCCCAGTAATCCCACTTCTGAGATGTTACAGGAGGCCAAATAATACTCCGCATGGAAAGTATTATTCACTTTTAATTAAGGTCAAAGTACAAAGAATTTAATATGCACGTAGTGTTGGTGGTGTCCCGGCGCGGAATGTGTCGACCCACCGCGCCTCCTCTCCTGCCTGCCTGTGCTCTCAAGTGCCGTGTCGGTGTGATGTCGTAGGTGTGCGTGCATATGTCTGTCCAGCCGTATGTATGTGTAACATAATAGGCTTCCGTACCCATACGGTATAGAGCCCTAAAAAATAATTAACATTTTCGCCTCAAAATAAGATGGTGAAGATGCTGATGAAAATCCACTGTATCTTATAGACACTATCTATTTATTCTATTTCATGATGAAAACCTACACGAGCCGAAATGTGTATTTGTTGACAAAACACATGATAACAAATGATAGGTCTGACCTGTTACCATTTTCAGTTCCTTATATTTTTATATAGGTATACATTTTTTGTTAAATTTTTTAAAATGTTGTTTCAGATCAGCAAACTCTTCCACAAAGAACGTTGGATGTGTCCAAAATATTTATGTTAAGGCGTTTATTCAGTGAAGGTGAGAATATGTCCTGATTATAATGTTTGTTAATTTTAATTTTGAGAAAAAATTTTCTATGTAGACTACTAGCTACAATTCAGTGTTGCCAACCATTGAAAAAATGTTGTCCCAAAATGCAGTTAAATAGCCCAAAAACATATTTTTTGGCTTCAACTTCTGCGCATTTTCGTAATATTATATTTATCAAGAAACACAAGGCTGTTTTATGTGGTTTGCATTGATGTCTTAATCACATTCTATTAAACTTATTGAATCAAAAACAGACCAAATACGTAGATGTATGTAGGTTGGCCTAAAGCTCGCCTGCATTCTATAGTCTATTTATTTCTATGTAGTATGTATGCACATTTTATAATTTTTTGCAGTGGCCAGCAGCCTGAAGTGGCCGTGCCGCTGCCACCACGTCCCGGGGCAGGGGAAGATCACCTTTCGGGGGAGGGCCGTCCCGTCACGTGCCGATTCCCTGCGTGCTTCCGGCTCGCCGCAGCGGCGGGCCGTTGGTGCAGGTGCTACTGGATGCGGAACGAGGACAGACTCCACTATTTTCCTGCCCCGAGCATGTACCGAGGATGGCGGAGAATACTACGGTACGGTGTTCTATCGCTGAAGAGCATCGTGTACTGCGAACCGTTTTCAAATTTAGAATTTCCTTCATTCATGTGGCTGTGGGCCCCATCACACCCCGAATAGTGTGAAAAGGACAACTGCAGCTCAGAAGCAAACTGCCTACAAAATATTTATTAATCATCCATAATTTTTTTTTTTTTTTTTTTTTTTATTGTTAGCTCGACATATGGCGCCGAGGCACCCATAAGGTGTCTAACGGCGCCCATGGACATTCGGTCGTATTCGGGGGTTGCGAATGCCATGCCGGCCTGACAGGTGCCCATTCACGCCCCTCTTGAAGGACCCGAGACTGTACTTGGGGGGAAATATATGAGCAGGGAGAGCGTTCCAGAGTTTACCGGTTCTGTACAGGAAAGATCTGCAGAATCGATTGGTACGCATGGGCGGTAAGTCCAGCGTATATGGATGCAATCCCTGCCCAGTGCGCGTGGTGCGGAGATGGAAAGGGGACGGCGGGATCGCGTTAAACAGCTCCTCCGAGCACTCCCCATGGAATAAGCGATAGAACACACTTAGGGAGCCGACATCCCTACGGTGTTGCAGTGGTTCTAGATCACGGGACACTTCGGGGTCACCCACTAGTCGCACGGCTCGACGCTGGATCGAGTCCAGAGGCGCAAGCTGGTATTTGGCAGAGCCATCCCACAGGTGCGAGCAGTACTCCAAGCAAGACCTGATCTGCGATTTATCATTCAGGCGAAGTCTTTTTTCATGTCTTTATTCTTCCTCAATTTAACTAATATATTTTTTTTGCTATCAACAAGAGCCTACTGGATGTCCCTATGTCTTAATTTTAATCATTTTTTGTAATAGTTTTCCATATAAAAAATATCAAAGTTAAATTGCTATATTATCACATTTTTATACTTAATCAAATATATTTCATCCTATTACTTTAAGTGAGCTAAACTTGTATCTATATATATATATATATAATTGGGTTCTCGGAAACGGCTCTAACGATTTTGATGAAATTTTGTATTTAGATAATGTGATTTTTTTTAAGTTTATCTAGATAGGTGTAGACGCCGAGCGAAGCTCGGTCGCCCAGGTACTATAAAATGAAATGACGAAAAAAGGACAACATAGGGACATACATAATTGATAATATCTTTTACACACAAAAATTTTAAAATGGTAGTGCGAGATTTACGGGTTGGAAAGAGACTTCCCCTGGTGTATGAGAAAAGTGGACTTCCCGGTTAACTAGTCATGCTACGAGTCGAATGCTGGGACGACTCGAGTGACTCAAGTTGAGAACATCAGCTATAACTCGAGTTGCGACTCGAATACAAAAACTCGACTCGCTATATGTACTAGAATGATAACAAAGGTATGGACTCCGAACCCTATCCTCGACAGCGTAACACGATATAAGCAAAAGCATGCTTGTTTTGTATGGACGGTCGCGCGCTGGCCCGTCAGTCTGTCATCGGCCACGTTCGCAAAAACCTGTTTAAAGTGCCCGCATGCTCTGTGTTTACGTGTAAAAACAATACAGCCTAGTTTAGTGTGCACAATAGTGGAATATCTTATCATCGGTAAGTACACTCCGCTCCCCGCAACTCGGCGACGCTAGTTCTCATACAAGCATTTGCCAGTCCGGCGTCCATACCTTTTTTATCGTTCTAGTATATGTATTTGGTTGAATTGAATGCTGTATAAGATGGCCATATAAAATGAATGCTGTATATACTCGCTCGGTAGATTTAAATTTAAATGTATTATAAAAATAAGATCAGGCGAATGGTGAGGTACAGGCTTTATTCAAAATTTAACCCGACGGCGCCACGCCGGCTGACCAAACTCGCGAGTGACGAACAAGAGTGGGAGACTGACTGATTGCCTGTCTGTACGAATACCAGTCCGATTCGGTTTCATCCCGCATTTGACCGAATGTCCATGGGCGTAGTTAGGCAATAGGCACCTTATGGGTGGCTCGGCGCCTTATGTCGCGCTTCGTATAAAAAAAAATTTATGCGAGTTTATATTTTTTTGCAGCAGCCAGCCCGAAGTCGACGATGACGAAGTTGCAGTCGAGGGGACGACGCACCCGCCAGTCCGTCCACCGCTGCACCCGCCAGTCCGTCCACCGCTGCACCCGCCAGTCCGTCCACCGCTGCACCCGCCAGTCCGTCCACCGCTGCACCCCCATGCGCCGTGGGATTCGTCAGGGGAAAACACCCTCTCTATGCGTACCGGTGTCCAATGCGCCTCCGGCTAGCCTTACGGGTTAGCCGGTGGTGCTAGCGTTGCTGGCGACGTGACGGGGAGGGTTTTTACTTTTACGAGTGCCGCAGTCGCCACGTGCAGCATTAGCAGCCCTCTGCTGATATTTTTTTTTATGGAATCCTACACTATTTACCTATAACATCCGTGATGTCAGCTCATGACACCGGGTGAACTAGGTGCTTCCCTTCATTTCATGTAATAAAATATAATATGCAATTATAAAATTTTTTACTTACGCTCAGATTAGATAACCCTCACAATGGACTCTTTACATAATACATAATTTGACTAAATTAAAAGAAACAAGCAGTTCGTTCAGTGAGCGAATTTATACAAAAATTGCGTTCCCCCTATCGATCTCCGCACCGCACTATGGGGAATTTTGTATGGAGATGCGGAAAAAATTCAATATCTTCTAAAGTACTTGTGATATTTTAAAGATTTTTTCGGTGAAATTAATAGTAAAAACAGGTAAATCAAATTTCATGTTTAGCATAGTTATCTGAAAAATTTAACGAAATGTCGCCAATAGCACAGAATAGAAAAGAGTACTCCGTACAGAAGCTGCTCTGTACAAACACTCACAAAGAAATAGCTACTCTGCGACGACGCGATAAAGTACAAATTGACTCGCACAGAGCTGCATGCCTAACCACGATAACCGCCTACATTTCGCTTCTCTTTCTGTCGTGTAACTCTATCTCGAAAGCGCGTCGTTCAGCGCGTTAAGGGCTGTGTCTTCTTTGTGCTGTCTTATTGTGAGGAATAAAATGAAGATGATACCTACCAACTTTTATCGTTCTAGCTACCAACGATATGATATTTAGCTACGGCAAATTCATGCATGCGTTAGCGTCACAATTAGTTTCTCACATCGAAGCGTGCATTGCGTGGAACCTTCCAGTGATAGTTTTGTTTGATCAATAAATTTAATGATCAATGATCATCTACAATGTACCTATTATCCTTATACGAATTAGGCCATACACACCACGCTGTTCGGCGTTATCTAACTAATGTTATTGGCAATATAATAATATCATTTTAAATCAATGACATCCTACTATATGAATAAATAAATTACTAGAAATAAATCAAAATGCTACTAAACAAAACACTTACCTTTCTTTGTCTCTCGGCAATGAAAAAAAAGACAAGTTTTCATTTGTCTGTTGACTTTTGCACCCGTCCACTGCACAATATTTACGTGATTTCGACATTTTCTATATTCGAAAGCGCCACGCGCCCGGTCTGGCTGGATAGCGGCAGCCCACTGTTAATTGTAGATTAGCCGCTACGCCAAGCGGTAGGCATTTAACTCGCGACCTTGAGCGAGTGACGAAGGGCTGCCAATAGTCATATACTTACATTTAATCCCGCTTAACATATTTGTAGGTATATGCGATGTAAAATAAAACACATTTACCTCAAATACTTTCAAGTGGCCTCAAATAAGACATTGTCAAAGAAAACATTAAAAACATGACTTTTAGTTTTTTCTTAACTGAATACATGTTTTCAAAATGAAATTTCTAAGAAGACCGCAACTATCTGCAGCTTTTGTTATACACGGTGTTGCAGTTGGCCCCGTAATATTTTTAACTAACATAAGGGGGATATTCTATATATATGTGAAACTAAACAACTTCTGTGAAGAAAAAAAATTTTTTGAAAGAAAAAAAAATGTTTTTTTCCATACAAATTTTAATTACCTATTCTCAAAATGTATGGAGAAAAAAAATTTTTTTTTCTTCAAATAAAAAAGTCGTAGAACCAAAGTTCTATTTCACGTACAGAATCACACCCTTTCGGGTTTTACGGTTGGGGTTGCAACACCGTGTATATAATCTATTAGTGTATATACAGGCATACGTAGGCATGCATGAGCACGTTTAGGCAAATGTACTTAAAACTATGTGTCCAAGAATTCTACAAAAAGCTCACTGATTAACAAAAATAATATTTTGGACAATTCCAAATGACCACCATGAGATAAAAAAATGGATAAGCCCTCCCTACACCCATCAGCCATAAACTCTACAGAAGAGCATAATATGGTTTATCAAACGAATCCCCGCATACGACCGAATGTCCCTGGGCGTCGTTAGACACCTTATGGGTGGCTCGACCACAGAGCAAAAAAGTCCGGTCTTTGTGGCCCGATCGTTGTTCTGTGTGGGCTCGACGCTATAAATGTCGCGTACGGCACGTGAAAGACTTTTTTAATCCCTCGAATCCTTCCTCTTACTCCCTCGCCCGGAGCGAACCAACAGAAGCCGATATTCGTTTGGTCGTCTAAGTAATTTGTTAGCTCCACGAGCTCAGTGGTAAGCGTGTAGGGTTTTCAGTGTTTGGGCCATGGGTTCGAATACCAAATTTTTTTTGCTTTTTTTTTCTTTTTAAGCAATGTTAGGGTATTTAAATTTTTTTAGGGTGTTTAGTTTTTTTTATAACCACCTAAAAGCTTTATTTTCGGAAATACAAACTATATGTCACGCTTTCAATAAAAAAAAGTTAACAGACAGGGAATAGAAATGCAGCGGTAACGTGACATAATCAAATAATTCCACCCTGATGCTCTCTTGAAGGGTGCGAATATGGTATAATACCTTTGCCTATCCCAAAAAAGGGATAAAAAACAAAAATAAATTAATTTGACATTGACAATCACTTTGACACTTGACTGACAGTGGCCTACGTGACCAACTGCGCGCATGCATTATGCATCACCTTGTGCGAATCAAAATACAAATAAATAATTTGTCACAAGAATAGTTTCAAAATTTCAAAGCAAGTGAAAGTTTTCATTCAACAGTAGACTTCACTTACTTTAAAAGTTATTATGGATGGTGCGGTAGCTAGCGGCTCTTCCGCCGGGCCTGTTGTTGTTCGGGCCAAGCCCGCGCGGACTTTTAAACCGGTGCTAAAAAACGTGAACAAGATTCCCGATGACATTCTGCACAATGCTCAACTGAACGCCGCGTGTTCCGTGTTGCCGGCGAACTATAACTTTGAGGTGCATAAGACGGTGTGGCGCGTGCGCTCTTTGAACGCCAAGAGAGTCGCTCTTCAAATGCCTGAAGGTTATAATATTTTAGGTTATATTATATTTTGTAGATGAAGGAAAACTATTGTTGTTGTTGGTGTTGTTGTCATTATGAATTGAGAATGTTGAGAGCTCCTTGTAGATAATTTTAATAGATTATTTTTAAAATAATGGCACTGCGGCTGAGGTATAGTATAACCCTTTGAGCCCCACACATTAAAATAGTACGTTAAAATACCTGCTCCGTGCGGAGCAGTTATTTCAGGTTGATACTTAGATATAATAAGCTAAAATTAGGGTTAAAATTTATCACTTTGATACTGTTATTTAAAATTTAGGTTAAGCTTAAAATCAGCGATTGCTTCATAAATAAGCAATCGTGGCTGCGCTTAACCTTGTCGGCACATTATAACATATTTAATGGCAGGTTTGATAGCAAATTGCTGGTAGTTATATCCTGTAGTTTAGGATGTTATAGTCTGTTTTTTTGGAAGACGGAGGAAAGTGACGTCTGGAGTATTGCCAGTTTCTGGCAAATTTTAAATAGGCATGTAGTTACTATCGATACTTTTATCGATTGATTAACTAATGAAATGCTGTAAACTCTAATATTTACCAAATTGTGGATTAAATTGACAACAATTTATATTAATAAAGGATTTGTAAAAAAAAAAATTTACAACATATTCAGCTTAATCTAGCTAGAAAAATGTTAAGTTGGCAGCGCCACAGGTAGCGCATAATATGTGTGAAGGTGTGTCGTGTCGTGTAAAAGTCGATACTATTTTCATCGACTACAATCACTAGTGGCGCAAAGCGTGCAACACTCTAATGTCAGTCAAACGTCAATTTACTCCGCCTTCCAAAAAAACAGAGTATAGAAGAATATTAGTGAAATAATTTAGACCGAGGAGATAAATATTTATCGAGATTTTGTTTTTTGAAAATTTTAATTCACCACCCCGACATAAACTGTTAGTATGGATATTCCCTAGAGTGTTTTATAAGCCGGAGGCGCGGAGGGAGTGCAGCCCCCGTCCGCTGTAACAAAGTGCAGCCCCCGTCCGCTGTAACAAAGCGCAGCTTCGGCTTTTTGACCAGCCTAACTGTACTATTATTATAAGATTCGTTTTACACTGTTACCATTGACTTATGTATATAGGTATATATTACGAACGTAAGGACATGCCCATACAAACTCAATAAATGTCCTCACTAAAGTGGTAGACCAACCATAGTAAAAATGTCTAAAATTACTACAAATCAATTTGAAAACTGAATATTGCGTGCAAAATCAATATTTTTATTTGGCACATTAATTAATTCGAAACTACAGTAGGGTTTTTTACTCGTCTGTATTATCAAGAATCCAGACGAGTAAAAACGTCTACGATCGCCTCTATTGATCATCTCGAGAAATCGCACTTCGTCCTTCAGTGTTTGAGGTGTTTGCGTGGCGCCTTTTTTCCGCAAAAAAGTTACTAAAATATCTTACAACTGAAACGGCGACGAAACATCACTTTTAGCTTCATATTCGGTGGATGTAGATCGAGCGGCCGCGTGCGTGAAATACTATTCGACAAAAAGACGCATATAAGTCGTGGGGCAGTAGTGACGATTGGGAGGGGGTCGCGTCGGGTGGCGCACAACCTCTTGCCGCGCCACCACCCGCCTCACCGCCGGCTGACGGGATTCAAATTCAAATTTTCAAATTGTTTAAGGCTTTAGCCATTCCTGGCTATGCCAGCCCCATATTAACTATATTGATATTTTAATTTCAGCACCATTCAATGCCTTTACAAAAAAACTTAGTATGGATTCAAACTCCTCCCCCTGAGATCGCCCCAAGGCTTCATGTACTTTAAAAAATAGGTTGAGTCTGTCAGGTCTTAAGTCTCTCAATAGCTTCTGCCTCAGTTCTCGGTTCCGGGCGCATTCCGACAGTATATGGAGTAGGTCCTCTTCTATCCCACACGTGCTGCAGTTGGGTGATTGTCATGAGGTACATTTTCCTATTTGTTGGAATGTGTCCGGATCGTAGTCTCAGGTCCGTTACAATTTCTGTTCTCGGTTTGTCGCTCATGGCTTTTGGTTTGGTTTGAAATTGGTTTGATGTGATCGTTCGATTACATTTATTCACATTCAGCATGGGAAGACTTAACCAAAATTTTAAATATTGTTTCAGGACTGACGATGTTCGCTACAACGCTATGCGACATCATCGAAGCGTTCACCGCGGCCGACACAGTCATAATGGGCGACGTGACGTACGGCGCTTGTTGCATCGACGACTTCACCGCCAAGGCGCTGGGTGTGGACCTCCTCGTGCACTACGGCCACTCGTGTCTAATACCCATCGACCAGACCGCCGACATCAAAGTTCTCTACATCTTCGTCGACATAAAAATAGATCCGTCTCACTTCGTTGAAACTATCAAGCTTAATTTCCCATCAAACACGCATCTAGCTTTAGTGAGTACGATTCAGTTCGTAACGACGCTGCATTCTGTCTCTAAGGATCTTCGTACAGACTATACGATAACAGTCCCGCAGTGCAGACCTCTGTCTCCTGGAGAAATCTTAGGGTGCACCGCGCCTAAGGTGAATTCAGACGCGATAATATACTTAGGGGACGGTAGATTTCATTTAGAAGCAATTATGATAGCGAATCCGACCGTCCAAGCGTATAGATATGATCCTTATGAGAAAAAATTCACCAAAGAAGAGTACGAACATAAGCAAATGCTCAAAAATAGACAAGATCAAATAGCTCGTTCGGAAAGCGCGGGACGGTTCGGTTTAATTTTAGGAACTCTAGGACGGCAGGGTAGTACTAAGGTTTTAGCTAATTTAGAGAAGCAATTAAACAATAATAGTAGGCAGCATATTAAAATATTACTGTCGGAGATATTTCCGAGCAAACTGTCTCTGTTCACCGGCGTAGATGCGTTTGTTCAGGTCGCCTGTCCGAGACTATCGATAGATTGGGGAACTGCGTTTCAAAGGCCACTTTTAACGCCGTATGAACTGTCAGTGACGTTAGGTAACAGCCGATGGAAGACGGAAGATGATACGTATCCGATGGATTTCTACTCTAACAGCAGCTTGGGTCCGTGGACGCCGAATTATAAATCACCACTGGGATGTTCAGAGTCAGATAAGAAATGTGATAATTGTTGTGGCAAAAAGAAATAAATTAGTTTTGGCTAAGTTGTGACTTTGTAAATAATAAAACGGTATGTGTATATAGTTTTGTGTATGTTACATGTATGTACATATATTACTGGACATGTTACAATAAATAACATACCACACACTGTATCTCGACAATCGGAGTAAGCAGAGTGATCGGTGTTGTGCTGAAAGTACTCTTGTAAATTACAGCACAACACCGACCACCACTATACAGCAGTACGTTGTATTAGGACAAGATCAACTATCAAGCAGCAAGTAAGGCATGAAGACCCACTGCATGACTCGGTGAAAGGACCGTGCCAAGATGAGAGGTGGTGAGCCTGTTGTCCTTGCACCTTGTCATTATCCCCTAGTCGCTGTTTACGACACGCACGGGGAGAGATGCAGTGGGGCTATTCTTTTTAAGTACCGGCCCCCACATGGTAGAATAAATAATAAATACTAAATAATGCTAGATGAGTCACATGGAGCTTGTTACTTAAATAATTATTACCTACTATTTATAAACTTAATAAATATTAAATTTCTCATGTTGCATTTTCATTCCAATCCATCAAACGCAACTCAGCCTCGGTAGCTCAGTGGTGCGGTCAGTCGACTGTTGTCAAGCACTTGGGCACAGTCAGTAGTGGATGGCTGACCGCTCGACCGTTGGAGGCTGACCGTGGTTCGGGTTCCACGTAAAACTGTAGGTCCCTTCCCTTCTTGTCTTACTAAGTGGTAGGGTTTATCCCGCCCTGGTTGGTACCACTGCGCTGAATGAAACGTAGGTCGAAACGGCTATATGTAAATAGTTTGTGTTTTCCGTCCAGTTTAGTGTAGCCGACATGAAATGAAGGGAAGCACTGACATGGCATCTAGTTCAACCGGTGTTATGGGCTGACATCACGGATGTTGTAACAGTTGTAGGTGATGTAGCCAACCGTGTCAGTTTCCATAAAAACAAAAAACGCAAATAATCATAAAGCTAATTACCGTTTACTATAATATAAAACTCATGGTCTCAGAGATGTTACTCTGATTCAGAATTTAGGGCAAGAGAGAAAGAAAGAGTGAGAGATTGGGATAGGGGGAGAAAAGACGACGAGTTGGATGTAGATAGTTCAAAGAGAGTATTGTAATGAATAAGTTTTTGTGAAAATATTCCCAATGCCCGCTTTATAACGTATTAAAAAATTTAAATCTCTTTAGTTGTAGGTATGTAACTAACAATTTGAAGTAAAAAATTGGTTGTCTGTAGAGTCGGTTTACTGACGATAGTTTTACGTGATAACGTCATAAAGAAACACAGCTATAAGAATTGTACAATCGTACATTTGTCGATTTCTAGCCTCGATTACCGTACGATACGGCAATTACCGTACGTTTGGCAACACTGCCGCTTGGGCCGAGGACGTTTCCATGGTAACTTTGAATATCAACGTGAATATCAACGTGACTATCAACGTGACACGCTTTCGTACGTGCTGCCCGTGTTCATCAATTTATAAGACGTTATCACGTCAAAAAACATCTAGAACTGAAAAGTGTGAAATCATATTTTGATTCATATTCGAACCCTTGAGTTGAAGGCGGTACAAAAGCACAAAAGGAGTCCATCTATCAATTTTCTGGGCTGACATCACGGATGTTATAGGTGATGTAGCCGAGGGAGCGTTCATAAACCACGTGACGGATTTTAGGCTAATTTTGGACCCACCCCCCTAGTGACTGAAGTGACAAAAGCGCCCACACTTTGTCTCACTTCTACAAGTTTAATTACGTACGTATATACGACGCGGTAGTTTAAAGCGGCAGCTTTAAAGGCCCGCCCCCCACGTGACGGGAGGTGACAAAAAGCTGGACCCCTCCCCCCCTAAAACCGTCACGTGGTTTATGAACGCTCCCCAACCGTGTCAGTTTCCATAAAAAAAAACTCAAATAAAACACCAAAAAGCAAATTCAACATAAAATTTAATAAAAGATCTCCATAAATAATATCACATTTGTTTCTAATGTCTATTTATATTCGCACTGTTCACAATTTCCTATCGTTTATTCACAAACAATTTGAATCCACCTAAATAGTTAAAAACAACCGAAATAGTCAGAATCCACCTATGCTAATTGAATTCACCTAAATTTGGCTAATTCACGTTTCGCGTAGAAAACCGCTGATTGCTTTGAGAAACGGCTCCGGCTTCTGACTGTGAACCCAGTGCCCGGCGCCCTCTATGAACTGCAGTTGCGCGACGGGGAAGTACTCTTGAATCTCGTGGAGGTCATTTTTTCTGTAATTAAAAAAAAAACTTGAATACGAAAACCCTTACGATGGGTTGGTACCACCGCACTAAAGAAATGTTGGTCGAAACGGCTATGTAAACATTGCATGTCTTCCATCCAGTTCAGTGTAGCCAACATGACCAAAGGGAAGCACTGACATGGCACCTGGTTCACCAAGGTGTTATGGGCTGACATCACGGACATTTATTTATTTATTTATTTTTTATTTATTTAAAACATATTTCCATTTGATGACAATGCACACTCAGGATAAGTCAATTGACAATAAATAGTGATAGTAGTATCAATAGTAGTATAGTAAGAATAGTAAGAATAGTATCGAGCAAAAAATAGCCTTCGTCAATTTTTTTTTTTTTTTTTTTGTGGTTTGAATTACATAGATAAAAATTAACATTTTCAAAACTTAACTGTGCTAAACTTAACCATATTAATAAATCTAAAAAAAAAATTAACTTGTCTGAAATTAAAATATTCAGGTAAGTACATTTAGTTCAAACTGAGTAATGAAATCAATTTGTCACTTCCAAAATTATCAAAACTAATTATAATATTGTGGTCAAAGTATAAGTAAAAATTGTCAATGGTCAGTTAATAGTTGTCAAAATAAGATTTAAATTATTAAATGAAAAATAAAATAAAAAATCATTATTATCACAACTAAGTATAAAAAAAAAATTTAAGTTATAATAATTGTCAAATCCAAATAAAAAACACATCAATTCAAATATAAAATAGCAGTTGTCAAAGTGTAAAAAAAATAAAAAAAATAATAATAAAAAATTAAAATAAAAGTGACTAGCTTAAATGACTAGATTAAATGACTAGATTAAAGTTATTATCATTAAGCGCTTCTTTTAAATCATAATAACTTTTTTTATTCAGAGTTGTTTTAATTTTCCTCTTGAATTCTCTTTCATTAAGGTCTTTAATGTCTAGGTTCAATTTATTATAAAATTTTATACTGTTAACTAGGAAACTTTTAGATACTTTGGTTAATCTATGCTCTCCAATCCTAATATGATCTTTATTCCTAGTGTTGTGATTATGTATGTCAGCATGAGATGGAGTATCTTCTAGATTTTTTCTAGCGTACATGATATTTTGATAAATATATTCAGATGTGAAAGTCATTATTTTTAGATCTCTGAACACCTCACGGCACGATTCTCGCGGTTTCATTCCTCTAATATTTCTAATAGCGCGTTTCTGCAATAAAAATATCCTATTCGCTTTTGCAGCAGTACCCCAGAATAATAAGCCGTAGGTCATAACGCTGTGAAAGTATGCAAAATATACTGTTTTGGCTGCTTGAGCACCGCACAGTTCTTGAATTTTTTTTATGGAGTAACATGCTATACTTAATTTCTTTGCTACTTTATCTATATGGAGTTCCCAATTTAATTTTCGATCCAGTCTTATGCCTAAGAAGTCAATATCATCTACTAATTTCAGATTGAGTTCGGATAACACATTTAAGACTGGAGAGTTTTGATTCGGTTTCGAACCAAGAGCAAAATTAATAACATTGGTTTTACTTATATTTAACAATAGATTGTTTGCTTCAAACCACAATTTAAGTAATTTCACAGTTTTTAATATTTTGTTTCCTAGTATGTCTAATACCTTATGGTAGAAGAGGCATGAGGTATCATCGGCAAACATGATTATTTCACAATTTTCATTTTCACATATGCTAAGGTCATTTATGTAAACTCGGAAAAGTATCGGGCCTAGAATAGACCCTTGTGGAACTCCAAGCTCTATTTTACGCGCATTCGAAATGGCACCATTTACTTCACAAACCTGACTCCTATCTTTCAAATAGGTTCTAAATAAATTTAATTCAGTGCCTCTAATACCATAATGTTCCAGTTTACTCAAAAGGATGTCATGTTTTACGCAATCAAAAGCTTTGGATAGATCGCAAAACAGAACATACGTTTTTTGCGATCCATCCAACGCTTGCAGAACTGATTTCATCATTTTTGCTATGGCGTCTTGCGTAGAATTATTTTTCTTAAAGCCAAATTGCATTTTGTTCAAAATGCTGTGATGATTAAAAAAATCTACCAGTCTTGTTGCCATAATCTTTTCAAATATTTTACTAAATATTGGTAACAGTGAGATAGGTCTATAATTTTCTATATCTGTGTGACAACCTTTTTTGTAGAGAGGGATGACCTTTGCTAGTTTCAGCTCATCCGGGAAAATCCCGTTTATGAATGATTCGTTAATTAAGTGAGTTGTGATATCAATTATATCTTCACCAATAATTTTCATAATTTTTGGAGAAAATTCCCAAAGGTCACGTGAGGTTTTCGATTTCATTTTTTTAATTACATTTCTCACTTCTGATGCAGAAGTAACCTCGAACTTAGCCGCTGTTTGGTTTCTTGGGATATATTTTTTTAGAAATTCCATTGAAGTTTTTTCATCAGATTTTAAATCTTTCGTGACTGTCTTAGCTATTGTGCAAAAGAAACTATTAAATTTGTTAGAAATTATTTTTCCATCAGATAAATTACCATCCTCCATTTTTAACTGTATAATACCTTTATTTTCATTGCTTGATTCCCTACCCGTTTCTTCTTTAATTATTGACCAGGCCGTTTTAATTGTATTATTAGATTCTATTATTCTGGATTTCAGGTGGTTTTGTTTGGCCAAAATAGACACTCTTTTGAAGATTTTACTGTAAGTTTTTACATATTTTTTTAAATTTTCGTTATTAAAAATCTTCAAGAGGTCATATAAAACAAAGAGTTTGTTTCTAGATTTTACAATACCTGCTGTGGCCCAGTCATGAAAACATTTTTTTGGTTTATTCTTCGACGATTTTACTGGAATATGACCATCCAAACACCTCACAAATGTCGTGAAAAAAGCTTTAAAGTCCACGTCATTATCAAAATGTTCAAATTCATTTTTTAGTGACGTTTTTAGTCCTCTCAATTTTTCACTGTCATATAGCCTGCGTTTACAATAATTTATTTTAGCGATCTTAGCATACGTATAAGGAAAGTGTATAATTTGACCGTAGTGGTCTGATTTGAGATTGTTTATGATTTTGGCTTCAAAAACTTGAAAGTTAGTGAAAATATTATCTATACATGTCTTTGATTGTTCTGTCGTTCTGGTGTAGTCAAAAATTTGTTGTTTCAGTAGGAAACTGTCAAGTATATCTGAGAGTTCATGAGAATCTTCCTGATTCAGTGGAAAATTTATATTAAAATCACCACAAAGGATTATGGATTTGTTATTTTTATTGCTTAATTTAAACAGACATTCCTCTAATTTTGATTTCAATATATTTAAGTCAGCTGACGGCGATCTGTAGACTGTTAAAACTATAAGGCCATCCATCTCGATACAACTTGATTCAAAATCCTTTTCAACTGTCATACTGTCAACTGTCATTGCTGGTGATGTAGTCAACCGTGTCAGTTTCGATAAAAAAAATAATTATGGGTACATCAATTACTGTCATATTACTGTACACCACATCATATAAAGTCTTTCATTAGTAGGTAACTTTACGCTAAGGGGTGTATGTGTATAAGATACTGATCACGTTCCTATACCATTTTTTTTTTACGATAAAAAAACCTCACTTCTCAAATTTAATACTGAAGTGTGCGTCACCTTAACAACAATTTCACCTTAACAAGTATGTTTTTATTTCGTAAAAAAAAAATTGGTATGGGAACGTGATCGATCAGTATTTAATGTTATTAAGTTTACTGTGTTATTAATTATATTCATTTTTAAGTTTCCAGATTAACAGTAATTAATCAGTATCTGATACACATACACCCCTTAGCGTATCGTTACCTACTATTGAAAGACCTATATAAACAATAAAAAAAAATTTATGGGTAGGTACGTCAAATTACTGTACGGTACCACAATATATTATATAAAACATACATAAAACTATTAAAAGTGTGTGCATGGGGCTCCATCGTCACTGACATTTTCAGATCTACTGTGACTTTTCCCGTTCAGAGTTAGCCCTCAAGTCCTCTCTTCAATAAGTGTAGAATTTCCCACACGACACTAACCCAACATAATCCGACAGCGCTCCTCCGATGAACAGCGTGGGCCCTCCATACTGCAGGCCGCGGAGAGTGCTCGGGAACGTGGCTATGTCGTGCTGGAAGTGTAGCGCGAGAGCTGGCAGGTTGACGCGCCAAGTGTATTCGCCCGTGTTGGTTTGAATGAGGTTCGTTATTATGAAGTTACGCAGGTTTATGTCGGGAGTTATCACTTGCAGCTGCTCGTCTGGAAAAAAATATATTTTTTTAACATCTATGATACTATGAACAACAATCTATGAAAAAGATGAAAACAATTTTATAAACCAAAATTATACGTCGGTCGAAAAGGCCATGTAAATAGTTCGTGTTTTCCGTCCAGTTTAGTGTAGCCGTAATGAAATGAAGGGAAGCACTGAAGCACCTAGTTCACCCGGTGTTATGGGCTGACATCACCATAAAAAAAAAATCAAAAACAAATGTACTCTCCCGGCATAATGTGTGTCGAGCTTTAGAAAGAGACAATCAAATATCAATACTCCTATCAAATAGGAGTATTTTCATAACTGTGTGACCCACTGATGAGATAGGGTGATGATTAGTATACTATACATAAATATCCATCATATATAATTTATAAAGCTATTTTGTAAAACTGAGTGTCCAGCGTGCGTAATGTCGCGTATCTATCCCATAAAAAAATACCATATGCGCCAGGTCACGCAGCCCGAATCCATTTATACGGTCTGTAAAAATTGCTCGCTGTATTCGACATGACGAGAGCATACGTGTGAACTCGTAGCGAACTGTGGACTAAACGGCCTATTCACTGTTGATTTTACAAACTTACCGGCGAGTTTGCGTGCCTTGGACATGGCGATGCCGGGACGTATGGTAACCGCATTCATGGCCTCGAAGAGATTCGCCATGAAGTAGATCTGAGGGCTCGTCTTCACGGGGGAGATATCCACCACCATCAGACTCGATACCATGTCGGGCTGTAACAATGCGTTTACAATTATTATTGATAATCTGTTTGTTACTGATGTGTTTAACATCATTCAGGTCATTCATTAACAGACGATTATCAGACTAGGAAATAGGAAATTTTTTCTTAAGCAGCCGGGAATCGTGGCTGTGCCCAAAAGTCCGATGGAAGATCAGACACAGCCAATAAAACAAATCCTCGCGAAACCACGCTTAGAGAGGCACCATGCCAGCTATAAGAGGAGCAAAAGGTCATCGCCTGATTTATTAATGTTAATTAACTTTAATTACATTAAAATTCACATTGAGGCTAATTTATTAACATAAAACACGATCTACTTACATAGCCGCTTGAAAATACCTTTAATACAGTGCGGTGGTATCAACCTGGGCGGGGTAAACCCTACCCAGTAAGGTAAGAAGGGAAGGGACCTAAAATTTTTACGTGGAATCCGAACCACGGTCATCCAAGTTCTGACAATATAGATGAAAAATTATGCTTGCTCTTATCTTTCGCTGTTTTTTAATGCTAATTTTGAATGAGTTAGTTAGAATTCGCAGCACACCTGTCAGCCGAGGCTGTATGTCAGCCTCGGTAGCTCAGTGGTGCGGTCGGTCGAGTGTCGTTAAGCAACGCTGAGCGCAGTCAGTGATTGGATGAGTGACCGCTCGACCGTTGGAGGCTGACCGTGATTAGGATTCCACGTTAAACTGTAGGTCCCTTTCCTTCTTACCTTACTAGGTGGTAGGGTTTATCCCGGCCGGCTTGATACCACCGCACTGAGCGAAACGTCGGTCGAAACGGCTATTTAAATAGTTCGTGTTTTCCGTCCAGTTCAGTGTAGCCGACATGAAATGAAGGGAAGCACTGACATGGTACCTAGTTCACCCGGTGTTATGGGCTGACATCATGGGCGTAGGTAATGTAATAGCCAATTGTGTCAGTTTCCATAAAAAAATTAAAAAAAAAACACCTGGATGTCACTCGGGGCCCACCGGTGTGCCGCGGCAGGTTGAAAAACCCTGGTATAAAGGAAGAGAGGGCGGGTCGGGTACTCACGCAGAGCAGAGACAGGCACATGGCGGTGCGTCCGCCCATGCTGTGCCCCAGCAGCGACACCTTATTCAGTCGCAGCTTGCGCAGCAGTCGGATCACGTCGTGCGCTTGGTGCACGTACGAATGCTGCGGCGCATGCCGACTGTCACCGTGGTTACGCGCGTCTACGCTTATCACCTGCAACAAATTATTCATAGCATGAAACAGAAAATAATATAAAAAAATTGGTTGTCTGTAAAGTCGGTTTACGGACGATAGTTTTACGTGATGACGTCATAAAGTGCTAAGACTACTGGGAACGGTTCTAAAGTACCAGGGCAGAATAAATTGAAATGAGGATAATTACTATGGTGTGTGGTTACCTTCAGCAAAACTTTTGTGATGTGGACTTTTTTAGCAATTTGCAGTTTGACACATATGGCGAATCATTCTGTACCACTTCAATCAATTTCGATTATTCGATTTCGATTATTCTTTTTTATTTAATATTACTAAAAAGAATGAAATAATGTTTTTTTCAGTTTTAAAAAATACGAAACCGACTTCCAAACAAAAAAAAACCTAGAACTAAAAAGTGTTAAATACGTAATATTTGGTTCTCTGTCGTTGTATTGAAACGAAATACATGAATCGATATTGTGATACATATTCGGACCCTTGTTTCATGAATATTCTAAATTTGAAATCTTTTCCGACCGGCCAGATGCGCTTTAATATATTATGGTACGAGTAATCTCCTTTCAATTGTGGGCATGGCACGTTTCAGCGTGGGCCCTGAATAAAAGAAAATTTGGAGGAAAATAAAAAAAAAGTAAACCAACAAAAATACTTAAAAACAATTCAAGTGCACTGATAAATTTTAAAAAACAGAATGCACGCACCATCTGTATTGTTTATTGATCATCATTCATACATAAGGCAGTTTAGACTGCACTCGAACTTGTCACAATTTGTTCTATCCGGTTCGATTATACCCACAAAGAAGAACCGACAAGAAACTTCGCAGGGTATTCTTTTTTATAAATATTATTACAAGTACTTTAGTGACTAGCCACATAATAACACCGTCTACAGTCTATTTAAAACATAGCTTGAGAGCAAGATTAACAATTATTGTGCTGAGAGTTCTGACTGAAAAGACTTTCTCCGACGTTGTGGGAAGTGCAGCCCCTCCGTCCTTGCGTAACAAAGTGCAGGCACCCATGCTCGCCTCCGCAGCCTCAGCTGCTATGGTTCACACAGGCGCCTGCGCCTTGTTACAGCAGATGGGGGTCGCACTTCCTCCGCGCCTGCAGCTTATAAAAACACTAGGGAATAGCCATACTAACAGGTTATGTCGGGGCGGTGAATTTAAATTTTCAAATTTGTTTTTCTCGAAAAGTATTGATCTACTCGGGCTAATTCTTTCACTAATATTCTTCTAACATCCTAAACTACAAGATATAAAACACTCTAGGGAATAGCCATACTAACAGGTTATGTCGGGGCAGTGAATTTAAATTTTCAAAAAAATTTCTAACATCCTAAACTACAGGATATAACTACCAGCAATTTGCTATCGAACCTGCCATTAACTATACCTCAGCCTTTGTCAATGTTCAAAATAAACAAATAAATATAAAATAAATACCTTTCTACCTGTGTCCCTGTGGATAGCTTTGCTCATACTGTTCCAATTATTCTTGGAGCCCAGTAAGCCGTGCAGGATGATGACCGGCGGCTTCTCGGCATCCTTCTCCGTCGACTCGTATGAAGCGTACGCCAGCTCAACTGTCTCCAGTGACTCCACGCCCGAACAATGCCCTCTGATCGATCCCACAGCTATACACGGTTTGATGCTTACAGAACAACAAGTGAACAGCTTGCTGAATAAGGAACTGCTATATCGGGTTAGAATCATGATTTTAATTGTGGAATTATCTGTTTTGTTTGTTTTTTTGTTATCTCTTTAGGTTATGCATATTATATCATTTCACTGCTGCTGTCAATGTCATTCGCCTGTCGTCTGTCACTGTCATTCTCATTTTTTTTTTTTTTTTTTTTTTTGCTTTTTTATCCTGAGGGAAAGACAAGGGTCGTTTGACCGTACAGCCAATTCTTGTGTTGTTCATTTGTTTCTTCAGTAAACTAAGTTATAGAATCCAGTAATTTAAATTTTCCAAGTCAGTAATTTCCAGTTCGTAAATCATATATCTTCAATGGTATTACTTATAAATTCGTATATACATATGTAGGTCTCTTGATTTTTTAATAAGTCTTGAGTGGTGCGCGGGATATGTTCTGGTTTTTTAAAAATGTCGAGCAATTTATCTATGAACGATAGACGTTGAATATTGAAGGCCGAACATTCAAAAAACAAATGATCTAAGATCTGGTCCATATTTTCTTCGCATTCTGTGCATATCGGAGATGGTATGATGTGCATACGATGTAGGTGCGCTTTAAAACGGCAATGGCCAAATCGTAAGCGCGATATAGTGCTATAAAATTTCCTGCTATTGTAGGAGTGGGATTTTTTCGTAAATTTTCCCTTGTCAAACCATGATGAACTCTCTATGTCTTCTTGAATTTCATGAAACCATTTTCCCTTCAGTTGGAGGGATTGTGTCCACTGGTCAGACCATTCTTGTAGTAGTCGTTTCTTGAATACAACAAACATGTCGGAGTGAGGTATGGCAGCACTTGAAATCAGCTGACTGTCACTTGTCAAAATACTTTTGGCCAGAAAATCTGCATTTTCGTTTCCTTGTACGCCGATGTGAGATGGTGTCCAAATAAATTGAATAGAAAAACCTTTGGAGTTCAGTTCGAGAACTATCTCTCTGATGGTGTATATGGAGTATAGGGTTTTAGCATTAAGTTTCGTGTTTTCTATGGCTTTTAGAACGCTCATGCTGTCACTGACAATGATCCATAACTTCTGGTGCTGTTGATCTTGAATGTACTTCAATGCTTCGAGTATGGCTAACGCCTCGGCGGTGTATATAGATGCATTGCTATTTATTTTTATTCCAGATCCTCTCTTGGTTGCTTTGTCGTATATCGCCAAGGAAACACCGTGGTCTTTCGATCCATCGGTGTAGATTTGTGAATAGTTGGTGAATTCTTCTAGTTTATAATATACATCTTCTTTTGTTTTCAGGCTGTGGTCTACATGTATCGGAATCTCCAGGAATTTGCTTGCATATGATCCTTTGTAACATGGTAACTTTTCGCTTATAAGTATCATATTATTCTGTGAATAGTCCATTATGTGTTGATAATTTTGACATATAAAAGGCATACTTTGATGCACTAATATATTTTTTATCTTTATCAAAAGTAAATTATTGGATATAGATGACAAAGTCAAAATAAATTTATTTCTAAGGTATTGAAACCGAAGTTCCAGCGGAGATATACTACATTCTACTTGTAACGAGTTTATCGGTGTAGTTTTCATGGCACCAGTAATGAGACGTAGATTACGATTTTGAATTTTTTCTAAATCTTGAATTAGTTTCTTACTGTGAGCAAAACATAAGAATCCATAATCAAAGTGACTACGCACTAAGGACTTGTATAGACATTTTAAAATTTTGGGATCGGCTCCCCAGGAGGTCGTAGCCAAAGACTTTAGAATGTTAGATGCTTTGTTTGCTCTATCAGATATAACATTAACATACATGTTCCATGAAAGTGTGGGTGTAAATAATATTCCCAGGAAGTATGCGCTGTCTACAATGGGTAGGTTACGGCCATCATATTTAACTTGTGTCGTAGGTTTAAGTTTTTTCCCAAAGATCATGACTTTGCTTTTTTCTGTACTGATTTCTAGACCAAGGCTATTAAAATAATGTAGCAGTTTTTCAAGGACTTTATTAATAATTTCGACTATAGAATTCAAATTGTTTCCTGATAGGTAGATGACGAGGTCATCGGCAAATTGAAGATTTGTAACGCTGGAACCTAATGTTAAATTGAGTTTCTGAATAAGCAAGCAAAATAATAAAGGACTAAGAATACTACCTTGACATACTCCTTTGAATGAGTTGCGTGGACCATATATTTGATTGTTTAATTTAGTGTAAACTTGCCTTCCATTTAAAAATTTAAATATCCAATTAACAAGTGTGTTAGGTACTCCTAGGTTGCTTAGAACTGTACAGAGACTGCAGTGATCAACATTATTGAAAGCTCCCACTATATCAAAAAACACACAAACAACATTTTTATGTTCACGTAAAGCTTTGAACACATCCAAATGGAGATGACTGAAGCTTTCACGACTAGATTTTCCTCGTCGAAAACCGAATTGGTTTCTTGGTTGAATATTATTTTTTTCTATGTAGAATTCCAAACGTTGTTTAATTAATTGTTCTACTATTTTGCCTACACAAGATGTTAAAGCTATTGGCCTGTATGAATTTGGATCTCCAGCCTTTTTATTTCGTTTTAGAATCGGTACCAGGCAGTCCGTTTTCCACTCTTGGGGAATTTCAGATTGCTTCCATAACAGGTTTAGTATATGCAAGAAAGTACTTAGCGATTGTGTGCTTAAATTTTTTATCATTTTGTAAGAAATCAAGTCTAGTCCGCAGGCCGTGTCTCGCCTTGATTTTATTGCTGATTTTAATTCTTGTAAAGTAAATTGATCAACTAAGTATTCATTGTTTGGTGTTTCAAGTACGGTGCTGAAGGTTAATCTGGGTTTATTCTCGACAGTATCCGGAGTGTATTTTTTCAAGAAATCCATTATCCAGGTGTCATTTTGAAAATTGGAATAGTTATAAGACTTATTAAATTTCCGCATCATGTTCCAGATACGGCTCATTGGAGTGTTTCTATTTATAGATTGGCAATATGTCTGCCACTCGATCTGTCTCTGTGTTTTGAGTGTGATTTTTTTCTGTGCTTGTAGTTTCTTAAAGTTAAGGAAATCTTCAAGACTGTATGATTGCTTAAATTTAATATATGCGTCTTTACATTTTTGAACTGCTTCTTGGCAGTGATGATTCCACCAGGGAACTGGTATATATTCTTTTTTCGATTTATTATAGTGTGTCCGTGGTCGGTGTGAGTTTGTATTAGAAGAGCAAATTGTAGCACCTGTATCTAATATTTCAATAAAAGAATTATAAAGATTTATTACATCTGGTTCCTCGTTCAATATAATTAAATTATTTAAAGAGTCATCAACATGCTTGGTATAAAATTCCCAATTTATGTTTTTGAAATTACGTTTCTTTTGTGGGCCAATACTGTGAATGTTTGTGTTATCGTGATGTATTAATATCTTAGTTAAAATTGGCAAATGATAACTACCAAGAGAATCGTCTTGTACTTGCCAGTCACTTAAAAGAGCTAGTGAAGGAGACACTATTGTGAGGTCTATTGCGTTTGGCTTCCAGATATGAGAGCCCACCGTGGTGGGTTCACCATTGTTTAACAGAACAAGCGAGTTGTCATCTATTATTTCTTGTATAATTTTGCCTCTAGTATTGTTTGAGTCGCAACCCCATTGAGTATGGTAAGCGTTGAAATCACCTGCCAATATAATAGGTTTTGGAATACTTTTAATTAGTCTATCAAATTTAATTTTATCGAAACTTGGGATACAATTTCCTGGACTATAAAAGCTAACTACAGAAATAGTTTTATCATAACATTGTATTTGTACAGCTATGTTTTGCAAGGAGTCATCACTATATGTTTGAATATATTCATATTTAATAGAGTTATGTATTAATATTGCCACTCCATTGTGAGAATTACCAGAGTCTAATCTTTCTATTGTATATCTTTTAATTTTGAAATTATGTTTATTTTGTAACCATGTTTCGCATATAAGAGCTATATGTATATTATTTTTATATAGAAATTGTATGAGTGTGTTCTGATTTGATGTGATATTTGTGCGTTCCATTGCATAATATTTAACTGTTTCATTTTGGATTATTTTTATTTGATATATTCATATTTTGTTTTAGTGTTTCTATGGCTGTGTCTATAGAGGTAAACTTTTTTATATTGTCTATTATTACTTTTGCCAAGTTCTTCACAAATAAATCCGATTTCCATAAATTATTTATTTCATCATCTGTCTTTGTTGTTTTTTTAACATAATGGACTTTCGTGGTATTTGGCTGTGGAAGAGCCGGAAATGATTTTGCATTAAATATGTCAGCGAAAGTTACATTCTTTATTTTATTTTTATTTTCTTCTATTAGTTTTTGTTTGACCGGACAAGCCGATGATATAGATATGTGGTTGCCTTGACAATGATAGCACTTTGCATTCTTGGACTCCGTTTTGCACTCTTTAAAGTTATGTGGCTCGCAACAGATGCTACAGCGAACTTGATTTTTGCAAAACTTGGCGAGGTGGCCGAAGCGCATGCAGTTGTAGCACTGTTTCACAGGTGGAATATACCTCTGTACTGTGAAACTCCATAGATCTAGTTCAACAGTCCCCGGGAGGGTCCCTGAGGCAAATGTAAGAGTAATCGTTTTTGTCGGTGTAAGTGTGTATCCTTCGTCCGTTTTGGTTCGTCGCATAATGCGCCGTACTGATATTATTTTAGATATTGAAGTAATGTTCTCGAATATTTTTTTGTTGGTCAGATGAGTGGGTACATTGTTTATAGCTCCAGTGACTTGGGTGGCCGATGCCGGGATGGATGCTTTGAAACTGTGGCTATCCATAAAGCTTTCGTTTAGTAGCATAGCGTTCGCCAGGTTAGGTTTGTCGAAAATTACACCTATTTTATGTTTATTTATCCGTTTAAAACGTTTAATGCCTTTTATACTCCTCTTAAATACATTGGACAGGTACATAATGTCTCTGTCACCAACAGGTTTTTCACTCGTAGACTCGATGAAAACGATAAATTCCAAATCGACGGCGTTCTCATTGTACAGCCTCTTATAGTTTTGATCATAGTAAGGTTTGTACTTATCAGTTTGGTCGATTTTTACTTCTTCATGCTCAGTGCCATACTCGGATGACGACAAACTTCGCATTTCATCTGTCTTCTCATCACTCGTAACTTTTTTACGCTTTTTCTTGCTCGCACCTCCCATAGCTGAAGCAAGATTACTTTAAAATTACAAGAAAACTGGATTTTTCTTTGTAGAGCAAAAACAAATTTACCGCCCTTTTTCCCGCTTTCCCGCGCTCCTTATCCTGTCATTCTCAATCTCAATAATTGACATTGTCAAATTTTTAGGGTTTGTTCGGGCGAGCTTCCCCATGTTCATAGAGTCCAATAATTTGCTGGGACAAAAGCCCAAAGTGAAAAAGAAAAAAAAAAACAGCAAGTAAAATGATGTAGATCAATACAAATTTTTATTCATGTCTCTAAAAATAACTATACGATTTAAAACCATACTAATTAGAAAACAGTAGACAGTATTTCACGTGATTGAGACTGGATACGGCTTGCTTATTAAAAACGTCAAAACTAAGGTTTGCACTACAACAAAATCGTACATACATTGAAATTTACTTTAAAAATCAAATTCTAAAGATCATTTTATTGAAATAACAATCGATTAAAGACGATTTTGTTTCTTTTTTTGTTCCAGAAAACGTAAAACGATTTCGACGAATTCTTTAGGTGCATCTGCATGAACGTTGTGCCCCGCATTTGAAATGTACTGCACCACAGCCGAAGGAAAGTATTTCAAGATCGTTGGAAGGTCCTCGACTCTGGTGAAAAAAAAAGATCAAACACAATGCTATAGCCTTTGAGGAAAATATACTAAATAGAGTTCTCACTCCGAACAAATATACAGACAAGAGGTGTGCGAGCGGCGGCGGTTGGGGTAAGGTAGCGGGGAGGCGGAGCGCAGAGTCGAGCTGTAGAGGGGAGCGCGCGCGGGGCGGGAAGCGTGTGCGAGACGGTCTGGCGGCCGGTGTGGGGAGCTCACGCGGGGCGGGAAGCGTGCGGGAGAGAGGCAAGGGGTAAGGAGAACGATCGCACTCGCGCGTCGGTGTGCATATTGTCTTTTCATTCTAACACTTCATCTCCAGATTTGCCATCGCACCTTCGCATCGACGAAAATGTGTAAATGTATTAGTTTAAAGTAGGCGAGGCGCGATCACAGCAGGCAGGCGACGACTGCGCGCTGCGGCCTCTCGCGCTCGACTAAGAGACTTGATGATCGTGAACCGCAACTCGGTGGAACATGTTAGTTGGCCGAGTGCTTTATCTAGGTACGTAATATATCTTTGGCTATAGCACGTTTATTTAGACTTCCAATGTAATAAACTATTCTCTGAATTCAAGATGTTCACAATAAAGTTAGATTGGTTTATTAGGGTAGATATTTGTGCTTACTACTGTAGTAATATATACCAGAACCAAAATATACCAATAAAGGTAACGACTCTTGCTGCTTCCTGATAAAGTAGTAAGGAACCTACCTATACTACCACAGAGTAGATATCTACTAAGTATTTATCTAATAATTAAAAAGGCTGATTCAGAAAAAATAAAGTAGTTTTGAGGTGTGACTCTGGAGCTCAAATGAAAAACTTTGTCATTTAAGTAAAACTTTTTTGATATAAATTTTGTGGCGGTGAATTCGAAAAGGATCACGGTTATTTTATGTAGACAAAATTTTTAATTCTCTAATTTAAACTCCATAACACCACTTTACATTTTGGTAGTAAGTAATTGCTAAATCACTTTGCATTTTGTTACTTACGGCATATAATCAGATTGATCTCCTCCAATAAACAAGCATGGCCCTGAAAATTGTTTTCCCTCAAGATCCTTCGGAAAACTAGCGATATCAGATCTGTAGAACGCCTTTAGCGAGTCTATATTTAGCTTCCAAACTATTTGCTTATCAGGATTTGTTGACAAATTTAGGACTATGTGATTCAATGTCGCTTCATTATCCGTTGTACTTTTCAAGTTTTCTTTTGCTATTTTTCTGGCTTCATTTATTGTATTAACACTTTCTAATTTTATCTTTCGCATTGCATCCATGAGAGCCGGAAAGAAGTTGCTGGCGAGAGCCCTGGCAGAAGGTACTGGCGATATATCCACCACTATGAGACTCGCGACTTTGCTTGGCTGAAATTTGTAATTTGGGATGATATGATGTTATGTTCTATCCTCGGCAGCTCATTGGTGTGATCGTTCGACTGTCGTTCGTGATCATAAGCACATCTGGGCGCGGTCAGAACTTGGATCGGTGACCGTTCAACAGTTGAAGGCTGACCGTAGTTCGGTTCCCTTCCCTTCTGACCTTACTAGGTGGTAGGTTTATACCGCCCGGGTTGATGCCACCGCACTGAATGAAACGTCTTCGGTCGAAACGGCTATTTAAATAGTTCGTGTTTTCCGTCCAGTTCAGTGTAGCCGACATGAAATGAAGGGAAGCACTGACATGGCACCTAGTTCACCCGGTGTTATGGGCTGACATCACGGATATTGTGGCTGGGCACGTTAGTCGAAGAGACGACGACCGTCGGAGTAACCGTGTCCTACACTGGCGGTCGTCGACAGGAAAACGGATGTGGGAAGACCACACGCCAGGTGGGACGACATCAAGTACCTACCTACGTCGCACTATGGGGCTTTAGAGGAATTAAGTCCATTTAAAAAAGTTCGTGATATATAGTAGATATATATATATAATAATAACTATATAAACACTACATTGGAATCCTGACTATGGTTCTGTTTTGACACATACTTTTTTTTCTACAGAGTCGCAAAGTCAGGGAAGGCCATTGTTGCGCAACTGATTGCATTCACGTGCAAGAAAATGCCAATTTTTATTTTCAGGATCCGTTGTCTAGATATCTATGGTATTTTTTTTTCTCAAAGCAAATCTTATGCTCAATAAATACACGTAAATCAAATATGAATATAATTGTTGAGTTTTCAAAAATAATTTTTTTTTGTTACATAGTCGAAATTCCATATGTTTTTTAGAACTCTTGGACGTATATTTTTGCCTCCATTTGCCTCCAAGTGCTCATGCATACTAAAGTTATCCTGAGTATGTACTTTAATAGATAAAAGCAAATCCAGCTGCAAATACCTGCAAATGCATCATTTACAACACTTCAAACTTACACATTATAACTCGAACAAATTCGGCGCATATTGCCTCGAGACGGCAAATAAGTTCGTGTCCCTGTATGAATGGTACAAAAGCCATCCACGGTGCACAAAATACTCATACATGGAGAGGCCATTGTGGAGAACTGCATTTTTCCTGTCGGTTCTCTGTCGGAGGAAGCACAAGAATCCCGAAACAAGGACTACAAGAAATATCGCTTGCGACACTCTAGAAAGTGCAGCAGAGTGGCTACTAATGAGGATGTAATGAACCTTATGATGACGTCATCAGACCCTGTGATGGCACACCTTAGGCCCATTTTCAAAAAAGTAAAAGATAGAAATATAGGTGATGATGTAAGCGCACTTTTAGAGGACTAAGTTTTTAATTTTATTTTACTGTATGTATATTCTTATGACTAGAATTAGTTGACAAGGTCTAAGTTTGAGGCCGCTTGATAGTATTTGAGATAAATGTGTTATTTTTACACCACATATTATCTACAAAATGCATTAAGTGGAATCGAACGCTCTTGACTGAAGTCAATTTTCATGTATATTTCAGTTTTCAGTGGCAACACCGTATTTGATGTCATATGAAGCGGCTATAGGAAACATTAATTTCACAGAAAAAAAAATTGAATATCTCAAATACTTTAGAAGTTATGGACTTTTTTCCGCGCTTCCATACAAGAAGCCCCATAGTGCGTCGTCGTCGTCGGCGGAAAACAGCGGTTCCGTACCGCTACCGGTAGACCGGGAGGACTGAAGGAAAATCGCAGAGGCGTATGTCCAGCAGTGGACGCTTACACGCTGACTGCCTGGTCGCCCTATTAAATATCTCCGATCCTAGAAATAAGTAAACCACTCGTTTTGCATGAACGCGAATATTCGGAGAATATAGCCAACCCTGGGTTACTTACACTACTGACTGAGAGATAATGAAATCTTTAGAGATGATGCTCTAAGGCTGCGGGTGCCTGTCTTTTTATTTTTAATATATTATATAGGTATAATATATATAATATAATTAATGCTAAAATATACATATAATAGGTTAAATATACATTTTATCTTCTCAAGGGTCGAATATCGTAAAACCATTAATACTTTATTCTTCTACTATAGGTACACGGTGTTGCAGTTGCCCTCGTAATATTTTTAACTGACATAAGGGGGTTATTCTATATGTGAAACTAAACAACTTCTGTGGCGAAAACATTTTTTTTTAAACAAAAGAAAAAATATTTTTTCCATACAAATTTTAAATGCCTAATCTCAAAATGTAATGAGAAAAAAAAAATTTTTTTTTTTCAAATTAAAAAGTCGTACAACAAAAGTTGTTCTATTTCACGTACAGAACGGTCTTTGACAGAATCACCCCCTTTCGGGTTTTACGGTTGGGGTTGCAACACCGTGTACACCTTAAAGGAAGTTGCCTTAAAAAGGAATAGGTAAAAATGTATATACAGGGTGTCCCAGAAACCGACGATAATCCTTTAACAGGAGATAGGGCTGCTAATTACCTCTCAGAATATATAATTTTAGGTTTAGTAAAAATGGCTTAATTTTTGAGATATTGTCATTTTTGTAAAAATCCAAAATTTTCTCCCTCAGCTCATTTTTTTAAATGCCACAAGTACAAATGTAAGATTTTCTTAAATCTAGTTTTTGTCAAATATTCCTGAAAAGTAAAGCTTTCACACGGTATAATTTATTTTTTCATGTTTAATCCTGTTTAGCTGAAAAACGACTTAAGAGCCACATGTTAAAAATTTTTAAGCCTCATCCCTTGAGTTTGGCACTTCGCGGTGAAAAAAAAAATGACTACACTAAAGTGGCATTATGCAACAAAAATACGCCCATCTAATGTAGTTTTTAAAATGGTACATCACTTACCGATTTGCCCAATAATTTATGAGATATTGTTATTTAACTGCAAAAAGACCTCGGAATTTGATAACTGTTCTACCAACTACGAATTGTTATAAAATAAACACTTGAAGTAATTGGTCTTTATTAACCTGTTAAAGTAGATGTTCAAATAGTTTACAACCTGCACAAATGCTAGCTCGACATCTTCTCACAAATGCCCGGTTGATGCGTCGGTAGTAAGTACTCGATGCAAGTGCAGATACGGCCACCTATGCTATGTAAATAGTTTGTGTTTTCCGTCCACTTGACTATAGTCGGCACGACCGAAGGGAAGCACTGACGTGGCACCAAGTTCACCCGGTGTTATGGGCTGACATCACGGATGTTGTAGGTGATGTAGCCAACCATGTCAGTTTACATAAAAAAAAAACTGAGCTACTGCCGTAATTCTTTCTTTGAGCTCTATGAAGTTTTGGATGAACTATGTGCCATGTCAGTGCTTCTCCCTTTGATCGTGCCGGCTACACAGAACTGGTCGGAAAACACAAACTATTTACATAGCCGCTTAGACCGACGTTTCATTCAGTGCGGTGGTATCAACCCGGGCGGGTTAAACCCTACCACCAAGTAAGATTAGGAGGGAAGGGACCTACAGTTTTACGAGGAATTCGAACCTCGGTCAGCCTCCAACGGTCAGCGGTCACCCATCCAAGTACTGACCGCACCCAGCGTTGCTTAACATTCAATAGCGACAGTTGACTGTCTGCACCACTGAGCTATCGAGGCTGACATTTGTGACTGAGTTTCCACCGGTTTCCCGTAAACTTTTTCTTTTAAATAGCCTCAATAATAAAAGTCTAACGGATTTAAATCCGGTGACCTAGACGTCCGATCCATCTGTGGGGATATGCTTGGTCTAAAAAATTACGCACTTCTCTAGCGTAATGGGCCAGCCCATTACGCTAGAGAAGTGCGTAATTTTTGCGCAGCCATCATTTTGCAACCACCTCCGTATGGCCAATGGTACATCTTCTAAAAGGCTCTGAAGCTCCTGTTGCAGAAACTCAAGATAATTCGCCCGTTTAAAGTTTCTACAATTCAACGGACGTCTTGTGGCCTCCTAGCCACTTACATCCCCACAGTAGACAGGACGTCTAGATCACCGGATTTAAATCCGTTAGATTTTTATTATTTGGGCTATTTAAAAGAAAAAGTTTACTGGAAACCGGTGGAAAACTTGATAGAGCTAAAAGAAAGAATTACGGCAGTACCTAGCTCAGGTTTTTTTTAAATGTAAACTGACATGGTTGCCTACATCACCTACAACCCGTGATGTCAGCCAATAACACCAGGTGAACTTGGTGCCACGTCAGTGCTTCCCTTCGGTCGTGCCGGCTACACTCAACTGGACGGAAAACACAAACTACATAGAATAGGTGGACGTATCTGCACTTGCATCGAGTGCTTGCTCGACGCATCAACCGGGCATTTGTGAGAAGATGTCGAGCTAGCATTTGTGTAGGTGGTAAACAATTTGAACATCTACTTTAACAGGTTAATAAATACCAATTTACTTCAAGTGTTTATTTTATTCCAATTCGTACTTGGTAGAACAGTTATCAAATTCCGAGGTCCTTTTGCAGTTAAATAACAATATCTCATAAATTGTTGGGCAAATCTGTAAGTGGTGTACCATTTTAAAAACTACATTAGGTGAGCGTATTTTTGTTGCATAATGCCACTTTAGTGTAGTAACTTTTTTTTCACCGCGAAGGGCCAAACTCAAGGGATGTGGCTGAAAATTTTTTTACATGTGGCTCTTAAGTCGTTTTTCAGCTAAACAGGATTAAACATGAAAAAATAAATTATACCGTGTGAAAGCCTTACTTTTCAGGAATATTTAACAAAAACTAGATTTAAGAAAATCTTACATTTGTACTTGTGGCATTTAAAAAAATTAGCTGAGCGAGAAAATTTTGGATTTTTACAAAAATGACAATATCTCAAAAACTAAGCCATTTTTACTAAACCTAAAATTAGATATTCTGAGAGGTAATTAGCAGCCCTATCTCCTGTTAAAGGATTATCGTCGGTTTCTGGGACACCCTGTATATAGTTATATAAAGCGTCCGGGGACCGTCGTGCCAAAGCGTTCCTCACACAAAACATCAGCCTCGCCATCCAGCGCGGGAACGCGGCGGCTGTCCTCGGGACAATGAATGATGTCCCGAGGATGCAGGAATATTTTTATTTAATTTAAGTTCTTACATTTCTGTTTAATTTAATTTTTCTTTGTCAAATAATAAAACATATTTTTTCATTTAAAAAAAAAAAAAAAGTTATATAAATAATACATACTTATAAACATTAACATTTATATACACAAATACAAATGACACAGTTACATAGTACATAGTACAATAGTACAAAAAATATACTTGGAGAGTCTCTATACGAAAGACTCTGCTTCCCACAGGGAATCCTAGCTTGGGAAGCAGGGCTCCAGGAAAAAATACGGCGCACTATAGGTAATGTAAATATAATATTAGATACTAACACTACTAACCTCTATTTTTGTATAAGAAAATTGTACCTATGTTCCTACCTACCTACTGAAACTTTCGGCTGTATAATGTGTATATTTTGGTAATAAATAAATTTTGAATTTGAATTTTAATTTGAATTTTGATGGAAAATGACACGGTTGGCTACATCATCTACAACCTCCGTGATGTCAGTCCATAACATCGGACGAACTAGGTGCCATGGCAGTGCCACCCTTCACTTCATGTCGTCTATACTGAACTGGAAGGAAAACACGAACTATTTACATAGCCGTTTCGACCGACTGTGGTATCAAGCCGGCCGGGAAGGGAAGGGACCTACAGTTTAACGTGGAATCCGAACCACGGTCAGCCTTCAACGGTCGGGCGGTCACCCATCAAAGAAATGACCGCGCCCAGGGTTGCTTAATAAAATAACAGTCGACCAACCGTACCACTGAGCTACTGAGGCCGACAGGAGTCTGCAAGATTCTAATTAGAATTAGACTACCTTATGGAGGATGATTATTGAATACCTTTAGCAAAGAAAAAACCATAGCGGTGCGGCCGCCCATACTGTGTCCTATCAGGGTAGCTTTAGTAATATTCAATTTTTCCATCAGCTGGTCTACATCCTGCACCAAGTCACTGTATGTGTGACTATCTGTGTGTGGGCTTTCGCCGTGATTTCTCAAGTCCACCGCAACCACTGACAGTCTAGAATGTTTGGCTAACTCTCTTGAAATGGTAGCCCAGTTGTTTTTAGAGCCCAACAGCCCGTGGAGTATTATTATCGGCGCAATTGTGCTCTTTGCCATATCAACGCCGTGTATTTTGAATGATAGTTCCACTGGAGCACTGTATTTTCGTGTGTTAAACTTCAGCATTGTATAATTTTTAAGTATCTTGCGTTTCAAATGAAGAAATTTTGTCGATAACATAGTGAGATCTAAATTTTGGATATTACCTGTGTACACTTATTTTCACGTGTCACATAATTACTGATTATTATTATTATTGAGTATTGTCATCAGTCATCCATCCATCACAGAGCATTGACTTTCTTCTTTTGCAATTGTCTTTTTAAGACATTTTGGCCAGTGTCATGTAAGTGAGGATAAAGGTTATTTCTATGTCACAGAGAAAGTAATTAGTCATTTTATGAGAATTAATTATTTCTATTTTCTATGAAAATATCACATTTGAAATTGTTTTGAACTAGGATAAAGAATAATCTGCGCCTAATATCTGGTTTTGAATCAGATTTTTTTTTCAAACATTACGTCAAAGAGAATATATCATCCACAGAATCATAAAATAGGTTCACATTGTTTTAAACTTTTCTAAGTAAGTACTTCTTATTCTTTAAAAATATGTGACAATCCATGACAATCTCTTCGTTTGATTTTCCCGCTAATTACATTACACGTCCATAAAATCATAAAATACACATTGTTTAGAACTTTTCTAAGTAGGTACTTCTTATTTTCTAAAAATATGTGACAATCTCGCAATGACGTATCATGTATTCTAGATAAAATCTCTTTGCAATCTCGTCGTTTGATTTTCGCGTTAGTTAGATTACACGTTACGTCCACAGAATTATAAAATAGGTCGACCGTATAGCGCGCGGAGACCTATCAATAATCTAAGAGGTCGACATTATTTTGAACTGTTCTAAGTAGGTACCTACCTACTTCATAATCTCTAAAAATATGTGAAAATCTCTTCGTTTGATTTTCGCGCTAATTACATTACACGTCAAATTACATTACACGTTTACGCGAATTACTTGAACGCAGCTCGGCCTTCGGCCTCGCTCTTAGTTACTTTCTTTGAAAAAGTATATGGTTTACCTATACGGAGCTCCGGAATAGGTACCTACTTAACTTAGTTTTTTCGAGAAAAATGCCGTTTACCTGAAAGGAGCTCGGCCTTCGGCCTCGCCAGTAGTTACATAGGTACTATATTCGAGAAGGTTTATCATTAACCTGAACGCAGTTCAGCCTTAGGCCTCGCCCTTTCTTATTTTGAAATACGAATTTAACGTGAGCGAAGCCGCGGGCAAAAGCTGGTTTAAAATAAAATAACGAAAAAAGGACAACAGGGACATAGAATAAATAGATATTGATAATATCTTTTACACACAACAAATTTAAAATAATAGTGCAAGATTTACGGGTTGGAAAGATAATTCCCCTGGTGTACCTATGAGAAAAGTGTACTTCCCGGTTCTCTTAAGTTGTACATGTAGGCACCTACACGAAACATTACATTCTCTAAAAATATAATAATAACTAACAGTAAAATATAGTCTATCTGTTCGATTATTTTCATTTTAGGATTCCGTAGCCACTCGCACCAGCACGGTTCTCCATTACGATTATATAATACCCAAGTAGCGTACCTAACTCTATTTCCGTTTACTCGATTTCATCACCCAATCATAATATGTAATGATATTAAATATTCAGATTATAATGCTATACGGCTATGCGCTGAATGGAGTTAGCTAATTAAGGCAAATTAATGTTTTGAACTCGAGTTTTTTAACTTCAAAATGCACTATCATTCCTTTACTATTTAAATGTAGGTACAATGTTTGTTGAACTCTGATTTTTATTTTTATATTGATTTGGATAGAAGTTTTGCTACATCAACTAGGTACCTCACTCACTATGTCATTTTCATTGCATCTTCGATAACTAGGTGCCATGTAAGTGCTAGCCTTTGGTCGTGCCGGTTACACTGAACTAGACGGAAACTTGAATTATTTTCGTAACCGTTTCGAGCTACCTTTATACGGTGCATTGGTACCATTCCGAATCGGTACAGCTTCCCCGGTAAACCTAGTAAGGTGAGAGGAAACATAACACAGTCTTATGTGGAATCAGATCCACGGGAAGAGTCTAGTTAAGTAGTTCGAAATTGAACAAAGTGCCCGCGCGACCGGTAGGTACTTAGATGTTCTAAATTTTATAAAATGCTCCGGAAAACGCTCTCAATTACGGGAAGCGACCCTGTTACAAACTGCCCGTGTTGTCGTTCTGTTAAGGTCTCTGTCCCTAATTTTGGCCACTTAATGAATTATTTGTATGACATGTGATATACCGTTGGAAAGGGCATAAACTAGCAAACTTTTTAAAAGAAAACGAAGCTCTCAATTGCTGTTAGTTTTTTATGAATTAAGAAATTAAGATTCTGATATTTTTAATCGTCCTCGGGACTTTGGGAGGTCATAAGTCCTCTTCGTGGTATTAATTTCATTAAATGATATTTTTTCTAGAACAATGATACATAGTAAAATCACTTTGTGCTGATACAATCATAACCAAAAAAGTTACAAGGGTTTATAGCTGGGATTTTGGTAATTTTCTAAAATAAAGAAAAAAAATCGTATCTCGATGCCACGTGACACCTGACAATAGGTATCATGGGTCAATACCTTGGAAATGACCCCACTTACCGACAAAAAAAATTTTTTTGGTCGGTCGATGTGCCGAACACTCTGTATAATTCGTAATATCTTACACTTGGTCGAGTCAACATAATTATTTTAGCCAATACGTACCTACCTATTTAAACTTTCATCAGCTCACCTTAAAACGAAGAAAATTTATTCACCCAGTAAATGTCCTTTGTTCTCGTGAATTAATTTTAATTATTCCAGAATAAATGCATAGTTTCCTGCTAGTGTTCTAGCTGAGTAAGAGCATGCTTGACGTTCGATAGTTGGCTAGTTTTGTGGCTCAAAATATAGTTTCGTGGTTTAGATGGTGTTTTTAGAAGGTAATTATTGTGTGTTGAATTTAGTGAAATAAATAGGATTTGTAATTTTTAACCGACTTCCAAAAAAGGAGGAAGTTCTCAATTCGTCTGTATGTTTTTTTTTATTTATTTTTATTTTTTTTTGTATGTTTGTTACGCGATTTCTCCGTCAATCGAGGGCCGATTTAGAAAATTCTTTTTTTGTTTGTTAGATCATACTTCCGAGGTTGTCCCAGTTCAATTTTATCGAAAGTGGTTCAGTGGTTTTCGAAATTTTTTATCTTTTCCGACCGGCCAGGTGCGCTTAATTTATTATGGTACGAGTACCATCGATCTGGTCTGATGATGGAAACAGAAGGTGGCCATAGGAACTCCTAAACTACACATGATAAACCCATCGTGTTTGGGCACGTTGCATTTGTCTCAATTCGACGGTATGTTTTCTTTTTTTGGATGTTTGTTACGCGATTACTCCGTCAATTGTGGGCCGATTTTGAAAATTCTTTTTTTTTTTATTTGAACCCTGAGGTTTTTGAAGTGAAAACTTCTTTAGCGGCGCTTGGCACTTTTTTAGGTGGGTAAAAAATGTATAACTCGCGACATCGCGTCGGCGTCATTTTTAAAATGAAACCTTAAGTCATTGCATTAAGGGTTAAGTTAGAGTGGCACGGGATCTGCCGGCACTCCCGGAGTGCAACTGTTAAGTAGGGTTCGGTAACACGTTTATGTCTGTCCATTCTACTAAGTTCTGCAAAATGAATGTAGGGTTCCGTAACAAATGCATGTCTGTCCGTTCTTCTAAATTTAACATTTATTTCAAAATGAATGTAGGGTTCCGTAACAAATGCATTTCTGTCCGTTCTACTAAATTTTACAATTTTCAACCAAGGTCCTCCGACGGTTATTTTATAATAAAAGTAGGGTTCCGTAACACGTTTATGTCTGTCCATTCTACTAAGTTCTGCAAGATGAATGTAGGGTTCCGTAACAAATGCATATCTGTCCGTTCTACAAAATTTAACATTTATTTCAAAATGAATGTAGGGTTCCGTAACAAATGTATGTCTGTCCGTTCTACTAAATTTTCCAATTTTCAACCAAGGTCCTCCGACTGTTATTTTATAATAAAAGTAGGGTTCCGTAACAAATGTATGTCTGTCCGTTCTACTAAATTTTACAATTTTCAACCAAGGTCCTCCGACGGTTATCTTATAATAAAAGTAGGGTTCCGTAACACGTTTATGTCTGTCCATTATACTAAGTTCTGCAAAATGAATGTAGGGTTCCGTAGCAAATGCATGTCTGTCCGTTCTACTAAATTTAACATTATTATTATATATATTTTTAAGCAATGTTACGGTGTTGTTTTTTTTTATGGAAACTGACACGGTTGGCTACATCACCTACAACGTCCGTGATGTCAGCCCATAACACCGGGTGAACTAAGTGCCATGTCAGTGCTTCCCCCTTTGATATATATATATATATATATATACATATATATATATATATGTAGCGCATAGCTCGCTGAGCGACTTTAAATTTGTGGACCAGGCCCATCGTCAGGGTCCACGTTTCCGCTCCGTACGTCATTCATTACTGGCAGAACGCACTGATTGAAAACCTTCGTCTTCAATGACTGTGGGATGGACCGATGGAGGATGAAAATATGTGGCGGAGTTTGCCAAATGCCGCCCAGCCTAGCTGAATCCTTCTGTTGGCCTCCTTGTCAAAGTTGTGCTTCCCTAGTGGATGGTTTGTCCAAGATAGACATAATTCTGCACAACTTCGAGGGTCGCCTCTCCAACTGTTATATGCCCCGGGACGACGTGTTCGTTGAACATGACTTTCGTCTTGTCCAAATTCATCCTGAGGCCGACTCGGCGGGAGGCGATATTGAGACCGTTCAGAATGTGATTCAGCTCCTCCAGCGATTCGCCTATCACGACTATGCCGCTGTATACTTTAATTAGTTTTGCCTGTTCCGAAAAGGGACGAATAAATATAAAAAAAAAAAATAAGGGGACCCGTACAAAATTATGCGATTCGATTCATCCAATATTTTATTTAGTTTCATAAGAGATCCTGAACTTCGAGAAATAAGAATTGATGTTCTCTTTTTTGGTTAGAGCTAATTCAAATTAGTTTTCTTGCCGTGGGCACTACATGAACTACTTTCAAGTTTTTACTCGACTGCGTGTAGCAAGGAGAGTTGAGTTTTTTTTAAATTTATGTATTGAACTGTTGATTTCGGGTTAAAGCCTGGACAAAGCAAACTGACATATTCCTTGTTGTATAATGCGCGGGACGGTTCTCGGCGTGTCGTCGCCGTCACGCGCATACACTATACAAGTACGGTGCGGGTGCGAGGGAGAACACTGACGAACCGCTGCGCGCGCGACACGCCGAGATCCGCCCCGCGCTTTATAAATGTTTTAAGTTACAACTACTTAAAAATACTTAGGTATTTTTTTTTTATTGATGCTGACACGGTTGCCTTCATCACCTACAACATCCGTGATGTCAGCCCATAACACCGGATGAACTTGGTGCCACGTCAGTGATTCCCTTCGGTCGTGCCGGCTACACTGAACTGGACGGAAAACACAAACTATTTACATAGCCGTTTCGATCGACCTTTCATTCAGTGCGGTGGTACCAACCCGGGCGGGTTGAACCCTACCACCTAGTAATATAGGAAGGGAGTCATATCCCTTAGTCGCCTTTTACGACATACACGGGGAGAGATGCAGTGGGGCTATTCTTTTAAAGTACCGGCCCCACACGGTACAATATTATACTATTACAAGCTGTGCCCGCGGCTCCGCCCGCTCTCATATTTCACTTCACTGCTAACCTCATAAGCCATTTAGCGTGATAGTAAGTAGCCTATAGTTGATGGGAAGAATCAAGCTATCCGTAGATTTTTTTTTATTAAAATCGGTTCAGTCGTTCTCGAGTTATAAGCGGACAGACAGACAGACACTCAGACAGAAAGCATACGTTGGATTTTATTATAAGTAAGGAAGGAAGGAAGGATACAGTGATAAGTGGGCTTGGTAAGGCCTACAACTCGATATCTTACAACTCGACCTTTATGAAAAACATATTTTTATTTCCAACACAATTTTTATGATCTACCTATATTAATTATAATTGAGGACCCCTGACATTAGGGACCAGTGAAATGGTGTTGCCTCTCCGGAACCTGTAAACAATTCCAAGTTAAAAAGTATCGCACGAGCGGTTTAGGAGCTAGAGGCTGTACTGTGACAGACATACATAATGACGAACACACGGACAGACACGTGAACAATTTTATAAGATCACTGGTTTCGGAACCCTAAAAATACGTAATATATGTTTGCCCTATTTTGCTCATGATAATTTTAATGTATAATTAATTATAAATCCATCATACGAGGTGAATAAAACACAAACAAACAATATTTACGAACAATATTTTATTATCGACCTTCACAATAGTCTCCCGAAGTTAACTCGTTCAGCATCACGGTTACAGCTTTTCATCTTGGGAATAAGAAAAAGTCGCAGGGGGCGATAGATATCGGGGCTATAGTGGTGGGCTGCGGCAACGTTGGAATGCCTTTTTTTTCGCCAAAAACTCTTGCACAATGAACTAGGAATGGGCCGTTGTCGTGGTGCAAGATCCAGGTGTTCTCGGTGAGTTCACGAATTTTCACGACGCCACGCCACTTAAAAAGTTACTTAAAAACGCACATAAAAAAGAAACGAAGCGCGCCATTAATTTCAAATTTCGAATGGAACGAAAGGAAGGTCCTTTCTTTCCAGCCGTTTATGAACGACGCAGTATTGCCAGTTTCCGAGTTATATCCAGATTCCCGGGAATTAATTGCCAAACTACGTATATTATATTTCTGAATGTTTCAGGAGCGTCATCTCTCACCTAGCAAGAAAACAAAATGGCGGCCCTTATAAAAAAGTTAGTTCACCTGTACCACTATGTAAATGTAGAGGCAGCAGGTAAGATAAATAATAATTATTATTTTAATCCGTCTGTCCGTTGAGGCTGGCCGTGGTTAATTCCACGTAAAACTGTAGGTTCCTTCCTTTGCCTTACTCGGTGACAGCGTTTAATACGTCCGGATTGATACCGACGCATTGAGTAAAGGTCCGTCGAAATGATTAATAAAATAATAGTTTATGTTTTCCGTCCAGATTGCATTTGAGGTGATCAGTATGGGAAGCTGATGCGCAAAGTACCCATCTAAAAATCTGATAAGATCTAAAAAGGAAAGAATACCTACCACAATAAAAATTTATAGTCAGGTTTTATGCAGACTTATCTTTGTTAGAATAGAACGACTAGCTATAGACAAAGAGTTTGTATTATGTCGCTGCGCTCCTTCGCGTACGGCACATGAAATACTTTTTTAATCCCTCTAATTCTCCCTCCTACTCCCTCGCCCGGAGCGAACCAACAGAAGCCGATATTCGTTTGGTCGTTTTAGTAATTTGTTAGCTCAGTGGTAAGCGTGTAGGGTTTGCATTTTTTGGACCATCCCACAAACATTTTTTTGCTTTTTTTTCTTTTTTAAGCAATCTTAGGATGTTAAAATTCTTTTAGGGTGTTTAGTTTTTTTATAACCACCTAAAAGCTTTATTTTCGGAAATACAAAAGTAACAAAAACGACATGCACCACCTCAACATTAGGTTATTATTTTTTTAAACCACCAAAACATCATTTATTTATCACTTGCCGAAGAACCAAACGGTAGGATACCTTAATATATACTTATAATATATATATTATACCTTAATCCCGCAGATTAAGGTTTCGAGGGATTGGATAAAGTCTTTCAGGTGGCCGACCGCGCTCCTTCGACGCGGGGCGGATGTCGGCGTGTCGCCGCCGCAGCTGTTCGTCAGTGTTCTCCCTCGCACCCGCACCGTACTTGTATAGTTTATTCGCGTGGCGGGTCGCCCGCTGCGGCGACGACACGCCTAGATCCGTCCCGGGCACTATAATACAAACTCTTTGGCTATAAAATCTACCTACAGTCTACAGTGCAGCTCTGCTCTGCAGTAACCAGTAACTGTAGTTGGGATCACTATGAAATATCGTTTGGTTGCAGATCACAGATCAAATGAAATGATCCTAGTCGGCAGTCCGCTGCCAATAATTCTAATACTGTTTCTGTACCATCGTTTTGTGACAAAATGGGGACCAGAATTTATGGAGAAACGCCAACCGTACAATATAAAAAATTTCATGATCGTCTACAATATATTCCAGATATATATGTCAGCGCTTCTCACATGGAAAGTTAGTACTTTTGCCCTATCGTACATTCTTAAATTCATGCCTGTTTCCCAGTGGGGTTGGCAGAGCCAAGAGATCTCCATGTGCCACTATCCTGAGTCCTGCCTGACTCACCTGAGTGGCCTCTTCCTTACTCATAATGTTCTTCATGCACGTTTGTCGATTAGAGTTACCTGTCTCCTTGATAATTTTTCATCACATCCCGGGTCTACCAGGGCCCGCTCACTAACTCACACAAATATTCGCCGATTACAACCAATAGCCGGGCCGGGTGCATTTTAAGCTATCCGATTGGTTGAGACAGAGAACCCATATTGGCGAGTTTTTAACGCCGGTACAGAGGCGGGCCTGTGCGTCTAGGACAACCCTTCCACTAGCATTCGCTCTATAATACTCTTCTATCTTTGTAATCTTGTACAGCACAACAGTTTGGCTTTGCCACGGGTTGTCACTCCTAACATTCATATTTTAAATAGGTACTTATATGCAGTTATTACTTTCATATTGATACATTGTTTACTTGTCTGCATTTCTCTCAGAGCGTCACCGTGACGTACTGGTCTGGCTACTACAGTCTCACGTGTCAGAAGATGAGTTCTGATGTCACTCCAATAGAAGAGTATATCATCAGTAAAGTCTGGATGTACTATATGATCAAGGTCTTGGATTTGTTGGACACGGTAAGTCTTCTAGAGATCTCAATAAAACTATTGTGCAGACCACAAATGCGTGTTCCATGGGAGTGCAACATTCCGTGAATCTAAAACGCGAGATATTTTTTCGCCAAAGAACATACAACATTAATATTTCATTGAGACATATGCATAATTTTTTTTATGGAAACTGACACGGTTGGCTACATCACCTGCAACATCCGCGATGTCAGCCCATAACAGCGGGTGAACTAGGTGCTATCAGTGCTTCCCTTCATTTCATGTCGGCTACACTGAACTGGACGGAAAACACGAACTATTTACATAGCTGTTTCGACCGACGTTTCGCTCAGTGCGGTGGTATCAACCCGGGCGGGATAAACCCTACCACCTAGTAAGGTAAGAAGGGAAGGGACCTACAGTTTAACGTGGAATCCGAACCACGGTCAGCCTTCTAAATGATATAATAAGGATATAATATGATAGTATTCAGTGTTCACATATTTCGATAAAATTTTAAAGTACTAAGTATAATTCAGTATGGTTCGTCATCATTTTTTTTTTGTCAGTTCGGCAATTCAATCTATAGGGAAGAACCGGGTAAGAAACCTTATAGAACTTTTTTTTTAATATAACAACATGCCTACTAAGTTTTAACCTATTTGTCTGTTAAAATTGTTTATAAGTGTATAAGTAATACTAATAATTGATCAATTCTTAACCTATTTATAATTTATTGAATATTTTTTAAAACGGGTGTACATTTCCAGGCAACAAATAATGCGTGTCGAGCTTTAGGAAGAGATCATCCGGTTGTAGAGCGTAATCCCATGAACTCGCCAGGGACGACGACGCTTTAAAACCGGATTGTATCTTTCTAAAGCTCGACACGAATTGTTTGCTGCCGGGAATTTGTAAGTAAAGATTCCAAATTTCAATTTTCGCGGATTAAAGCCAGTGTTGGTTGGTACTATATGTTTTATTCAAATGATATTTTGATAAACTTACCAACATATTGTTTTTAAGATCTCTGTTTAAAGTTTGAAATTATTATTATAAAACTATTATTATTATTGTAAGGGAAATTAATGAAACATATAATTTCCTCCAGGTAATCTTCATCATGCGTAAGAATTTTCGCCAAGTAACATTCCTACACATATATCACCACATGGGAATGTGTTTGCTTGGCTACACGGGGACTAAATACGTACCTGGTAAGCGTTATGTTTAGCTATAAGGTATTTTCAAAAACTAAGACGGTTTGAGGTTTTGTGTTGGTTTGTCAATTTGGATTGGAAAAACATGGAATGCATAATTTTACTGCTAAAATGTCTGGTATTATTACAAGAACATTCACGGAAGTTTCGCGATAATGTATTACCATTATATTTTATGTTGATTAACCTTTTTGACTGTATACATACATACATACATTATGCCAATGTATTAGCATTATATTATTGTCTTTAGAAAGTTGGACACAACTGTTTGCAATATGTAGGTACATACTTATATAGGTACCAAGGATTATTTTGGCATTTAAAGGCGTAACGTTCTTGGCCTTGTCATCCAGCGGTATAAAGCCGCACGCTGGAAACTTTTGAAAAGTCCCCTTTTGATAGTTATTATTTGTTAGGTAGATTTTATATTAATTTTAGTTGTTTAGTTATTTGTATAACTTTTTGTATTTTCTTGAATAAAGATTGTGTTAATATGCACACATTAAAAAATAAATTAAATTATACATATATAACAGCGACATATTCCATTTATACAGTCCAGTCAATCTTTATTCAATTAACTTCAGGCCGGGTTGTACAGTATTTTTGTACTAAGTATATTTCTATGCCCATTTATAATGAATACTTTTTTATACCAATGTTTTGTTTTTGTTATTTTATATTATTTACATTAGTAATTAAAAAAAAAACACATATTTTTTTATATTTCGAACCATTTTCGTCGCCAGATAAAATTGTTTATAATATATATGTAAGTTTAATATGTCAAATGGTGATGACGAATGATAGAAGACGTTGTCATGCCCATTTTGATAACATTTATAATGAAAATAATACTTTGTTTGCAGGAGGGCACGGTGTGATGTTGGGCTCTATAAACTGCTTCGTACACACAATAATGTATTCGTACTATTTATTGACAATCGTAAAGCCTAGTTGGGTTCGCCGCTGGTGGAAGAAATACATAACGCAGCTACAAATTGTAAGAATTGTCTCGTATATTTGTAAAAATTATATATAAGGTCTTTCTTTATTAGGTAACGATACGCTAAGGGGTGTATGTGTATCAGAGATTACGTTCCCATACCAAATTTTTTTTACGATATAAAATGCGTACTTATTAAGTTAATAAAATTTGAGGAGTAAGTAGGTTCTTTATATCGTAAAAAAAAAGTTGGTATGGGAACGTGATCAGTATCTGATACACATACACCCTTAGCGTATCGTTACCTACTAAAGAAAGACCTTATATATGTAAACATAATAAATAAGCCCTTTTTATTATAGTTCACAAAAGTAACTGCTTCACATTACTGTTTATGTTTTAAATTACGTAACTATTTACATTTTAACTTTTTTTTTATTTTCAGATACAGTTCCTATTGCTAACGATACACTTCGGCCACGTCCTGTTTCGGCCTGACTGTGAATACCCCAAATGGGTGTCCTTAGTGTTCTTGCCTCAGAACGTGTTCATGCTCGTTCTGTTCGTCGACTTCTATGTCAAGGAATATGTTAAAAAGAAGAAAACTTAATTAACAACTTCAATCATTTCTATTGAGTCCTGTTGGGGCTCATTTTCCGTACTGTGACCATTAATTCACGATTGAGTCATATAATAGCCATAACAACTCACTATTGAGTCATATATTATTTTTGTAGTAGTCATATAAATGGTTTATGTGTGATATATGTGTTATATTAATAAAGACATTTTTGAATTTTTATACATTAGGCATAAGAATTGCTGTAAAAAAAATTGAGTGCGTGTGTATTGTTAGTAAATCTGAATTCAAAATAATATAGTATAACTTATAATTTATTTGGCTAATTGAAATTAAAGTCTTAATTATGATGTCGTGAATGTATTAAGTACATATGTACAAGAGACATTTCTTTTCGTTTGTCTTATTTAAAAAATCATGTAAGTATTGTTCATAAAACAATAGTTATAAATGTTAATAAACATTTAAAAAAGCAAATGTAGAAACTTAAAGAAGAGCGTCAAATAATGGGACACATTGGCCACATTGATATGTACAATTAGAGACTATTTATCCTATCAATATACATAATGTATATTATACAGGGTGTTCCAGAAACCGACGATAATCCTTCGACAGCTGATAGGACTGCTAATTACCTCTCAGAATATCTAATTTTAGGTTTAGTAAAAATGGCTTAGTTTTTTAGATATTTTCATTTTTGTAAAAATCCAAAATTTTCTCCCTCAGCTCATTTTTTTTAATGCCACAATTACAAATGTAAGATTTTCTTAAATCTAGTTTTTGTCAAATATTTCTGAAAAGTAAGGCTTTCACACGGTATAATTTATTGTTTTCATGTTTAATCCTGCTTAGATGAAAAACGACTTAAGAGCCACATGTAATTTTTTTTTCAGCCTCGTCCCTTCGCAGTGAAAAAAAAAATTACTACACTAAAGTGGCATTATGCAACAAAAATACGGCCATCTTATGTAGTTTTTAAAATGGTACTCCCCTCCGTATAACCAATGGTACATCTTCTAAAATGCTGTGAAGCTCCTGTTGCAGAAGCTCAAGATCATTTCGTCTCTTATGGCCTCCTAGCCTCTTGTATCCCCACAGATGAATTGGACGCCTAGATCACCGGATTTAAATCCGTTAGATTTTTATCAATTGGGCTATTTAAAAGAAAAAGTTTACGGGTCCCGGTGGAAAAATTGATAGAGCTCAAAGAAAGAATTACGGCAGTAGCTCAGGTGGACGTATGTGCACTTGCATCGAGTAGTTGCTCGACGCATCAACCGGGCATTTGTGAGAAGATGTCGAGCTAGCATTCGTGCAGGTGGTAAACAATTTGAACATCTACTTTAACAGGATAATAAAGACCAATTTACTTCAAGTGTTTATTTTATTCTAATTCGTAGTTGGTAGAACAGTTATCAAATTCCGAGGTCCTTTTGCAGTTAAATAACAATATCTCATAAATTATTTGGCAAATCGGTAAGTGATGTACCATTTTAAAAACTACATTAGATGGGCGTATTTTTCTTGGATAATGCCACTTTAGTGTAGTTATTTTTTTTTTTCACCGCGAAGGGCCAAATTCAAGGGCTGAAAAAAAATTTACATGTGGCTCTTAAGTCATTTTTCAGCTAAGCAGAATTAAACATGAAAAAATAAATTATACCGTGTGAAAGTGAAAAGAAAGCTTTTCAGGAATATTTGACAAAAACGAGATTTAAGAAAATCTTACATTTGTATTTGTGACAATATTTAAAAAAATTAGCTGAGGGAGAACATTTTGGATTTTTACAAAAATGACAATATCTCAATAACTAAGCCATTTTTACTAAACCTAAAATTAGATATTCTGAGAGGTAATTAGCAACCCTATCAGCTGTCGAAGGATTATCGTCGGTTTCTGGGACAGCCTGTATAAATTCGCTCAATAAATGGTTAATGTTCTACTTCTGGGTTTATTAATATTATATTCCTACAGTTTTCAGCTTGTAAATTTAAAACAAATATTTTGTAAACAAAAATAATTTATTACGCCTAATTAGAACCTATACAAATTAAATACAAACCTGACTGCATAATTAGTTAACGCTTGACTAAGTACGATTAGTAACTACCTCAATTTTATTAACCCGTTTACAACTTGATACTTCAAGTATCTTAATAATATCCATTTATATATGAATTTTTATTTTTTGACAATTATCGTACATATAATCTACAATATCGTTTAATATATTAACATAAAGTATGTTGATACAAATTACATACTTATCAAAGTTTGACAAAGGCTCTTTACACCTGATACACGTTAAAAAGTCTTTGTAGTCAGACTCTCATAAAAATTATAAATCTTACTCTTAATCTGTGTTTCGATAAACTGTAGGCGATATTATGAATAAAAAAATATCCTGCGTAGTTTCTGGTCGCTTCTTCTTCGTGGGTGTAATCGAATCGGATAGAACAAATTGAGACAAGTTCGAATGCAGTCTAACTGCCATATAAATGATCAACAAACAATACAATACAATATAAATATAAGATACTTATAAGTTGTATGATATAATGTAAAAAATTACCAATATTTTGCTAGTCTACAGATTTAGATTTATATTTGCTAGATACTGATAGCTTTATTTGCAGATTATACCAATATAGGCGGGCCGAAACATAAACCTGCATTAATTTTTGGAACATACTTCAAATATATCACCTGTTGTCAGTGTGGATGAAGACATTATAATATTATTTATTTTACCACGTTGTTTTATTTCATCATAGCCAACAGGTAGCCAATATGAGATTTAATTTCATTTTATATAGGTACTATTCAAAGTAATATTTATGTATACGTACTACAACTAAATGTTGAAATTGTTCTAAATCAAAGAGCAGCTTAATATCTAAATTATGTTTCATGGCTTTGAACTTGCGGTCTGTCAATAAATTTTCAAGCAAGTGTAGTCCACTGTATATATTGTAATAATCATGTAGGGCAGATCCTAAAAACAATATTTACTGATACGTACTACTGAAAATTTTAATGTTTTCCAATAATGATTTCGCCAAATTGTATAAATCCCACATTTACTGTGCGGTAAAAATTCAAATTTTACATTTACTTCCGAAGCGATCATGATTCATGACTCTACACGACAAATGTCATAGATATCTATCAACGACGTATCATGTATATCTATCTATAACCACATACATTCAACATTTAGATCCAGGTTCGAAGGACGTATTGATTCTCTTCATTTTCGGCTTTGCATTAATATAAATAAGAAATAAAACTGATTTTATTAACAATAAAGAAAACGTACTATTCGTTAAAATTTCAATAATCAGTCTAATCGTTCAACCAACAGAAATGTACATTCAGCATTCAGCCTCCGGATTCCGGATTTACGAGTGGTTCTTTGTAGTATTCGTTAACTTTTTTTTACACAGATTATTAATTTGTTTGAGCAAACCTGACAGCTAGTATTATATATATTCTTTCGTTAAAAAGAATTTATGTTCAATAGCGACTTAGGATCGCCTCTTCTCCGGCGCTGCGGGAAGTGCAGCCCCGCCGTCCTTGCGTAACACCGCGCAGGCACCCATGCTCGCCTCTGCAGCTTCGCCAGCCTCAGCCGCTTCGGCTCACACGGGTGCCTGCGCTGTGTTACGGCCTACGGCGGACGGGGAAGTAATCAATGAAGTAATCACAAATTTATACCGTGCAACTCCGTCACTGGATACTGGCAGTAATAAACGAATTTCCTATTCGTTTGGTTGCCACTATTTAAAAAAAGAAGAAGAAGAAGTACACCATTCTGTACCGATGAACGACGAACTTGCTTCACTTCTCGACTTCGATAAAAGCGTTGTGCGTGGCAACTTGGCAAGGCAAGCGCGTGGTAATTTTTGCTCCAGCAGCGTCAGCCAAAGAATGTAGTACTAGCTAGCTGTCAGGTTTGCTCAAACAAATTAATAATCTGTGTAAAAAAAAAGTTAACGAATACTACAAACCAGCGTTGCCAGAAGGTTACTTTTGTAACCTTTTAGGTTACTTTTAACGCTGAAAGGTTACTTCTAGGTTACACGACTCAAAAGGTTACTTTTAGGTGATTTTTCAGAATTTGCATAATAAATTTTTAATTTCTTTTCTAATGCCTGCACTTCACTTAGCTTAGCGTATTCGTGTTTGTTGCAAACAAATTAGTTTTATCTCGCTCTAAACGAGCCATTAAAGAGAGACGAAACGGAAATTTTTGCCAAATACACGAATACGCTAAGCCAAGTGAAGTGCCGGCATTACGCGAAACCGATTAAACGGCGGAAATAGATCTAGATTTGTGCCACAGACTGTTATATTATACTTTACTGTGGATTCAATGCGAGTTATGTGGGCAGAACTCTGTTTTATATTTTTTTCATGTTGGCAACGCAACACTTCGCTCGTAAATCGTCGTGGTTCTGTGTGTATTCTACAAACATGTTAAAAATACGCCTTTCTCTCTCACACTAAAGGGTGGAATAAGCGTATCGCTTGCTCGCTCGATCAATCTAATTCGCTCTTTTCGAGTTCGTTTGCTGTCGTTCGTTCGTGTCGCCTCCAGTCGTGTCGATCGTGGTGTCGTCGTGTTGGTCGATGAATGAAAGAAAGTTTAGTTTTGTTTGTTTGTGTCGGTCAGGCCTACTTACATAGTGGTTTGAATTGAAAAGTATTTTTTTACACATATTTCTAAATTATTCCTAAAAAAAAATTTCAATCCAATCAGTATGTTGGGTACCGTCTATCCTTTTTAGTTCAGTGTAATGACATTTTATGACCTTAATTTCAGGTGTTTAGCTAGTAAAATGCAACTTAAAATGGAAAACCACTAAATCATTCACATTTCTGTAAGTTAATACAACCAACATAATATATCCATCAACTTTGAATACATTACTAACTGAAAAAAAATGAAATGGTACTTTTCACACTAAAAGGTTACTTTTTTTCTATTTGAGGTAACTTTTGACAAGACCCCGCTGGCAACACTGCTACAAACAAAACACAGCATCAACTACAAAGAACCACTCGTCTCGTATCTGTTTATATCCTCTTTGATCTGTTTGTTGGTGTGTTTTGTTTTGTGTACTGTACGTACACTTTCTAAAAATTCATCGTTGGTTTCTAACGCTAATACGTGTGCGTCCAACAAAATAATCTATTACAATTTAGTAAACAGTCTCAAACAACGAAATAATGGAGCTTAGTGGTAAGTTTTCTTTATATTTTACATAAATTTACTTTATATATAAAGACTTGTGTTGGGCGTTGGACTAGCATAAGTTCAGGACTTCTATAAACCAGTTTGCCTCCGACCTAATTATATAGGTATGCCTTCACTTTCATGCCATTTTCGCTATGCGAAAATTTGCGAAATTTACATGTGACATGAACTAAAATATTTCATAAAATAATGAAGTTAGATCTCTGTTCATACTAATAGCCAATGAAATTATCCGTGAAACTATATAAAACAAGTGAGGATTCATTTCTTTAGAAGCACAGATGAATTTAATTTATTTATTTATATTTTTTTATGAATGAGCAGCTCCGTTTATTGCCCGTGGTCCACCTTCATAGTCCACCCAAGTGGTCCATGAGAAATTATTTTTTCCTGTAGTCTACCCAGTGATGTGTTCATATCAAGTTTTTTTTTGATAAATAATATTGTAATTTTTTTAAAATTTAATTTCATTCCCAAGATGTTGGTTCGTTCCCAAGCTGTTGATATTTTTTGTTGACATACTTTTTTTATGTATTTATCTTCTCGGTTTTTGAAAGTGTTTGGGTTTATGCCGCTGCCGCCTCAGCCGCTACGGCTCACACGGTCGCCTGCGCTTTGTTATAGCGGACGGGGGCTGCACTCCCTCCGTGTCTCCGGCTTATAAAAACACTCTAGGAAATAGCCATACTAACAGGTTATGTCGGGGCGGTGAATTTAGTTTTTCCGCAAATTAGCCATGTCTGACCAGTGACCTGTTAAAATTTCAATTCAACAGATTCAAACATCCTCCTAAATAGATTTTTTTTTATGGAAACTAGTGATCCTCTCTGCGTCTTTTTTTTTTTTTTTTTTTTTATGGTAACTGACACGGTTGGCTACATCACCTTCAACGTCCGTGATGTCAGCACATAACACCGGGTGAACTAGGTGCCATGTCAGTGCTTCCCCCTTTGATCGTGCCGGCTATACTGAACTGGTCGGAAAACACAAACTATTTACATAGCCGTTTACATACTCAGTTTCCTACGTAGTATAGTCTCGGGTCCTTCAAGAGAGGCACCTGTCAGGCCGGCATGGCTTTCGCAACCCTCTCGTACGACCGAATATCCATGGGCGTCGTTAGACACCTTATGGGTGGCTCGGCGCCATGTGTCGCGCTTTCTATAAAAAAAACAAGATGCATGATTATGAAATGCAATGCACGCGATAACTTGATATGCTAGGCTGACTTCAATCAGGTACCTACTTACTAATCTTACTCAGGTGATTGCTTTTGGTTGCATACCTGCAAATCTGTCCGATTTTTCAATAACGCTGCGACAGGGCTTGTGTATATGTTATGTGTTTTTTTTACCTATATATCTTATAATTTATAGTTATTGTTATTTTTATTTACGTAATTACTTTATTTATCTAAATTTATTTATTGTATTTCATTATTACTTTATTTTTATTTTTTATTTTAGTTAAAGCTACCATGCCCGATACGGGAATTTAACCAGTGAGAATGGTAGGGAATAGTGTGCAACCAAAACTGCACTGTATCTGTGTATTATACAGGTTGACTGGAAATTCGATTACGTGTAGGTGGTTATTTGGAACAATTTAACTCCCATCAACTGGGTTTTTTACATGAAAAAAAAAATTTTTTTAAATAAAAATTTACTTAAAAATTGAAAATAAAAATCAATTAAGACTTTTATTTCCGAAATATTGAGAATTTTGGGCAGATATTTTTATTTGAAATGATTGGTAGCTTACCAGCTCTCAGAAAAATATCAATGGAGTGCCCAAAAATATGGATATTATTTCACAAATTTATTTTACGATTACAAGTCAGAAATTAAAAAATAATCTTAAAACCCCGATATCTCAGAAACCGCTCATTTTCGACCCCCAGTTGATGGGACTTAAATTGTTCCAAATAACCTCTAGTATAACCCCTTTCAAGGAATAGATCGAATTTCCAGTCATTCTGTATATAAGCATTATGTACTATTTTCGTGAGCAATAAATTAATTTCTTTCTTTCTTTCTTTCTTTCTTTCTTTCTTTCTTTCTTTCTTTCTTTCTTTAATGGTTCTACCACCTCGAACATTTCTAGGTTCATTCCAGTATTGGTTGCTCACACCGAAATCCTGGGAACTCCCGTGTTTCATTGTGTGAACTAAGTTAAACAGCACCATGTTTACGTGACCTATGTATTATCATTTATCATACAAGATATGAGTCTTTGCAATTTGCGGTTTCTAATAATAGCAAAATTGCTATCGGCAGTGTTCGGAGTGTATCAGCAATTCTTAATTTCTTTGTTCCCTGCCCCCGCTACTCCGCTCGGGGGTTTTTTTTTTATTTAAACTGATACGCTTGGGTACATCACCTACAACATCCGTGATGTCAGCCCATAACACCAGGTGAACTAGGTGCCATGTCAGTGCTTCCCTTCATTCCATGTCGGCTACACTGAACTGGACGGAAAGCATGAACTATTTACATAGCCGTTTCGACCGATGTTTCATTCAGTGCAGTGGTACTAACCTGGGTGGGATAATCCCTACCACCGAGTAAGGTAAGAAGGGAAGGGACCTACAGTTTTACGTGCAATCCGAACCACGGTCAGCCTCCAACCGTCGAGCGGTCACCCATCCAAGTACTGACCGCGCTCAGGGTTGCTTAAACAACAGTCGACTGACCGCACCGCTGAGCTACCGAGGCTGACATGACAAGTGACTCAAATGATAGATCGGAAGATTTATTTATTTATTTATTTAACCCTTTGAGTCCCTTTGACTCAAAATAGTCCTACTCCCCTTGGCTCCCAGGCCCTTTTGGCGGCGCTCAAAAACGCAAAATTTTGGCGCGCGCGCTCTCACACAAATTCGAATATCCCGCCTCAATCGATCGATCCATCAATACTCGTTATTCTGTCTTGTTTGTACTGAAATTACGCGTTCAGTGATACCAAACTCTTCAGGATTCACTTATTTAGAAGCACAGACCGATTTTTTGAACTCCAGGCAAAAAAAAAACACACTCGAATTTTTTTTTGAATTTTTCTGACCAAAACTGTACAATTTCGTCTTACATATGGTATACCGAAATAAGCGCATTGAAACGAACTATCAAATACCGAAATACGTTTACGGGTACAATCTTTGTCTATTCCAGGGTCAGTGGAAATGTCAGCTGCCAAAAGTGACATTTTATTTTCTGTCAACTTCATTATTTTTTTTCTGTGTGAAGGTTATTGTGTGCCCAGTCGTGTCTGAGAATAGTTATTAGTAAGTTTTAACCAAGAAATGATACCAGTATTGAGTGTTTTGTTAGAAAATTGGTAGAATTAGATACTGAATTAAAACTAGCGGCGCGCAATAAGTGGAGCGCGCGCTCCACTTGGGAGCCAAGGGTAGGCGACGAAAACGGGAGCGCGCGCTCCACTTGAGACTCGAAGGGTTAAATGTTTAAGAGCTCACAGGAGCTGTACATTCACTCTTTACACAAATTTAATTAAAGTGTTATAATAACAATACAAATACATTATTATTACATACATTGATTTTAAAAATTTTAACAATATAATTATTTAAACATTTCTTTCATTCTTAATGCTTAATAAAAACTATAATTACAATTAACAACTATAAATTACAATTAAAATTATTAAAAAATTCTTCTAAATTATAAAAAGGCCGACTGAGTAAATAACTTTTCAATTCTTTTTGAAATTCTACAATTGTATTGCAATTCTTAATGTTATCATTTAAATTATTATATAATTTAGGCTACCCAAACATTGCGAAGATATTCGTGAATCCATAATCCGTACACCCCGTTAATTTGAACCCTCCTGTGTTTTTAGGGGTTCGAATTAACGGGGCGGAAGTATGTGAGTAGATATCATTTCAGTTATAATGATTTAGCTCTGTATGTAGGTATCAACTGTAAAGAAATTTCCATACGGAACATTTCCAGGAACGTACAGCGCCTGCTTCCAGTTTTCCTCTTAGATAACATCTCGTTTCTGAACGTATCCGTAGCGTTGAGAGTGAAGAACTTAAAATACATTGAATAGAATTTATGAATGAATTACAGAAATATAGAATGTTCGGTACACGTGGGCGCGGTCAGTTTCGAAGCTTCGAAAACGTCACTGGAAGCATACTACAGAATATGGATAGGTAGAGAGAGGGAGGTCGAGAGCGGGACTGGTGGTTTCCCCGCGTCCTAGTCAACGCAGACTAGCTGACGAGAGCTTGATGCGAGCCGAAACGTGAAGCATGCGCGGGAAATTTAGAGTGGCCACTCGCTAGTCCCGACCTCGATTAACACCCTCCTCTACCTACTGCCAATGGGCCCGGATATGTTCGGTGAAGCCATCGCAAGCTTAGTTCCACACCTTCTTCCTTGGATGGGTGACCGCTCGACCATTGGAGGCTGACCGTGGTTCGAATTCCACGAAAAACTGTAGGTCCCTTCCCTTACCTTACTAGGTGGTAGGGTTTAACCCGCCCGGTTTGATACCACCGCACTGAATGAAACGTCGGTCGGAGCGGCTACGTGTTTTCCGTCCAGTTCAGTGTAGCCGCCATGAAATGAAATGAAGGGAAGCACTGGCATGGCATCTACTTCACCCGGTGTTATGGGCTGACATCACGGATGTACGGACGACGGATGTAGCCAAACATGTCAGTTTCTATAAAAAAGGATATAATTTCATGTAACATTTTTGTCCCCGGGATAGTGCCGAGGACGCCGACTGCGTTTCTAACCTCCTGTCGGAGATTCATATTGATTCCCCTAGCGGATTTCTCTTTTTGTTGTTCGTTGTTTGAGTCATTACTTATTCTTGAATACATGGTTAAGGCGGAAACAAGACTCAAAGCGTGCTACCCGAGCACTGATGATTGAAACACAAACCGTATGCAGATGTAAATAGGTGCGAGATTCATTCTACTCGTGCGGTGGCTGATACGTCTCGCCGACAATGAACGTTTGCGGATGAAATCACTATAAGTACATAATATTAAATTTTACGTGTTGGAAAGATGGAAAAAAAATTTTATAGGGAAAAATATTATCTATATTTGTATGAGGGTATTGCATTGAAACAATTTATGCTTTTCAAGAGAATTTAACTTGAAAGTAAAATTTTCGTATTTTTCGTTATTTTTTTGAGATTTATTTAACACCTTTCCAAAGTAGAAAAATATTTTTTTTTTAGCTATGTTTGTTAATTAAAACCAATACATATACATAACATATATATTTTTTGACAGATTTTTTATCTATACACGGTGTTGCAACCCCAACCGTAAAACCCGAAACTAGGGGGTCATTCTGTACGTGAAATAGAACAACTTTTGTTCTACGACTTTTTAATTTGAAGAAAAAAAAAATTGGTTTTCTCCATACATTTTGAGAATAGGTATTTAAAATTTGTATGGAAAAAATATTTTTTTTTTAGTTTAAAAAAAAAAAATCGCCACAGAAGTTGTTTAGTTTCACATATAGAATAACCCCCTTATGTCAGTTAAAAATATTACGGGGGCAACTGCAACACCGTGTATACCAACAGCTCAACAATTTCATTTAAAGTTGACCTTTGGAGTCTTATTTACACGTCAACGGTTGCAGTGGACGAGTTCATCGAGGGTCTGCTGACGCGCGAGGCGCTGGAGGAGCCGTCTGACTCGGTGCCGGGCTCCGAGCTGGCGCTGGAGCTGCCGCCCTGGTTCGACGAGGCCAAGTACAAACTGTCAGTGCGCACTTGTTCACATTCCTGCCTAGAGAGCGTTTCAACTAAAAGTTCCCTTCGCCGTTATGTTGGCTCCACTGTCTATCTGTCAAAACAGCATTGAGGGTTGCTATGTGTAGAGATTTACCTGTAATTATCGGTATGTACCGTATTTATTATACGGTAAATACCGATTACATTATTAGGTAATATAATCTTCACAATCTGGCAACACGAATTTAAGCACTGACAGTGACACTGACCAACATAACGGCGAAGAGAACTTTTAGTTGAAACGCTCTACCTGCTGCCGTACAGGGGGGCCGCATCGACGGATGTGGCACCTTCACATCTACCTCCGCTTAAGGCCGTGACAAACGCCAACGACCTTGAGCATTAGGGAATTTCAAATTCTAAGACCGTTCCAACAAATAAGACAATGTACCTCATGAAGATAGCACAATCACCCAATAGCAGTATACATATGTGGGATAGAAGAGGACCTACTCCATATACTGTTGGAATGTGCCCGGAACCGAGAACTGAGGCAGAAGCTATTGAGAGACTTAAGAACTGACAGACTCAACCTGTTTTTTAATGTACATGAAGCCTTGGGGCGAGCTCAGGGGTAGGAGTTTGAATTCATAGTTACTAAGTTATTTTGTAAAGTCACAGGCATTGAAGCGTGTGCTGAAGTACATTAAAAATATCAATATAGTTACTATGGGGCTGGCATAGCCAGGAATGGCTAAAGCCTTAAAAAAAAAAGTAAGATTAAAAAACAAAAAAACAAAAATTTTAGTTTATGTAAGTACCACTTTTTATATAGGTACCTCTAAATAGACTATCGATGAAAACAAAAATAAAAATAGGTACTTACGTAAATAAAGATAGGGTAGATAGGCGCATTTAGGTACGTATGGTTAATTACGTCGAGAATTTCGTGTAGGCGTTTTTTTTTGTTTTTTATTTTTATCTCCTGTCGTGGTTACAATAATAAAATTTTAATAACAAGCCAGTTTTCTCAGCTCTCTGACCTTTGCATCAGTGGTATTGTAAAATTGTAATAAATAATACACACAATATGCACATAATTTTTTTAATTCATACTTTTTTTTTGTAATTTTTTTTCTATAGTAATTTTACTGATTATTTAAAAAAACCAACAAACCACATTGTTGGTGAGGAACCAAATTTTATGTTGGTATTTTTTTATTTTCTCAATGTGTGCCAATTGGTTAGTTTTGGTCTTTCTTTGCTGCACTTTTTGCATATTTGGCGTTTATTACGGCCGCCTTAACACATCTAACTTAGATATAACGTAGATATATCTCTACACTAGGTATATCTAACTGTATAGCTAGTGTAAGTACCGTAAGGGGCCGGTACTTAAAAAGAATAGCCCCACTGCATCTCTCCCCATGCATGTCGTGTAAGGCGACTCTAAGGGATAAAGGCAAATAGTTCTTCGCACTGAATAAAAGGTCCGTTGAAACGGCTATTTAAATTGTACGTGTTTTCTGTCTAGTTTAGTGTAGCCGGCAAGACCGAAGGGAAGCACTTAGTTCACCAAGGTGTTATGGGCTGACATTACGGATGTAGTTAGGTGATGTAGAGAACCGTGTCAGTTTCATTAAATAAAATTTAAAAAAAGTTCTTCAGTGCAATGTCCTTAAGGCGGAAACAAGACTCAAACCGTGCTACCCGAGCACTGATGAATGATGATTGAAACACGAACCATATGCAGATGTAAATAGGTGCGAGATTCATTCTACTCGTGCGGTGGCTGATACGTCGTGCCGACGATGAACGTTTGCGCAAAAATCACAGTACATATATATTAAGTTTCACATGATGGAAAAATGGAAAAAAATATTTTTTTCGCTACGATTGTAGGGAAAAATATTATCTATATTTCTATGATTAGGTCCTGTATTATTTTTAATTTATTTTATTTTATTAGTAAAATATAATTTTTTTCACTATGTTTGCTAGTACGTTTGTTTTTTACAGATTTTTTTATCTTTACCAATAGCTCAACAAATAGATTGAAAGAATGTTTTCATGGAGAACTATGTTTTCGCTTCGCAGCGGGCAGAAGTTCTACTGGGACAACCTATTCGGGTCGATGACGTCGATGCTGACGGGTCTGCTGGCGGTGCTGTCGGTGCCCTCGATCCTGTCGGTGCTGGTTCACACGCGGCGCTCCTCGTCCGTCTACACCGCCTACAAGCGCTACCTCGCCACCATACTGCACACGGTCGCTTGGCATAGGCACCCGCTTCGGCCCGGCTCCCCGTGAGTATGTCGCGCGCGCTACAATTTGACAAAATAGCTGGTGTACTTCACCTGATCGCAAAATAATCCACTGTTTAACCTGTAGGCTTCCACAGGTTATAATAATGCTTACCCCCCACTGGCCACTTTCACGGTGAAAAAAATTGGCGCCGCGCTTAAACTGAAATATTTTGTAAAATAATGAAGTTAGATATCAGTGACCTCTATTTGCACTTATAGCGAATGAAATTATACACAAATCTATGTCAAACAAGTGAGGAAGCACAGACGGGTTTTTTGAGGATAAATAAAATACGCCCGACTTTTATTCAGAATTTTTCATATACCAAATTATAGGTTAAGAATGCAGGCATTAAAACTCCGAAGAACGTACGTACAAGGCCATTGAATCTTATTCACAAATAAAAAGAAAGAAAAAGAATGACAAATAAAAAAAAAACAAAATAAAGGGTGTCAGAATATACTGTTTTTCTGTTTGAGTGCGGAATTCTTTGTAGGTGTGTTTCATATCAATGGAATGAGCTTTTCAATCATCTGTCTAAAGTGCTCTCTTATTCTAATTAGAAAAATTCACTGAAATAGTACTAGGCGAAAACCCGCACGGATACAGATGGCAGCCGGCGACGTAAGTAATGCCTGCTCCGCGCGGAGCATTTGGGAGCCCGCAGGTTAATATATCATTTCGGTTTCTAACGTCTCAAGAACCGCCACTTCATATAACCCAAAATCGAAGGTGTATTCTACGTAAAAAAAAAACCGGCCAAGTGCGTGTCGGACTCGCGCACCGAGGTTTCGGCACCACAAAAAAAAACACGTTTCTTGTATGGGAACCTCCCTTAATTTTAAACTTTTTCTATTTTTTATTATTTGTTATATCCGCCATAATAACACATATTCTGTGAAAATGTCAACGAGCTACCTATTACGGTTCAAGAGATACAGCCCTCGGACAGACAGACGGACGGACGGACGGCCAAACGGACGGACGGACAGACAGACAGCGGAGGCTTAGTAATAGGCTTCCGTACGGGATACGGATACGGAAACCTAATTACACTTTGTAATGTTTCTCCGCCCGCAGAGCGTGGAAGTCACTCCACGCGGTGCGAAGCCGCCACCTGCGCGCTGGCCTCTCGGCGCGCGCGTCCGGTCTCACGTACGTGTCCCAGCGCGACATCGCGCTGACTCAGTTCGGCTTCGTCGGCTTCAGCATGACCAAGCCGGACCAGCTCGGCCTCGTGTCCTGGGACGAGGACGGTTGGGACGGTCTCAACCACTTCTGGCGGACAATCGGATATATGATCGGGTTGAAGGACAAGTGAGTTATTTTAAATAAGTGAATAAAACCATAAATACCTACCTGTACATGTGGGCATAGTTTTCATTTCACCACACTAAAATCTCAAATATTGATTAAATAGGCTAAAAATTGCCGTTTCTATATAAAGAAATAGCTATTTTATAATATTTAAAATACTACGTGAAAATCGGGGGGAGGGGGGGGGGGGGGGGGAAGTGGGTAAAATCGGTCACGTAGTATGGGTACGAGCCCTAACCTATCTTTCCTAAAATATCATTGCCCCACAGATACAACATCTGCCGGGGCACGGTGGAGGAGACGCGTGCGGTGTGCCGGGTGCTGCTGGAGCGCGTGTACACGCCGTGTCTCGAGAACTCACCGGAGCCCTTCGAGCACATGGCGCGGGTGCTGTTAGACGGCACTTGGGCTGTCAATCCTAATATCGAGGTAATCAAGTTATTTTTTTTTTATTCTCCTTATGATACTGCAAGCTGTTATGAATTTGAAATTTTTATTTATTTTTTTATGGAAACTGACACGGTTGGCTACGTCACCTACAACAGTGGTGCCAATACTTTTTTCTATGAAGATCTACATACAAAAAATTTTAGGTTGTAAGATCGACACTTGCACCAAAAGTTTTCGTTGTTCAATAATTTGTAGTAATTTTTGTTAGAATTGAAATCTATGTTCATTACAAACCTTTATATTTGTTACTATTGCGGTCCTTGTGGAAGACGACACCACCCGGAAAATGTTAGACACATCAAATATTATTATAAATTCTTTGATGTTTCTACAATTCACTTTTTGCTGCTAGTGTATATAAATAAATAATAATAAATAATGATAATAATAACTTATTATTATTACAAGTATTTTAGTGACTATCCACATAATAACATCGCTTACAGTTTATCGAAAATACCGCCTGAGGGCAATATTAACCATATTGATGAGAATTGACATGTACGAGTATGTATGCGTAGGTGCGAAGTATGTTATTCTACACACGCTACCTGGCGGAGGTTCCCGGCTACGTCTACACCGAACAGGAGCGCATCGACTTCATCACAACTCTCAGGGACAAGCTCCAGCGGCTACCCGGCGCCAGCGGTCAGTTTATACATACATACATACATACGTACCACACGCTGTATCCCGACAATCGGGGTAAGCAGATTAGTCGGTGTTGTGCTGCAAGAACTCTGGTAAATTACAGCAGCTGACCATCATGTTTATTTATTGATTTATTATTTTATTTTTATTTTTATGTAAACCAGCACGGGTGGCTGTGCCAAGGGACCAATGGTGCAGTCGACAGAGCCAAAATCACCTCTCCTCGCGAAACCAAGCTCAGTTAGGTGCCATGCCAGCAGATATGCGGACTATTGCTAGGCTGTCTAGCCCGTTGATACGACGCTTGAAGACACCCAGGTTAAAGGATTCAGGAAATACACTCGCCGGACAGTTCCACACACTAGCGGTGCTTATTTTAGATAGGCAGCCTTGGCTGATACGTTGTTGTTGTTTTGTTGTTGTTGTTGGTTTGGGGTTGGCTCTAGGCCTGCAAACTAATCCCGCTTGGTTGGGGACCTTCGTGCAAAACCCCGCAGTCTCCAGCTACCCCAGCCAGCCTATGTCTTCCATGACAGCCGCAAGTCGACCGGGGTGTCTGCAGGCCGCTTATCCCTTAGTCGCCTTTTACGACATGCACGGGGAGAGATGCAGTGGGACTATTCTTATTAAGTACCGACCCCACACAGTACCTTGGCTGATACGTCTAAATCCAGTTAAAATTTGTTCTTTAGCAAAGCATTAGGGCAGGACAATCATCAAACAGCAAATAAGGCACGTAGACCCACCCGCTGCATGACTCGGTGGAAGGACTGTGCCAATGTGAGAGGGGGCTAGTCTGTCGCCCTTATGCATGTCATCTTGTCCTTATCCCTTAGTCGTCTTATAAGACATGCACGGGGACAGATGCAGTGGGGCTATTCTTTCTAAGTACCGACCGATTTATATGTGGGCACATATTCAGAAATCTGGTTCAGTAGGGACTAAGAAAAGCTTGGCGTCAATGCTATTGAGCTTTTTTTTGACTGGGACAACCTTTATAGTTGATCACTCTATATACATGCGAAAGGTGGTCATTTTGTAACCGAAACTGTGAAAAACCCTTAAAAAATATAATTTATAATATTTTTCAGGTGTGGAAACCCATCAGCTGATCTCCAAGCCGGCGGTGGACGGTCTTCCGGACCGACCGCCAATACTCTACAAGCCCGAAGACTACGCCCTGCTCGACTCTGTACCCCACTACAAGGTGTTGCCGTGGTGGTCGAAAATCGCCCTATCCCTCTTGATATATGCACACAGGTTTTTATTTCTTTATATATGTATGAAAATGCACCGTCGACTTTTCATAATACTTATATTTCATACTTATATAAGGTCTTTCAAAATTAGTTCAGAGTACGCTAAGGGGGGGTGCTGTATCATATAGGGAGTAAAACCTAAATTATTTTTTTTTGGACCTTGTGCTTTTTTTTTATGTAAAATATTTTTTTATGTATTTAAATAAAAAAATTGGTGGTTGATTTTTATAGCCTAATCGATTCAGTTTCATAACTGTAACAAAAAAGTCTTCATCACAATTATGATCTAACACGTGTAAGTTGGTAAAAAAAATCAAATTCTTTCTATTCCATACTAATAAAACTAAAATTGTGGTTTTTCACAATTTCTGAAAGAAAGAGATCTATGTGTTAGAAGACTTTTTCGTTCCTGGCATGAAACTGAAACGATTACTAAAAAAAAATTTTTTTACATTGTAAATAAAAAAAAAAAAAATTCTTTGTTCTTGTGATCTATTTCCGATACAGAACCCCCCCTTAGCGTACTCTGAACTAATTTTGAAAGACCTTTAATATGTAGTGTATATTATAGTTTATCACAGGTATTTTCGTTATATTATATTTTACATTCCCACACTAAAGTCTTTTTGCTACTACCTACTTATATCTCACAATATACGACTCTCAAACATCCAAATGTTGACTGGGAGAAATCCCTGTAAGGCATAAGTCCGCCTTTGCCCCCTCATGTAAATTACTTATTGTTTCTTTATGTAAAATTTTTTGGAGCAATAAAGTATTTCTATTAAATATTTAAATAAAAACAATTAAATTTGATTTCAGATTCCTCTTCACAACGTACATCGGCAGGTGGTATTTCAACTCAAACTTCCTCTTCAGCATCTGGCTGATGGAGAACTTCCCGTTTTTGGCCTTCCCGAGGTTTGGCTTCAATAGCTCCTTCGTAGATCTCTGGACGGAAGGACCGAAAGACGACGCGAGACCGCAGACGAACGAGGAGTCATTGAAAGAACAAAGCGAGAGGCGATGGTATAGCTTGCTCTTTCCGTTTCGCTGGGAGAAGATTGATTAACATGACTGTTTTATAAAGGTTTTTTTTTTATCTTTCTTTTTTTATCCTTCGCTATAAGTAGCTATTTTTACATGAGGAATAAATGTATTTGACATAAATCAGACCCAGCTTACAGATCGTTCACAGTTATTTTACCTCTGACACATGTCATTTTATCTTCCGCTAGGTTGGCACCACTTGCTGTCACTAGTACTACGGTCCTAAAAAGGGTTACTTGCTATTAATATTTTACCCGTGGTAGTGGAAATTATGTATAAGTAGCTGTTGTACTTGTAGTGATAAGTTCACCTTTGCGCGCTCCTGCATTTCTTGTTTCTTGTCGTGTACTGTTCTTCTTTCAATTTGTGTGCAATAAATAGTTTCTATTCTATTCTAATAATATATTCAAATATTTCGTACAGGGAAATAGTACGAACCAATTATGGCAACACAGAGCTCAGGTTAGCCAACTTGATGGCTAGAGGTAAAATAACTGTGAACGGTCTATAGGTACAGGTGAGCTGAGTGATTCAGACTATTATCAGCCAAGGCTGCCTGACAAAGATAAATAAATAAATGATTTGTCAGCTTCGGGTGAACAATCACCATCGGACCATTGAGGCTAGCCGTGGTTCAGATTCCACGTAAAACTTGGTTCCTACACTCACTAGTTGGTAGGGTTTAATCCGGATTGATAACACCGGTCCAACTTAACCGCTGCCGCTGCGGTACTGAAGGTCGACCGACACGTCTGAAAATAGTTTAGATTTCTGTCCAGTTCAGTGTTACCAGCAGGATCAAAGGGAAGCCCTGAAACGATTGATGCCTCTTGGATAATCTTTGAATGTGACTTAAGGCTAATATGCCTGTAATTTTTAGACTTAGATTAGTGTTTAAGATAGCGATTTCTTATTTCTATTCATACAATAAATTAATAAAGGTTTGTTGAAATCGAAATTTCTTGCTACAAACAGTATTTGAATGGGTTGTTTATACCAAAATTGTTGGCTGACTGGCTGAAAGCATATAATTTATTTATGATTTTACACATTTTATAATTAACTTTATCGTCCATAGTTTGATATTAGTAATTATTCATAAATAAATTGCAGATTATTATTGAAAAAAAAAAGAAAAAATCTTTACAGATCTGATTATTTTGAAGCCGAAAATTTATATTTTGATCAATGTTTTAAATTTATTTTTAAGGCTTTAAATTAGCCCCAGCGTTGTATATTTTATATGTGATATTTTTTTTGTAAGCTTTACGGTAATCAAGGGTTGTAAGTTCAATGAACAGAAAATACATTTCTTGGATGCATTGAAGATGTTGTACATGCTTATTTATTATGTTTAAAACATAAATTGAACAAATATTTATTGACTATAAACTGTCGTTCATTTGTTAAGTTATGTATGAGTGTTTAATGTAAGCACAACTATGTGCAAAATATACATTTTTATTATATTCACGTGTTTTCTTTACATAACCAAAGCACCCATATTCGTCGGATTACAAGATACTCCACGGCAACAATGTCCTGCCCATGTACCGGCGCTACTCACTCGCCGATGTGAGTATGAGAAACGATCTCACTCAACCAATCAGAAGGCATTCGCTGAGGCATCCGGCCCGGCTATTGGTTGAAATATGCGAGTATTTGTGTGAGTTAGCGAGTGAGCTAACACCGGTAGACCCCTGGTCCGGACAAGGAGTAGTTAGGAGTACTCACTCTGGATGGTTCGTTTAGGCTTTTCCCGCTGTTATACATTATCGTAATGTTGTCATGCCGCAGGTGGGTCTTCGTGCCTTACTTGCTGATTGTTTTTATTATGTAATCCGGTATGAGTGGCTGAGTCGGAGGGGCCAAAGCACATGCTCCGACCAGCCAATCTCGAGAAGGTCTGTGCCATACCGGAGACTTCCCTGGATTGCTGGCTATACTGGACTAGAGGAGAACACAGCCGAGGCTGCTATGCGGCCATCTTCATCCAGTACGGTAATGCCAACCCAGTCGGCTACAATTTGAGCCTACCACCTAGTAAGGGGCAAGGGAAGGGCCCTACAGTTTCACGCCGGTTCCTAACGGTGAAGCAGCAGCCGTGTATGTAGTTATGCACGTAATTTTTTTGGTTTGGTCGCTCTACAGGAACTGCTTTTACCGGAACTTTTTCTTCCTCGCATTTTGACGCTATACAGGAACTGCAGCATAAGTACCGCTTTTAGACACACGAGGGGAACTTTTTCCAAAGGTACAGTTAGTGTATATGAATGTTGAGGGGATTGGCTGTTGTATGGGTATTAAATGAAAATGGTATTATACTAACAAATAGGTACGACGGATGACTTCGTTTCTATGATACCTTCTTAATCCCTAAAAACAGGTTCATAAAAGGATTAAGCTCTTTGGTGCGATTTATAGATAACTACTGCGTGCAGGTGTTGCGGTCCGTATTTTCCGCGAACCTGGTTAACTATTGCAACTAGTTTTTTGTTTTTACTGAGACATGATCACATGACTGAAACTTTGAATTTCAGTTCATTCTGATTTGGAACGTCTTCGAGAAAGTGCAACTTTTACTGTGTGTTCATAACGACTACTTTGGCTTTTCGTGGACTCGGTGAATCTGTGTTAAAATCTTCGACCTCGGTGTGCTTCTGGTCTGGACTCTGTGTGTGGATGAAAATGTAATGTGAATTTATTTTGAAAAATCCGCACACCACCGGTGGATCTTGAAATACCAGGGTAAAATGAGAAGATAAGAGTATCACTAAACAACATAACATGTCATAAAATATTTTTCCCGCGCCCGCGCCCACAACTACTTGTCCTTGCTGTAATCCTGGTACTTTTTCAATTGTTATCCTTCAAGTGCCAGCGTCCTGGCGCAGGATACATAATTTTCCTCGCCACTTGTGCCAGCGTCCTGCAACAGGACGGTTGCATGTGGACCTAGTAAATGATTTTTTTAAATTCGACAACCATGCCAATCTCTTCTACTTATGTGTCATTCATTATTCATGAAAGAACAGGCTAGCTCTACAAATCCACACTTCTATGACGTCTCTATCTCTATGCTATGCCTGTCCTCGAAAATAATTCTTGAAAACAAACCAAAGAGTAAAAACAAACTCCGTCAGTCACGCCACTTGAGTGCTCGGAGTGGGTCGCTCGCAATCTTGCGACCCACTCCGAGCACTCAAGTGGCGTGACTGACGGAGTTCTTGAACTTGTTGAACAATGTTCTTGAACAATGGACGGGTATGTAATCTTCACTTTACAATAGTTCTAACAGTTGAGGAACGATTTATTTGCGAAGAACCGTGTTTTCGAGGCGAGTCGACAAAAATTTCGACTTCTCTCGATTTTTTTTTTTTTTTGATTTTTTTTTTTTTAGATTAATTCGTCTCCTCCCGAAACAGGCAAAACTCATTAGAGTATACATACAGCCAATTCTGTCGTAGCTTTTAACGTCTGTTGTATAAGTTCTCGCACCGCGAGAACCACAAAAATATATTTTTCTAATTACAACGACGACGCGACAAACTCCCGCCGTCGTCCGCCATCCTTTTGATGTTTTGATTGAAACCGGTAGAATTCCTAGACGTGTTACTAATGCAATGACTAGTAAATTTAACGTACATTTCGAAAATATAGGCTTTTCACTTAGGTTTCTTAGACATTGTAAGTAAATTCGCAGTATTTAATTGCTATTAAAATTATCATTGGCCTTTTAATTTTTGTTTCCTCCTTGAATTGTGATGATCTGGGACTTGTAAGAATCATGTAAGAATCATATAGATACCAGATACCTACTCAAAAATATGAAAGAGTGGAGCTAGTGGGAAAACAAATAAATAGTCCGGAATTAAGAAGAAAAATAAAATACAAATCAAATTAAATCAACTTAAAGTGATAAGTCCGCCTTTGCACGCTACTGTTCTCTTGTTTCTGTGTGAATTATTGTTAGCTTCCATTCTACTTCTGTATGTTATCTTCTGTCTTCGTATCTCTGTGTTTTTGTGTGCAATAAAGGATTTATATTCTATTATATTATAAATAAAAAAAGTTTATTGCACATATTGTTGTACAGAAGGTAGCACTTAATGCCTATGGCATTTTCCACCAGCCTACCCTTATTTACATAGAGAACTAGGGTAGGTGCAACAAGACAAAGTAAACAAAACAAAGTCTTATAAAATAGAAAATCTTATACTAATAATGCGAAAAAAGTTTCACTTTGGAATCTCACACAATGCAGGTTTCCCGGGTTTTGCTACTCTTTTGGATTATCGTATTTTGGGAGTAAACCTATCAAATTAAATCAGTAGTGCTACGGTAAATTAATTTTAACCGTGGCACTACCGTATTAAATTAGTAGTGCTACGGTAAATGAATTTTAACCGTGGCACTACTAGTAGTGCTACCGGTAGTGCCACGGTGAATTCGCGATTTTTTTCATCAGAAAAAACTCATTGGTACACGCCGACCGGATTCGAACCTCGGACTTCTCGCATGGGAAGCCGATGCCCTAACCACTCGGCCACCCGCCGCTCAATAGTTGACTTATCCTGATGCATTACTAAACGTGTGGGGCCGCCGGTACTTTGCATCTCTCCCCGTGTATGTCGTAAAAGGCGACTAAGGGATGACTCCCTTCTTATATTACTAGGTGGTAGGGTTTAACCCGCCCGGGTTGGTACCACCGCACTTAAATAAAGGTCGGTCGAAACGGCTATATAAATAGTTCGTGTTTTCCGTCCAATTCAGTGTAGCCGGCACGGCCGAAGGTAAGCACCGACGTGGCACCAAGTTCACCCGGTGTTATGGGCTGACATCACGGATGTTGTAGGTGAGGTAGCCAACCGTGCCAGTTTCCATAAAAAAAAATGTGGTATTGTAACTTACAAGAGTACTTGCAGCACAACACCGATCGCCCTGCCTACCCCGATTGTCAGATACAACGTTTGGTGTGTATGTAAATCAATAAAACCACAAAATCTAAAGTCCAACTTTAATTCACTTAAAAAAGTCCTGCGCTTTGAGCCTCCGCCTCTGTACATTTATCTGTAGGCGTGTCAGTTTCCTATAAAACAAAAAATTTGGTGTTGTAACTTACAAGAGTACTTGCAGCACAACACCGATCGCCCTGCTTACCCCGATTGTCAAGATACAACGTGTGGTGTGTATGTACATCAATAAAACCACAAAATCCAAAGTCCAACTTTAATTCACTTAAAAAAGTCCTGCGCTTTGAGCCTCCGCCTCTGTACATTAATCTGTAGGAGGTTATCTGTCAAATTGTTCTCAATCTCCCCTTCGCCGACGTGCGTCTTCGGCGTCGACGGTTTCTTGCCGGGCGTCGCCACGAGTTGTCTCCTCGGAGTCGGAGGCTTAGGGGTGGTAGTCGGGTGCGACAGGACCCCGACAGTGGTCGGTGTGAGTTTGAGGCGAGGCGTGAGGAGATGTTTGGCGGCGAATTTGCGCGCGGCCGGCGACATGCTGGATAGACGATCTGTGCTCCTTCTGGAATTCAAATTATGTTTTGGCTGTGAATGGTTGTACCACGGATGTTACAGTAAAGAGGAGTTATTGATATTATTGCTAATTAAATCGATATGGCCTGATCAATTTGATTGTGGTTGTTTGTGTTTGTGTCCACCACCCATCGCTCGAAGCTAGTCTCGCGTCGTCTTGGAGAGCTCCGTAGCCACGGCCTGCACCCGCCGGCGTGCTTGGAGGCCTGTCTCCCGTCGCCGGCGGTATTACCGTTTTTATTTAATTTTTGTATTAATTTTGTGTATTTTTATTACTTTTAGTATAATACATAAAATTAATAGAATTTTTTTGTTAAAATGTGAAATAAGGGATTTAAAATAATAATAATATTGTCTGATAGCGAAGAGCCTCGACCATCATCTCAGAAGACTCGCTGGACGGTTGGATTAAGGGCCAGATGCAGAAGGCGGTCTTACTCGACACCCCTCGAATCGTTCAGAGATTTCTTTCTCTCGGGTCCGACCACCGGTAGCTTGGGCTCGCTCCGCCGCCGCCGGTGGCAAACCGGGTTAATTTAGTATATAAGGTCTTTCGTTAGTCATGTTAATAACTTCGGGAGGGTTACATACGTACTCAAACAAACACTTTACGCAAACAAAAAACATATGTTTATAGGAGCATTTTTTCTCCTAACAAAAAAATAAAATCAAATAAGTAGCTGTAAAAACCAATCATAGTGACCTTGTGACTCACTTACAACAAACAGCTGTTCTGCATTTACGGTACGTACGTTGCGAACATAGTACGGTGATCGACCCCATACAATGCGCGGGAAATTTAGAGTGGCCACTCGCTAGTCCCGGCCTCGATTAATACCCTCCTCTACTGCCGATGGGCCCGGATATGTTCGGTGAAGCCATCGTAAGCTTAGATCCACACCCAGTGGCGGCTTTAAACAATCAATTTTAGTGAGGCGACTAAAAATCCACCTACATAAGTAATAGGTATTATTTTATTAACCTTGTTGTATTGCAGTTTTCATTTCGCCCAAAGTTTAGCAATAAATAAACATCCATGTTGATTGCGTTAATTAATGTGTATCTACCCTACTGACAATCCCAGATAATGCCCTTAGGCCGCCTTTTGTCACTTTTTGTGCAATAAAGTATATTTTCATTTTCATTTCATTTCAAGACCAATAAATATAACATAGAAATGACTAATAAAACTTCATTGAAACTTATCAATAAACATTTTTTTTTATGGATAGCGCGACATGTGCCATTGTTTTACCTACAAGTAAACGATTGGCTACATCACCTACAGCATCCGTGATGTCAGCCCATAACACCGGGTGAAAACTAGGTGCCATGTCAGTGTTTCCCTTCATTTCATGTCGGCTACACTGAACTGCACGGAAAACACGAACTATTTACATAGCCGTTTCGACCGACGTTTCATTCAGTGCGGTGGTACCAATCCGGGCGGGATAAACCCTACTAAGAGGTAGATATTATTTTACTTTATTATCAATAAAGTAAAGTACCTAATATCTAACGCCGGTTCCATTTTAAACATTAAATTTCGTGAAAATATAAATTTGTTTCTTTATATACTTAATCAAAATCTCTCGAGTTGTAAGGTACCTAAGCGTAGCGTAAAAAAATATTAAGATCGACTCCCGCGCTAGCGCGCGTGTTTCGAATGCGTCAAGTCAACCTCTCTCGACGAATGGACTGAACTGACTGATCGGCTCGACCGGGTCGGCCGGCCGTCAGCGCGCGCGGCGCGGAGAAGCGGCGGCGGCGGCGGCGCGCGCCTCCCGAGCGACGGACGGCTGGGGTTCAGTGTTGCTTACGCTATGCGAGCTAGACCTCCCTGATGAAATGAAAAAGGTACTGAATTCGAATGAATAGCGTTAGCCTCTTCTAAGAATACTTCTAGTCCAGCCAGCCATTAAAATTAGTAGGCGTTTTCGACTAGTACTTCTATTCAATAGAACCATTTTCATCTACGCGGTATTTTGTCATACTTTGTATTCTATCTATCTTAATTCCACCACTGGTTAATTCCTACCATTATTATTGGTAAGTAATGGTTATTTCGATCAGTTAGGTTTAATTGGTATATTTATTAATTTTTTATATTCCTTTTATATTTCTATTACTAATATAAATATTACTTTTACAAGTACGTTTCGGACATAATTTTGCCACCTTGCAGCCTTGTGTGTTCTATCTAACAAAACGAAAAGTAACTCACAAATGAAAATACATAATATCTAGACCAAATATCCCGAGTCTGACCAAAAAAAATCATTACCATTAATGTTAAAAAACATCCCAACTCCGGAGGTAAAACAACCCGACTTGGCAACACTAGAAAGCGTGAATGTGACGTCGTGAATCGCCTCATCTCGCTCTGCGTTCTAATGGTTGGATATAGATGTCTCGTCCGGCGGCATTTAACAGAGCCTCAGTTACTCCCTACATACGAAGCCTTCAAGGTCAAACTGTTCTCTATTGGCGTAGTGAAGCGATATCAGTCGAAACGGTCCGGCGCCGCGCCGGACGGAGCGGAGGTGAGGTGACTCACCATATGCCATGCCGCACGCACGTCACGTCTGTGTGCGTGCTGTGTAGTGGTGAGTCATGCATGTGTATTGTATGCACTAACACATATTTGGCGCTGAGCCGAGTATTTCGTCGCGCGCGCCTCTAAAGACCCCCCTCGCACCACCTCCGCGCGGCACCCCGCCGCCGCCGTCTGCTCGCCTCCACGCCGCCGCACCGCCGCGCCGCTTCGCTAATGTTCTGACCAGTTCGGATCGGATAGACTTTTTTTATATATTCTTTCATGATATTTTGAAATGTTTTTTTTTTCTTTACCTCAAGATAATTAAGTGAGGCGGTGCTTCACTTGCTTCACCTGGGGAACCGCCACTGTCCACACCTTCTGTTACCTACTGTTACACACAGGTTAATGTTCAGGTAGCAAACATGTTTTGTTAAATTTTTCGAAAAGTAATGCTAAAAACATATAATTTTTTTTTTCGTAACCTGTTTATTTGAGTGTGTATGTAACCCTCCCGAAGTTATTGACATGACTAACGAAACACCTTATATAGCAATTTTAATGTAAATAATTGTGTACAGAATTAATGTAGGAAAAAGTGTGTAAATAAACGCATACAATAATAATAATACGCACCTCGGTGTGGGTGTGCGTACGCGCGGCGTGGTGGGACGCCGCTTCTTGGCCGCCTGCTCGGCGAGACGCAGCCCTATCCGCTCGCGCGCGCCCCACTCGAGCATGCGGTACGCCGCGCCGGCGCCGACGCTGCGACACAACGTTACCATCCTCCAATACAGATCGAATTTAGGGGGACTACCGGCGTTGACTCGCACATTTAAAGTAATGGCCGTGTCGCAGTTCTGCGTCGGGCGCATTATCAAACGCTCTCCAATTGGTTGAGCTTTGTGAGCATTTGGGTGAGTATTCCTGCGAGAGTTAACGTTGATAGCCAACCTGAGGTATTCAAATTTAATCACCAATAGCGGTCAAAACACAATAAATGTTTGTGTGTGCCAGTGGCGAGTCGTGAACATTTTACTGAGGGAAGCCGGTGCCAGAGTCAAGATAATAATATGAAATTGAATAAATAAAAACCGGCCAAGTGCGAGTCGGACTCGCGCACCGAGGTTTCCGCATCACAAGAAAAACATTGAAAAAAAAACACGGTTCTTGTACGGGAACCCCGTGAATTTTTTACTTTTTCTTATTTATATTATTTTTTGTTATATCGGACATAATAACACATATTCTGTGAAAATTTCAACAGGCTACCTATTACGGTTCAAGAGATACAACCCTCGGACAGACTGACAGACGGACGGACGGACAGACAGACAGACGGCGTAGGCTTAGTAATAGGCTTCCGCACGGAATACGGAAACCTAAAAATCAACTTTAGGATGGCCGCCTACAAAATAAATAAGCGTGCGTACGCGGGCAGCGGCGTGTCGCCGCCGTCGAGCCGGAACGGCGTGCCCTCTATCTCGCCCCAGGTCATCAGCGGGCTCTCGTCGCCGGGCGCGCCGGGCCGCGGCGACGGCGTCGCTACCAGCCCGTGCTCGCTCGCCCCGCCCGCCGCCGCCGCCGCGTCCGCCGCGCTCGCGCACGCGCCGTCCACGCCGATCTTGCCGCTCCTGTTCGCTCCCTGGAGACGCACACACAGATTCAGATTTTTTATTTATAATAATTTTTCATATTACAAGTCAACTATGTACAGTAGGCGCTCGGTAATCCGGCGCTCGACAGTCTGGCACGCCCAGTAGTCCGGCACTTTTAGCCTCAGCTGACTAGTCGTTCTCAACTTTGGCGGGAAATATAAATTTCGGAAGTATTTCCGAAAATAAAGTTATCTTAGGTGCTTATAAAAAAAATAACCATAATAATTTTAACACCCTAACATTGCTTAAAAAAAAGAAAACAAAACAAATTTTGACAAAAGGGACACGAACCCATGGCCGAGATCAAAATAAAAACCCTACACCACTGAGCTACGAAAGTACATTATGCGACCAAACGAATATCGGATTCAGTAGGTTCGCTGGGGGTGCCGGAGGCGGAGCCAGACTCGTCTCTTCACCAATCAGAGCAACTCGCATACTAGACTTTGGATGTATGCAGCCCCGCCAGCCCAACCGAGCTACCGAGGATGCCGGCAGATGTTGAACGGAGGCGACGCGCACCTACCTGCGACTTGGCGATCTGCTTCAGCATCAGCCTGCTGGCGCGCGAGTTGAACGGGTCGCCGTGCAGCCGCGTGTTGCGGTGCTGCAGCAGCGGCTTCTCCGGCGGCGACTGCGCCCGCCCCTCCGGCACGTACATGATGTAGTTCCGCGCGCAGTACCTCCACGTGTCCAGCTGCAAGCGTTCCACAATCATTGCTTTTTTTAAATCTTTATTTTGTTTAAGGCTTTAGCCATACCTGGCTATTAAAGCCCCATAGTAACTATATTGATATTTTAACCACTCCAGCGTCGGTGTTCCATCGTATGGAACCATGCAAAAATAACGTCGAGCGTCGCGATCCACAGGATGGGACAGCAACTTTGGCATTGAAATATGCACTCTTATAATATGAATACAAGGTTCAAATTATACTTCTAAAAATAGGTAAAGATTTGATTCATATGATTCAATATTGCAAGCAATATTGGCGCCCCTCGGTGGAAAAAAATTAAATTCAACGGACGCTCTGAGTCGCGCTCGGTCAGTCGCCATTGTTGTTAGTGAAGTGTGTTTCTGTGGACGTGTGACCATGAATCACGGGCGCAAACGGTAAGTAATGTTTCGTATTTTGTTGTTTTTCGAAGCGCAAACTGTGTTTTTATTTGAAGTTCTTGCCATAATAAATTAGAGCGTAGTGGGTCAAAACAAAACATCACCTCATCAAGTACCGCATTCAACCCAGGATTTTGAATAAAAAAAAGGGTCAGTACAAATCAAGTTATAGATAACTTTGTAGGAAATTTAGTAACAATATCAACCATACTAACTTTGCTATATAGGTGAAGGGAAGGTGTTGAACTAAGCTTGCGATGGCTTCACCGAACATATCCGGGCCCATCGGCAGTAGAGGAGGGTATTAATCGAGGTCGGGACTAGCGAGTGGCCACTCTAAATTTCCCGCGCATGCTTCACGTTTCGGCTCGCTTCAAGCCCTCGTCAGCAAGTCTGCGTTGACTAGGACGCGGGGAAACCACCAGTCCCGCTCTCGACCTCCTAGTCAGGGCGGCTATAGCTTGTCAGTCAGTGCGCCCGCCGCGCCGCCGCCGTCCCGCGCCGCCCGCGCTCCATATTGCGCGCATCATATTTTTTTCGAAAAAAGCGTATTCTCGTAACCTTTCCCTCGCGCGACGCTGAGGCGCTTTGTGGAGGCTTTGTGGTTTTTTGTGGATAAACAGCCATTCCTGGCTATGCAAGCCCCATAGTAATAAAATTATATTGATATTTTAATGTACTTCAACACAATTCAATGCCTGTGACTACAGAAAAACTTTGTATGAATTGAAATCATTGTTGAACAATCATTGTTCAGATCGACATAGATACGTATCGTTGTCTCTGCGCCTGCGTCGCAGAATATCATATAATCTCAGAACACCATAATCGCATGATTATTTTATTACAACATAGCTAAGAACCGTCTCAATTAAACTAGCTTTCTAATAAAAAAAACTGCATCCAAATCGGTCCATCCGTTTGGGAGCTACGATGCCAAAGACAGACACATCCATACACACACACACACACACACGTTAAACTTATAACACCACTCTTTTTGCGTCGGGGGTTAAAAACACAACATACTTAAACTTAGTCAAAGCAGAGTCCTCAACATAATCATAGGAAAAAAACAGTTTTTTTTTGGTTTTCACTTCACGTTGGGAGTGTGAACGGGGTCAATAAAAAAAAACCTCATTCTAAGGTCTAGGTACCTCGTGTGGCCTGTCCATCTGATCGGCCTGCTCCTCGATGCTGGGCAACGCCAGTGCGGCGTCCACGAGCGCGGCGGACGTGCGTTCAGACTCGTACTGCGACGCAGAGCGCGACGCACGCTTCCTCTCCTCGAGGGCGATTAGACGCTCGTACGACGAGTTGTCCTCGCTTGTGTGTTGTGCTAAGTACGAGTCTGGGGAGAGGAAGGAAAGAGGTTGTATTATTCACAATCCATTATGGAAAATTCACAATCCCTTATTCTTTATTCATCATTCGTATACATTACACTTGGGAGAGGCCTATGTCCAGCAGTGGACCTATACAGCCTGATGATGATGATGTTGATGATACATTACATTTGAATTTGTCCTGTTTAGTTTTTACAATCCAGTTCCTTATGTCCTAACCTAACAGTGGCAGTGTGGTGAGTGTATATAACTTCATACAATTTCATATAAAAAATGTTTTTTCACTTTGTCATGAATTGCTGCATCTGTCATAAATCAGCACATGCATGTCTAGGCAGTGGCAAACATTTTTGTTAAGGTGCGTACAGACATCGCTAGGCATGCGGCGCGAATGGTTCGTCACGCATGCCTCGGGCTGTGTGGGTGCTCACTGTGAGCATTCGCCGCATACGCTCGTTGCGAGGCTGCCTCAGTGCGAGCCGTGTGTTCCATGTGGACGGCGCACGCAACACAAAAACAGCCGTCCACACGGAACGCACGGCTCACACTTGAGGCAGCGCGTTAATTGCCTCGCAAGGAGCGTATGCGGCGAATGCTCACAGTGAGCACTCACATCCACACAGCCCGAGGCATGCGTGACGAACCATTCGCGCCGCATGTCAGCGTCAGCTTGAGCATGTGCGTGCGTGGTTGTTTGCGTGCTCAGATTGAGCATGTGCCGTTCAGGAGTTATGCATAAATGTTGCGCGCATGCCTCAGGTTGAAGCATGCGTGACGAACCATTTGCGCCGCATGCCTCGCGATGTCTGTACGCACCTTTAAGTAGACTAAGGGCACATTGAAAAAATTTCCAGTGAAGTTTCTTGTCAGTTCTTCTTCGCTGTGATAATCGAACTGGCGGAATGTTACAATGTAAATATGACAAATCTGAACGCAGTGTACTGCCAATAGAGGCTAAATAAACAATAAACAAAAACAACAAACAATAATCTAAGCGCTCACGCTTCGCCGTTCCAAAATTGGACCGGCACCGAAAGGTGACTGAAACGTCGCGGTTGCGAACGGCCGACATTCGGCATTGAAATAGGTGCTCTTTGAATATTGGGATAAGGCTCATTATGCTTCTAAATAAAAGTGAAGATATGCCCTACTTGATCTGCTTTACTTTGGCGACAGCGTAAAGCAAAAAATTAACGGAATTCTCAGTTGTTTTCGAGACTTGGTGAAGACCGCCATGTTCACGTGCAAATTTGCCGTGCTGTCACGTCAAATAAACACAATTTGTTTGTGTTTTTTGACATTAGTTTGTTGTGTCTGTGAAATAAAAAAAAAACCTAAACTCCCTATATATATGAAGTGCAATGTTCAACTCACAATTTGTAACCAAAACAAAGGTATAGATACGTTTGTAGGAAATTTTTTCTTTTATATAGAAATATGATGTGCATTATCCGAATATTCGAAGAGCCGGCATTTCAATGCCGAAATGTCGTTCCAAAATTGGAATTTGACATTTCGGTCACATTTTAGTGCCGTTCGAAAGTCGTGATAGATCTGAAACGGTCGCAGCGACAGTGGCGCCCAACGCAAGCACCCCTATGCCAAATAATGATAAAATGTACAAACCTAAGCTGTGTTTGCTCGTGATGTCGTCCTCAGCAGGGTGGGCCGGCTCCGCGCCGGGGGCGCCGCGCACCGTGTCCTCGCCGCTGTTGTCCTGCTGGCGCACGGTCGGCGCGGCCGGGCTGAACGGTCGGTCGCGTGGCGTGTCGAATGTGGCCGGCGTTGCGTCTGCTCAAAATTTATGATTTATTTTTTTAGTTTCTTTGTCGCACCGCCAGAGTGTGGAACTGTCTTCCGGCGAGTGTATTTCCTGAATCCTTTAACCTGGGTGTCTTCAAGCGTCGTATTAACGGGCTAGACAGCCTAGCAACAGTCCGCAAATCTGCTGGCATGGCACCTAACTGAGCGTGGTTTCGCGAGGAGAGGTATTTTGGCTCTGTCGACTGCAACATTGGTCTCTTGACACAACCGCCCATGCTGGTTTACATAAAGAAAATAAAAAAATTCTTATGATTTATTATTTAAGAAATATATACAGACACATTTTTTGCAGGGCCTCCTGCGCCAGATTTGATCTGTCAGTTGACATACAAACATACACACATACCATCACGCTATATTCCGACAAACCGGGTGAGCAAAGTAATCGGGGTTGTGCTGTAAGAACTTGTGTAAAGAATTACACCAAACACCACATTTCTCAAAATATTAGGATTAGATAACTATCAAGCAGAAAGTATAGTTACCTACTGTGTGACTGTGGAAGGACCGTGCCAAGGTGAGAGGTGGCTACCCTGTCCTCCGGCATCTTGTCCTTAACGGCATGCACGGGATGACAAAGGTAGATCCCAAGGGAGATCCAGCCAACACATAAAATAATAGTTTTTACTTGTTATGCAAATAAAAGTGAGAATCAAGTGCACTCAACATACAAAGTACACGCATCAGCTTATATTTACAGCTTTTATTAAAGCTGAGTGCATGGGCTGGACTTAAATACAGAGCTTAGTCTAGTGATATCTTCACTAGATTCAGCACGGGCTGTGTCCAGTCCATTTTTTTACCCTATCCTGTAATTGTTTAAATGTGTGTGTTCATTATTATTTTCTTGTTATTTCAAATGTGTGTTAATTTGTAATAATGCAATGCTGTAGGAAAAACAAATTTTCTTATTTCTTACTGCATCAATCATACATAATAAATAACACCTTTAAAATAAAAAAAAATTAACATCTCATCTTTGCTACTACCCACATTCCTTTATTTACACATTTCACACACCTAAAGGATGGCTGTAAGAAATCTCTCCAAGGAATAAGTCCGCCTTTGCACCTCAAGTACCTGCATTAATTTGTGTTATTCTTGTGAAATATTTGTGTGGAGCAATAAAATAAAGAGTTATCTATCTTTCTATCTATCACTCAAGAATTTTCTACTTTCTATCTGTCACTCAAGAATTTTCTATCTTTCTATCTATCACTCAAGAATTTTCTATCTTTCTATCTATCACTGAAGAATTTTCTATCTTTCTATCTATCACTCAAGAATTTTCTATCTTTCTATCTATCACTCTATCAATCACTTTATTTCTAATACTCACAGGGGTCTGTGGGCGGGCGGGCGCCGCTGTACTTCCTCGTGATCTGCTGCAGTCGAGCGTAGTCCTTGTTCTCCGATGCCTCCAAATACTCGTTCTGTGCGCGTAGACGCTCTAGGTCCGGGAAGAAGTCGCGTTGGATAATGCGAGCGATGCCCTGAAAATTGTTTTAAAAATATTTTTAAATTGTGACGATTTTTTTTTTCACGTCGCAAGCGGTAGTTGTAGATTGGCTCTCTCACTGTCTACCTCATTGGTAAACAGACACATTATCTATGTAGATATTTTAAAAAAAGAATAGCCCCACTGCATCTGTCCCCGTGCATGTCGTAAAAGGCGACTAAGGGATAAGCACATGATACCAGACTAAAGTTTTTTTTGCCCCAATTATTTGACTAGGCTAGGCTCCAATGTATCGTGTCCCGGAGAGTGCAATTTGTCTCAGGAAGAAAAATATGTTTGTACACATGACTTGACATCGCGCAAAGAAGCCGGCGAACAGAAGTCCAGATGCTGATAAATTACCTACTTTACTTACTTTACTACCTATATTAGGAACACCAGAAATATGAATAATTAATTTAAAGGAAGATTCTACTTTCATTGTAGTGTAGTGTTCCTTACTAAAGTTATTTGCTATAAAAAAAAAGACTCTAAAAGTTCGCCGTAAAAATTATAACAGTAAAATATTGTCTTACATTTTTCCACCATCTTACATTTTACATTTATTTGTGGCACTTAGTACATATGTCCCGGGAAGGCTAACATCAGATCTGGCAAGCCTAGCTGGTAATAATGTAGCTGGGAGTGGAAGAGCGGAAGTCCGCGTGCGGTGGCGTGCTTTGGTAGAGAAGCCTATTAACCTTTAATCCCAAAAACGGCCTTTTGGTGCCACGCGAAAAAACGACCGGGTCCTCCGACGGCACTTAAGTGCCAAGCCTAATATTGACAACCGGAGTTGGTTTTTTATTTTTAATTCTTTATGCTTTGACCTTAGAGCTATTTCTTTTCCTCTAATCATTAGTTGAATAGTGACAGAAGGTGACAAAAAATGCTCGCATAGAATGCGAGCTGTGGACTGACCGTAAAAAAATTGTTTACAAACATGTAAACAATTGCGCTTCAAAAATCACGGCGGCGCGACTCTTCGACAATAAATTCGTGTTTCTGTAAGCATAATTCTAATTTTTCATCGAGTGTGTGGTATTGGTGTAATCGCAGTGAAATTTACTATTTACTAGACGTGTTTGTGTGCAATGGTAAGTTGTTTTGAATTAAATATACCTGTCCAAAGTTGAGCAAGTGATTTTGTGTTCCAATTGTATCGTGTCGGTGTGGCTAAAAGCGTGATTATTATCAACGTTTCGATAATATATCAGATTTCATTGTATGTATGGACTAGACAAAACTATATCACATATGAATTGATATGTCACATGATGATCACACGAGTGTTCATGCCCAAATATATAAAAAACTCTCAAAAGCTGAACGGCCGGCAACATTTGATGGGGTGTAAAACCGTTATGACGTAGTGTCTGTGTAATCGTCTCGTTTTTTGCTCGTGACGTAGCTGCCTGCCGACCGCGCCAATCTTATACAGGCGGATACCCACAAACTGACATGTAATTACTATTTTGATGAAATTTGAAATTTATTTTTGTGATATTTTCAAAAAACTGTTTTTGTATATGGCAAGTGATACATCGCTGGAACCGGATCGACTTGTAGATTCTAAAAATATTTGAAAAAAAAATGGCACGCGCGCGCCATCTGGTAGTTTACGGAATGTCCTATGTTGAACATCAGATTTCGCCGATTTCTGTAAAGAAAACGTTTATTATACTTTACTATTTCTAAAAGTATGTTTCTTTACGAGTATTCTGATATAGATATTATAAAGGTATGTTTTGAATTTATATTAGATGAATTTTTCAATTTTTTTTTTTTGGGATTTTTTTTTTAACTAAATTATCTGGTACTTCTAAACAAGGTAAGCCTCACTGTTTCACATGGATTTTAGGAAATTTTCTAGGCTTTCTAGGCCACAAGAGTTTATAGATCTGACTTTATTAGTTTCCGAAATATCTGCGTTTATGTCGAGGTCGGCGCGCAAGGTCGCGCGCGCCGTACCACGGGCCACGCCCATGCGGGAGCTAGACCCGCTGTGGGCATATTATAACGCGGGAGCTGACAGGTTAAAAAGTAAAAAAAAAATGATCTCATATTTTTTTTTTTATTGTAAGCTCGACATATGGCGCCGAGTGGTTCTAGATCGCGGGACACTTCGGGGTTACCCATTAGTCGCACGGCTCGACGCTGGATCGAGTCCAGAGGCGCAAGCTGGTATTTGGCGGAGCCATCCCACAGGTTCGAGCAGTACTCCAAGCAAGACCTTTACGCGGCAGGTGGCCGAGTGGTTTGAGCATCGGCTTCTCATGCGAGAGGTCCGAGGTTCGAATCCGGTCGGCGTGTACCAATGAGTTTTTTCTGACGAAAAAATTTACGTGCATACCTACACCTGCTGCTTCACCGTTCGGAACCGGTGTAAAACTGTAGGTCCCTTCCCTTGCCCCTTACTAGGTGGTAGGCTCAAATTGTAGCCGACTTGGTTGGTACCACCGTACTGGATGTAAGATGGCCGCATAGCAACCTCGGTTGTGTTCTCCTCTAGTCCAGTATAGCCAACAATCCAGGGAAGTCTCCGGTATGGCACCTACCTTCTCGGAGATGATATTGGCTAGTCAGAACATGTGCTTTCGCCCCTCTGACTCAGCCACCCATATCGGATTACATAAATAAAAAAATAAAAAAAACCTGATCTGCGATTTATACAGGAGCAGCTTTTGGTCCGCCCTGAAGTACCGTCGCACCTTATTGAGAACGCCCAGCTTTTTAGAAGCAAGCTTGGCCTTCCCCTCGATGTGGGGACGAAAGTTCAAGTCGTGCGACAGTTCGACTCCGAGGACCCCGAGGTGATCGCTTAATTTGAGTGACGTGCCTTGGAATGAAGGAGCCGGTGTGAACGTCGCTCTCTTCGCACTGAACGTGCAAACTTGTATCTTGGAAGCGTTGAACCCGACCAAATTACTACGGCCCCATTCGGAAATAGAGCCGAGTGTATGTTCGAGCTCAGACACAAGTCTTCGTCTCTTCTCATCCACAACATCCCGACTGGATGAAGGGTGACTGGTGTAGGATCCGTGTGCCGTACTGTCATCTGCATAAAAATGTATGTTGCCCAGAGACAGCATATCATTGATGTGCAGAAGAAACTGCGTGCGTGACAACACAGATCCTTGTGGTACGCCGGCGTTCACTGACATGGCGTCCGACGAGCAACCGTCCACTAGGACCTGAATGCTACGCCCATGTAGGAAGTCGGCGACCCAGTCACAGAGGCCAGAAGGTAGTCCGTAAGCCGGCAATTTGCCCAAGAGCGACTTGTGCCAAACCCGGTCAAATGCCTTGGCAATATCCAGGCCAATTGGCAAGGATTCACCATGACCTTCAAGCGATTCTCCCCAAAGGTGAGTGACGTACGCTAGGAGATCACCAACAGATCGTCAACTTCAACGTAGCTAAGACGCAAGCTTGTGCCTTCTCTACTAAGGCTGATCCGTTTCCCCTCCAAGCCACTTTCCAGGGCAGCCAAGTCCCCAATGATGGTAGTCTGGGCGTCCTGGGTATGGAGGTGTCCAGGGACGTTGGATTTCGATCGTTCATAGAGTCCAAGGCGAAACTAGCATCTTGGATTCTATTCAACGACGAGCCATTCGCCTCATTGGCGATTCTGTACTCACAAAGGACCTTCAACCTCTAAAGCACAGACGGATCGTTGGATCATTTAGCCTGTTTTATCGGTACTACTATGGCCGCTGCTTTGACGAAATTGCTTCCCTTATCCCTCCTCCTCCTGTTCGCCTTCGCCAAACCCGCCATACTCTCGCGGAACATCCCTTTGTAGTGGACAGAAGAGTACTTCAAACTGCACGATTCTCTAAATCGTTCTTGAGCCGCAAGATGTGGAACGGGCTTCCGGGGAATATCTTTCCCCACTCCTACAATCCACGGATCTTCAAATCGCGGGTAAATAGCCTTTCCCCAGCGACATTACTCCACCTCCAAGCCGGACGTACACCTCCTTGGGGGTGATATTGGCTGCGCCTGAGGATTCGACCTCGGGCACAGTCTAGCCTAGTTCGGAAACAATAAAAAATTCAAAAACCGCTCAAATGATTTCGATGAAACTCAAATATGTTGTTACACTCGACGAGACGCTTCCGACAAGGCATGACACATCTCGCTAGGACTGCGCAGTCCAAAGTTGTCAAACTAACCAATCCTAACCCAACCTTTTGAGTAGGGGAGGGGGCTGGGGGGTCAAACTCTGGAAAACGTTTGGGACCATTATTATAGACTCCTACACCAAGTTTCGACTCGATCCGACCTAAAATGCAATCGCTATAGAGCGACAAACATTTTGGAGCCCACATTTCAAACGCCAATAATTCAAAACCGCTCAAATGATTTCGTTGAAACTCAAATATGTTGTTACACTCGACGATACGCTTCCGGCGATGTATCACACATCTCGCTAGGACTGCGCAATCCAAAGTTGTCAAACTAACCAATCCTAACCTAACCTAACCCAACCTTTTTCGTAGGGGAGGGGGCTGGAGAAGTCAAACTCTAAAACACGTTGAAGACCATTATTATAGACTCCTACACCAAGTTTAGACTCGATCGGACCTAAAATGCTATCGCTATAGAGATACAAACATTTTGACGCCCACATTTCAAACGCCAATAATTCAAAAACCGCTCAAATGATTTCGATGAAACTCAAATATGTTGTTACACTTGATGAGACGCTTCCGACGAGGCATCACACATCACGCTAGGACTGCGCAATCCAAAGTTGTCAAACTAACCAATCCTAACCTAACCTAACCCAACCTTTTTCGTAGGGGAGGGGGCTGGAGGGGTCAAACTCTAGAAAACATTCGGGACCATTATTATAGACTCCTACACCAAGTTTTGACTCGATCGGACCTAAAATGCGATCGCTATAGAGCTACAAACATTTTGACGCCCACATTTCAAACGCCAATAATTCAAAAACCGCTCAAATGATTTCGATGAAACTCAAATATGTTGTTACACTCGATGAGACGCTTCCGACGAGGCATCAGACATCTCCCTAGGACTGCTCAATCCAAAGTTACATTTCGGATCGAAGATCTGAAAATAGTGTAGTGAATTAAACATTAAGTTGCTCACACAATTTAGTCGATTTTCAAATTACGAAAACTTACTTTTGAAATAGACTAGGTAGAGAGGTATAACTATATATTCGGATAGATATCGGGGAGAACAAAAATTCCCCTCCCCCCCCACTCCCAAATTCCCCCTCCACCAAAATTTCATCAATTTTACTTCCATTTAAACTGTCAAATGTCAAAATCTGACAATGTCAACTTGTGACAGAGATCGAACTGTCAAACTTTGTAGTACATGACAACTGTCAAATCTGTCAATCTGTCAAAGTTGTCAACCAAAAATCTGTCGAGGACTGTCAAATGTCAAAATCTGACAGTGTCAACTTGTGCCCTATACCCAAATCTCAAACTTTGTTTTTCATGACAACTGTCAAATCGTTCAAACTGTCAAGCTGGAACCCAAAATGTACATTTGACAACCCCGTTTACGCTTATAACTCGGACCCCTTACTAGTTAGACCCAATAAACTATCTCCCCAAATCCCCAAGATGTCATCAATTCACTCCGATTTACACTGTCAAATGTCAAAATCTGACAATATCAACTTTTGACAGAGATCAAACTGTCCAACTTTGTCATACATGACAACTGTCAAATCTGTCAAACTGTCAGACTATCAAACAAAACAACCACCCCTCCCCCCCCCCCGCTGCGTTACGTTACAGTTACAATCCAAAGTTGTCAAACTAACCAATCCTAACCTAACCTAACCCAACCTTTTTCGTAGGGGAGGGGGCTGGAGGGGTCAAACTCTGGAAAACGTTCGGGACCATTATTGTAGACTCCTACACAAAGTTTAGACTCGATCGGACCTAAAATGCGATCGCTATAGAGATACAAACATTTTCACGCCCACATTTCAAACGCCAATAATTCAAAAACCGCTCAAATGATTTCGATGAAACTCAAGTATGTTATTACACTCGATGAGACGCTTCCGGCGATGTATTACACATCTCGCTAGGACTGCGAAATCCAAAGTTGTCAAACTAACCAATCCTAACCTAACCTAACCCAACCTTTTTCGTAGGGGAGGGGGCTGGAGGGGTCAAACTCTGGAAAACGTTCGGGACCATTATTATAGACTCCTACACCAAGTTTTGACTCGATCCGACCTAAAATGAAATCGCTATAGAGATACAAACATTTTCACGCCCACATTTCAAACGCCAATAATTCAAAAACCGCTCAAATGATTTCGATGAAACTCAAATATGTTGTTACACTCGATGAGACGCTTCCGGCGATGTATCACACATCTCGCTAGGACTGCGCAATTCAAAATTGTCAAACTAACCAATCCTAACCTAACCTAACCCAACCTTTTTCGTAGGGGAGGGGGCTGGAGGGTTCAAACTCTAGAAAACATTCGGGATCATTATTATAGACTCCTACACCAAGTTTTGACTCGATCGGACCTAAAATGCGATCGCTATAGAGCTACAAACATTTTGACGCCCACATTTCAAACGCCAATAATTCACAAACCGCTCAAATGATTTCGATGAAACTCAAATATGTTGTTACACTCGATGAGACGCTTCCGACGAGGCATCACACATCTCCCTAGGACTGCGCAATCCAAAGTTACATTTCGGATCGAAGATCTGAAAATAGTGTAGTGAATTAAACATCAAGTTGCTCACACAATTTAGTCGATTTTCAAATTACGAAAACTTACTTTTGAAATAGACTAGGTAGAGAGGTATAACTATATATTCGGATAGATATCGGGGAGAACAAAAATCCCCATCCCCCCCCACTCCCAAATTCCCCCTCCACCAAAATTTCATCAATTTTACTTCCATTTAAACTGTCAAATGTCAAAATCTCACAATGTCAACTTGTGACAGAGATCGAACTGTCAAACTTTGTTGTACATGACAACTGTCAAATCTGTCAATCTGTCAAAGTTATCAACCAAAAATCTGTCAAGGAGTGTCAAATGTCAAAATCTGACAGTGTCAACTTGTGCCCTATACCCAAATCTCAAACTTTGTTTTTCATGACAACTGTCAAATCGGTCAAACTATCAAGCTGGAACCCAAAATGTACATTTGACAACCCCGTTTACGCTTATAACTCGGACCCCTTACTAGTTAGACCCAATAAACTATCTCCCCAAATCCCCCCCCCCCCCCCCAGATGTCATCAATTCACTCCGATTTACACTGTCAAATGTCAAAATCTGACAATGTCAACTTTTGACAGAGATCAAACTGTCCAACTTTGTCATACATGACAACTGTCAAATGTGTCAAACTGTCAGACTATCAACCAAAACAACCCCCCCCCCCCCCCCCCCCCCCACCCCCGCTACGTTACGTTACAGTTACAGTGAAAGGTTAGGTTGGGCGACGAAGCCTTATACTAACCTAGTATTTTTGTATGGAAACTGACACGGTTGGCTACACCACCTACAAAATTTATTTATAATTTTTTTTTTATGGGAACTGAAACGGTTGGCTACATCACTTACAACATCCGTGATGTCAGCCCATAACACCGGGTGATCTTGGTGCTACGTCAGTGCTGCCCTTCGGTCGTGCCGGCTACACTGAACTGCACGGAAAACACAAATGTGGTGGTAGCAACCCGGGCGGGTTAAACCCTACCACCTAGTAATATAAGAAGGGAGTCATATCCCTTTGTCGCCTTTTACGACATACACGGGGAGAGATGCAGTGGGGCTATTTTTTTAAAGTACCGGCCCCACACGGTTCATTCGTGATGTCAGCCCATAACACCGGGTGATCTTGGTGCTACGTCAGTGCTGCCCTTCGGTCGTGCCGGCTACACTGAACTGCACGGAAAACACAAATTTGGTGGTAGCAACCCGGGCGGGTTAAACCCTACTACCTAGTAATATAAGAAGGGAGTCATATCCCTTTGCCGCCTTTTACGACATACACGGGGAGAGATGCAGTGGGGCTATTCTTTTAAAGTACCGGCCCCACACGGTACATTCGTGATGTCAGCCCATAGCACCGGGTGAACTTGGTGCCACGTCAGTGCTTCACTTCGGTCGTGCCGGCTACATTGAACTGGACGGAAAACACAAACTATTTACATAGCCGTTTCGACCGACCTTTCATTCAGTGCGGTGGTACCAACCCGGGCGGAATAACCTACCATCTAGTAATATAAGAAGGGAGTCTTATCCCTTAGTCGCCTTTTACGACACACACGGGGAGAGATGCAGTGGGACTATTCTTTTAAAGTACACACTTGACCAATAGCATTTGTGTTTTACAGCTATTCCTAATTTGTTCACACTTGCTTGACCAACCGTAGCTAAATATAAATATTTTTCGTTATCTGTATATTGCAAACACCCTCTATGTATCTTTCGAGAACAGGTCGTCGACTTACTAATACTAGCGCACGGCTGCCGGCTGACGTCATTGTGTGCATGTGTGCGTGAGCCACTTCAGTTTTTTGTTTGATTTCAATAGGCCAGTGTTATTATAATATGTTCAGTGAGTGCTCATATGACATTGACATATTGATAAACATGTCATAGACTAATTTATTAGTGGGATATAACCTTTACGAAGTGTTGTATTATAGCCAAAACATCGCTCCAACGGGAAGTAGTTTTCTCACGCACTAGAAAGGGATTGCGTTGGTTTTTTATTTTTCAAAAAAAATCTAATACGTAAAATGTTATGATTTCTTCTATTCAATATGGAGGACACTTGGGGGCAGACGACAATGGCCATACTTTTTGTATTTATTGCTCATTTTCGATAATAACAGCACTTTTTTGTACCATTCAAAATTCTGCCGCCGGTACAAATTACGCGCCGGTTGGCTCATGGTTGGAGGGCTCTGGTGAAATATTTATCAAGAAGATATTTACTAAATTTGATGTAGGTTTATTGCAAATGTATTTTAGTTCTATTTTAAAACAAAAAAAACATATGTTATCGATTTACTTTTTGAGGAATCTTCATTCTTTCCTTCCGACTCCCGTAAATCATTCATTTCTAACTTTGCCTATTTTTCTATGCATTACAATTGCGAACCAATTAGCTCAAACCTATGTCATATGAAAGATAATTTCATCTAGATTACAATGACGTGCAAATTTATATAGGGTTCTGAAGGAAATTTCATAGTTATGATTTTTTAATGGAGAAAGCGCGGAAAATGTTTCGCGCGCGGAATTGTGTGTTTACCCGGAACGTTACGTGGAAATTCGCGCTGGCGAGGAGCTAAGGGTTAACACAAATAATCAGCATAATACCCAGTTTGCGTGTGATGCAAAGACGGACTTATTCCTTACAGATATTTCTAGCCAACCTTTGGATGTTTGAGAGTGAAATATAAGTAGTTAGGGCAAGATACGACGTGACCTTACCTCGACATATTCATCTTCCTCCAGTACTGTTGTTTTATTTTCGCTCTTTTTTTTCGGCACCGCGGGCATTTTGAATATTCCGCTTTCGGCCTTCAGGAGGGCCATGTTGTTGAGAGCAGCAGCCCCGGCCCGTGGCGGAGTCCCCGCCACGCTTTGAGACATTCTTGCGACACGGGATGTGGTCGACCAAAAGTTTTAAACAAATTTTACCACGTCAAAGTCACTTCACAAATGGTTACGCACTTGTATTAAGGGGAATGTATTCGTGAAATATAGGTATTCTTGTAAATAATTAGGTCTGCGATTTTAATTTCAAGAAACTTTGGTCATCCAACATGCACTTTTTCACTCAAACAAAACCAAATGAAATGAATGATAATGATTGATTGACTGACAGACACTTGACAGTGACAGCAAAGCAGAAATGCCAACTTACTAAAACTTATACGTCACTGGATACTGGCAGTAATAAACGAATTTCCTATTCGTTTGGTTGCCACTATTTATAAAAAGAAGAAGAAGAAGAAGTTATATGTGGACAGACCACATTTAACTTCTTCTTCTTCTTTTCATCTATGAAACAGTATTATAGTGCAGTCTCCCTCGCTCATGATGCTAGCAGCCAGAGGTTTTTGGCAGGCAGGGGTGTCTCTTTGCAGTATGACCATAGACATTATGACGTCATCGATTCCATCAGCTATAATAAAAAATAATAAAATAATAAAAAACCATTTATTGGGTATGATAAACATTTCCATACAGAGCAGTAATACTTAGTCTTACTTATTTATTACATTTATTTACATGGTTTATGTTTTTGCTGACTGGTGTAACGTGCTTACTCAAAAGGCAAGGGGTATTGCATACGAGCAATCTCTTACCCCCTTCTTAAGTGATGGAAACTGCTTATAATTGAGATCTCTTTTGCGGTCAGACTTAATTTTGTGGCAGAAATTAACAATACAAAATTTTCAATAAATTATGAAACAGCAAAACCAACAAAAAACCAACAAACTACCCACAGAGAACTACCCACCTACAACTATTTGTCGATTTTGACCATTTGCATAATACATAACTATCGCAGAAATTGGCAGAGGTAGTGAGATTTGTGTTTATTTTTAAAAGATTCAAGCCTTGGCACGCTTCTGATTATATATATGAGCTATATATATAATATCATCATCATCATAGCAAGATAATGAATCAGATATTCGTTTACCCATCTGTAAGCTTTCGTGTGCCATGTAATGCAGCGGTACAGGCTAGGGTAAAGAAAGTGCATAATTTTTTTTCGATTTTATGATCGTGGGTTGGGTTGGGTTGGGACTTGGGGTACACCTTGTGATAATGATTGTTTTTTTTTAATCTTTAAATGGAATTAAAAAAATACTATGGTACTAGCCCAGGTAGGTAGCTATATATACGGTGTTAACCTAAATAGGCGACATTCCCGAAAGGGGGTTATTCTGGGTCACATACTGATGCCGAAAAATGGGGTATTTTTTTTTTTTGAGCTTTGATTTTAATATTTTTAATTTCTATATTTGGTATAAAAACATTGTATTTCGTAATAGAAATCGCACTGCATTACCAAAAAAATCGAAAGCTGGGTAATTTTTCAAATAAATAAAAAAATTCACATTCATATCGACACGATACAACAGCTAGCGCGCAGTGTTGCCATGTTAGGAGATTTTCTCCTAGATTCAGGAGAATTTCAGTGGTGCTAGGAGAACTTTTTGCCTGTCAGGAGAGTAGGAGAAAATTTAGGAGAAAGAAAATCACTACAGGAGAAGATTTAGGAGTGAGAAACTCGGGATTAAAATTAAAACATATATTTACTAGTGACAAACAAATACAGGCTGTCCAAAGTGTGATGTGGAATATCGAAGGATCGTGATATGTATCGTGTGTAAAGTGCAGTGACGAAAGAATTTTTTTTTATCTCAATTATTTCCAATTTTGCCATTTTCTAACAAAGTAAATGCATACGATAGTGTGAGCGCGCTCTATGCTTGTGCACGGCCGCGTAGGGCTATGCGAGGGACTCGGCGCGAGGCGCGCGTTTCCCGATCGCGAGGCGTGAGATGCGCGGGCGCGGGGCGCGCGCGGCGCTCATAATCAATCATATATTTCATAAGACGTAGTATGTAGCCAGTAAAAAGTAAATGATTATCTACATACCTCAAATGATGTGAAGGTTTTCTACGTGATCTCCTTGCAGCTCGATGCATTATGACGAGACCCGGGCGATGCAGTAGCGGGTCTAGATTGCCATGTTCCCGTAAACAGTACAATGCACGCACAATTACTTCAGCCAGCACCGGCAATCTTTCACGATAAATGCGTTTGAAGACCATTTCCGTTTGCTGCTCCATACGCGAGCAACATATCCACATATTCGCTATTCGTGAATGGAACATTTAACAAACACTTTAACCTGTGGTAGGTACGTATTGTTAAACACGAGCGCGAAACTTTCACTAATTCAATTTACGAATCGAATTACCAAAAATACGTCAACACGGTCGGCCGCCCTTGACATACTGACCGACTGACACACATTGATCTTCCGCGCCACGTGACTGGCTGGACTGATGCAATGCAGGTCGGTCGCCCGCACCCCGCAGGCAGCGCGGCGCGCCGCCCGCCGCGCCTGCGTCTCCTTTGATAGCAGCGCGCGATGCCGCCACCGGGCGGCGTCTCCTTTGATAGCAGCGCGCGATACCGCCACCGGGCGGCGTCTCCTTTGATGGGAGCGTGCGATGCCGACACGGGGCGGCGTGGAGGCGCAACAGCGCGGTGCGGTGCGGTGCTATAGCGAACATTCCACCCGGCCGGCGGCGGGCCCGCCGCGCCGCTCCGCCTCCTCCGCACCGCCGTGGTCTGGTCGCTTAGAGCGCGCATAGATTGACTAAAATGAAAACTTTGAAAATTCATATCTCGAAAACTAGTATGGATAGGACCATTTTTCTTTTTTTTAATGTGTTTATTAGATGATATACAATAGCTCATTTCGATATTCCCGAACAGACCCTGGACACCCTGTATGTCGGAATGTACGGTGAGAACACAAGGAATGAACTGCCTGTGAATCAAACAACCAACTTCTCAAGTCACACAATATACGATATGATTTTTCTTTTGATAAGAGCAAGGTTCACCTTCTTGCTCTTTGGATAGGATAATGTGACACTCTGTGAGTGTGTGCGGTGCGTGCATCGATCGACCAACCAGCCGACTACCGGGCGGGCCAAACCGAACGAACATTTTGTTATCAATCAATGTTATTTACATTACATGTATTCTTTGTAATAATCAGTAGTATTACTAAGCCTACATCGACAGTCCGTCCGTCAGTCCGCATTACTTTATAGGGCTGTATCTTTTGTACCGTAATAGGTAGCTGGTAGTGATTTTCACAGATTATGTGTTATTTATTATTGGCGGACATCCTATCAAATAATAAGAAAAATATTAAGGGCTTTCCCATCCAAAAAACGTCTTTTAAAAAAAAATATTTGTTTGTTTTTGCTCTAACGTAAAAACGGTAATACGTACAAGTGACAAACTTGGTGTAGTTAAAAATAAAAAAATAAAAAAAATAATTAAAACAGACGAATTACGTGGTGGTTAGAATGACAATCGTGGCTATGACGGGAGGACAAATCGTTATTGGCGGAGAAGTGATCGAACAGGTTGAAGGAAGAGTAGTATGTATATCTCAGTCAAATACTGCTTGGTAGACAAGATCTCCTTAAGGAGGTCGAGGGACGAATTAAATTGAGTTGGGCTGCCTCGGAAATTTAAAATTCGCTCCGAGGTCTGACCCGTATATATTATGACCAGTGCGTCCTCCTAGTTTTTTTGTTTTCAAACAATTAGCGAATTTTTTGTTTTCAAAGTTGCCCAGCGAGCGATGGAACTAGCCATGCTAGGCTGGGAGTATAGCTACGCGAAATGGTGCGTAATAAATGAGGCAATCCGCCGACGCAGCAAAGTAATCGATATTGGAAACCAGGTTGATAAGCTAAAATGGCACTGGGCTGGGCACGTTAACCGAAGGGACGACGCCCTTTGGAGTAACCATGTACTATATTGGCGGCCGTGGACAGGAAAACGGAGTGTAGGAAGACCACCCGCCAGGTGGCACGACGAAATCAAGTATGTAGGCGGAAAACAGTGGTCCGTACCGCTGAAGGCCGAGAGACTGGTGCAAAATTGAAGGCGAATGTCCAGCAATAGACGCTTACACGCTGACTGACTGACAGAGAACCCTCGGTGCGCGAGTTCGACTTGCACTTGACCGGTTTTCAGGCTGAAAAAGATACAGCTCTTTATATGTAAGACAGAAAGATGGACGGACCGATAGCCTAGGCTTAGTAATATGGTCCCGTACGAATAAGGAACAGTAAAAATGTGGTGATTTTTTTATAATTTGAATAACAGGAGAATTTTTTAGGAGGATGAAAATTTTCTAGGAGATTTTTAGGAGATTTTCGAAGTCAATCTAGGAGAATTTTAAAATTATGCTCCAATGGAGACGAAACGGACCCCATATATTTTTTCCGCCAATTATCTTGGGTCCGAAACGGACCCCATCTTTATTCTCAAATTACGGTCGCACGAATTGGTCTATTGCTCTTTCAATCGTTGATGGGGGCTATAAGTGACACCGGCAATTATGAACTAACCATTTTTCTTGTCTCCAAAGACCAATTATGAATAATAAAACGAACGCTAGCTGTCAGCTGACAGTTTCTTTGTTCTCCTATTTCTCACGAGTTTCGAGGTGACGCACTTCTGCGAAATTATTTATTATAAGTGTATTCAAGTGCATCTATGAGCTAAAGGTTAGTAAATAGTGTTATTTATTAGTTATTCTACCAATAGAAGATGCATTACGAGTTCGAGTGGCGACAAAAGTCATATTTTTCGTCGCTCAAAAATGTTTGTTTATTTTTGTATGAAATGTGTAAACAATGACTTTGGGGGCATATTTTTCATGGAAATATAGCTTATTTTTCTAATTTTCTTCGCATTATTATACAAACATACGATCAGTTGCAAAATAAAAGAAGGTTTAGTTCAAATAATATATTTATAAAATTGGGAAAAAATATCACGCGCGTGCCATCTCGGAGTTTACGGAATGTCCCAGGATGTTCATGTTGAACATCCGATTTCGCTGATTTCTGTAAAGAAAACGTATAGTATACTTTACTATTTCTAAAAGTATGTTTCTTTACGAGTATTCTGATATAAATATTGTAAAGGTATGTTTTGAATTTATTTTATAATGAATTTTTCAAAAAAAAATTGGGATTTTTTTTTCTACCTAAAATATCTGGTACTTCTAAACAAGGTAAGCCTCACTGTTTCACATGGATTTTAGGAAATTTTCTAGGCTTTCTAGGACAGAAGAGTTTATAGATCTAACTTTATTAGTTTCCGAAATATCTGCGTTTATTTCGAGGTCGGCGCTCATGTGCGCGCGCGCCGTCCGCGGGCCACGCCCATGCGGGAGTCTGGGGGCTGTAGACATATTATAACGCGGGAGCATACAGGATATGTAAGACAGAAAGATGGACGGACCGATAGCCTAGGCTTAGTAATATGGTCCCGTACGAATAAGGAACAGTAAAAATGTGGTGATTTTTTTATAATTTGAATAACAGGAGAATTTTTTATGAGGATGAAAATTTTCTAGGAGATTTTTAGGAGATTTTCGAAGTCAATCTAGGAGAATTTTAAAATTTGAGTTGGCAACACTGCGTAGCGCGCGGCGCAACACGTCGTGGTCGTCAATCAGCTGGGTACGCACGGACGCAGGCGCGGCGCGCGCGTGGCGCGCGGCGGAGCTCGCTACACCGTTCCAAAGATAAATTGTCGCTGAGGTAAAATTTTTAATAAAATATGCAAATTTTTTTAAACTATTTTAGATTTTATTTTTTAATAATACAAAATAATCAGTATACGAAATGGTTTAATATTCGGTAAATTGAAATGTCGCGAAAAAAGTTAACACCGTGTATAAGAGTCGATGACCTCAACATATTGTCAGAAGCTATACAAAGACTGCAAAAAGACACTCGTCATTCTATGCCTCGGACCTCCTAGTTCTTTGCACTCGTCTTTCTTTGGCACCCACCCACGCAGCACACGTGACGTTAACGAATGAAGTATTATATTCTTTGTGTGAAAGAAAGATGGCGGCTGAACCTTTTCTGAAAGAAACTTTTCTTTGCCGCGTCGTCGTAAACACGAGTCGTAAATAAAAAGTATATATTATTGACGTGATAACGTCACGTCTTATAAATTGATGAACACCGGCTGCACGCACGAAAAAATGTCACGTTCCATCTGAGCCTGTGTGTGCAAGCGAGAGCGCGTAACAAGCGATAGAGAGGCACAATCGGCCCAACCCGAAAGCGAACCAAGGGAATCCGATATTCGTTTGGTAGTTTATGTGATTTCGTGGCTCAGTGGTAAGAGTGTAGGATTTGTATTTTTTGACCATGGGTTCGAATCCCTCAATTTTTTTTTGTTTTTTTTTTCTTTTTTAACCAATGTTTAAATTTTTTTAGGGTGTTTAGTTTTTTTTATAACCACCTAAGAATTATTTTCGGAAATACAAACGTAACAAAACCGACATGCGTAGTCTCACCACTTTATGACGTTTCACGTAAAACTATCGCCCGTAAACCGACTTTACAGACAACCAATTTTTTTTTTGAGATTCTCGCAATACGAGAAGAAAACAACAGACTTAAGGAGTACAATAGAAAAGGCTGTATACTTCAATTAGTTTTGTCCTGTCCTGAAAAGGGACAAATATAAAAAAGATGGCGGACGGCGGAAGTTTGTCGCGTCGTCGTTGTAATTAAAAAAATATATTTTTGTGGTTCTCGCGGGCCGAGAATTTATACAACAGACGTTAACGCTACAAATGAAATGGCTCTATACTCTAATGAGTTTTGCCTGTTTCAGGAGGAGACGAATTATATAAAAAAAAAATAAAAAAAATTATATTCCTTGTCAGAGGCTGGTCTGGCACAGGAGAGAACAAAGGAACGATGGTGCTGTAGATCAGCTGTGATTTTCGGGAGGTTAAAAAAAACCCTAACCTAATGTTGAGGCGGTGCAGTGCATGTCGTTTTTGTTACGTTTCGTTTCTGCCACTTCGCGTTTACAATCAGCTGATCTACAGCGCAAGCATTCCTTTGTTCTATCATGTGCCGCTTGCGTCAGAAGCTATCTGTCGCCACAGATTATATATATAACGTCGTCATTGGTCAGCTGTTCGGTTTTGGTTAAAACATTTAGGAAATGAATGTTTATTTATCACAAAATTTAATTAGTTGCACAGACAGGTTGCACGCATACTTGTTTTGGTAGGTGTTTTTTTTACAGCATGGCAGCGACAGAGGAAGATGAGTTGTGTCGTTGCTGTCTGCGCGTCTCTAAGGCCGCCGCCGCCGTCTCTCTGTTTAGCCGCCACTACAAGTATTCTGTGTTGATTGCGGACATGTTACGCGAATGCTGTGCTCTAGAAGTGAGTACAACTTCTACTTAGTGCTAGACTACTGTACAATAGTCCTGTCCGGATCGCGAACGAGTCGGTTCATTGAGGCGACTCGTGAACGGAAATGACTCGCGAACCGTTTCACCAGAAAAACATGCGGCTCCTATGCATTAGTTAGCTAGACTACTAACTCTCTCTCCCTCTCACATAAGCGTCAGTAGTATGAGGAGTCACTCCCTCCCACCGCAGCACCGCTCGCTGCTGAATGACGACTGAACTGAATGGTCGGACCCGGTTGGATTATTTGTGCATCGCGCGCGTCTGTCAGTCTATAAAGAATAAAGAGTATGAGATGATAAAATACTGTTTTCTTTTCAGATAAATTTATTTTATTTTTTATCTTAATTTTTTTTATAGGTTAGATATATTTTGAATCAATCAGTCAATCAATCTTCAAACACGCGAACCGGTTCGCTTGTGCATCGTTCGCTCTCTGCTTCCGCGTCAGATGTCAGGCAGGCAGGCCGCAGGCGTGGCTACCTACATTGCCTGCCTGCCGTCAGCTGGCCGCTTGACTTGAGTCAAATGAACCAAACGCGTGAACCAGTTCGTTTGTGCATCGTTCGTTTTATTCTTCCGCGTATTGCCTGCCGTCGGCTGAGCCGTTTGAGTCAAATGAACCGGTTCCCTGAGTCGGATCTCTGCATTCAGCTCATAACTCAGACCCGGGTCCCAAATAATACGGGTCTTTGCCAGGACTTCTGTACTGGCACTAGGTATCTGTGCAAAATTCCGACACGTCTGGCCGCAGGGTTGCTAGATGTTCCAGATAAAAAAAGAGGACATTTTTCACCAAAGGGTCCCCCTTTGATTTTTCGGGTAAAACTTTTACGAAAAATCTATCCCCCCATTGTTTTGTCCGCGGAAGTCTAAAACTTTTCCGCGGACAAGACTTCCAAAAAGAGGACTGTCCGCGGTAAAAGCGGACACCTGGCAACCCTGTCTGGCCGCTAATCTCTACACAATATGAGAAGGTTTCTGTCTGTTCACTCTTATCCAGGTGAATCGACTTGAAATTTTGCATGGTGGTAGTAAGGAGCTGTCATGACTACCAATAGACTTACGAAAATGCTAGGCACAAGATTCTTTTTAATTTATGTAAGTACTAACTAATATTATCTTAATTGTTCTTTTTTGCAGGCGGTCCAAGACGACGGGATGCCATCTCAGATATGTCTAAAATGCTCCAACAAACTAAGTTCTGCCTACAAATTCAGGAACATGTGTATTCGATTCAACCGCTGCCTCATCAACAAACTCCAAACTAGCGCGTTGGAGACCGTTAAATCAGAAATCAACCATAGACAATTGGAAGATGGTAGGACAAATATTGTATCGGTTGAAACGCCGAAACAGAACGTACCAGATAGTGAAGAGGATGTGAAGATATTTAAAGACATTAAAGTGGAAATTGATGATGCATTAGATGATAAAGATTATAAAACTGATTTGAACTATACTTTACCAAGTTTACAAGTTTCCACTGATGAAGAAAAAGATTGGATACCGATGGAGTTGCAAAATACTGAGAATTATAAAAATCCTTTGCATGATATATCGCAGAAGAGAAATCTTCGGAAGCGGAAACTCAAATCTGCGAAGAAGATTAAAAAAGATAGAGGTACACATTTATTAATTTTTTTTGGGGATTCCATCACCATATCTCATCCTCCATGCTGGTCATTAAATATAAATGTCTTTAATCACTTCGTTCTGATACTAGTGAAGGATTGAGCTGAAATGTTGATTCTACAATAGAACTGGCCTACAAATGTAAGTCACTCCGCGAGCTATAGAAAGAGCAATGCTCAGGCATGCAGGCGAGGAACACACCACTGCTTCACCTTGGGAGCATCCAGCAGTGGAAATTCCATTCAGTCAGTCAGCTTTTAATCGTCCGCTGATGAACACACATCTCTCAAATTTACCTCCAGTCCTCCCGGCCTACAGCGTTATGGAACCACTTCTTTCCGCCGACGTACTTGATGTCGTCGTCCCATCTGGCGGGTGGTATTTCCACACACCGTTTTCCTGTCCACGGCCGCCAATGTAGGACACGGTTACTCTAACGGTCGTCGTATCTTCGGCTGACGTGCCCAGCCTACTGTAATTTGAGCTTAGCCGCCCGGTGTCCAATATTGACTACTTTTGGTGTGTCTGCGGATTGTCTCGTTTCGCACCATACCACATAGCGATATTCCCAGCATGGCTCGCTCCATTGCTCGCTAGGCAACTTTCAACTTTTGGCAACAGCGACTGTCAGAGTCCACGTTTCACACCCATACGTCATAACCGTGAGGATGCACTGGTCATATATACGGGTATTTACATTTTGCGTAAGCTCAGACCTCAGGGTGAATGTTAACTTTCCCAAGGTTGCATTAGGGGAACCAAAAATAATTTAAAACACCTTGTTTTACATATTATAAAGTATTACATGTTGATTAGGCATTTCACCAAGTCATGCAGTGCCTGACTTGCTGCTTGATAGTTATCTTGTCCAAATACTTTCAGTCGGTGTTGTGCTGTAATTTACCAGAGACTACAGATTTACTTAAATCACACAAAGAAGTGGCTTATTGTTTTTGAAACACAATTTACCAGAGTGCTTGCAGCACAGCGCAGTGCTTTAGCGGTGGGTGGCCGAGTGGTTTGGGCATCGGCTTCTCATGCGGGAGGTCCGAGGTTCGAATCCGGTCGGCGTGTACCAATGAGTTTTTTCTGACGAAAAAATTTACGTGCATACCTGCCCCGCTGCTTCACCGTTCGGAACCGGTGTAAAACTGTAGGTTCCTTCCCTTGCCCCTTACTAGGTGGTAGGCTCAAATTGTAGCCGACTGGGTTGGTACCACCGTACTAGATGTAAGAAGGCCGCAAGCAACCTCGGTTGTGTTCTCCTCTAGTCCTCTCTAGGATACAACTTGTGGTATGTGTGTATGTACATTTCTGCTACAGCAGAAGCGTTAACCGCCAGTTCACGAGTTGCAGTATCATTTCTGCAATATATTTTTAAACATTTCTGCATTTACAGACAAGACTAAATCAGGCAAGACCGGAATAAAAATTAAGAAAGTGTACAGCAGAAAGAATAATGTATGCCCTATTTGCAACCGTGACTGCAAAGATAGCACACAGTTAAAAGAACATATTAACTGGGTACATAAGGGCATTAAGTACTATTGTAAAATTTGTAAGAAATGTGAGTATTGTATGCTTATTTTTATGAGCATTTTATGAATACTATTTGATACAAAGAAATCTGCATTGATCCTAAGAACATTTTTGAATTGCTTCCTCTAACACAAGAATATCTAATATTATTATAATTCTTTAAATTCTAACAAAAAACACCTTAAAATTTTATGAAGGTACTCAAATGGAGCCTCTTATTCATTATAATCAAATGTATGCAAGAATGCACCAAAAAGTAGAGTTTGTAAATAAATGTTTGCATTGTTGTTTTTATTCCAGTCTATACGTCCGAACGTGATCACAAACGAACAAACCACGGTCCCGGCAAGCAATGCGAGCAGTGCGGCCTAACGTTTGATACAATAGTGCAACACAAAATCCACATGAGATCTGTTCACCGACCGAGCAATCCACAAAAATGTGATATATGTAATGCTGTTTTTGCATCCAAAGAATGTCTTATACAGCATAACAATTCTATTCATGGTGTAACAAAGTTTATCTGTCAATTTTGCTCAAAAACTTTCAATAGGAAAGATAAGTTAGACCAACATTTGTTTACACACACTAAAGAAAAACCACATGAGTGTAACATCTGTAACGCAATGTTTGGTTCGAACTATGAGCTGAAGAGACACAAGCGCAGGCATACTGCGGAGAGAAATATGAAATGTGAGCATTGCTCATCTGTGTTTAAGACTAAGGAGTGAGTATGGAATTTTGTTTTAATGGACATTCAGTTTTAGTTGAGTACTTAACTATAAAGAACACACAATGTGTTGTGCCTTCATTTGAACGGTATTATCGTAGTAAACGGTATAAACATAGTTAAACAATATAGTGATATGTATCATTTTTTCAGTATTCCTCCACACTGAAATGTTTTAGAAAAAAAATACATTTTTAACCATATTAGTTGACAATTTCAACTTCCCAGTTGCCAGTTCGGCTTAAAGGTTGATTAAAGTAGGTGGGAAAAGGTCATTTGCCAGAGAATTGAAGATGCTTGGATTGGTAGAAGTGGTGAAATATACTCTTTCGAAGCTCAATCCACACCTTTGCAGTGCAACAAGAACAATTGCGAAAAATTTAACAAGAAGTAAATTCTTTGACAATGTACTTATTTTTTATCAAACATATTCTAACTAATCCACTGTAACATCAGTCATATTTCATTGGTTGTAACTCATAAATTCTCCACAGAGACCTCCGCAAGCACATACTCCGCCACGAGGAGGTTGTGAAGCGCTTCGCATGTGCTATTTGTGGGAAACTGTTCCGTCGCATCGACCATCGCAACGTGCACCAGATGAAAGTACACAAAGTTGACGCACTGGGCGCGAGGAAACAGCTGCCATCGTGATATTTTGTGTACTTACCTGACATAATCTATTGCTTAGGCCTTAGTAGTAAAATTAGAAAATAGTAATTTATTTTTATTTAGGTACAGTAAGACCTGCTTAATTACGATTCTCAAGGGCGTGACCCAAGTCCTCCTCTATACCAGAGAAGGACTTGGTTGAGTGCAATAATCTTATTATCTTGGGCGGGAAGAGTAAAAAATATGCAAGTACAATTTAAAATTTGTAGTACGCGCAAATTGTGTTACTTATTAGAAATTTTTTATTTTTATATGTTAATGTACCCTCTTTTAATGTATTAGAAATTTACACACATATAGTAGTCATTTGATGATTGTTGTTAGGGATTTATAAATTAAATATGTATGGGGTACCTTGTACCGTGTGGGGCCGGTACTTTAAAAGAATCGCCCCACTGCATCTCTCCCCGTGCATGTCGTAAAAGGCGACTAAGGGATATGACTCCCTTCTTATATAACCAGGTGGTAGGGTTTAACCCGCCCGGGTTGGTACCATCGCACTGAATGAAAGGTCGGTCGAAACGGCTATGTAAATAGTTTGTGTTTTCCGTCCAGTTCATTGTAGCCGGCATGACCGAAGGGAAGCACTGACGTGGCACCAAGTTCACCCGGTGTTATGGGCTGACATCACGGATGTTGTAGGTGATGTAGCCAACCGTGTCAGTTTCAATAAAAAAAAAAATAAAATAATATAACATTTTATATTTGGTTTTACTTATGTTCGAGTGAATTGTCTCCACCCACGTTTTATAAAATTGACTTTATAGCAGCTTTTGTATGTCATCTTGTGGCATCGTTAATTGATGTCGGCTAGAATACCGTTTGTCATTTATCTTATAAATCAATTCCGGTTGATAAAGAACCTTATACTATTTTCCTCTGAGGGTAGCACTCATATTGGCCAATAAGGCAAACATTTTCGTCTTATCTCGCTGTAATGAAGTAATAGGGAGATAAATATGAAATATTTGTATACCTACCAACCTACCGCCATGTATGTTCTCAAAATCCTTTCTTTGTCGCACTGCTATGGTGTGGAACTGTCTTCCGGCGAGTAGTTTCTCGAATTCTTTAACCTGGGTGTCTTCAAACGTCCTTTAACATGCTAGGCAGCTTAGCAACAGAACAGTCTGTAAATCTGCTGGCAGGATACCTCACTGAGCGTTGTTTCGCGAAGGAGAGGTGATTTTGGCTCTGTCGTCTGCAAGTCTGCACCATTGGTCCTCGGCATAGCCACCCAGTTTGCAGTTGACATAAAAATATGAAGTACAGGTTGAGTGCAGCAGGCATTATACTTGAACGCACTTTTTAAAGGCACATAATCGCTCACACTATAGATTGGCTGTATGGTCAAATGAACTTTGCCTGCCTATTTATGGCGAAAACTATACAACAACAACAACCATTCAACCATCACACTATGATGACAGCTGTCAAAAAAATGGAAAAAATGAATGTCAAAAAGTCGACCAACCAAGTCGGGTCGGACCGGAATTTCCGACGGATTTTTTTTTTCATGTCAGATTTTCCGAATCGGAAAATCTGACATGAAAAAAAAACTACCTTCAGTTGTGGTTCCTTTCTTCTCAAAACCGTAGTTATTCATTTAAGCTGTGTTCATGTTCTAAAGGAAGTAAGTTCTTCTGAAAAACTAAACTTGCAATAACTATAGACGCTGGCAAAAGCGAGCACCAGAAATTATCTGGGCCGTTTGCCAAGCATGCAAGCATACTAATAGAACACAAGTGAAAGAAGTTGAATAGTGAGTTCCATGCAGCATGGCAGAAACAGCGGGGGACATGTTGTGTCGTTGTTGCCTGAGCAGCGTCGAGGTTTCTGTCTCGCTGTTGACATGCTGCCACACATGTTCTGTATTGTTTGTGGACATGCTACGTGAATGTTGCTCGTTGGACGTAAGTATTTTTTTTTATTTTTTTTTATGAAAACTGACACGGTTGGCTACATCACCTACAACATCTGTGATGTCAGCCCATAACACCGGGTGAACTAGTTGCCATGTCAGTGCTTCCCTTCGATCGTGCCGGCTACACCGAACTGGACGGAAAACACAAACTTTTTAAATAGTTCCGTTTCGACCGAAGTTTCATTCAGTGCGGTGGTACCAACCCGGGCGGGTTGAACCCTACCACCTAGTAAGGTAAGAAGGGAAGGGACCTACAGTTTTATGTGGAATCCGAACCACGATCAGCCTCCAACGGTGGAGCGGTAACCCATCCAAGTACTGACCGGCCCAGCGTTGCTTAACAATCAATAGCAACAGTCAATTGTCTGCACCACTGAGCTATCGAGGCTACGAAATTCACTATTTATTTGACAGTGGTTCGAATTCCACGCAAAACTGTAGGATCCCATCCCTTCTTACCTTTCTATCTGGTACGGTTTAAGCTGTGCAGATTGGTACCACCGCACTGAATGAAAGGTCGGTCGAATCGGCTAGGTATGTAAATAGTTTGTGTTTTCAGTCCAATTAAGTTTAGCCGGCACATGAACAAAGGGAAGCACTGACATGTCACCTAGCTCACCAAGGTGTTATGGGTTGACGTCACGGATGTTGTAGTTGGTGTAGCCAACTTTGTCAGTTTCCATAAAAAATATAGTTTTAACCCGTCCGAATTGGTACCACCGCACTGAACGAAGACTGGTCGATACGGTGCTGAAATATATTTTAACTTTTACATTTAGTTCAGTGTAGCCGGCACAACCACAAGTGACATGGCAGCATTTTCATCAATTTGCAATGCACGGACATCACGCGAGTAGTATGATAAAAAAATACTTTCTATTCAGTTTGTGAATTTTTACTAAGGTGAGTATTTTTATTTACAGACAACTGAAGGAGACGGGATGCCGACTAAAATATGTCTATCCTGTTCTAACAAGCTCATTTCTACCTACAAGTTCAGAGAAATGTGCCTTCGGAGCAACGAAATTGTTATCGATGGACGCCATACGAGAAACGTAATGACTATAAAAGCAGAGATGGATACCGGTCCCGTAGAATTTATTGAACCTAGTTCACTAATGGAAGAATGCGGTTTCATTGAAGATATTAAAGAAGAAATTGACGTATTAAATCAATGTGCCGAGGACAATGTAGACTTTGAGTACACTCTGCGGAGTCTGATTTTCAGCGATGATGAAAATGATGATATCGAGAAACCGGTGAAGACTGAAAACCCAGAAAACGGTGAAAGTCCTTTGAAAGAATTGCCTCAGAAATTATATAAAAAGAAAAAACTTAAAGTTACTAAGAAACATGTGGCAGGTACGTATTATAATGCGTGAGTTCGGTCCTGCCTGGGCACGGTTAGTAAAAAAATCAGGTCATAAAGTTAGTTAGTGGGCGCGGTCAGTAATTGGATGGGTGACCGCTCGACCGTTGGAGGCTGACTGTGGTTCGGATTCCACGTAAAACTGTAGGTCCCTTCCCTTCCTACCTTACTCGGTGGTAGGGTTCAACCCGCCCGGGTTGGTACCACCGCACTGAATGAAACGTCGGTCGAAACGGCTATGTAAATAGTTTGTGTTTTTCGTCCAGTTCAGTGTAGCCGGCGCGACCGAAGGGAAGCACTGACATGGCACCTAGTTCACCCGGTGTTATGGGCTGACTGACGGATGTTGTAGGTGATGTAGCCAACCGTGTCGGTTTCCATAAAAAAAAAACACTTCGCAAGGGTAGTAAATTTTGAATTTTTTTACGATATCAGCGGTTCCCAATTGTATTTTTAATTGGTACCCCTTACCAAATTTTATGATACCCAAGTACTCCTGAGTAAAATGATTTTCATATGATTGATATTTTTACATAGGCCATAATAAATAATGTTGTTTATCCATCACATTTATAATATTATATTAGTTTCTAATGTCTACTTATTAATCACCTTACCCCTTACTAGGTGGCAGGCTCAAATTGTAGTCGACTGGGTTGTTACCACCGTACTGGATGTAAGATGGCCGCATAGCAGCCTCGGTTGTGTTCTCCTCTAGTCCAGTATAGCCAGCAATCCAGGGAAGTCTCCGGTATGATACTTACCTTCTCGGAGGTGATATTGGCTGGTCGGAGCATGCGCTTATGCCCCTCCGACTCAGCCATCCATACCGGATTACAAAATAAAGACCATATAATAATATAAAATAGGTACCAAATAGTGCTCTAGCGGTCGATATCGACCGCTCCACAGTCAACGTTAACCATTCATCGATGTAGATAATTATGAGCTAATTGGGCCCCTTTCTCTTTACTAAAGATTACATGTATAGATTGTAGAGGCAAATGTGGCCATTAAGTGAACCCATGCGTACCTCTTCCCTTGAGCCTGCATACCCCTGGGGGTACACGTACCACTATTTGGGAACACCACTATTTGGGAACCGCTGTTCTAGATTAATTTCTATTACATACAATTTTAAAAAAATTACTTCACGGAAGGGGATTACTTAGTATCCCCACAAATGATTTGAACAAAACTACCTAATATGTGTCTGCATATTATGTAGTACATAGGTTAATGCTTCAGAGAATAATTATAATATATGCAGAAGTAAACATATTGGCAAGGAAATTAGTATTTTGAGAAAAAAATGGTATTAATAATTTTTTCTTAACGACCAAAACAAGTTTTTGCCCCCCCTGGAGTCATTGGAGCCCCTCGGCGGAAAATGTCCCACCCCCCTTACCCCATGCTCCCGTCGCCCTCATCGCATGAGTGGAAATAAAATCAACCTCGACATCACTAATAGTATAACAAAACCAGGGATTCCCAACTGAAGCATTGCTTAAAATATGTACCTGCTCTTAACCACTCACGCGTCGCACGCCGCGCGAGTGGCGCATATTCCGTGAGTGTCGCGGTGTTCGCGACTGCGACCGCATAAGGACAGGGTTACGGGAAATATGCTTCTTTTAGGAAAAATTATGTGAACACCTATAGCAAGTTTAGCATGGTTGTAATCGGTACAAAATTTCCTACACAGTTATTTATAATTAAATTGTTATTTATAATTAAATTGTACTCACCTTTTTTCTTATTCAAAATCGTGGGTTGAATGCTGCACTTGGTGAGGTGATGTTTTATTACGTCAACTCAACGTGTTGAGGCATTTCCTAAACAAGATCTCAATAATATGATCACTGCACTACCAAATATGCACTCTACACTCAATTGCGCTTCTAAAAACACCAAATACGAAATATATCTTGCCTTCGGCGCTTGGGAAACATCGTACGAACACGGGCACTCGCTCACCGCCATGACACTGAACTGACTGACGCGCACGGGCGTGCTTCAAATATTTCTTTCAACGAGAGACCATGCTGTCATTATTTGAACTATTGAATCAGATCGAAAGAGCATATCTTCACCTTATTTTAGAGGTAAAATAGAGCCTTATCCCCATATTAAAAGAGTGTATATTTGTATGGCAAAGGTCGACTGCCGCGCCGGGATAGACGTATGTCCACTGTGAACATTTTATCGCTGGGACATACGGGCGTCCCAGCGACGCGCGAGTGGTTAAGCATGAAATGAACACTTATTTGATTTTTTTTCAGAAAACATAGCACCGAAAGCGTCAATATGGGAAGGGAAGATAATTACGAAACATAATAGAAGGAAGCATGTGTGTCATTTGTGCAACCGTAATTGTAAAAGTGTCATAGGCCTTAAGGACCATATCAACTGGGTACATAAGGGCATAAAATACTATTGCAACATTTGCAAGAAGTGTAAGTACCTAAAACGGACTAAATTTGAAAGTTATCCAAATAACTTAAAAAAAATATTAGTAAAAATTACTTTTAGTCATGTACAATCAGTGAAACTTCTTTTTCTCTTGTTTCTTGTCCACCAAGCGATCAGCTTTTGCTATAAGATGGTATGGTGTCAGTGCTAGATGGCTCGTATGTTCAATACTCCATTGACAACTGCTTCACAGCCTGTTGTTGGGCTCCTGGATGCGTATTTCCTTTCCCGTCTTCAATAGGAGGCACCCTTGAACCGCGCACGGGTTTGTTGAGCAAACTCCCTTTTCAAACTCATGTTCAGTTCAAGGCATACTTCCGAAAAAAATGTCTGATGTGGTTATAAAAAAAAAATAACCATAAATAACCTATTTTTAATACCTAACAAAGATTAACATAAAAATGTAAAAAAACTTCGATAAAGTTTTTCTGTGTGGTTATAAAAAACCATAACCATAACCTATTTTTATCACCTTAACAATGCTTGTCATAAAAAAGTAAAAAGAAAAATTTGTTGCCTGAGGGCCGAGGGGGACTCGAACCCACGACCGTGAGATCGAAAAAACTATACACTGTCCTCTGCACTCTATCAATGAACGTCAGCTCACGAGTGACCAGACGAATGTCCGATTCAGTTAACAGACAGGCCTTGAATTGATCACGATTTTTAAAAGGGAGTTAGCTTAACAAACCTGTGCGCGTTTCAAGGCAGTATACTGCCTCGTATTGAACACGGAAAAGGAAATACGCCTCCTGTATCTCGGGGCGCTTTTGTCGGATCTTCGCTTGTGATCACTTCAGATCAGGAAAACTTGACTAAGTTAAAATAAGTACCTACATTACTTTTTTATTGTTTTTACACTTAGTAAGGGGACCTACAGTTTTACACCGGTTCCGAACGGTGAAGTCACAAGTGTGTAGGTATGCAAGTACATTTTCCTTCAAACTTTCCAAAAAACTTATTGGTACACGCCGACTCGGACCTTCACAAGAGAAGCCGACGCAATCCGCCGCTTGAATAATTAGACTACACTGGTACCAGTTGGCAGTGACATGAGAGTAAGAAGATGACGCGCCACCCGCCAGGTGGGACGCTGACATTAAGTACGTAGGTGGTTCCATACTCATGAAGGCCGGGAGGCTGAATGGCGACATAATTTTTGCCCCTTAAACATAACAATTTCTAGTAAAAAGCTGTAGAAGAATAGCAGAGATATAAAACATTTTTCAGTTTACACATCCGAGCAAAGGCACAAATTCAACAGCCACGGCAGAAGCAAGTATTGTGAGCAGTGCGGACTTGTATTCGACACTATAATGCGCTACCATATACATATGAACGCAGTCCATCGACAAAGTGGCCCACAAAATTGCAACGAATGTGATGCAGTGTTCACGTCCATGGTGGGACTTATACGGCATAAGGAGTCTATACACGGCACAGCTAGTTATGTCTGTCAATATTGTTCGAAGAAATTCACTCGTAAAGATAAATTGAACGATCATATCAAGAGACATTATAAGGAAAAACCGTATCGATGTAACATGTGTAGCTTGATGTTTACGACGCGCGACAAACTGAATCGACATAAGCAGAGGCATACGACGGAGAGAAATTTCAAGTGTGATCACTGCTCGGCTTCGTTCAAGACTAAGCAGTGAGTATGATTGATTGGAATATTTGTGTCAAATTAAATTATTTACAAATGTAGAAGTTTACTAAGTTAAATCACAGCACTTCACTCAGAGTCAGTTTGAGTCTGTGTTAATCTTTGATTTTCCTAAAGTTGTGTAATCGATAGGTACAATAACTTATTAGTCCTGCACTATCACTCATAATAATTACCATCCATCACCAAAAACAATAATAAAAAATAATAAAAAATAAAAATTTATATTCTATGATCATATTTATAATTAATCAACTGACGACGGCCCGTAAAGGGCCGAAATATTTTGTGTTTTTGTATATTATATAGTAATATTTAAATAAAAAGCCAAACAATTGGTAATAAAAATATAATTTAATCATAATAATTATGGAATCGGCTTATGGGCGCGATTGTAGCGAGCGCTCCATGCAGCTCGACGTTTCGAGTCCTCTATGGGACCCGTTATCAAGAGGACATGTTCGCTTTGGCAGCAAACACGTCACTGACAGGAGCCTGCCTGCTTCTCAAGTTGTAGTGGGGGTAGTTCTTCCGGGTGCGCTGTTACTTTTTTTTTATGTAATCCGTTATGGGTGGCTTAGTTGGAGGGGCTAAAGCGCATGCTCCGACCAGCCATTATCACCTCCGAGAAGGTAGGTGCCATACCGGAGACTTCCCTGGATTGCTGGCTATACTGGACTAGAGGGAAACACAACCGAGGCTGTTGTGCGGCCATCTTACATCCAGTACGGTGGTACCAACCCAGTAGGCTACAATTTGAGCCTACCACCTAGTAAGGGGCAAAGGAAGGGACCTACAGTTTTACACCGGTTCCGTACGGTGTAGCAGCAGGTGTAGGTATGCACGTAAATTTTTTCGTCAGAAAAAACTCATTGGTACACGCCGACGGGGTTTGAACCGCAGACCTCTCGCATGAGAAGCCGATGCCACCCACCACTACTTGTTTCTTTCAGACCTACAGAACATACTGACAGTATCGCACTCTAGATAATCGTCGTTTCTGTTCTGTGTTGACTGCAGTGTGGCCAGTACCGGCTTCCATATCGGCAAGATCTTGAATGAGTCTTCGCAGTTGAAGTTTTTGCGTTTAGCAATTCTATTCACGGACGATACGCGGCAGACTTCGCCATAGAAAAACGACATCTGCCGCGCATCGTCCAGTTGGTTCCAGTCGTCCACCGCTCTATTTGTTATGAAATATTTGCGAATATTGATGTTAAAGACTGTGATACGTAGTTTTATGATGTGACCTCAAAGATGAAATTTCATTCATTTTAGTTATAATTTTCGCCAAATTGTAGTTATAAATTGAATCGATTTCATCAATGACAATTTCAATGTCTTCTTTTCCTATGAATAAAGTCATCATCTAGCAAAAAAAAAAAAAAAAACCAATAAAATCAATCATATTATAAAAGTAATTATTATATTTTTTTATTTGATAGTGATAGTGTGTATTTTATTTTGTAATTAAATTAAATTTTTGGGTTGGTACCACCGCACTGAATGAAAGGTTGGTCGAAACGGCTATGTAAATAGTTTGTGTTTCCCCTCCAGTTCAGTGTAGCCGGCACGACCGAAGGGAAGCACTGAAGTGGCACCAAGTTCACCCGGTGTTATGGGCTGACATCACAGATGTTGTAGGTGATGTAGCCAACCGTGTCAGTTTCCATAAAAAAAATAAAAAAATCAATATAAATTTAATAAAAAATCTTCAATTGTAATTGTACTCAATTGTAATTTTAATCAATTACAAATTTCCTCCACAGAGACCTCTGCCATCACATCTCGCTGCGCAGCGATAGTTTGAAACATCACGCGCACGCCATCTGTCCCAAGTTGTTCGATCATTTGGACTACACGCAAAGGACTTTGAACTTCAGCGATGAAGAAAATGATGATATAGAGAGAAAGCTGAAGACTGAAAACTTTGAAGTTGATGAAAATTCTTTAGACAAATTGCCACAGAAATTACCACCAAAGAAAAAACTTAAAGTGACCAAGAAGAATGTAGAAGGTATTATAATTTGAATGAAAAGAAAAAAAAGTAACATCATTACACATTGTGAATTAATAATTATATAACAAATCCGAAATTTTATATATTTGCGGTGTTCAGTAAAAAATTACATATAAACATTTGCCAAAGGGGCTCTTTACATCTGATACACTTAATTAATAAGTCTTTGTAGCCAGAACTCTCAGTAAGGTTAAACTTGCTCTCAAGCTGTATTGCCAGTAAACTGCAAGTGATTTTATTATGTGAATAGTCACTATAATACTTGTAGTAATATTTATAAAAAAGAAAATACCCTGTGAAGTTTCTTGCCGATTCTTCTATCTACTGCCATAAGAATGCTGAATAAACAATTAAAAAAAGGATTAAATGGGTAGGTATTTCACAGATTTACCCTTTTTAACAAAACACAGATGATATCTTAACACAATAAATATTTATTTGAAATTTTCCAGAAAACATAGCACCGGAAGCGTCAATATGGGAAGAGAAGATAATTACGAAACATAATAGAAGGAAGCATGTGTGTCATTTGTGCAACCGCAATTGTAAAAGTGTCATAGGCCTTAAGGACCATATCAACTGGGTACATAAGGGCATAAAATACTATTGCAACATTTGCAAGAAGTGTAAGTATATGTGACTGAATTTGGATGCTAAAGCCTGGCCGGCCTTACTTGGTGCGATAATATGAATTTGGTCACACTGATTAAAGATGGAATAAAGAAAGTTAATACTTCAGTTTTTTCTTATAATTTCTAAATTGGCACAAATGCATATTCAGTATTCATCTTAATTTTTGTTTTACCTAGTTCAGCAAGGCAATCTATAAGGAAGAACCATATAAGAATATCAGAGATATTTTCACATTTTTCAGTTTACACATCTGAGCAAAACCACAAATTCAACAGCCACGGCAGAAGCAGGTATTGTGAGCAGTGCAGACTCAAATTCGACACTATAATGCGCTACAATGTACATATGAACGGAGTCCATCGACAAAGCGGCCCACAAAACTGCAACGAATGCAATGCAGTGTTCACGTCCAAGCCGGGACTTATACGGCATAAGGAGTCTATACACGGCACCGCTAGTTATGTCTGTCAATATTGTTCGAAGAAATTCACGCGTAAAGATAAATTGAACGATCATATCAAGAGACATACTAAGGAGAAAGCGTATCAATGTAACATGTGTAGTTTGATGTTTACGTCAATTGGCGAACTGAACAGGCATAAGCAGAGGCATACGACGGAGAGAAATTTCAAGTGCGATCACTGCTCTGCCACCTTCAAGACTAAACCGTGAGTATATACTAGATTGGAATATTCGTGTTAAATATATTTATCAATACAACAGATTTGAATTTTAAAATTTAAGAATATTGTCAGCCTCGGTAGCTCAGTGGTACACTCGGTCGACTGTTATTATTATTAAGCACATCTGAGCGCGGTCAGCACTTAGATGGGTGACCGCTCGACCGTTGGAGGCTGACTGTGGTTCGGATTCCACGTAAAACTAGGTCCCTTCCCTTCTTACCCCGGGTTCGGGGTGGTACCACCACACTGAATGAAACGTCGGTCGAAACGGCTATGTAAATAGTTCGTGTTTTCCGTCCAGTTAAGTGTAGCCGACATGAAATGAAGGGAATCACTGACATGGCACTTAGTTCACCCGGTGATATAACCAACCATGTCGGTTTCATAAAAAAAAGAATTTTTGACTCAGAGGCTGTTTCAGTTTGTAATATATTGTTATAGATCCAACTTGTGTAATCAATGAAATCAAAAATTTTATTAAATACAATTTAGTCAATAATGCAAATAATTTTAATTGTATTTCTCATCAATTGTAATAATAATATTCATCAATTGTAATTTTAATCAACTACGAATGTCTCACAGAGACCTCCGCGGTCACATCCGGCTGCACAGCGAGAGTTGGAAACGTCACGCGTGCACCATCTGTTCCAAGCTGTTCCACCGGTCCGACCACCGCAACGCACACCAACGCAATGTGCACAAACTCGACGACATACACGCTGATAGCTTGATAGCACTCAAGTTCTGAGAGTCGCCGTAGGAAGATTGAAACTAAAACTCAAGTTCTGACAATCGCCATAGGAAGATTGAAACTAAAACTCAAGTTCTGGCAGTCATCGTAGGAAGATTGAAACTAAAGCTCAAGTTCCGACAGTCGCCATAGGAACTGAAACTCAAGTTCTGACAGTCACCGCAGGGAACTTCGCCGTTGTAATTTCATCATAATTTTTGGTGGAAGTCATGTTATAATTAAAATAAGTTTATTTGAAGCATATATTTTATGATAAATGAAATAAAAATGTTCCTACCTATATTACTTTAAATTATAAAATAGTTTTATTTATATGATCCTCATAATCAATTTAAAATTATGCATAATCTGACCAATAGATCTACAGGCCCAATGCGGAAACTCGCCTAGGCCAGAGATTTTTCCCCCCATACACAATATAATATGAAAAGTGTGCTCATTTTTTATAGCTACATAAATTGCAAGACAAAAGTAATTATACAGGGTGTTTCAGAATAGGCTTGAGAAACTTCAGGAATAGAAAGTACTCATTATTAGAAGAAAAAAATCCTTATAAATCATTGAAATTCCGTACTTTCTTTTTCATACAAACATTGAAAATTGTAATAAAAATTCGATAGACAGAGTGAGTATGGGGAGGTGCTGCCCAGGTCTAGGGAGTGCAATGACCTATTCAAGTCCCCTTTTTCTTTTAATGTCATTAAAATTTAAGTGTTTGGAATTTAGTAGGAATGCAGTTCAATTCTACTAATTAAGTATGTAAGTTAGTCATTTTATTTTTATTTAATAAAGGCGGACGTTCCGTCCAGCAAAGCTCGGTGAAACGATTTTCACCAAAAAGTACTATAAAATGACCGAATCTGGGAAAACGTTTCAGAGCTTTTCATCTTCAAATATGGACCCCTTTCGAACCCTGAAGTTACGAAACCCTATCCTGAAACATCCTGTATAACACTTTATCAGAAATTATACACTAGGGGGCGCCGGGGGTGTTATAAGGCTTTTATGTTCTCTTACCGTAATAAAATTGATGCCTCAATTTTTCTTCACAATACCGAATTATTATTTCACGAACCGTAGCACGACCCTTTCAAGGCTACTCACATATTTAGACTTTGCTTAGAGCGTGTCACGCACGGTGAAGATACTATATATTTTATCTGATGCCCAAACATGAAATCATTTTTTTTTTATGGAAACTGGCACGGTTGGCTACATCACCTACAACATCCGTGATGTTAGCCCATAACACCGAGTGAACTAGGTGCCATGTCAGTGCTTCCCTTCATTTCATGTCGGCTACACAGAACTGGACGGAAAACACGAACTATTTACATAGCCGTTTCGACCGACGTTTCGCTCAGTGCGGTGGTACCAACCCGGCCGGGATAAACCCTACCTAGTAAGGTAAGAAGGGAAGGGGCCTACAGTTTTACGTGGAATCCGAACCACGGTCAGCAGTCGAGCGGTCACCCATCGCAAGTACTGACCGGCCCAGCGTTGCTTAACCATCAATAGCGACAGTCAACTGTCTGCACCACTGAGCTATCGAGGCTGACATATAGCAGTGGTGTCTGGTTTCGCCTTAACTAGCTACTCTACTTCGTACTTCGTACGTAGACACACTGAAACGCACCCTAACACACACACGCACGAACGCACACATGACAGCGGCTGTCAAAAAAAAATCAGCGCCAGGAAAATACTTCTGTGCTGCCCCTTGGCACACGCTGAGCCAATTTGGCCAATTTTGCATAAATTAAGTGTAGGTAATATATAAAATGTAAATAGGTTAAATTAAAAGGTTTGGTTTGTTTAATATAAGTAAAAATAATTTTTTTATGTTATCTATCTTCATCGTCTGTGACGCCCTTTACTGTTTCAGTTGAAGTAACCACCTATAGCTGGGTAATAGCATATTCTATGAGTGATTTCACGATGAAAACAAGTTTATCGAATAATAATAGGCAATAGAAGATTGACCCACTATTACAGCTCTAGTCCTGCCCACATAGAGTTCTTAACTAGGTTTTTGTTTGCAGCTTCGCTCGCGGAATTGTTGCTAGTTTTATAAACTATTAGCTTTTGCCCGCGGCTTCGCTCGCGTAGTTTATGTCCATCCTGAAAGTCCATTCTAAATATTGGTCAAAACATTTTTTTAATCGGATGAGTATTTTCGGAGATTACCTACCTCCTATATCCAAACCGCGGCGCGGACCATTGAATAAGGTATTCGTCAGGTCATTCGGAGTAAATAAATATATAACAAAATAAAATAAAAGTCTTCTTTATTTAGGCACTCGGTTTCATACAATTAATCATATGACAGATTGATTATACAAAAGACATAATATTGAAGCAAAATCACGAGAATCGGACAAAAACTAAATAAATTGTATACTTGTTTAGGCGCGTTTTGATTTCGTGTTCGGCAGATGCCCACAAAAAGCGATGTGTGGGGCCGGTACTTTAAAAGAATAGCCCCACTGCATCTCTCCCCGTGTATGTCGTAAAAGGCGACTAAGGGATATGACTCCCTTCTTATATTACTAGGTGGTAGGGTTTAACCCGCCCGGGTTGATACCACCGCACTGAATGAAAGGTCGGTCGAAACGGCTATGTAAATAGTTTGTGTTTTCCGTCCAGTTCAGTGTAGCCGGCACGACCGAAGGGAAGCACTGACGTGGCTCCAAGTTCATCCGGTGTTATGGGCTGACATCACGGATGTTGTAGGTGATGTAGCAAACAGTGTCAGTTTCCATAAAAAAAAAAAATATATGTGCCTAAGGTACCAAGTTTCTCATTACGGCAGGATTGATGCAGACACAATGATAAGTATTTCTTGATATTGATGATGAGGATATTAAGTAGATCATGTTCTGTTATATTTATAATAAAATAACATACATACTTTACTTTCAATAGACAGACGTTATATTTATAATAACATACATACTTTACTTTCAATAGACAGACGTTATATTTATAATAACATACATACTTTACTTTCAATAGACAGACGTTATATTTATAATAACATACATACTTTACTTTCAATAGACAGACTTTATATTTATAATAACATACATACTTTACTTTCAATTTAGAATGCACCAATGGAATCTTGTCAGAATAATTTGGATCCTCGTGTTACAAGCTGAAGACGAATACGTTCCTTTGACAAGATCCTAAAATGACACCTCAATGAAATCACAAATTTATTGCGTGCTTCGAAATAGTACTTAGGTATCTATACCTGAATCCTGGTAATATGTAATTAGGTATTTTCTGCCTTTTCTTTAGCTTATTTATTATGTTACATTAAACTATACAGTTGAATCCAGGGGTTCCCAACCGGTGACTTATTTTTATTTTTATTTTTATTTTGTTGGATGCAAAACCAGGAACACAAAAACATTATATTATAATTATAAACAAAAAGATACGTACATACATAACACACGTTGTATCCCGACAATCAGGGTAAGCATAGTAAACGGTATTGTGCTGCAAGCACTCTTGTGTAGCACAACACCGACCCCCATATATAGCAATGTATTACGACAAGATAACTATAATGCATCAAGTAAGGCACGAATACCCACCTGCTGCATGACTCGCTGGAAGGACCGTGCCAAGGTGAGAGGTGGCTACCCAGTCGCCCTTTAGCACGGCACTTTGTCCTTATCCCTTAGTCGCATTTTACGACATGCACGGGGAGAGATGCAGTGGGGCTATTCTTTCTAAGTAATAAAATATAAAGCGCGACAGGTTAGCCACCTCTCACGTTGGCACGGTCCTTCCACTGAGTCATCTTACTTGCTGCTTGATATTAGTGTTATTTTTTCCTAATACTTTGCTGAACGTGGTGGTCGGTGTTGTTCTGTAATTTATGAGAGTTCTTGCAGCACAACACCGATTACCCTGCTTACCCCGTTTGTTGGAATACAGCGTGTGGTATGTAAGTATGTAGATACTAATAAAACCCAGGGGAGGCACAAAGAGTCGCAGTTTCAAAAAGGTTGAGAACCCCTGGGCAAATCTATGTACCTACCAAGGGGAATTCCCGATTAATACAGAATACTTCTCATATTCCGTAGCACTCACTAGAAAAACAGTGTCTTGAAGTGGAATCGTTTGTGGTAGAAACTCTTCAAAATGAAGGCAGTATTATTGGTTATCCTTGGTCTGTTAATACCGGCACAGGCGTTGTCTGAATACGGACTGAGCGGTTTTCTAAAAGAAATTATCCGGGTGCAAGGGAAGGCCAGTGTGATTGTGTCGTTTTTGAAAATAAATCCGGGTGAGTAAGTAATAGATAGCACTTCTAAGGCGGACCACCTACCTACAGTCAGCGCGTACGTTCGTGGCCTCCGGCAGGAAAGCGAGAATGGAATGTAAGTATAGTGTTGTGAATCAATCTTTGAAAGTAACGACATTTACGAAACCTCTTTTTTATTATGCCATATAATTATTTATCTAATGAGGTTTTATTGCGTGGTTGAAGTACGAAGACAAAACAGGCATAATCATTTAAAGATCTATCGGCCTCCGCCCGCAGAGGCCACGAACGTGCGCGCCAACGAGATTTTAATTTTATTACGACGTAATTAAATTTATTTTAATATTGTGCGTTGAAAGGTCGTGCCGGCTAAACTGAATTGGTCGGGAAATTAGAACCATTTATATATATTTTTTCTAAATAGATTGCTCAACATGTGGCGCCGAGCCACCCATGAGGAGTCTAACGACGCCCATGGACATTCGGTTGTATGCGGGGGTTGTGAAGGATCCGAGACTGTAGGTACTTACTTGGAGGAATATAAGATCTAAAAAACTATTCCACTTGAAGACACTTTTTTTCGAGTGAGTGCTACGGAATATGAGAAGTATTAAGTATTGCTCTGGAATTTCCCTTGGTAGATACATAGATTAACCCAGGGGTTCCCAACCATACATTTATATCCGCGTCTCAGGGCTTCGGCCTTCTTCTTTTGTGTCGAATGTGGGAACCGTCGTCTGGTCCAGGGCAGTTCTGCCAGTAGTGTCAGGTTCTCAACCGACCTTCATTCAGTGTGGCAGCACAGATGATGAAAACGCTGAGAATATCACCTCCGAGAAGGATTGGACTCCTCCCTGGATTGCTGGCTATACTGGACTAGAGGAGAACACAACCGAATGGCGAATGCCATGCCGGCCTGACGTAGAGCGTAGGGCGTGCAGGGTTTCGGTGTTTTGTTCCAAGAACTTCAAATCATCGCACAAACCCCGACGAACACCTTCAGCAACTCTTCACATTTCAGGGAAGTCTTCGGTATGGCACCACGAGAAGGTAGGAGAATTTCCTTTGGATTCCTGGCTATACTGGATTAGAGGAGAACACACCCGAGGCTGCTATGCGGCCATCTTGCATCCAGTACAGTGGCACCAACCCAGTCAGCTACCATTTGAGCCTACCACCTAGTAAGGGGCAAGGGAAGGGACCTACTACTACAGTTTTACAACGGTTCCGAACGGTGAAGCAGCAGGTGTAGGTATGCACGTAAATTTTTTCGTTAAAAAAAACTCATTGGTACACGCCGACCGGATTCGAACCTCGGACCTCTCGCATGAGAAGCCGATGCCCAAACCACTCGGCCACCCGCCGCTTGTCTGTCATTCTTGGTGCATTTCAATTGTGATTTTAGATAGATAGATAGAAATACTTTATTGCTCGGCCACCCCCGCTATAAACTTAATTTACCCCGATTACCCTGCTTACCCCGACTCCCGAACTCCCGACTGTCGGCATACAGCGTGTGGTATGTATGTACATATTTTTTTTCTTTCTTTTATGGAAACTGACACGGTTGGCTACATGCCCATAACACCGGGTGAACTAGGCACCATGTCAGTGCTTCCCTTCATTTCATGTCGGCTACACTGAACTGGACGGAAAACACAAACTATTTACATAGCCGTTTGGACCGACCTTTCATTCCGTGCGGTGGTACCGACCCGGGCGGGTTAAACCCTCCCACCTAGTAATATAAGGGAGTCATATCCCTTAGTCGTCTTTTACGACACACACGGGGAGAGATGCAGTGGGGCTATTCTTTTAAAGTACCGACCCCACACGGTACATGTATGTGCCTATGTATATTATCTTTTCATTTGTAATCGCTTAGAGTCAAGGATGCGCATGAGCAAAGATTTGTCAGCCGACGCCATTTTGTTTGCGACGGGCGCAAGTCTGCCGGCGGCCATCTTGGAAGAGCACACCATGTTCGTGGCCGATCTCCTGGACAGAGACACTCCGGATCTTTTGCGGAAGGTTTGCATATTTTTTATTAAACAACTGTCACGGTGACTGTACCCAAGAGTCCATCGGACAATCACACACAACCAAAAACACCACTTCTCGAGCAACCATGCTCAGCAAGGTGCCATGGCAGCGATATGGCGGACAAAAAGGTTGTCGATTTTATTGTCGCGTATTTTGAAGAACCGAAGGCCGAAGGCCCAGGAGCTGTAATTTATTCTGAATTGAACTAATTTGCGAAGACAACACCACCCGGAAAATGTTAAGTCACAAACAATATTATGAACTCTTTGATGTTTCTACAAGTCACTTTTTGCTCTAAATATTTTCAGCGATCGACCTAAAAGCCTCTTGGGATAGATAGACCGGTCGATCGCGATCGACTGTTTGGGCACCACTGGTATACATAAACGATTGGCGAGCCCAAAAGCCCAAGGATTTAGTAATATCTCACCTACAACATTCGTCATGTCAGTCCATAACACCGGGTGAACTAGGTGCCATGTCAGTGCTTCCCTTGATTTCATATGTCTGCTACACTGAAATGGACGAAGGAAAACACGAACTATTTACATAGTCGTTATAGTAATATTCTTGCTGTTAGTATAGCGATAGCGATGGCGTTGAGCCATCCGACTTGTTGGTGACCCGAAACTTACAAGATGGTCTGGAGTCTCTGAGTGACCGATTTGTGGGTTCGCTTAGTCTGTTTTACAGATACTATCACAGACACTGCTCTGAGGAACTGGCATCTCTTATTTCCTGCCACCCGTTCTGTCTCCGCATGACTCGTCGCAGAGAGACTCAGCACCCCTTTTGTTGTTTACATTGGGCTTTTGAGAACCCATCGGTTCTCTAACTAAATCGTTTCTTTGTCGCACCGCTAGGGTGTGGAACTGTCTTCCGGCGAGTGTATTTCCCGAATCCTTTAACCTTTAGGCTGGCTAGACAGCCTAGCAACAGTCAGCAAATCTGCTGGCATGGCAGCCAACTGGGCGTGGTTTCGCGAGGAGAAGGTGATTTTAGCTCTGTCGACTGCACCATTGGTCTCTCGGCACAACCATCCATGTTGGTTTACATAAAAAAAAATGCCGCTTCCCCTCTCCCGCTCTGGCGCTGCGCCGCCGCCGCGCGGACACCTCGTTTCGTTCCCTCATACAGTATAGGTATTGTTAAAGAAGCTTTCGGACAAAAAAAAACAAGAATATATCAGAAACCAGGTATGACACCTTGTCGTGGTTTAATGTGTCTGCCATCATGAACGTTTCTTTGATATTAAAAGTTTTTAATAAGTACCTACTTAAGTATATACATCTCCAAGACAGAAACAAAAGAGTTTTTTTTACGATATCTAAAATGAAAATTATATTTTCAGGCCGAGAAACGTGGCCTGTTAAAATCTCCTACGAGATGGGTTTTACTTGTTGAGAAGCAAGCAATAGACGACGGAAATCCACCAAAAGTGACACAAAACATCCGAGCAGACACTAATGAAACATTTGAACCCGGAAATGAAATTGACGAAGTGTTTTCGGTTGAAAATGCCATCGAAGAAGCTTTTTCAGGCGTCAATATAAGAGTTTTCAGCGAAGTCATGATAGTGATTGTGGATGGAGGGTTTTATGACGCTAAAATGGGTATTCACTATCATCATACATTAGCTAAAATGGATATGCACTATCATACATTAGCTAAAATGGAAATGCACTATCATACATTAGCTAAAATGGATATGCACTATCATACATTAGCTAAAATGGGTATGCACTATCATACATTAGCTAAAATGGATATGCACTATCATACATTAGCTAAAATGGATATGCACTATCATACATTAGCTAAAATGGAAATGCACTATCATACATTAGCTAAAATGGATATGCACTATCATACATTAGCTAAAATGGGTATGCACTATCATACATTAGCTAAAATGGGTATGCACTATCATACATTAGCTAAAATGGGTATGCACCATCATACATTAGCTAAAATGGGTATGCACTATCATACATTAGCTAAAATGGGTATGCACTATCATACATTAGCTAAAATGGGTATGCACTATCATACATTAGCTAAAATGGGTATGCACTATCATACATTAGCTAAAATGGGTATGCACTATCATACATTAGCTAAAATGGGTATGCACTATCATACATTAGCTAAAATGGGTATGCACTATCATACATTAGCTAAAATGGGTATGCACTATCATACATTAGCTAAAAAAAAAAGTTTTAAAAAACATAAAACCGACTTCCTAAAAAAAGTAAAACTAAAAAACTATTTAAAATAAAAATATAAAAACCGCCTTCAAAAATATATGAAATAAAAACCTAAAAAAAAAAACGAACCCTAGAGTTGAAGGCGGTGCTAAAAAGGCTACACAAATCACAAAGGATATTATCATCCGCTCATGTTTTCTTTCATGCATCATTTTTGCTTGCTTTAGCACCGCCTTCAACTCTAGGGTTCGTTTTTTTTTTTAGGTTTTTATTTCATATATTTTTGAAGGCGGTTTTTATATTTTTATTTTAAATAGTTTTTTAGTTTTACTTTTTTTAGGAAGTCGGTTTTATGTTTTTTAAAACTTTTTTTTTATTTCACAGTTTTTTTTAGTAATTTTTTGCTATTAATGTACTCGGCGGAATCGCTCGGCCTTCGGCCTCGCGATTCCGCCTCGCTTTCCAATCCGATCTTGACCCAATTAAAATAGGACCACGTCAGCTTCGATAGCTCAGTGGTGCAGACAGTCAACTGTCGCTATTGAATTTTAAGCAACGCTGGGTGCGGTCAGTACTTAGATGGGTGACCGCTGACCGTTGGAGGCTGACCAAGGTTCGGATTCCTCGTAAAACTGTAAGTCCCTTCCCTCGTAATTTTACTTGGTGGTAGGGTTTAACCTTCCCGGGTTGGTACCACCGCACTGAATTAAACGTCGGTCGAAACGGCTATGTAAATAGTTTGTGTTTTCCGACCAGTTCAGTGTAGTCAGCACGATCAAAGGGGGAAGCACTGACATGGCACTGGTGTTATGGGCTGACATCACGGACGTTGTAGGTGATGTTGCAGAACTTAGTAGAATGGACAGACATAAACGTGTTACGGAAGCCTACTTTTATTATAAAATAACCGTCGGAGGACCTTGGTTGAAAATTGTAAAATTTAGTAGTACGGATAGACATGCATATGTTACGGAACCCTACATTCATTTTGCAGAACTTAGTAGAATGGACAGACATAAACGTGTTACGGAACCCTACTTAACAGTTGCACTCCGGGAGTGCAAAATTTAGTAGTACGGATAGACATGCATATGTTACGGAACCCTACATTCATTTTGCAGAACTTAGTAGAATGGACAGACATAAACGTGTTACGGAACCCTACTTAACAGTTGCACTCCGGGAGTGCCGGCAGATCCCGTGCCACTCTAACTTAACCCTTAACGCAATGACTTAAGGTTTCATTTTAAAAATGACGCTGACGCGATGTCGCGAGTTATACATTTTTACCCACCTAAAAAAGTGCCAAGAGCCGCTAAAGAAGTTTTCACTTCAAAAACCTCAGGGTTATCCCCTTTCAAATAAAAAAAAAAAGAATTTTCAAAATCGGCCCACAATTGACGGAGTAATCGCGTAACAAACATCCAAAAAAAGAAAACATACCGTCGAATTGAGAATCTTTTAGGTCTAAAGTAAATTTCTCGTGAAGACAAATGCAACGAGCCCAAACACGATGGGTTTATCATGTGTAGTTTAGGAGTTCCTATGGCCACCTTCTGTCTCCATCATCAAACCAGCTCGATGGTACTCGGTACAGTAGGTACTGGCCAGGTACCATAATAAATTAAACGCCGGTCGGAAAAGATAAAAAAATTTCAAATTTAGAATATTCATGAAACAAGGGTCCGAATATGTATCACTAGTATATCGATTCATGTATTTCAACAGGACAGAGAAAATTTCAAAATATTAGGTATTTAATACTTTTTAGTTTTTTTTTTTTTGTTTTTTGGAAATCGGTTTAATATTTTTTAAAACAGTTTTTATTTCATTCTTTTTAGTAATATTACATAAAAAAGAATAATCGAAATCGAATAATCGAAATCGATTGAAGTGGTACAGAATTATTCGCCATATGTGTCAGACTGCAAATTGCTGAATAAGTCCACATCACAAATGTTTTGCTGAAGGTAACCACACACCATACTAATTTATCAAACTGAAAATTGCCGAAAACGACCACATCACAAGTTTTGCTGAAGGTAACCACACACCATAGTATTATGCTGATTTTTCGAAAACCACTGAACCAATTTCGATAAAATTGAAATGGGACCACCTCGGAAGTATGACCTAACTAACAAAAAAAGAATTTTCTAAATCGGCCCTCAATTGACGGAGAAATCGTGTTACAAACATACAAAAAAATAAAAAAAAAAAAAAAATAAAATAAAAAAAAAAAAAACATACAGACGAATTGAGAACCTCCTCCTTTTTTGGAAGTCGGTTAAAAATGGGTATGCACTATCATACATTAGCTAAAATGGTTATGCACCATCATATATTAGCTAAACCCAATATCGGTGGAAGACCTCGGCAAGGTGAGAAGTGGCTAGCCTGTAGCCCTTTAGCAAGGCATCTCATCCTGATTCTTTAATCGCCTTTTACTAGATGCACGGGAAGAGATGATTATTTTTAAGTACCGGCCCCGGAAACATTACCAAAGACACTCTTCTAACATAGGCTATTAAAACATCGAACTAAATAATCTCCTTATTTAGCTTGTCCAGCATATGTAGAACTGGTTGGTTGGTCTGAAGAAGCTGGTTTTGAGGAGTACCGTATGTGTAGCTATGATTCCTCATGCTTCTGCCTTACAGCGTATAGGCTCAGACCACACATGCCTCTGACATTCGAGCCTTACGGCTGCTGGTCGTCGTCGCGGGGCTTCACCGACCGTCGCAGCAACGCTGTGACGTCACTCCGCCGCAAGGACTTCCAGAGGATAAACCTGATCGCCTCGACCGTCATCACTGACAACAACACCGTCGCACATCTGGGCGATTACGTGTTAGTGAAGATTTTAGACATATTCAGACCTTGTGGTTCCGGTACAGAAAAAAGCGGGAGTGTTTGGAGGAGCTGTTTAACGCGATTCCGCCGTCCCCATTCCACAGACACCAGACATTATCAATGTCAAAATACCCTGTGAAGTTTCTTGCCGGTTCTTCTTCGTGGGTGTAATCGAACCGGCATCACTTAATTTACAGGAAAATCTAAACGAAAATCCTATGCTTTCTAGTTCTCAAAGAAAATGGGATGGTACGGAACCCTCTTTACACGAGCTCGACTCGAACTTGACCTACTTTTTTTTAATTATGTCCGGGATATACACTACCACTATAAGAAATTTCGTCAAAAAATCCCAAGTCTTCTAGTTCTCACAGAAAACGGGATGGTACGGAACACGGAACCCTCTTGGCCACTTTTTTAAAATTTGTGTTATTCCGGGATATACACTACCACTATACGAAGTTTCGTCAAAATCCGTCCAGCCTTTCAGGAGTGAAAGAGGAACAAACAAACAAACAATATACTTTCGAATTTATGATACCTACGAGTATTATAGTGAGAACTAGCTGAGCCCGCGGCTCCGCTCGCGTGAAATTCGTATTCCAAAGAAGAATGTAAGTAACTAAGGGCGAGGCCGAAGGCCGAGCTGCGTTCAGGTAATCGATAAACCTTCTTAAAGAAAGTAACTAACTAAGGGCGAGGCCGAAGGCCGAGCTGCTTTCAGGTAAACGATAAACCTTTCTCAAATAAAGGAAGTAAGTAAGGGCGAGGCCGAAGGCCGAGCTGCGTTCAGGAAGACGATAAACCTTCTGGAAGAAAGGAAGGAACTAAGTGCGAGGCCGAAGGCCAAGCTGCGTTCAGGTAAACCAAAAACCCTCTTCCGCCTTCGAGCCTCGCCCTTAAAGACTTCCTTTCTTCGATAGAATATAATATCGTTTACTCAATCTATTTATTTCATAAAAATAAAAAAGTAATATTAATAACTAAAGAATTAAACCTACATAACAAACATTAAAATAACTATCAAAACGGGCATTTTCAAATGTTCTTAGAGCACTTGCGGCATTACCCCGCTGGATGGCAAGGCTTACCCTTTGAATGAAGTACATAAGCCCTTCATGGCGGGACACCAGTTGCGTCAACCAGCTCAAGCCTCTTTTGGCTTCACTGCTCCACGGACCGAGGGTTTCAACCGCAAACGCAACAAATTCGAAATCTTGAATTATATTTCTATATTTGCTGCGTTTGAGGCTCTCCGCCCCAGCCTCGGCCGCGCCAGCCGCTCTTGAAGATGTCCTAACGTGACTTGGAGCCAATGTAAGAACAAAAGTGGCGTCCCACATCAAAGAACTACCCTTAGTCCATGGCACTAAGGTGATAGCATCGGGCCTCTTGCTTGCCATCCAGCCGGGAATAACCGCGAGGTTCTAGGATGCACGGTATATCGGTCAGAAAAACACAAGCTTGTGCCTTCTCTACCAAGGCCGACCGGTTTCCCTCCCAAGCCACGTTTCAGGGTACGGCTGTACCCAACAATGACAAATTGGACCTCCTGGGCGTGGAACTGACCAAAGATGTAGGATTTAGGAGCTTTATAGAGTCCAAAGCTACCCTTGCCTCCAGGAAATTGGGTGTCCTCTACCGCAGCAGGCGATTCTTCTCACCGGCGCAACTCCTTATGCTATACAAAGCGCAAGTTCGCCCGGTGATGGAGTATTGCAGTCATCTGTGGGAAGGATCCCCCCTTTACCTGTTGGCCTCCTTGGACTCTATCCAGCGCCGCGCCATCCGCCTAATTGGTGATCCCAAGCTCACGGAGGGACTTGAATCATTGCAACACAGGCGAACAATTGGTTCCCTTAGCCTGTTTTATAGGTACTACCATTGCCGATGTTCCGAAGAACTGGCTTCCCTCATCCCTCCTGCCCCGATCCGTATTCGTCACACCCGCCGGACTCGCTCGGAACATCCATATGTTGTTGACACACAACTTCTGAGAACGCATCGCTTTTCGAAATCGTTCCTATGTCGTACGGCGAAAATATGGAACGGTCTTCCGGCGAGTGTGTTCCCCACCACCTATAACCTGGGAATCTTCAAAAGGCGTGTTAATAAATTAGACAACAACCTCTTTGTCCGCCTTGTAGCTGGCATGGCGCCTCTCTGAGCGTGGTTTCGCGAGGAGTGGGGTTATTGGCTGTGTGTTAATCGTTCTTTGAACTTTTGGGCACAGCCACCCGTGCCGGTAGTCTATAAAAAAAAAAAAAAAAAAAATATTTGCCGTTAGAAGCGTGGACTTTATAATAAAATTTAAATTAAATTAACTCAATCTTAATATTAATTAACTATATTCGAGATGGTTTAGCTTTTTCCTGAACGCAGCTCGGCCTTCGGCCTCGCCCTTAGTTACTTGCTTTCTTCGAGATGGTTTATCATTTGTCTGAACGTAGCTCGGCCTTCGGCCTCGCCTTAGTTGCTTACTTTCTTCAAGATGGTTTAGCTTCTTCCTGAACGCAGCTCGGCCTTCGGCCTCGCCCTTAGTTACTTGCTTTCTTCGAGATGGTTTTTCAATTATCCGAACGTAGCTCGGCCTTCGGCCTCGCCTTAGTTACTTACTTTCTTCAAGATGGTTTAGCTTCTTCCTGAACGCAGCTCGGGCTGCGGCCTCGCCCATAGTTACTTACTTTCTTCGAGAAGGTTTATGGTCTTCCAGAATAGAGCTCGTCCTTCGGCCTCGCCCTTAGTTACTTACTTTCTTCAAGAATGTTTTTCTTCTTCCTGAACTCAGCTTCGCCTTCCGCCTCGCCCTTAGTTACTTTCATCGAGAAAGAATATCGTTTACGTGAGCGCAGATCCGCCTTCGGGCCCGTTCGAAGCCGAGTTCGTTCTCTACTGAGCTCCGCGCGGTCGCCTCTCGCACCACTTCCTACCTCGTACCCCCCGTGCCTTCGTAAAATGAAAACACTATAATACATTCGATTCCAGAGACAAGCACATAGACCCAATGACGAAAGCGGCGTACCACTTCACGCAGCACATCATAGAGTTTGTGAACGGGACCGCTCAGATAACGTTTGTGGGCTCGTGGGGCTACCGGCAGCCCAACGGAAGCTACGACGGGCTTGTCAACGAGCTGGGCACAGGCAGCGCTGATCTAGCTGGTAATTAGGCTTCCGTACCGTAAGGGATAATAGAAGCTACGACGGGCTTGTCAACGAGCTGGGCACAGGCAGCGCTGATCTAGCTGGTAATTAGGCTTCCGTACCGTAAGGGATAATAGTACCGTGAGAGGCCGGTACTTTAAAAGAATAGCCCCACTGCATCTCTCCCCGTGTATGTCGTAAAAGGCGACTAAGGGATATGACTCCCTTCTTATATTACTAGGTGGTAGGGTTTAACCCGCCCGGGTTGCTACCACCGCACTGAGCGAAACGTCGGTCGAAACGGCTATGTAAATAGTTCGTGTTTTCCGTCCAGTTCCATGTGGGCGACATGAAATGAAGGGAAGCACTGACATGGCACCTAGTTCACCCGGTGTTATGGGCTGACATCACGGATGTTGTAGGTGATGTAGCCAACCGTGTCAGTTTCCATATAAAAAAAACTAACAGTTTTCATGTTTTTCGTTCTTTTTAAATAAGTACCTACCTTGACAAAACTATTGCTCTTTTGTGCTTACCCCCGACTCGTGTTACCCCCAATCAAAATTTGAAATGACGCCCCTGTCCATACCACCTCTTTGTTGAATTTGTCTCTTCCTCGTGGCAGGCTCCCCACTCGCCATGAGCCAGGACCGGATGCGATGGGTGGAGTACGTTTGCGTCAACAGCCCAATGAAGGCTGTCTTCATCTTCCGCAAGCCGCCCCTCTCCACCGTGGCGAACATCTTCCTGTTGCCCTTCAGCGCGTGGGCTTGGATCGCCATGGTGGGACTTATCGCTGTGGTGGCCGCTTGCGCCCTTGTCACATGGGCTTGGGAAGACCATAAGACGGTGGGTATACAACCACTATCAGGGGCGCCGACTTTTAGAAATCCTCGTGGGTGCTCATGCAATTTTTTTTATTGAACAATCATCATCATCATCAACGTGTTGCCGTCTACTGCTGGACATATGCTTCTCCAATTTTTCATTAATTCTCCCGGCACCCGGCAGGATGGATTCGCAAAACGTTCGCACAATATTTTGCATTTGCCGCATTTACACATTCGCACGATGTACCTATGCATGTAGTGTCTCTATATTCTATTGCATGGTATAGAATAATATAGGAGTAGGTACTATAACGTTCGCTATTCGTCGCGCCACTAGTGCGAATGTGTAAATGTGGCCGCTCAAAGGCTTGTAAGTAAATAAGGCACTTTTATCGTAGCTCAAATCCTATTACTGATCAGTTTTTATATCTATCGTCGTGGGTGCTCCGCACCCACTACTCACCCCTCGTGGGTGCTGGAGCCCCCGAGCACCCACGTAGTCGGCGCCTATGACCACTATGGCAACCATTTTTAACCCCCGACGAAAAAAGAGGGATGTTGTTTAACGTGTGTGTATGTGTGTATCGTAGCTCCCAAACGGATGGACCGATTTTGATGCGGTTTTTTTTATTAGAAAGCCGGTTTAATCGGGATGTTTGTAATCAATTAATCAAGTAATTATGTATACAATGGTTATTTGACAAAACAATATTTCGTGTTTTTTTTTCTAATGGAAACTGACACTGTTGGCTACATCACCTACAGCATCCATGATGTCACCCCATAACACCTTGGTGAACTAGGTGCCGTGTCAGTGCTTCCCCTCGGTCGTGCCGGCTACTCTGAACTGGACGGAAATACGAACTATTTACATAGCCGTTTCAACCGACCTTTCATCCAGTGCGTTGGTATCAACCCGCGCGGTTTAAACCCTACCAACTCGTAAGATAAGAAGGAAAGGGGCTTACAGTTTTACGTGAAATCCGAACCACGGTCAGCCTCCAACGGTCGAGCGGTCACCCATTCAAGTACTGACAGTCGACCGACGGCACCACTGAGCTACCGAGGTTGAGATAAATCTCGGAAGATCAGTCGTATTCTTGAATAATCAATGTGTCTGTCTCCACATGATGTTGGAGTAAACGGGTCCTATACGTGCGGTCGTGGGCAGGGAAACGGAGGGTCTGAAGATCACCAGCCAGGCGCAACGACAGCATCCAGTACTTAAGAGGCGAGCAGTGGTTGCGCATTGTAGAGGCGTATGTCCAGCAGTAGACACATAAACTCTGCCTGACTGGCATATTTGGAAAGAATTTATCTTTGTAGATTAAAGGAATTGGATGGGTGATACTGATAAATCGCTTTTAATGCAATATGATCCCTGCCCAACGAGGTATTATCTTTTACTAGAGCTATCGATACGAAGAAAGATACAGAAAAACGGCGTCCCATCAGCTGAGGTATGAGATAAGGTAGCGGGAAGGCGGAGCGCAGAGCCGAGCGGTAGAGGGGAGCTCGCGCGGGGCGGGAAGAGACCGGGAGTGGGGCTAGCGGGCGGTGAGAGGGGCTAGCGGGCGGTGAGAGGGGCTCGCGCGGGGCGGGAAGCGAGCGGGAGAGGGGCTAGCGGCCGGTAAGCGACAACGCCAGCCAAGGCCAACCCAACATGTCACAACATGTGCATTGAAATACAACTGGGCATGCGCGATGCGCGCAGGCGGTGGCGAGTGCGACGAGTTCGGCCGCTCGCGCTCGACTAGTTTCGAAGTGCCCCAATTCGTAAATTGTGCCTCAACTCGGCGGAGCAATGCCCGTTGCCCGAGTGAGAGCTCTAGTAAAACATAATACCTCATTGTTCCTACCCACATATTTCCCCCAAGTACAGTCTCGGGTCCTTCAAGAGAAGCGTGAATAGGCACCTGTCAGGCCGGCATGGCATTTGCAAACCCGGCTTACGACCGAATGTCCATGGGCCCTTTAGACACCTTATGGGTGCCTGCCTGTATATTATGGGCACGGCGCCACATGTCGCGCTTTCTGTAAAAACAAAATGCACCTTGCAGGACACGAAACAAGGTCGAACTACGAAGGAAAGAGTGGCCGACGCTCTCCTTGACTCTCTCTGCCTCGTGTTCCAGCAGGGAACGTGGAAGACTCCGATATTCAACAGCGGTGAGAGTTTACCAATGATCTTATTAGGGTTCCGTATCCGTCGTACAGGACGGGACCCTATTACTAAGCCTACGCTGCGCCGTCTGTCTGTCTGTCTGTCCGTCTGTCTGTCCGAGGGCTGTACCTCTTGAACCGTAATAGGTAGGTAGCCCGTTGAAATTTTCACAGAATATGTATTATTTATTATGGCCGATATAACAACAAATAATAAAAAGAAGAAAAAGTAGAAAATTCACAGGGGTCCCCGTAAAAGAAACTAAAAAGTGTATGCGCGCCATCTGCCGAAAAGAGTATGAAGCATTTTATTTAACTAATACATAGATGGCGTGAGTGGTGAGTGGCGCTGACCATGACATGGCGATACGGAACCCTCGGTGCGCGAGTTCGACTCGCACTTGGCCGGTTTTTTTTATGGAACCTGACACGGTTGGCTACATCATCTACTACACCTGTGATGCCAGCCCATCACACCTTGGTGAACTAGTTGTCATGTCAGTTCTTCCATTTGTCGCGCCGGCTACACGGACGGAACACACGAACTAAGTATTTACATAATCTCATCGGCCGATCTTCATTCAGTATGGTCGTACCATTCCGGTTGGGTTTAACCCTACTACCTGGTAAGGTAAAGGGAAGGGCCCTACGTTTTACGTGGAATCCCCACCACGGTCAGCCTCGGCGGTCGAACGGTCACCCGTCCAAATCCTGATCGCACCCGCGCAGATATTCACGATCGTACGTCGACAAGTTGCACCACCGAGCTACCGAGGCTGGCAGAACGTAGGTAGCACGCTGATGTAGGTATGTAATAAATAAGTACTTAGTAGGTTAAACGTGTCTGTTAAGGGGAGAATAAGGGTCAAAAGGTCAACTTTAAACGAAATTATTGAGCTATTGGTAAAGATAAAAAATCTGTAAAAAATATATGTTATGTATTGATCTTTAATTAACAAACATAGGGAAAAAAATTATATATTACTACTTTGAAAAGGTGTTAAATAAATCTCCAAAAAATAACGAAAAGTACGAAAATTGTGCATTCAAGATTATCTTGAGAAGCATAAATTGTTTCAATACAAGACCCTCATAGAAATATAGATGATATTTTTCCCTACAATCGTAGCGAAATAAATATTTTGTTCCATCTTTCCAACACGTGAAATTTAATAAATAGTGTGATTTTCGAGCAAACGTTCATCGTCGTCGGTGCGACATATCAGCCACCGCACGAGTAGAATGAATCTCGCACCTATTTACATCGGCATACGGTTCGTGTTTCAATCATCAGTGCTCGGGTAGCACGGTTTGAGTCTTATTTCCACCTTAACGGGGAAAATGTGGAACGCACTCCCTGTTCATCTATTTCCTCCCATTTACAGCCTGTGGTTTTACAAGAGGGGCCGTGAAAACAGCTCCTGTCGGGCCGGTTATTGCAATCGCAATCCCCGTGCATCACAGAATGTCCATGGGCATCGATAGTAGTGTTGCCATATTTTTTTTACAGCATGGCGGGACAAACTAAAATATTATAGGAAAAAACGGGATTTTAAAATAAAAGCCGGGACATCAAGAAATAATATAGTTTTTTATCTTTTTGCATTATATTTCGCAGAAGATTTAACTTGTTTAAGTATGTCTTTTTTTGTTTTAACTTAATGGAATAAATTAATAAAATTCAGCTTGGAGTTGTAAATTAAATATTAAAATAAATTTTTTCAAGCATCTCTAGCCCTCAGAGGCTAGAGATTCACTGCATTTGGGGGGAAAATACGAATTCATAGAAAAAACGGGACAAAGGCCGTCCCGATCGGGACTCTTCCTATTTTACCCAAAAAGCGGGACGTCCCGCTAAAAACGGGACATCTGGCAACGCTAATCGATAGACACAGTTCCCGGAAGCAAATCATGCGTGTCGAGCTTTAGAAAGAGACCATCCGGTTGTAGAGCGGCGCCACTGTCGCACGGAGACGTGCGAGTTCGTGCGACAGGGACGCCGCTCTACAACCGGATTGTCTCTTCGTAAATTCAATTCAATTCAATTCAATTCAAAATTCAATTCAATTCAAAATATTTTATTCAGAAAACATAAGACAAGAAAAATTATAAAATAAAAGTATAAAAGTAAAAAATTTAATAAGATAATAAAATAAAATAGAAATACATTATAAAACTTAAAGACTAACTTATGTTTGGTGAATGGGTATCAGGCACAGCTTAATATTATAGGTATCAGCGTTGCTTAACACTTTAACAGTCGACCGACCGCACCACTGGCTGCTGGCAGCTACCGAGGCTGACAAATGATTTTGACAAGAACGTTAGATGTATGGACGGCGGAACTTCCCCGCGCCAGCGTAACACGATATTTGTAAAAACGTACAAATAACATTCGTTACCACCCAATCGGAGCACGATACCACCCGATACCACCCAATCAGAGCGCGCGCCGTCCCCTCCGAGCTCCGAAGAGCTCTGCGACGCTGTTTCTCATATAAGCATTGGGCAGTCCGACGTCCAAAAATTGTTCTAAATGTTCTTGGATTTTGATATGAATGTTGGTGTTGTCAGGACGTACGGGTGTGAAACGTGGACGCTGACGGTCGGTGTTGTCCAAAGGTTGAAAGTTGCCCAGCGAGCAATGGAGCGAGCCATGCTGGGAATATCGCTACGTGATATGGTGCGTCACGAGGCAATCCGCCGACGCACCAAAGTAGTCGATATTGGATACCGGGTGGCTAAGCTCAAGTGGCAATGGGCTGGGCACGTCAGCCGAAGAGACGACGACCGTTGGAGTAACCGTGTCCTACATTGGCGGCCGTGGACAGGAAAACGGAGTGTGGGAAGACCCCTCGCCAGGTGGGACGACGACATCAAGTACGTCGGCGGAAAACAGAGGTTCCGTACCGCTGAAGGCCGGGAGGACTGGAGGAAAATTGGAGAGGCGTATATCCAGCAGTGGACGCTTACACGCTGACTGAATGACTAACTGACTGACTGTTGTCAGGTCGCATTGTACTGCTGATCGGGCTGGTCTCGTTCATGTTCCTGTTCACCGCGTACTCCGCGTACATCGTGGCGCTGCTGCAGTCCACTACAGGCGGCATCAACACGCTGAGCGACCTGCTGGCCTCGCCGCTCCGCCTCGCCGCCCAGGACACGCTGTACAACCGCTTCTTCTTCCCTGTGCGTTGAGACCACGAGTTGTTTTTTTTTATGTAATCCGGTATGGGTGGCTGAATCGGAGAGGCCAAAGCGCATGCTCCGACCAGCCAATATCACCTCCGGGAAGGTAGGTGCCATACCGGCGACTTCCTTGAATTGCTGGCGATACTGGACTAGAGGAGAGCACAAGCGAGCTTGAACACTTCTCAAAACCCAAAGAACACCTGTAAGCAAGGACAGTTCCAGGATTTTTTTCTGGCACAAGGGGAAAACGACGCGACGGGCAAAAAGTGTTTAAATTTTTCCGATTAACAAACAACGTACAACAATAACTACATACATACATACATATCACACACGCTGAATCCCGACAATCGGGGTAAGCAGAGTAATCGGTGTTGTGCTGCAAGAACTCTGTTAAATTACAGCACAACGCCGACCACCACGTTTCGCAAAGTATTCGAACAAGATTCAATCGATCAAGCAGCAAGTAAGGCACGAAGACCCACCTGCTGCATGAGTCGGTGGAAGTACCGTGCCAAGGTGAGAGGTGGCGAGCCTGTCGCCCTTTAGCACGGCATCTTGTCCAACAATAACTGTAAGAAATAAACTGGTAATACTAATTTTGTTGTTGTTTGTACAAACTTTTTTGTAAAGTAGAGTAAGTGGCACGTGCCCACGAGCCCATCCCTCAAATCCGCCATTGCCTGTAAGCACCGCCAACTAGCAGAGCACCTTAAAAGATTACCCTTTATCACGAGATACCCTTTATCCCTTTATCATACTACGTACTACGCTACGCCGCGCCCCGCCGTGTTCTCCGCATCATTTTGTATGGAGAAATGAAGTTCGCAAATCTATCACTAGAGGTACAGTAGGTACCCTAATTGTATTGTATTGTATTGTATTGTATTGTATTGTTTATTGATCATTCATATGGCAGTTAGAGTGCGCTCGAACTTGTCACAATTTGTTCTGTATCCGAGATTTAACCTACACCGCGTTCTACGCTACGCCGTGTTCTCCGCATCATTTTTTATGGAGAAACGGAGCAGCGCCTCTACTGATAGATTTGCGAACTTCGTTTCTCCATACAAAATAAAAAAAAATCCATAAAAAAAACCCTGCGAAGTTTCTTACCGGTTCTTCTTCGTGGGTGTAATCGAATGGGATAGAACAAATTGTGACAAATTTGAGTACAGTCATGCTGTCTAATGAATGCTTAATAAACAATATACACACACACACACATCACACACGCTGAATCCTGATAATCGGGGTAAGCAGAGTAATCGGTGTTGTGCTGCAAGTACTCTGGTCAATTACAGCACAACACCGACCACCACGTTTCGCAAAGTATTCGAACAAGATTAAATCGATCAAGCAGCAAGTAAGGCACGAAGACCCACCGGCTGCATGCCTCGGTGGAAGTACCGTGCCAAGGTGAGAGGTGGCGAGCCTGTCGCCCTTTAGCACGGCATCTTGTCCTTATCCCTTAGTCGCAATATACAATATACAACAAAAATGATGCGGAGAACACGGCGTAGCGTAGTACGCGGTGTAGGTTAAATCTCGTGATTAGGGTACAGGAAGTCCTAGATAATCCGCGTCCTAGACACCGCAGGCTAGCTGACGAGGGCTTGGTGCAAGCCGAAACGTAACTCATGCTGGAGAACTACACAGGGTGGCCACTTACTAGTCGGCTAGTCTCGACCTCGATTGATACCCTCCTCTACTGCCAATAGGCCCGGATATGTTCGGTGAAGCCATCGCAAGCTCAGTTCGACATCCTCCCTCTAGCGACTTCACGTTATGGTCCGTCGTCGATCACATAATTTCTGTTCTCTGTCATTGCTCTCGTGAAATAAGCGGTTGTATACAAGTGCGTTTTAGTTTTTTATGTAATCCTGTATGGGTGGCTAAATCAGCACCGGCCAATATCATCTCAGGGAAGATGCCGCGATGACCGCGGCTGCTGTGCGGCCATATTTCGTCCCGGTCACTTCCGCAAACCCCATTTTGTCAACAGGAGTGGAGCTATACTGATGAGCGTCTTTTGACTTTCAGACCGAGACAGAGCCAGTGCGAAAAGCGATCTGGAAGAAGAAGCTTCAGGATAAGGGAGAAAAGGCCTTCTTGCCTCTGGACGAAGGCATTAAGCTAATGAGACAGGTAGTAACTCACTTTCTTGACTTCCCGAAATATATATACACACGCACGATCATGCTCTACTCCGAAATTGGGGTAAACAGAGTAATCCGTGCCATGCTGTAAGACAAAAATTGGTTGACCGACTACCATCTTCAGAGAACAGTATTATGACAAAAATGTATGAAATAAAAAAATAAAAATCGAACTCTAGAGTTGAAGGCGGTCGGTTATTTTTGCTTGCTTTAGCACCACCGCCTTCAACTCTAGGGTTCGATTTTTATTTTTTTATTTCATACATTTTTGAAGGCGGTTTTTATATTTTTTTTATTTCACAGATTTTTTAGTAATTTTTATTTGCTATTAATGTACTCGGCGGAATCGCTCGGCCTTCGGCCTCGCGATTCCGCCTCGCTTTCCGATCCGATCTTGACCAAAAAAAAAATGGGACCACCTTGGAGCTAGACTGAACCGAACACAAAAAGAATCATCGAAATCGGTTCACAATTGGGGAAGATATTGCTGAACATACATAAAAAAAAAATACATACAGCCGAACATAGAACCTCCTCCTTTTTTGAAGTCGGTTAAAAAGAGAGAACTACCCAAGCTACCTACTGCATGACTTGAGGAAGGACCGTGCCAAGGTTGCCCTTTCGCATGTCATCTTGCCCTTATTCCATAGTATGCACACCCATACGGACTTGTTTGTCAGACTCGGTAGCTCAGTGGTGCAGTCGGTCGACTGTCGGTCATGATCATAAGCACACCTGGGCGCTGTCAGTACTTGGATGGGTGACGGATTCTAAGTTAAACTGTAGGTCCCTTCCCTTCTTACCTTTGTAGCGAATGCTGTAAAAGGTAGAGAGATGTTGGTGTCCTTGTCTCCACTGGGTGGCTGCGCAGCTGATGTTCTTGGGCTACTGCCCGTGGCTCTCAGTGAGCTAATTGTATACAGGATGTTTCAGGATAGGCTTGAGAAACTTCAGGAATAGAAAGTACTCATTATTAGAAGAAAAAAATCCTTATGACTCAAACCGAAATTCCGTATTTTTTTTTTCATACAAAAATTGAAAATGGTAATATAAACTCGATGGACAGTGAGATTTGGCAACAGTGCTGTCTAGGTCTAGGGAGTGCAATGACCTAGCTAGTCTTTCTTTTGTTGTCATTCAGATTTAAGTGTTTGGATTTTACCTACATGAAGTTATATTCTACTAGAAAGAAGCATGTAAGTTAGTCAACATGTTTAGGTATTTAATAAAGATGAAAGTTAACCGTCCACCAAAGCTCGATGAAACGATTTTCACCAAAAAGTACTATAAAATGACCGAATTTTGGAAAAAGTTTCAGAGCTTTTCGTCTTCAAATATGAACCCCTTTCTAACCCTGAAGTTACGAAACCCTATCCTGAGACACCCTGTATATACAGAACGTATTTGCTGATTCGAGAGCGTGTTGTGCGAAAGTATGAATTTTGACATTTTAGCTTTTGCGCCATCTGTTGGCGTGTTCGTGAGTCTTTCTGTTGTCTCTGGTGAGTAGCGTCGTAAGTGGTTCTCGACTTTCGTTCAGCTGTGGCTAGGTGTCGCTACTGTTGCTTGTGTGACCCGCCACACCTTACTAGGTGGTAGGGTTTAACCCGCCCGGGTTGGTACCACCGTTTTAAATGAAAGGCTGGTTGAAACGGCTATGTAAATAGTTCGTGTCGTCCGTCTAGTGCAGTGTAGCCGGCACGACCGAAAGGAAGCACTGACATGACATCTGTCAGTGTCATTTTCCGTAAAAAAAACATCCTGAAATTATTTTCTCAATTATTAAGTATTTTTTAAGCAATTGGCTTGTACCTATGTGTGCAGGGGCTCTTCGCATTCCACGTGGAGCGGACCACGGCCTACGACATGGTGCAGAAGACCTTCTACGAAGAGGAGAAGTGCCATTTCCAGGAGATAGAGTTCCTGCAGATCACCTACCCATACTTCTCCATAGCCAGAGACTCTCCGTTCAAAGAGCAGCTGAAAATTGCGTTTGTATATCCACTAACGCTGCGTTACAATTGCGATGCAACCATAATTACTTCCTTTTTGCCATAGGAGTACCTAATGCTTTTAACCGACTTCGAAAAAAGGAGGAGGTTCTCAATTCGTCGTAATTCTTTCTTTATTCTTTATTCTTTATTTATCATTCGTATGGTAGTACACTACGCTTGAATTTGTCCTGTTAGTTTTTAGTTTTTACAATCCGGTTCGATTACACCCACAAAGAAGAGCCGGCAAGAAACTTCGCAGGGTTCTTTTTTTAACGTCTTCAATTACAATACATTGTGACTAGCTACACAATAGACACCGCTTACAGTGTTAAGATATAGTTTGAGAGCTAGAATAACTATAATTTAAGCTTGATAATTCTGACCACATAAAATCAAAAGTTAAAGTAAAAGTATAGATAAGATCAGGTGTATAGAGCCTTTGTCAGAAATTGTTGATACATATCGTATCAAGTCATGTCAGTTATAAATATTCATATAACATTGTAGTACAATGTCAAAAAATAAAATAAATAAATTTGATACTTAATGTATCAATTAGTCAAAGTAATATTTTAGTATGCGTGCTAAATAAACTTGATACTTAATGTATCAATTAGTCAAATTAATATTTAGCATGCGTCAGCAGTATAAATTAAGGTACAGGTTGCACCCTGTCAAAATTCAAAATTTGTATGCAGTCAGAATCTCAAGTGAACATGTTTGTAGCAATTTCAGTTTATACCAGTGATACTGATAATACGAGGTAGTACAAATCTCAAAGACCAAAAAGTAATGTGATGAAAAATATAAATGTGCGACATTTTGTATGTATGTTCAGCGATAATTCTTTACCACGTGGACCGATTTCGGTGATTCCTTGTTTATTAGAAAGGGGGTACCTAAATTAAGGGTGGTCCTATATAAATTTGGCCAAGTTCTGATGATAGGGGTTTTTTTTTATGGAAACTGACACGGTTGGCTACATCACCTATAACATCCGTGTTGTCAGCCCATAACACCGGGTGAACTTGGTGCCACGTCAGTGCTTCCCTTCGGTCGTGCCGGCTACACTGAACTGGACGGAAAACACAAACTATTTACATAGCCGTTTCGACCGACCTTTCATTCAGTGCGGTGGTACCAACCCCTACCACCTAGTAATATAAGAAGGGAGTCATATCCCTTAATCGCCTTTTACGACATACACGGGGAGAGATGCAGTGGGGCTATTCTTTTAATGTACCGGTCGGTCCAATAGAAAACCATCAAACTCTTAAATTTGCAAGCAAGCATGGCATGTGCATGACAATTTTGACAAATAGACGAATAATTCTGAATCACGCCAACCGATTTAGAGGATTTTTTTATGTTGGAAAGGAGGTACTTCTGGGGTCGCAGTCGGTTTTTAACTAAAAACAGTTATCCTATCTCCTAATAGCTCTCAACAAAAGGTCATTGCAACAAATAACAAAATATTGACTTTTTATTCAATCTCTAAAGAAATTATTGAAATGGACAGCCCCTAAACCTGGCGCAAGTGAGTTAAAATGTTTCATCATTATCAGTCCGTATCGGTCCACTGCTGGACATAGTCCTCTCCCACCACATGGCGGATGGCCGATCCGCTCTTCTCATCTCAGATCCTATAAGGGTTCCGTTTTTTCCTCCTTTGAGGTACGAAAAACTCACCAACAACGGTCTCGCAGGTCGAGGCGCGTGTTGGAGTCGGGACTGCAGGGTCGCAGCGACGCGCGAATCCTGTCCTACATGCCTCGCTGCGCAGGCGGCAGCGGAGGATCCTTCGTGTCTGTCAAGCTGCTGGACTGTGTCAACGCCTTCCAATGTCTGCTGCTGGGATATGGAGTCGCTCTGCTGTTTCTGATGGCTGAGCTGCTCGTTCATCGACGATTGAGGTAAGAGCAGAAATTTGTGTAGGTACTGCTGGCATAATTATTATGAATGAAAAAAAAACCGGCCAAGTGCGAGTCGAACTCGCGCACCGAGTTTGCCGTATCGCCATGTCATGGTTAGCGCCACTCACGCCATCTATGGCGTGTTATGAAACGCTTCATATTAGTTAAATGTCATGATTAGTTAAAATGCTTCACCTCTATTGGGTAGATGGCGCGCGCGCATACACTTTTTTAGTTTCTTCTATGGGAACCCCCGTGAATTTTTTACTTTTTCTTATTTGTATTATTTGTTGTTATATCGGCCATAATAACACATATTCTGTGAAAATTTCAACGGGCTACCTATTACGGTTCAAGAGATACAGCCCTCGGACAGACGCACGGACGGACGGACGGACGGACGGACGGACGGACGGACGGACGGACGGACGGACGGACGGACGGACAGACAGACAGACACACGGCGTAGGCTTAGTAATAGGGTCCCGTACCGGATACGGAACCCTAAAAACAACTCGCACGATCCCTTATGTTGAACTTTTAAAACATAAGAGTCCTACTACCATCCCTACACGCTGGACTTATTTATTTATTTATTTATTTATTTATTTATTTAAGGTTCACCAACAGGTCGGACACATTTACATTCAATTATGTATTATAGACTTACCACGGATGCATACCAAACCAATCGGTTCTGCAGATCTTTCCTCTACACCGGTAAACTCTGGAACGCTCTACCTGCCCACATATTTCCCACTAAGTACAGCCCTTCAAGAGGGGCGTCAAAAGGCACCTGTCAGGCCGGCGTGGCATTCGCAACCCCCGCATACGGCCGAATGTCCATGGGCGTCGTTAGACACCTTATGGGTGGCTGGGCGCCATACGTCACACTTTAAAAGAAATCCAATAGGGCAAACTTTTTGTGTAGGCATCTCATTATTTCATTTTGGATGACTCGCCAAGTTCTCCCCCAATTGCGAAACGCACATTCTGGGAAGTGCTGGCATAGCAGGATTTCAGTATTTAAGTTTACTTTATTAGGTACTGTTTGTTTTTTAACTACTTATAGTTTACATTTTTAGGCCCACTTGCACCAACGATATAAACCAGTTTAACTCGTTAAGCTAGTACCCGTTGACTGTGGGAACCGCGTTTAAATCCATAACTCGCTACTTAACTCTAAATTCGTGTTGGCGCAATTGGGCCTTAATGTTCATGATGTTATGTATGTCTCAAAGGGAACATTGGGGGGTAGCATAGACCTATTATTGTACCTAGTATGATGTGTTTTTTAACCCCCGACGAAAAAAACGGAGGGGTGTTATAAGTTTGACGTGTGTGTGTGTGTGTGTGTGTGTGTGTGTGTGTGTGTGTGTCTGTCTGTGGCATCGTAGCTCCCAAACGGACGGACCGATTTGGATGCGGTTTTTTTTATTAGGAAGCTTGTTTAATCGGGATGGTTCTTAGCTATGTTTGTAATCAAGTAATCAAGTAATTAAGTAATAAAAAAATTAATTATGTTAAAAAGTGGACCGATTTTCATGCGGTTTTTTTAAAAAAGCTTTAAATAAAAGTTTAATTACAAATTTAAAAAACCCCCGACCCTTAAAAAGTCAAAAATAATTTCCGTTTACTCACTTAAAGGAGTCGGGGGACCGCTAAGTAAATAAAATATAATAACTCCGAGCTGCGCGGGAATTTACTTAGCGGTCTACCGACTCCTTTAAGTGAGTAAACGGAAATTATTTTTGACTTTTTAAGGGTCGGGGTTTTTTAAATTTGTAATTTAACTTTTTTTTGTTTAATTTATCTCTAATAAACAAATAAATATCTACATAAATGGCAAGATTACATGACCGATTGACTAATTAAAGGATGATTATCTGATTTGTCCGCAGGTCACGCAAGTTGAAAGAAGATCCGCAGGAAGAAGACCAACCCAGCGATATAGACTAGAAGGCTTTAGTATTTTTAACCACAGACGCAAATGAGGGGTCTTATAATATAAGACGCCTCCGTCTGTCTGTGTGTGTCTGTCTGTGGCATCGTAGCTCCCAAACGGATGGACCGATTTGGATGTGTTTTTTTTAATTAGAAACCTGGTTTAACCGGGATTGTTTTATCTACCTATGTTAGTAATCAAGTAATTACATACATACATATCACACACGCTGTATCCCGACAATCAGGGTAAGCAGAGTAATCGGTGTTGTGCTGCAAGAACTCTGGTAAATTACAGCACAGCACCGACCACCACGTTTTGCAAAGTATTCGAACAAGTTTCAATCGATCAAGCAGCAAGTAAGGCACGAAGACCCACCTGCTGCATGACTCGGTGGAAGTACCGTGCCAAGGTGAGAGGTGGCGATCCCGTCGCCCTTTAGCACGGCATCTTGTCCTTATCCCTTAGTCGCCTTTTGCGACATGCACGGGGAGAGATGCAGTGAGGCTATTATTTTTAAGTACCGGCCCCACACGGTACTTATGAAGTAGTAATTATGAAGTACCTAATAAAAAAATTACGTCTCACGGATGGACCGAATTCGATGCGGTTTTTTTAATTCTAGAATTTCCAAAATTGAATTGATGTCTGAATATTAAAATCCTCTTTGCAAACATGGACGCGCTTGTATGTTCTGGTGGCTCTGTGAACTACTTGAAACAAAATGAAACGCTTGCAAACAGGTCGCTTGGCGAAACAGGGATGAATAAGCATGTGTGAATAAGAATGAATAAGATGTGGCCGAGTGGTTTGGGCATCGGCTTCTCATGCGAGAGGTCCGCGGTTCGAATCCCGTCGGCGTGTACCAATGAGTTTTTTTCTGACGAAAAAATTTACGTGCATACCTACACCTGCTGCTTCACCGTTCGGAACCGGTGTAAAACTGTAGGTCCCTTCCCTTGCCCCTTACTAGGTGGTAGGCTCGACTTGTAGCCGACTGGGTTGGTACCACCGTACTGGATGTAAGATGTCCGCATAGCAGCCTCGGTTGTGTTCACCTCTAGTCCAGTATAGCCAGCAATCCAGGGAAGTCTCCGGTATGGCACCTACCTTCTCGGAGGTGATATTGGCTGGTCGGAGCATGCGCTTTGGCCCCTCCAACTCAGCCACCCATACCGGATTACATATAAAAAAAAAGCAACTTCCCACTATCCCTTTACATGCAATTTATTGTATTTTTTTTATATAACGGTTCCTAAAAATGGTTGCGTAATTCAGCGGTCCGCAACCTTTTAGAACTACGAACGAGACGTAGCCTAAAACAAAGAACGGCTTGCAGCGACCCAAAAAAGCTCTATAAAGTATATGTACATTCTTACCTACACACAGTATACACAAAGTTGGGTTCAGGTAGATGTCAAGGTAACAAATGGATCAGCATATATTTTTTGTTATGTACATGCTGTCCGCAGTAAGGAAGGTATGAAATATATTGAAATTAGTGATTGTGTACGTGAAACTCTTGGAGGAAAGCAGCCAGCTAGCGCAGAAAGAAAAATGTGAAAATAAAGACATACAATATTTACAAAATATTTTTATTATTACCTCCATCGGTGGTGAAGCTGAATACCTACCTACTTAACTTATTTTTAACATATTATAACTTCTTAGCTTGAATAGGTATTATATATCCTTATTCCTTTCCTTACCTATAATAAAATCCAACGTCTGCTTTCTGTCTGAGTGTCTGTCTGTCCGCTTATAACTCGAGAACCACTGAACCGATTTTAATAAAACAAAATTCTACGGATAGCTTGATTCTTCCCATCAACTATAGGCTACTTATTATCACGCTAAATAGCTTATGAGGTTAGCAGTGAAGTGAAATATGAGAGCGGGCGGAGCCGCGGGCACAGCTTGTATAGTATATAAGTCAATGTTGAAGAAATATATTTTCTTTTCTTTAAACAATTGTAGGATTAGAGCTGGCGTTCAAATGTATGGAAAATAGAATATTGAAAATAGATAATTGAAGGGCATCAAAATAAAAATTAATAAAACAATAGTTATTCTATTTCAGTTACTCAGTTATCCTCGCAGTTATCCATAGTGAGTCGAACCCATTTAAGAGTTCCACGCCTTACAGCGGATATCTTTATAGCTTTTTTTAATTATTATTATTTTGTTAAGCAAAACATTGTGTGTGAAATAATTAATTAACGCACAGCGACAGGGAGAATTATACTAAATACTTGTAAATAATTTAAATAAAATTTTACAAGTACTAAATCTTTTGATGACCACATTTAGCGCGAACCAAGAGTTGCAGACCGCTGGCTAATTGACTTAACAATTCGTCACAATCGTATTGAATTGGCATAAATTGAATGAGCCAATGCCTGAGATGATGTCCATTAACCAATAATTCGTCCTAATCAGTCATTTAGGAACAGTTAAGTCCACTTGTAATCCGAATTTTTTTTCTGTAGATTGCAATAAAGGCGACTAATAAATCATAGACCTATATTATTTCTCTATGCAACTAATGGATATGGACTAAACTCCGTGCTAAAGCTTGCACTGGCTAGCCACCTCTCACCTTGGCACCGTCCTTTCACCGAGTCATGCAGCAGGTGGATCTTCGTGCCTTACTTGCTGCTTGATAGTTATCTTCTCCGAATCCTTTACGAAACGTGGCGGTCGGTGTTGTGCTGTAATATACAGGAAAACTCAGAACATCATAACGATTAATCTACTTACCCCGTTTTTTTTATGTAAACCTGGGTGGCTGTGCCGAGAGACCAATGGTACAGTCGACAGAGCCAAAAACCCCTCTCCTCGCGAAACCACGCTCAGTGAGGCGCCATGCCAGCAGATTTGCGGACTGTTGCTAGGCTGTCTAGCCCGTTGATACGACGTTTGAAGACACCTTAAAGGATTCGGGAAACACACTCGCCGAGAGACAGTTCCACACCCTAGCGGTGCGACAAAGAAACGATTTTGAGAACCGATGGGTTCTCAAAAGCCCAATGTCAACAACAAAAGGGTGCTCAGTTTCTCTGCGACGAGTGCTGCTTGCTGCCTAATAGTTATCTTGTCCGAAAACTTTGCGAAACGTGGCAGTCGGTGTTGTGCTGTAATATACCCGAGAACTCAGAACATAATAATGATTACTCTACTTACCCCGATTGCCGGAATACAGCGTGCTGTTACTTATGGATGTATTATTGACTTATATGTATAGGGTGGTCGCAGATACGTGCCGATACCTAGAACCATTTAATTTTATTTTTAGGTTTCCGTACTTCGTAAGAACGGAAGCCTTTTACTAAGTCCACGCCGCCGTCTGTCTGTTTGTCTGTCTGTCCGGTATCCGTCTGTCCGTCCGACAGAATGTGTTATTATGGCGGATGTATCAACAAATAATAAAATATAGAAGAATTCAACAATTAAGGGGTCCCATACAAATGTCTTAATTTTCAGAAGAGCGACATCTACCGAATTATCTAAACATTTTTTTAACAACCAAATTATCAACTTTTACCGATAGATGGCGGCGTAATACTGAAAGACGTGCGAGTGCCACTCTATAAAGTAAAAGAACAAATGGGTGGTGGTACAAAGGCATAAGTCAAAAAAATTGATTTTACAGGAGAGCGTTTGTTTCGTTTTAAAATTCAGTCCTTTACTGTTTTAAGCTGAAAATATTTATATGAATATAATTTTATAATACCTTTCCAATACATTAGTACAAATTTGGTTATTGCCTGTTTTTCCTGGTTTTCGATCGATGTTAAGCAAGTTATGAAAGGATTAAGTCGATTTTTCATTTTAAATATGTATGCGGCGGTAGTAAGAGCATAAATACAGATAAGTCTTTAGAGCCAGCGACAGTATTAAATTCAAATACAATAGTGGCTGGTCTGGCTGGATCAAAAAGCATAAGTTTAGATAGGCTATTTGTACCGCGGCAGTTTGAATGAATTTGATTTCGTGTTTTTAATGCCACTTTCCATAGCTTCCTATTCTGATGCAGTAGACTTATGTCTGTAATACCGTTCGATAGATTTTTTTTTTCTGATTTTTTCTGTAGACATAAGTCAAAAACGACCTTTTTTGACTTATGTTCTTTGTACCACCACCCATAGAAATAATGAAAACCGACCATTTACGTGGTGGTACGGAAAGCTCAGTGCGCGAGCAGCGTTCCGCGCAATACTTCATCTTCATAGACTACTTGCAAAAGGGTCAAACGATAACAGGAGCATACTATGCAACACTGTTGGACCATTTGACCGAACAGCTGTTGGCGAAACGGCCAAGATTGGCACGCAAAAAAGTGCTCTTCCACCAGGACAACGCACCAACCCACAAGTCGACTATTGCAATGGCTAAACTGCACGAATTAGGATTCGAGTTGCTGCCCCATCCACCCTATTCTCCAGATTTGGCCCCGTGTGATTTCTTCCTGTTCCCAAACCTGAAGATTTGGCTCGGAGGAAGAAAATGTTCGTCAAATGAAGAAGTCATCGCGTCTGTGGATGAGTATTTTACCTCGAGACTTCCTACTTTTCCGCGGGGATAAAAAATCGGAACACCCCTGGATTAAGTGTGTGGACCTCGAAGGAGACTATGTCGAGAAATAAATATGAAAATACAAAAAAAAAATTTTTTTCTGGCGTTTTTACCTTACTTATCGAACGACCCTAAATTAATGCTTCGAGCGCCTCGTGCGGCCTCGTGAGTTCGTGCTCTAGACTGAAGAGTGAAATGGAAGCCTGGGGGATCCAAGTGAAGCAGGCAGTAGAAGACGCCGATGTAATGATTGTGGAGACTGCTGTCCAGCTGCTGACAAATATGATAGTATCGTCATAACAGGGAAGACATAGATCTCCTGGTGCTTCTCACTGCTTTGGGTTCTTCCAAAAAGAACGTTTATTTATAGAAGAGTGGAAAGCGTCACAGCCCAACTGTACTGAATTCATCTCACTCGTTCAAGTACGAACCACAGGATACTCTTTTCCTGCATACCGTAAAAGAGCATCCCATAAAATTGTTCTAGAGCTAAGTATGAGCCATGCACTATGCAGACAGACTGGAGATATTGGATCTAAGTATAAAAGTGCATGAATAGGTAATAATAATGTATACCTATGTACTCACTGAGCCAATTTCCTGTATGTAAGTATTCATTAAAACCTTGCTTAGTCTCCTCGCGTGCAGAGCAGCGTTGCCAGGCGTACCATAATGATGGTACCGTACCATAATGATGGTACCACATTTATTATTTACTTAGTGATCCCCCGACGCCTTTAAGTAACTGATGAAACGTCGGTCGAAGCGGATGTGTAAATAGTTCTTGTTTTCCGTCCAGTTAGCCGACCAGAAATTAAGGGAAGCATTGACATGACACCTAGTTCATCCGGTATTATGGGCTGACATCACGGATGTTGTAGGTGATGTAGCCAACCGTGTCAGTTTCCATAAAAAACCACCTAAACGGAAATTGTTTTTGACTTTTTAAGTGGTCGGTAATTTTTTTTTATTTGTAAATTTATTTTTCTTTCAGAGTCACAATTTGCACGGATGACCTTTTCAGGTTCGCGATTTATCATGATCATGACACACCAGCCGGGCTCGCTAGGAACATTCACACAATTCAATGTTGAAACCCAACTTCTGATAACGCATCGCTTTTCGAAATCGCCCTGTGTCGTCTCACTCGCTCGTATGCAAAAAAATCAAAATATAAATGTCCTGAAACTTCGAAAAAGTATATCGTTTATGTGAACACAGCTCGGCCTTCGGCCTCGCCCTTAGTGGCTTACTTTTTTTCGATAAAGTCGATATATCGTTCATCATATAAGATAGTGCAGACGATGTCGATGTCGGTGCATGCAGGAGTTTCAGGGAACTGACTGTTCGTGCATTATATGATTATTAAAAAGAGTTTGTGTAATACAAACTCTTTGGATTATTATAACTATCTTTTCAGTTAGTGTAGTTGCAAAAAAATTATTGTTTCTAGTACCTTCTGTAGTATATACTAGCACCTAGGACTAGCATATTAAATCCACTGGCACAGGTTTTTCATAAGACAGAAACTGGTACCTATCTAACATTTAAGGTAGACTAACAGGAATTTAAAAACAATCGTCTATCTATATGACAACCGCGTAGGTTAGTTTAGACGGAAGTGACTATTATTGTTACATTATTTTGTGAAATTTCATTAAAATTGTTTGTGTGTGTTGTTTATAATATATGGCACAGTTACTCCACTAGTCACTACAATTATGCAATAAATGATTTAGATTTAGATTTAGATTTTTTGATCTGTACGCAGCTCGGCTTTCGGCATCGGAAACCAAGGCGATAGCGGGTGAAAGCTATACAGACAGAAGCGACCGTTTATTTATCCTACTTACGCTTCAATCAGATTTGCCAATAAATCGACTTCGTGTTCGTAACGTAAGTCGACCGTAGATTACCGCGAGCGGAGCCGCGGGCACAGATAGTGTACCATAATTTCGGGACACTATACCACAAATTCCTTTCGAATTCGAAAACTGTGCAGTTTTGATAGTACGGACAGAATCACAGAACTGTGACGACTTGTGGCAGTGTCGAACGGACCAGCAACCGGTTCCAACTCCTTTCTCTGTGGTCCCGTTCCCGTTGGTTACATGCACTCGTGTTGACCGCATACCACCGTGTCGAAATTGAGCTAGAATTTATCGGGAAACCGGTAAGTGGTTCTTTTCTGATTTTATGTTATAGGTACCTATGTCCTTAAAATAGGTCCTTATAATTCAAATATTTCAAATCAATATTTTATTCAATATTTTAATGATTTAAGGTTTCCGTGCCACCTACGGAAGCCTATTACCTATGCCGTCTGGTATTTCTTTCCTACTTCTGTATCTTTTGAACCGTAATAGCTAGTCGGTTGAATTTTTCACAGAATATGTGTTATTTATTATGGCGGATATAACAACAAATAATAATAAAAAAGAAAACAGAAAAAATTAAGGGGGGTCCGCATACACGAAATGTGGTACGAAAACCTCGATGCGCAAGTGCGAGCACTTGGCCGTTTTTTTATATTGCACTTAGTTTCTGTAGGTACTAAGTTTATTTCATTTTTTTCATAAAATAAAAGTAAACATATTGAAAAAAAAATTTAGTTTACACCACCGAACCGGCCAAGAGCAAGCCGAAAAGCGATTTTTTTTTACATTAGCTTTTGCAATATAATCATATCAAAGACGCTTATACCTATTATGTATCACAGTTTTTACGGTAGAGTAAAAATAATAAAACATTTATAAAAATACAAGTTCCTTGTATTCCCTCTGGGGAATACAAGGATGCATATATGCGTGCGCGCCATCTACCGAATAGACCGTGAAGCATTTTACGACATTAACTAATATGAATCATTTCATAACCACTCACGCCATATGGCGTGAGTGGCGCTAGCCATGACATGGCGATACGGAACCCTCGGTGCGCGAGTTCGACTCGCACTTGGCCGGTTTTTTTATTATTTGTTTGGATATCCGCCATAATAACAGATATTCTGTGACAATTTCAAGCGGCTACAGATTCAGAAGATACCTACCGCCCTTTAAAGGAAGGATAGACAGACGAACGGGATAGGCTTAGTAATAGCCTAGGTGTCGGGTCCCGTACGGTACGGAAGCCTAAAAACAAAAATCACCTAAAGTATAAATCACCTACGACGACACCCGTGATGCCTACCTGATTAACGTGGAATCGGAACGACATTCGGCCTCAACGGTCGCCGGTCACCCATCCAAGTTCTGACCGCGCCCGGGTGTGTTGCGATCTTACAATAAATAATATATTTTTTTTTATGGAAACTGACGCGGTTGGCTACATCACCTACAACATCCGTGATGTCAGCCCATAACACCGGGTGAACTAGGTGCCAAGTCAGTGCCTCCCTTCGGCCGTGCCGGCTACACTGAACTGGACGGAAAACTATTTACATAGTCGTTTCGACCGACTCTTTCATTCAGTGCGGTGGCACCAACCCGGGCGGGTTAAATCCTACCACCTAGTAATATAAGAAGGGAGTCATATCCCTTAGTCGCCTTTTACGACATTTCTTTTGATTTGATCTATCCACAGAACCTGTAAGCCCCTCGGTAAGCTCTGGAACTTTCTCCCTGCAAATTATATATTATATAGCCGGCATGGCATTCTCAACCTCCGAAGCAATATCGAAATAGCTAGTCTTTCTCTTTTAGACAGGTTGCGGAACTCTGGTGGCAGCAATGGAGCGCTGGGTGGGCAAGACCGCTGTGGTGACGGGAGCTAGCGCGGGTATCGGGGCGGCCATCGCTGTGTCGTTAGCGAACAGCGGTCTCAAGGTCGTCGGTCTCGCGAGGAGACCACATCTTATAGATGTTAGTAGCTGTGTTATACACGGTGTTGCAGTTGCCCCCGTAATATTTTTAACTGACATAAGGGAGTTATTCTACAACTTCTGCGGCGAAAAATTTTTTGAAACAAAAAATAATAATTTTTTTCCATACTAATTTTAAATACCTATTCTCAAAATGTATGGAGAAAAAAAAATTTTTTTCTTGAAATAAAAAAGTCGTAGAACAAAAGTTGTTCTATTTCGTGTACAGAATCACTCCCTTTATGGTTTTACGGTTGGGGATGCAACACCGTGTAAATCTGAAATCTCTTAGGAAATCTTTAATTTGTATATCTTAGTACTAAGTATGCATCGTTAGATGCCACATGTCAGGCTTTTCATAAAAACAATATTTTGTGGTTTAGGTTAACATAATTATACATAACAATTCACACGACACAAAGCTTCAGCATTATGTGCGAAACCAATCACAAGTAAACTCAGCATGTACACTGGATTAAGCAATTATTGAAGTAGGCAATATAAAAAGAAAACGGTCAAGCACGAGTCGAACTCGCGTGGAGGCGGTTCCGTTCCATTCCGTTTTCCGTGAGAGCCTTAAGACTTTGGAATTTCGTTTAGGTTTTCATAGAAACTATAAGCGGTGCCCAATCAGTTTCGGAGACTGGTGGTGGGCGATGCTCGATTTTCGTATATTCTCTTTAATATCTTTTAAGATCTTTTTCGTCTAGTAGATTCGGAGAAAATAAGCCGAGTCAGACGGACAGACAGATAGACAGACACGATAGTGATTCTATAAGGGTTGCATTTTTTCCTCTTTTGAGGTAAGCGGCCATAAAAATCAAGAGAATCCTTTTTTTTTAATGTCCAGGAGCTGAAGACTAAATTGACAGGGTCCGGGAGCCTGCACTCCAGGAAATGCGACGTGTCGAGACCAGAAGAGGTAGCCGAGAGCTTCGCCTGGGTGAAGCAGACCTTCGGTGGTACAGACGTGCTCGTCAACAATGCTGCGATTATCTACCATGGAAGCATGATTGGTGAGAAACTCTCTACTCAGGGGGTATTGGAAGGAATGTTCCATAAGTTCGTGTATACATTAATAATTTTTTTTTATGGAAACTGACACGGTTGGCTCCATCACCTACAACATCCGTGATGTCAGCCTATAACACCGGGTGAACTTGGTGCCAAGTCAGTGGTTCCCTTCGGTCGTGCCTGCTACACTGAACTGGACGGAAAACACAAACTATTTACATAGCCGTTTCGAACGACGTTTCATTCATGCCCTTTATTGTTCTATTTTCTATACATTTGAAAGTCAGTTATTATAATCCTCCAAATTGTATAGATAGAGAAAAGAAAAAAAAATTATTTCTTCAACATTGACTTATTCAAGCTAAAAAGTTATAGGTAAGTATTTAAAAAAAAGTTAGTAGGTAGGTATTCAGTGTCGCCATCGAGTGAAGTGAAGTGAGTGAGTGACCTTTTATTCAGTGCGGTGGTACCAAACCGGGCGGGTTAAACCCTACCACCTAGTAATTTAAGAAGGGAGTGATATCCCTTAATCGCCTTTTACGACATACACGGGGAGAGATGCAGTGGGGCTATCCTTTTAAAGTACCGGCCCCACACGGTATATCATCGCGCTGTATTCCAACCACCACCGGAGTGAATAGCTCGGATTTATTAGGTACCGCAAAAATGAGGACAAAATAACTAGAGAGCAGCAAGTACGGCACGAAGGGTCAGCTACATACATGTTCTGGTGGAAGTAGGTAACGTGCTAAAGCAAACGATGATGGCTAGCTTGTCACCCTTCAGCACGGCATCTTGTAATTATCCCGTACGCAGACCAGATTCAAACCTCGAACCTCTCGCATTAGAAGCTGATGTCCAAACCACTCGTACACCCGCAGTTTCCTTTATTTCTGACCTAAAATCATTGCATAAATTTTAAATACTACTTAATGTGGCCCACATTTGAGTAGGGCGCGCTCCGTGAAAATAATCTGGCTCCCTATAAGGGAGCCGGGAACTCACAAAGTTTGGAAGCCAATGCCCTAGTTAATCACCTACTACGACATGCGTGGGAGAGATGCAGTGGGACACAATAAATACTAATTAAAAAAAAAAACTTATTCCAGAGCAAGGACCCCATCCGCTGAGCGTGGACGAGCTGATGCAGCAGCTCGATATAAATGTGAAGTCCGTGGTGCTGTGCGCACGCGAGGCCGCCACCTCTATGCACGAGAGGAGCTCTCCGGGACACATCATCAACGTGAACAGGTCAACAAGTAAACATTATTTATTAAACTTCTGATACACATATTATAAAGACAATCTACACGCTCGTCCGTTCGATGCTGACCGTGGTTTGGATTCCACGTAGGAATCTCGGACCTCTCGCAAGAGAAGCCGCCGCCTAGACCACTCGGCCACCCGTCGCGATTATATACAACTCCATATATTTTGTTCGCTCCACAACAGTGTCGCCGGTCACTACATCCCAACACACCCGCTGTTCAACGTGTACCCGGCAACCAAGCACGCCGTCACAGCGATCACGAAGACCCTGCACGGAGAGCTGAGCTCATTCAACATCAACATCAAGACCTCCGTTAGTCTTCTCTTTGTTACGTTTTTTAATTTTTTTTTATGGATAGCGCGATGTGTAGCTTTGTTTCACTCAGACCTTGTCAGCCTCGATAGCTCAGTGGTGCAGACAGTCAACTGTCGCTATTGAATGTTAAGCAACGCTGGTTGCGGTCAGTACTTGGATGGGTGACCGCTGACCGTTGGAGGCTGACAGAGGTTCGGATTCCTCGTAAAACTGTAGGTCCCTTCCCTCCTAATCTTACTTGGTGGTAGGGTTTAACCCGCCCGGGTTGGTACCACCGCACTGAATGAAACGTCGGTCGAAACGGCTATGTAAATAGTTTGTGTTTTCCGACCAGTTCAGTGTAGCCGGCACGATTATAGGGGGAAGCACTGATATGGCACCTAGTTCACCCGGTGTTATAGGCTGACATCACGGGCGTTGTAGCTGATGTAGCCAACCGTGTCAGTTTCCACAAAAAAAAAACTGAGGTTTCACTTAAAGTAGGTGTCTAACGATGCCCATGGATATTCTGTGATGCACGGGGATGGCGAATTCCATGCCGGCCTGACGTAGGGCGTAGGTCGAGCAGAGTAATCGGTGTTTTGTTGCAAGAACTCGGAACTCGCAAAAACGCCGACGAACACTATCAGCAAAGTATTGCGACAAGGTAATGAAATGAAGTTATATAGTGCATGTCTTTTTTATGTTATCCGTTACGGTTGGCCGAGTCAGAGGGTCCAGAGCTGAGAGCAAATGCTCAGATCAGCCAGTATCACCTCTGAGAAGGTAGGTGTCATACGGGAGACTTTCCTTCGGATTGCTGGCCTGACTGGACTACAGGAGAACACAGCTGAGGCTGCTATGCGACCATCTTATATCCAGTTCGGTGGTACCAACCTACAACTTGAGCTACAATTTGAGTCTACTACCTAGTAAGGGGCAAGGGAAGGGACCTACAGTTCTACCACAGATTACTTAATGTTCTACACCGGATCCGAACGATGAAACAGCAGGTGTAGGTGTGCATGTAAATTTAAAAAAAAGAAAAGAAAAACTCATTGGTTCACGCCGACCGGATTCGAACCTCGGACCTCTAGCATGAGAAGCCGATGCCAAAACCGCTCAGCCACCCGCCGCCATCTCATGCTGTGAATGCGCTAACGCTCCTCACTCGCGTATTTGCGGACATAAGACGATAAGATGAACCACGCAACACAAGCATCGATCATTGTCGATCAAATCAGTTCACAAGCTTCTTTATTCGATGACATGTTTTATCGGGGTTGATATTATATGATAAGAGACTCATCTAGTACCATAGATCAGTGCATAATATCGGGTCCTTCAAGAGCGTCGTGAAACCTGTCAGGCCGGCATGGCATACGCAACCCGCGCATACGACCGAATGTACATGGGCGTCGTTAGACACCTTATGGGTGACTCAATAAAAAATCATATTCAGTGTGGTTCGCCATCTAAAACTACCGATAAATGAAAGAAGAAACGTTTTTATTGCAGAGCATCTCGCCCGGGCTGGTGAAGACGGACATGACTGAGATCCACAAGATCCCGGAGATGCGCGCGGTGGCCGCCCAGCAGCCGATGCTGCAGCCGCAGGACATCGCCGATGCCGTCCTCTATCTGCTCTCTACGCCGCCTAACGTCAATGTAATAATAGCCCATTGTTATGTGCCATCTTTTCCGGAGCCCGGGGAGATTTTCAGGGCTGGAGTGAATTCACATTAACACATTTAACAGTGACGCTCGCGAGTGAGATATCGCAGAAGTTTACACTTCTTAAGGGGCCGTAATTTGCTATATTCCTTCAATTTAAACCAAAATCGTAAAATTTTCATCGTGAAACTTAAAAATGCAATGTACAATTTTTGTCTATCGAACAGAATTTCTATATCTTTTAGGAACACCGAAGCAAAAATAGCTTCAGACAAAAATTTCTCTCAGAATTTTGAGTAAGAACACTCATATTTTGTGCAATCACTGAAAACATATTTTATTGTATTAAATTCTTTATTTAGTACTTTTTCAGTAAAGCATTTCATTTTCGAGAAATTGAAAACTAAGGAAAAATTTATATAAAATAACGTTTTAAACGCTCTATTCACTCTCGTTGTAGGAATCATGCTAAATTATTTTGATCCCAATCGGCGCACACTATAGAGTCGGTTTGTCTCGCTACGGCAGGATGGGTAAAGTTCTATAAAAGTATGCCTACTCATCATAGTGCGAGGGACGAAAAGTGGTGCCCGGAACAGCCTGAACCACTTCACCTCGAGCAATCACGCTCAACGAGGTTTCATACTAGCAGATTTGCGGACTAAAGAAGCGCTATCCAGCTAGTCAACACGACATTGGAAGACCATCAAGTTGAAAGTATCGGGAAACACACTCGTCCCGATAGACAATTCCAGCATTTCCAGCCACACCCTAGCGTTTGCCTGGCGTGGTTGCCTACGTCACCTGTAACATCCGCGATGTCAACCCATCAAATCATATTTCTATGGTGGATTAACCGCAATTACAAAAAAAATCAGTGGAAAAGACTATCGGTTTTCATACCGTTCTATTGCGGTGGAATCAATAACGCGAAAAATCGAGCTAACAGAGAAAATGGATTTCTAACTAAGGCCCAATTGCGCCAACACGAATTTAGAGTTAAGTAGCGAGTTATGGATTTAAACACGGTTCTCACAGTCAACGGGTACTAGCTTAACGAGTTAAACTGATGTAAATCGTTAAATTCGTGTTGGCGCAATTGGCCCTAAGGTGTAGTTGGATCTACTTAGGTCGCAGTGATAAGATAACAGGGCTCAGAGGCCCTAACTCTCACATTTTAAATCATAAATCATACCATCTTGCACGGAGAAAGAAAGTCGTTCAGCACGTGGGTTCGAACCAACGGCCACTCCCAAACGTCTACAACTCTAGATAGTTTAGTACGGTTGTTGTATTTTATGTGTTTTTATTTTATTTTTCAGATTGACGAGTTGACGATAACCGCGATGGGAGAAATTAAGCTTTGAGTTTGATTAAAGAAATAAATACAATATATCCTAGCACAAAGTACTTTTATTTTAATATATATTTAATTTGACCAATATAAAATAAACTCGTACAACCTTGTAACCTCTCCTTTTGCATTCGCCGTAGTCATAAACATAGAAATTTTCGACATTCAGGCGTCGAAATTCCACGATTGTAATTTCAAATCTCATTTTATTTACTTTCATTATCTTCACTGTCTAATCTGTGATGGATGATTTGGAAAAACATTTCGAAAGTATCATTTTAGTTTTGGGTTTCTTAAACTGCTGTATTCCTCAGTAGGCTATGTACTATGGAAATTAGTTATCAGATTTCCTCTTTCAAGAATATAAAGCAAATGAGTGAATTACTAGTGACTGTTTCCCAAAGGGGTAAACAGAAACAATTAGTTTCTCGTGCCGCAGACTTGAGACAGCCAAGCCCATTTAAACTTCAAAGAAATAAAAAAAAAAACACTTAATTAGACTTAGTTATCTGGGTGACGATAAACATAATGATACAATAGTGTTAGGTATCGTAGTATCATACACTGAGTTGTAATTTCGGTGCTATCATGTATGTATTATCAACGTATATTTATCTTATTTTTGTTTGGTTTGTGGTGATAATTGCAAGATAGTGATTGTATTAGTAAATTTTCAATCAGGCAATCAGTCCTTTTCTTGCTTTTCTTGGTGTTAAGAACATATTATGTGGCAGGCACTGTAACAGTACCTATTTATTTTGCGACACATAGGTTACTTGAGGCTGTAAGTTTCTTCAGTTTAGCAGGTAAGTGTCAGTATTTTAATGTAGATAATAACCATATATAAATCCACCTTATACATATTGTTAAAGAAGACCCCCTTGCCCCTTACTAGGTCGTAGGCTCAAATTGTAGCCGACTGGGTTAGATGTGCGTACTCGGCTGTGTTCTCCTCTCGTCCAGTATAGCCAGCAATCCAGGGAAGTCTCCGGTGTGGCACCTCCCTTATCGGAGGTGATATTGGCTGGTCGGAGCATGCGCTTTGGCCCCTCCGACTCAGCCCATACCGTATTCCATAAAAAAAGACGGGCTTAATAAGTAAAATTGGCATTCTTGAAGCGTCCGGAGATCGTCCCATGCTAAAGCGTTCATCACTCAAAAAATCGGCCTCGCGAAAATCATTAGGCATTTCATTTTATATATTTTAATTTAACGTAGAAATTTTCTTAATTTTCAACAGAAACGTTATAAATGTACCTACAGCTACAGCTACAGCTACTACTTACTTACAGCTTTTCCTCCTTAATGCTTGCTTCACTATGTACCAAATGTACATAAAGTCCACTTATAGATAGGAATAACATTATGTAACATTATGTCACAGATGTCTTATGGGGAATCAGTCATAAAATGTTCCAAATATGTTTCAAGTTTTCTTATACTTATTATCCATCTTTACCCACTCATTACACAAATACTTCAATACAATTTTGATAAATCAGCGGTATGGAGCGCTGGGTAGGCAAGACCGCTGTGGTGACGGGAGCCAGTGACGGCATCGGGGCGGCCATCGCTGTGTCGTTAGCGAACAGCGGACTCAATGTCGTCGGTCTCGCCAGGAGACCACATCTTATAGACGTTCGTACCTTTTATGTTTCTATTATCAATCTTAATTTTAACCTCGTTTTAATGTGACATGACTTTCAGCTTTTCTAGTTCAGTACAGTTTTCAATCCAAAAGGAAGTTTCATCTGACACCATTTCACAGACGATATTGGCTGGTCAGAGCATGTGCTCTAGCCCCTCTGACTCAGCCAACCATACAGGATTACATAAAAAAACAAAATGACTTCCAACTTACTGTCCACAACGAAATAAAATCATAAACTACCTTAATATTTACCAATGATATCACGACCATGTAGTTTAAGATGAGGGAAGGCGATACCACTAGTATTGCAAAGGTTTACGAATGGATGAAGTAAAAATATATTGAAAAACAGCAACATCCTCCAAGGCACAGGTCCAAGGTCTGTAGTTCAGCGCCCTGAAGCAACGCGTTGGGGAACTAGCGCCCCCATTCTCACTTTGATGTACATGCTGAATTCACCTGTGGAAGAGATTTTTATTTTTATTTAGTTAATAGTTTACTATACTCTGTTGCTTTTTACTTTATGTTTTTAATAATATTATTCTACAAAATTATAACAAACGCATAATCTTAAAGGTACAACATACATTATGCACCAAAGCGACGCACTGACATGTCATCTTGAATAAGGTCAAATCACAGAACGGCGATGGAGTGCATGTGTGTAGGGTAACCGATGGAGCCGCAACCATATCTGAAACTACCATTGCCCTGTCCAGGAGCTTAAGTCTAAAGTGACAGGATCCGGGAGCCTACACTCCAGGAAATGCGACGCGTCGATACCCCAGGAGGTAGCCGAGAGCTTCGCCTGGGTGAAGCAGACCTTCGGCGGCACAGACGTCCTGGTTAACAATGCTGGTGTCATTTATCACGGTAGCATTACTGGTTAGTTATTCAGTTGGGGTTTCATTTCTTCTGGAGCACTTAGGTATAATCTAGTGTATTAAGCGGTGAGACAGTATTGTCAGTCTCGGTAGCTCAGTGGTACGGTCGGTCGACTGTTGTTAAACAGCGCTGAGCGCGGTCAGTACTTGGATAGGTGACCGCTCGACCGTTGGAGGCTGACCGTGGTTCAGATTCTACGTTAAACTGTAGGTCCCTTCCCTTCTTACCTTACTAGGAGGTAGGGTTTATCCCGGCTGGGTTGGTACCACCGCACTGAGCGAAACGTCGGTCGAAACGGCTAGGTATGTAAACAGTTCGTGTTTTCCGTCCTGTAGCCGACATGAAATGAGGGAAGCCTGACATATGGCACCTAGTTCACTCGATGTTATGGGCTGACATCACGGATGTTGTAAGTGATGTGGCCAACCGTGTCAGTTTCCATAAAAAAAATGTGTTGTATGTACAGAAGACGGTTTACATTGCTAAAGCGTCCGGAGATCGTCCCATGCTAAAGCTTTCATCACTAAAGAAATCTGCATAATTGCTGGAGACGATGAAAGTCATCCCAATGGAGGAACGCTTGTTTTTAAGCGTCAGTCATCATTGTCAGTCACTGCTGGACCTGTATATACTTTTCCAATATCTCTCCAATTCTTAGCCTCCAAGCCCTTAGCGGTAGCGATAGTTTGTCTTATACATTACCTTAGTATCGTCATCGTTGAAAGATGCCGACCATCGAAATCCACGTTTCACATCTGTACATCAGACATAACAAGAGGATGCATTATTCGTGTCTTTAAATATTGGCGCTCGTCAGATCTCAGGATTTCTTTCTGAATGCATCCTAAATTCCCAAATCTGTTGAATGCGTAGAGAATCATTCCAAAGCGACCTCTTTGTGCAGACCTTGTTTACCAAGCAGCAAAAGACGGGTAATTACATTATTATGATCTTTTCGAAATTAGTGCAGAACCACTTAATAATGTTATTTATTCTGCCTCTTCCAGAGATAGGTCCATACATTTTGACTGTGGAGGAGCTGATGCGGCAGATCGACACCAATATAAAGTCTGTTGTGTTGTGCGCGCGGGAGGCTGCGAGATCCATGTATGAGAGGAACTTCCCGGGACACATCATCAATATGAACAGGTGAGCATTTGACGGTGACTAAATAGATAGATGTGGATGATAACTCCACACTAAATCCAGACATATAGGGTCCGGTGCCTGCTTAAAATAGTTCCAATGCATCTCTCCACGTGCATGACGTTAAGGGCAATTGAGGGCTAGATCCCGTGCTATGGAGTGATAGGCAAGCCATATCTCAACTTAGCACGATCCTTGCAAAGTCATTCAGTAGGTTTTCATGTTGGCGGATGGTGTTGTGCTGTAATTTAACGAGTTCTTGGATCACAGCTCTTTACTCTGCTTAACTCAGGGTAAGTCAGTCAGCTGTCGGAATGCAGCGTGCTATAAATAATATAATCTATACATATAATAAAATCGTAGAGGTAAGAAAGTCTGTATATTGAATGTATTCGGAAAAAAACTAACCAGGGTGGCTTAAAATGAGATACTGAACATGTTAGAACAGTTTTTAAAATTTTTGTTTGTTTGTTTGTTTGTTTGTTTGTTTGTCTGTACGCGCATCACGCAAAAACCACTGAACGGAATTAGACGAAACTTTGTATAGTGGCAGTTTATATGCCGGGTTAACATAATACGTAAAAAAAATAACAAAAATAAAAAAAATTAACAATTATAAACATTATTGCGCGTTTAAAATCACGTAGTCCAAAGTACATAATTATATCTTGAGAACTGGCAGCAAATACAATTTCAATAAAATATTCATTCGAAATTTAAAAATAAGTAGATACAACGAAAATGACAGTACTTCTTTTTTATAACTTGAACACAATAGTCTATACATATCTATTCTTTCCATACATATCATAAACGTAAATGCAAAAATGTCTATTTGTACGCGCATCTCGCAAAAACCACTGAACGGAATTTGACGAAACTTTTTATAGTGACAGTGTATATCCCGGATGAACATAATAATTAAAAAATATAATAAAAATCACGTAATCCAAAGTAAAGGTAAAAAACAATTTTAAATGTCATGTTGACAACGGAGAACTGTCATCTCGACGTGAGCTGGCCGGTGACAAATTGTTTGATAAATAAAAATAATAATTGAAAGTCGAAGTTATGTCGCTGTCATTGGTGCAATAAAATTTATATATCTGTTGCCCGCGGCTTCGCTCGCGTGAAATTCGTATTTTAAAAAAAGAAAGTAAGTAACTAAAGGCGGGCCCGAAGGCGGATCTGCGCTCACGTAAACGATATTATTTCTCGATGAAAGTAACTAAGGGCGAGGCGGAAGGCGGAGCTGAGTTCAGGAAGAAGAAAAACATTCTTGAAGAAAGTAAGTAACTAAGGGCGAGGCCGAAGGCCGATCTGCGCTCACGTAAACGATATTATTTCTCGATGAAAGTAACTAAGGGCGAGGCGGAAGGCGGAGCTGAGTTCAGGAAGAAGAAAAACATTCTTGAAGAAAGTAAGTAACTAAGGGCGAGGCCGAAGGCCGAGCTCTATTCTGGAAGACCATAAACCTTATCGAAGAAAGTAAGTAACTATGGGCGAGGCCGCAGGCCGAGCTGCGTTCAGGAAGAAGCTAAACCATCTTGAAGAAAGTAAGTAACTAAGGCGAGGCCGAAGGCCGAGCTAAGCTAAACCATCTTGAAGAAAGTAAGTAACTAAGGCGAGGCCGAAGGCCGAGCTACGTTCGGATAATTGAAAAACCATCTCGAAGAAAGCAAGTAACTAAGGGCGAGGCCGAAGGCCGAGCTGCGTTCAGGAAGAAGCTAAACCATCTTGAAGAAAGTAAGTAACTAAGGGCGAGGCCGGAGGCCGAGCTACGTTCTGACAAATGATAAACCATCTCGAAGAAAGCAAGTAACTAAGGGCGATGCCGAAGGCCATGCTGCGTAGGTTTAATTCTTTAGTTATTAATATTACTTTTTTATTTTTATGAAATAAATAGATTGAGTAAACGATATTATATTCTATCGAAGAAAGGAACTCTTTAAGGGCGAGGCCCAAAGGCGGAAGAGGGTTTTTGGTTTACCTAAACGCAGCTCGGCCTTCGGCCTCGCACTTAGTTCCTTCCTTTCTTCCAGAAGGTTTATCGTCTTCCTGAACGCAGCTCGGCCTTCGGCCTCGCCCTTACTTACTTCCTTTATTTGAGAAAGGTTTATCGTTTACCTGAAAGCAGCTCGGCCTTCGGCCTCGCCCTTAGTTAGTTACTCTCTTTAAGAAGGTTTATCGATTACCTGAACGCAGCTCGGCCTTCGGCCTCGCCCTTAGTTACTTACATTCTTCTTTGGAATACGAATTTCACGCGAGCGGAGCCGCGGGCTCAGCTAGTTAAATAAATAAAATCTTCTTTATTCAGGCACTATTGGTCCCATGATACAAATGATACACGTAAAAACATACACACAAAAAATAAAAATAAGCATAAACATACATAACAAACATAATATTATATAGAAATAAAATCGATACAGTACAGCCTAGCAAAAACTGCCTGTACGATGTGGTTATCAGACCGAGCCACCCGTTCCAGAAAACCAGCTTTTCGTTTTCTTAACAGCCCGTAGAAGTCGTCGAGCCTATTCTCAGCGAACATGCCAGACGCGCTACACCTCCACGGTAGGCCCAGCATACAGCGCAGTGCATTATTGTACTGTACACGCAGCGAGTTGAATGCTCGCTGCGTGTAGTTGCACCACAGCTGCGCGGTGTAGAGCGCCTGGCAGTACGAGCTGAACAACGTCAGCTTTACTAGCCTGGAGCACTGTGAGAACCGGCGCGCCAGCATGTTGCTATAATGGCTGTAAATAAGAAACTAAACATTGTTATAACAATAATATTGTTACTATTTATAACTACGAATATAACTCAGAATGGCGAACCCGATTTGCATGAGGATTTCAGCTGTATAATCCAAATGAACATGCGTCGGCTTCTCTTGCGGGAGGTCCGAGGTTCGATTTGAAAGAATAAAAAATACGTGCATACCTTCACCCACTGCTCCATGGTTCGGATTCCATGTAAAAATGTAGGCCCACCAGGTTGACTGAAGGAAATTTAAAAAATAAATAGACCCGCCCTTGCCATGCATTACGTGCCATAAAGTGTATTATTATTATTATAGGCTGCGGCGAGGTCTGCGGAAATGTATTGTATTATTATATTATATTATGGTCTTCTTCAATACAGCATCGTGGGACACTACGTGCCGTCAGCGCCCATTGTGAACGTGTACACGTGCAGCAAGCACGCCGTCACCGCCATCACCCAGACCCTGCACGAAGAGTTCAGCAGCTTCAAGGCCAAGATAAAGACTTCGGTGAGTGGAGGCTTATCGATTGGAACGTGTACACGTGCAGCAAGCACGCCGTCCCCGCCATCACCCAGACCCTGCACGGAGAGTTCAGCAGCTTCAAGGCCAAGATAAAGACTTCGGTGAGTGGAGGCTTATCGATTTGAACGTGTACACGTGCAGCAAGCACGCAATCACCGCCATCACCCAGACCCTGCACGAAGAGATCAGCAGCTTCAAGGCCAAGATAAAGACTTCGGTGAGTGGGGGCTTATCGATTTGAACTTGTACACTTGGAGCAAGCACGCCGTCACCGCCATCACCCAGACCCTGCACGGAGAGTTCAGCAGCTTCAAGGCCAAGATAAAGACTTCGGTGAGTGGAGGCTTATTGATTTGAATGTGTACACGTGCAGCAAGCACGCAATCACCGCCATCGCCTAGACCCTGCACGGAGAGTTCAGCAGCTTCAAGGCCAAGATAAATACTTCGGTGAGTGGAGGTTTATCGATTTGAACGTGTGCACGTGCAGCAAGCACGCCGTCACCGCCATCACCCAGACCCTGCACGGAGAGTTCAGCAGCTTCAAGGCCAAGATAAATACTTCGGTGAGTGGAGGCTTATCGATTTGAACGTGTACACGTGCAGCAAGCACGTCGTCACCGCCATCACCCAGACCTGCACGGAGAGTTCAGCAGCTTCAAGTCCAAGATAAATACTTCGGTGAGTGGAGGATCGATGTGGCTGCACTCAGTGGGATAGTGGTCATACTGTTATTTTTTATGGCAACTAACACGGTTGGCTACATCACCTACAACATTCGTATCCGATGTCAGCCCGTAACACCTCGGTGAACTAGGTGCCATGTCAGTGCTTGCTTCCCTTAATTTCATGTCGGCTACACTAAACTGGACGAAAAACACGAACTATTTATATTGCCGTTTCGACCGACGTTTCATTCAGTGCGGTGGTACCAACCCGGGCGGGATAAACCCAACCACCTAGCAAGGTAAGAAGGGAAGGGAACTACAGTTTTACGTGGAATCTGAACCACGGTCAGTCTCCAACGGTCGAGAAGTCATCCATCCAAGTACTGATCGCGCCCAGGTCGCTCACAAGAACATTAATATTAACAGCATAAACATGAATACTGAAGAACCACTATGCCTAACTTACATTACTGGTGTATAGTGCTATCTTTAATATTGATACTTAAATATATCAATTCAATTGCAGCCGGGAGTGGATGGATGAGAAGAGCGGAAGACCGCGTGTGGTGGCGTGCCTTGGGAGAGGCCTATGTCCAGAAGTGGACCGATACAGGCTGATGATGATGATGATGATGATGATGATGATGATGATGATGATGATGATGATGATGATGAAGACACCTTATGGGTCTGTCGGCGCCACATGTCAAGCTTTCAATAAAAAAAAAACACTTTTGTAGAGCGTCTCCCCCGGGCTGGTGAAGACTGAGATGGCTGAGATCCGCAAGATCCCGGCGATAAGTGCGATGGCCCAAGAGCGACCGATGCTGCAGCCGCAGGACATCGCCGATGCTGTTCTCTATCTGCTGTCCACGCCGCCTCACGTCAACGTAATTAATACTTAGGGCTCGTAAACCTATACAGGTCTGTTAATCAAAGCTGGCGCGTGCACAGAACTCACACCAATGCAATTTTATGATGGTGATGCGTATGCAGTGCGACGTAACCCGTGCGCTTACACACAAACACTACGCAAGCGCAATATGTGACAATATGTGATAGTGTTAGTACGTGCCAGCTTTGATTAACAGACCTGTAATACCTATAGGTATACTACCGTAGTATATACGTAAACCTATATACTACGTGTCTGATTTTAACCACTTTTTGACCCCCGCTTCGGTGTGACGGGAAGGGACCTACAGTTTTACGTGGAATCCGCACCATGGTCAGCCTCCAACGGTCGGAGCGGTCACCCATCCAAGTACTGACCGCGCCCAGGTGTGCTTATGATCACCACCGACAGTCGACCGACCGCACCACTGAGCTACCGAGCCTGACAAAGTTTATGACAGAAGAATACATTAGTATCGTGTAGGGCCGGTACTTAAAAATAATAGCCCCATTGCATCTCTCCTCGTGCATATGGTAAAAGGCGACCAAGCTATAATGACAACATGCCGTGCTAAAGGGCCACCTCTCACCTTGGCACGGTCCTTCCACCGAGTCGTGCAGCAGGTGGGCCTTCGTGCCTTACTTGCTGCTTGATATATGTAGTTATCTAGTCCGAATTCTGTTCTAAACGTGGTGGTCGGTGTTGTGCTGTAATTTACAAGAGTACCTACTTGCAGCACAACACGATTACTCTGTTTACCCCGATTGTCCGGATACAGCGTGCGGTATATATGTATGTATGACAGAAGAATTACCTAATATTATTTTTTTCAGATCGACGAGCTGACTATCACGCCGCTTGGAGAGAAGAAAGTATGAGTTATATTTTACAGAAGAAATACTCTCTGAGCTATAATTTTTAATAAATATTCAATTTAAATAACAGTTTTACATTATTCTTGTTGCCTAAGGAACCCCTATTAGCCATCGCCGCGCCGTTTTCAAGTTACATTCAAGTAAACAATATAATATCTTCTCGAAGAAAGCAAGTCGGGCCAGGTACTGACGTTGTACAAAACACAGCTTAGGTCCTGCTTGGAGTACTGCTCGCACTTGTGGGATGGCTCAGCTAAATACCAGCTTGCGCCGCTAGACTCAATCCAGCGTCGTGCCGTGCGACTACTAGGCGAGCTACTAGGTGACCCTGTGGTGTCCCGCGACTTAGAACCACTGCAACTCCGTAGGGACGTCGGCTCCCTAAGTGTGTTCTATCGTCTATTCCATGGGTAGTGTTCGGAGGAGCTGTTTAACGCGATTCCGCCGTCCCCATTCGACCTCCGCACTACGCGTACTGGGCAGGGGATGCACCCCTATTCAATCGACCTACCACGGATGCGCACCAACCGGTTCTGTAGGTCTTTTATTCACAGAACCGGGAAAATGTGGAACGCACTCCCTGCCCATCTATTTCCTCCCAAGTACAGCCTGGGATTTTTCAAAAGGGGCGTGAAAAGGCTCCTGTAAGGCCGGCATGGCATTCGCAATCCCCGTGCATCACAGAATGTCCATGGGCATCGTTAGACACCTACCTGTAGGTGAAACGATGCTACATGTCGCGCTATCAATAAAAAAAGTCACTAAGGGCGAGGGCAAAGGCCAAGCTGCATTCAAGTAAATTATATACATTCTTTCGAAGAAAATTACGTGACCGATCGGTCAGTGTAGCCGGCACGCTCAAAGGGAAGCACAGACATGGTACCTAATTCACCAGGGTGTTATGTGCTGACATTACGGATATAGTAGGTGATGTAGCCAACCGTGTCAGGTTGTGTAATTGCAAGTGGTTTTTTTTTCTATACCTACCCTTCTTATAATATATCAATAGACTGGTCGATAGGCAGAGATTGCCTTAGACATAAGTCCGTCATTTGTAATATATGTTATATAAAACAATAAAGCATATTAAATAAATAAATATAAGATAGTAATACTTTAATGCTCCAGAAAACATTTTACAAAAATAATCACAATATAACATTTACACGAAGTGCAAAGGCGGACTTATTCCTGATAAATATGTCTTCCAGTCAACCTTTGGATGTTTGAGAGTCGATTAATATAGTGAATTTTAAGTAGGCATGCAGGTAGTAGCAAACTCTTGAACAAGGTAAATTGCCAAAAAAAATCTCACGACCGAGCCTCAGTCAGTCTCAGTACTATAATGCGTTCGTCATCTACAGGAAACGAACGACCTTATGCATGGGTTGGGTTATATATAAGGTCTTTCAAAATTAGTTCAGAGTACGCTAAGGGGGGGTGCTGTATCATATAGGGAGTAAAACCTATATAAATTTTTTTGGACCTTGGGCTTTTTTTATGTAAAATATTTTTTTTATGTATTCAAATAAAAAAATAGGTGGTTGATTTTTATAGCCCAATCGATTCAGTTTCATAACAGTAACAAAAAAGTCTTCATCACCATTATGATCTAACACGTGAAGTTGGTAAAAAAAATCAAATTCTTTCTATTCCATACTAATAAAACTAAAATTGTGGTTTTTCACAATTTCTGAAAAAAATAGATCTATGTGTTGGAAGACTTTTTTGTTCCTGGCATGAAACTGAAACACATATTCTGTGAAAATTTCAACGGGCTACCTATTACGGTTCAAGAGATACAGCCCTCAGACAGACGGACGGACAGAACGGCGGCGGCGTAGGCTTAGTAATAGGCTTCCGTACGGGATACGGAAACCTAAAAATCAATGGCCTTGTCACACGAACGCCCTTGAGAGAAGCAGGCTTGGCTTATTCAGCGCAGAATGTGTCTGTCTGTCGTGCCTATGTTAATTGTTCATTCACACGTGTGGCAGGCAATATACACCTAGAGATGCCATCAACTACCACGTCCTTCAAATTTAAGCCGATATCGGGGCCAAAGATCGGGCATCGGTGTGGGGTGTCACTCTATACACGCCCCTGTCGCTCGTCGAAATCGAGTAGTTTTACTGCGACACACGTAGCTATTAGCAGTGGGCTGGGCACGTTAGCCGAAGAGACGACGACCGTTGGAGTAGCCGCGTCCTACACTGGCGGCCGTGGACAGGAAAACTTAGTGTGGGAAGACTACCCAGCCAGTTGGAACGACGAGATCAAGTACGTCGGCGGAAAGCAATGGTTCCGTACCGCTGAAGGTGCCGGGAAGAGTGGAGGAAAATTGGATAAGCGTATTGGACGCACATACTGACTTACTGATGGAGGTTTAGGCCTCCTCTTAGCTCACGCTGTTAACCCCACTCATAGGTCGGTGGGTCAAGTGAGTTATTACCCTAAACGCTGGGTTGAGTATCTGCGGGATTCCGTTAAAAGCCCCAGAATGTTTCGTGTTCTGCACGGAACACTGGTCTTGGTCTCGCAGGGGTTGTGGTTTAGCGTTGATTCCCTGGTGCTTCTTTCGAAGTATCAAACACGGGAATAAGTAGCGAAAGCTGCGAGTGGTGAGCCACTTAGAGCTCCGTAACCAATGTGGATAATTGGTAGACATGCGAATAATGTAGATCGGTATATCGGTGCAACACACACTTATATGTGGATGTGGGTTGGATTTCTCACGAGTCAAAGACGCTGTTAGTTCTTCAAGACCGGTGGACCCCCGGTACACATTAGGTGGTGGTCATATGCACTTCCACGCATATACATAGCTGGTGAAAACAAAAGCTGTCGGATAGTACAAAACGCTGTGGCCCTGGCCATAGGCTGCTGTTGGACTCCAGTGGCAGTGATGGTTTCATCCCCGGCTCTCGACTTCGGTCGGGGGTTCCTTCGGATGGGCGGGTGGTGGCTCGGATCGGCTGGGGAAAGGCTTCAGTCTGTGTTTCCCATGGGATTTCTTCGGAAGAACTGTACAGCTATGGGGCCTCGATCTGGCATACATAATAATCATTAATCACTGTACTCTTAAGAGTGCAGGGATAGACGTCTGGATTTTATAGCCGCAAGGCTGGTATTTCTGGACGTCTATTTAAACATAACGCAAGAGAGAAAAAAATTATAGTATTCCTTTGACTTACTGACAAATTGCCCCTGCATCGTGGGTCCGCCAGTCCTGACTTTAATAAAAGTAATCAAGCTGCGCCGATTTGCATACATATGCGGGCATCTAGCTAGGAGGCGGTCTGGGGCGCTCCCCCGAACGACCCCAATAGCGCCTTCAATTTTAGGGACGTGAATAGGCTGCCATAAATAGAAGTGCACAAAAATTCATGACAAATAAATTGTGAAACCCTGAGCGCGGTCAGTACTTGGGGTTGGGATGGGTGATCGCTCGACCGTTGGAGACTGACCGTGGCACGGCTTCCACGTTAAACTGTAGGTCCCTTCCCTTCTTATCTTACTAGGTGGTAGGGTTTATCCCACCCGGGTTGGTAGTACCAACCCTGGTAGGATACTTGGTACAACCGCACTGAATGAAACTTCGGTCTAAACGGCTATGTAAATAGTTCGTGTTTTCCGTCCAGTTCAGCCGCTACAGCCGACATGAAATAAAGGGAAGCACTGACATGCCACCTAGTGCACCCGGTGTTATGGGCTGACATTACGGATGTTGTAGGTGATGTAGCCAACCGTGTCTGTGTCCATAAAAAAAATTGTCTTTAACTGTCGCACTTATTGCTAACGTATCTTGTGTCTGTTGCAAATGAAGTGCATACCGATCAAATGTTATTAACGATATAAAATGTATGCCATCTATGAAGATACCGTTTCTGCGTACATATATCTACGCCACGATATCAGCAGTGATATGATGTCATGCTGATGCGTGAAGTGCAAAATTAATGGAGGTATGTGTAAAAATGTATGTTGTCATACTTTCAGTCTCATAGCGTGTTGTGCGCTCGATGTAACCTGTAACGTTATCACGGTGACTTGCTGTTTAGCTAGACTGGTCGGTTACTTACTATAAGTGGATAACCAGCGCTCCGATATTGTTACATACGAGATAGCACTGTGCGCGTGAAGACATATTTTTGGTTGTTTGGCGTTGTGCACCGGTACGTCACACGAAGTTAACTAAAGGTAACTTTTACTTTTTTTATTTTATATTTAAGTCTTTAAAATTTCATATTCATATTCTTTTTTTAATCCATTTGGTATCAAAGTGCACTCAGATAAGGTAGGCATACATCAATAACATATTTCCTCCCAAGTTCCTCCCTGGGGTAATTCAAAAGGGGCGTGAAAAGGCTCCTGTCACGCCGGCATGGAGTTCGCAATCCCCGTGCATCACATAATGCCCATGGGCATCGTTAAGACACCTACTTGTAGGTGAAACGATGCCACATGTCGCGCAATCCATAATCAAAAAATTAAATTAAAAAAAAACTTCATAGGTCTCTATCTACGTAGGTACGACAATCTACGTAAGCAGAGTAGTCGGTGTTGTGCTGCAACTACTCTTGTAAATTGCAGCACAACACCTACCATCACGTTATGCAATGTATTAGGACAAGATAACTATCAAGCAGCAAGTAGGTTCCTACCTAACTAAGGCACGAAGACCCACCTACTACATGACTCGGTGGAAGGACTGTACCAAGGTGAGAGGTGACTAGCCTGTCGCCCTTATGCACGGTATCTTGCCCTTATCCCTTAGTGGCCTTTTACGACGTGCACAATATAATTATAATTAATACAATTAATCATTAAAAAAAATTTATAGCCCTTGTCCAAAGAGTTTGTATTACGTCGCAGGAGCGCAGCGACGTAATACAAACTCTTTGCCCTTGTCAATACAAATTTCAAAATAAATTAACACAAAACACTATGTAAGTACCTACCTACACAATACTTACCTTGCTATTTTACTGATTGATTGATTTTCTTTTACATGATGTACTACCTAATGGTTTTTCTGATAGGTACTAATCTAGGGTATTTGATAAATAATACTACTTACTAGCTTACCTTAGATACCTACCAAAGATAAGCATGGCACCTAGTTCCGATAGAAACCTGGAGTGACGTGCTAAAATAACGATCACCGTTATTGCCGATGTAGGTATATAAAAAACCGGATTACATAAAAAAAAATACTTTCGTATATTATTTATTACACTAATTTATATAGGGTAATTTTTTATTAAGTGAAGTCCCTTAAATGGTAGGTTCTATATCTGAAATGGATCACGTTTATGATGTTAATTTTACTTTACGTACCTAAAGTTAGATTTTTTTTCTGGACATGCCACATAGTAGTGCCCATGCATACTAATACACCCTGAAAATTTCAATAAAATCGGTCCAGTACTTTCAGAGTTATAAAAAAAAAAAATTACATTTACGTGCGTGCATCGCATCATTCGCGCGGCACGGCTGGATGGTCGTTGACCCGTGCGAATCAAAAAGTAGCTCAAGGCCGCACGCGCCAGCTGTCCCGCGCATATGAGATGCACGTAAATGTAATATTTTTTTCATTTATTAATAACTCTGAAAGTACTGGACCGATTTTGTTGAAATTTTTAGGGTGTGTTAGTTAGTATGCATGGGCACTACTATGTGGCATGTCCAGAAAAAAATTTAACTTTAAGTAAGTAAAGTAAAATTAACATCATAAACGTGATCCATTTCAGATATAGAACCTATCATTTAAGGGACTTCACTTAATAAAAAATTATCCTGTATAATAAAACTAATAATTAAAACTTACAATATCTTATCCTTAGGTTTATTACTTCCACCCTGTACTCAGCGTGGGCGTCGAGTGCAACCGTTACACCAGCAAAATTACCACGCTGGAATGCCCAGACTTGGCAACTAACTTTTCCATTACTTTAATTTATTCCAGAGATGGCAATGGAGCGCTGGGTGGGCAAGACCGCTGTGGTGACGGGAGCTAGCGCGGGTATCGGGGCGGCCATCGCTGTGTCGTTAGCGAACAGTGGTCTCAAGGTCGTCGGTTTCGCGAGGAGAACTCATCTTATAGATGTTAGTATAATGGCTCTTCGTGAGCTTTCGAAAATTGTTATCCTACTACAGAATACATTCATAGTACTAACGTACAGAAGGATCACAGCGACACAAAGACACAAATAAATCGCTACTCTTGCAACGACGCAATAAAGTGCAATTCAGCTCGCAAAGAGCTGCTTGTAAAAAAAATTATGCACCTACAACACGCTTCTCTTTCTACCGCGTAACTCTAACTCTTCTGACTCTACCTCCATGTATTGGTTCCTTAGACTCCAAAACTGTAATATATCTTTTCAGGAGCTGAAGACCAAAGTGACAGGGTCCGGGAGCTTGCACTCTAGGAAATGCGACGTGGCGAGACCAGAAGAGGTAGCCGAGAGCTTCGCTTGGGTGAAGCAGACCTTCGGCGGCATAGACGTCCTCGTCAACAACGCGGGAGCTGTTTATCATGGAACTATTACTGGTGAGATTTTGCTGTCTTAGAGAATTGGAGAGATAGAAAGCAGTTCTAAAAAACCAGACCAGCTCTAATCTATTTCAGATCAGTCCCAATTCATTTCAGACCAGCCCCAATTCATCTCAGACCAGTTCAAATTCATCTAACGATTCGAACCCTGGGTACCATGTACCAATCAATGAGTTTTCTAATAATGAGACATCGACGCCAATCGGACATCTTTGGGACATGAGAGAGGCCCTCTCGATTGGCCAGTAAGACAGGGCTCTCAACCTTTTATCCGCGCGTTTGAGATCCACTTTATCAACCCCGCGCACCGCAACCGCGCAGTCGCCGAAGGAATGGTTCAAGACCCCGACCTGAGGGTCGGGGTCTTGAACCAGGCTAAGAACGCGACTCTTGATGTACTGACCAGCTCTTTAGCACATTATGTTTTGTATTTTTTTGATTTTATTTTAAACAGAAATATGTTTACCATACTTTCACTTGTTTTTGATAGTATCTAAGGAATGTTTTTAAAATATTCAATTGATTAATCCTCATGTGCCACCCTACGACCTCCTGTGCTATCCAATATATGCAATGTGGTTGTGTTTTATTACAAGTTCTTCGAAGTGAAGCAGCCCTTCCGGCTCAAGTTACTCCCTAGTAGGCATTAAGGGTACAAGTGGAAGTGGACTCCAGACTTAGGGTTCAGCCCTGAAATTTACAAGAGGTCTTTTTCTTGCGAGATGTCTGAGGTTCGAATCCGGTTGGCGTGTACCAATGAGTTTTTTCTGATGAAAAAATTTACGTTCATATACCTACACCTGCTGGCTTCACAGTTCGGAACCGGTGTAAAACTGTAGGTGCCTTCTCTTACCCCTTACTAAGTGGTAGACTAAAATTGTAGCCGACCACTGTACTGGATGTAAGATGGCCGCATAGCAGCCTCGGTTGTGTTCTCCGCAGTCCAGTATAGCCAGCAATCCAGGGAAGTCTCCGGTGTGGCACTTACCTTCTCGGAGGTGATATTGGCTGGTCCGAACATGTGCTTTGGTCCCTCCGACTCAGCCACCCATACCGGATTACATTAAAAAACTATATTATACTATACTACTATATTATATGTAATCTATCACTCCGGTCAAGCACCCAGGGGGAACCCTGAGGGAACTTTTATTTAAAGTAAAATTTTATAAAAAAATGCCCTGGTAGTCGTGGGACTAGCGGTAGACAAAGACATGGAATCATGGGCTGACATATATTTTAGAAAGAGAATTTTTTTACTAAAGGTAATAAATTTCAAGTCGATCCGACCAGTAGTTTAGGAGTTATTGGCATTTATTGATTTTCGAAGCCTATTATTCATTGACGATGCCATAGGTGGAAGCCGGCCGAGTGACTCTATCACCTGACACCTGGTTTGCTAGGATTGGTTGAGCGGTTTTTGAGATAGTGGTATGCCGAAAGTACTTACATTAAAAATGTACCGCGTGGGGTCGGTACTTAAAAAGAATAGCCCCACTGCATCTCTCCCCGTCGCATGTCGTAAAAGTCGACTAAGGGATCGTCAGCCTCGGCAGCTCAGTGGTGCGGTCAGTTATTGGATGGGTGACCGCCCGACCGTTGGAGGCTGACCGTGGTTCGGATTCCACGTTAAACTGTAGGTCTCTTCCCTTCTTACCTCACTGGGTGGTAGGGTTTATCCCGGCCGGGTTGGTACCACCGCACTGAGCGAAACGTCGGTCGAAACGGCTATGTAAATAGTTCGTGTTTTCCGTCCAGTTCAGTGTAGCCGGCGCGAAATGAAGGGAAGCACTGACATAGCACCTAGTTCACCCGGTGTTATGGGCTGACATCACGGATGTTGTAGGTGATGTAGCCAACCGTGTCAGTTTCCATAAAAAAAATGACGGTCGATTTTTGCAAATGGCACGGGTAAGACATACATATGGATTCCATATGTAATGGGCTTTTGAGAACCCATCGGTTCTCTAAATCGTTTCTGTGTCGCACCGCTAGGGTGTGGAACTGTCTTCCGGCGAGTGTGTTTCCCGAATCCTTTAACCTGGGTGTCCTCAAACGTCGTATTAACAGGCTAGACAGCCTAGCAACAGTCCGAAAATCTGTTGGCATTGCACCTAACTGAGCGTTGTTTCGCGAGGAGAGGTGTTTTTGGCTCTGTCGAATGCACCATTGGTCTCTCGGCACAGCCACCCACGTTGGTTTACATAAAAAAAATGTCAAAACGAAGAAATCTCATTTTTTTCAGAAGTGGGTCCGTACACAGCCTCCGTGGACGAGCTGATGCAGCAGATAGACTTAAATGTGAAGTCTGTGGTGCTGTGCGTACGCGAGGCCGCCGCCTCCATGCACGAGAGGAAATTTCCGGGACACATCATCATCGTCAACAGGTGAGGATAGCTGCCGGTGTTCGGCACGCACCTTGGCGTCTCGTTTTTTTTTTTTTATGGAAACTGACACGGTTGGCTACATCACCTACAACGTCCGTGATGTCAGCCCATAACACCGGGTGAACTAGGTGCCATGTCAGTGCTTCCCCCTTTGATCGTGCCGGCTACACTGAACTGGTCGGAAAACACAAACTATTTACATAGCCGCGACGTTTCATTCAGTGCGGTGGTACCAACCCGGGCGGGTTAAACCCTACCACCAAGTAAGATTAGGAGGGAAGGGACCTACAGTTTTTACGAGGAATCCGAACCTCGGTCAGCCTCCAACGGTCAGCGGTCACCCATCCAAGTACTGACCGCACCCAGCGTTGCTTAACATTCAATAGCGACAGTTGACTGTCTGCACCACTGAGCTATCGAGGCTGACAAAATCGTAGTCGTAGTCATGATCTTAAGAGGATTCATTCTTAAGTTGTTTTACCATATTATGGTAAAACAAAAATTCGAGTCGGCGGCACTGAGCAAACGAGCATAGTGCGCGCGTTTATATTATGCTGAATTTATTCCAAAATAATTATCCACTATGGCGCTAGCTCGACATAACAAATTAAAAAAATAGATTCATCATTGAGAAATGGTTTTCACCATGAAAAAATACTGTAAATGTAAAAAGCCTGCTTCAGTGTTTAGTACATATTATCTAGTTAAAAAAAAAGCCTCAGGTGCACTCCGGGAGTGCCGGCAGAAGTGAAAACAACACCGTAACATTGCTTAAAAAAAATTAAAATAAAAAAAAAATTTAAATTCCCCTACATTCATTTTGCAGAACTTAGTAGAATGGACTATGTATGTATGGAACTTAGTAGAGTAACTATCGTCCGAAAGCGGTTACCTCCCTGCTTTGCAAGGTGATGGAGCGAGTTATTAACGCTCAATTAATGACGTACCTAGAGACCAATGACCTCATCTCCGACAGGCAATACGGCTTTCGGCCAAAGCGTTCGGCCGAGGATTTACTAGTGTACGTCACCCACCTCTGGGGTCAATCGCTTGAAGACTTTGGTGAAGCTATGGCTATTGGTCTAGACATATCAAAGGCCTTTGACCGCGTCTGGTACAAGACACTTCTCTCCAAGCTGCCGTCCTACGGCCTCCGCTCCGATCTGTGCGAATGGATTGCCGACTTCCTGCATGGCCGCAGCATTCAGGTCCTAGTAGACGGCTGCTGCTCTGATGCCATGGCTGTGAACGCTGGCGTTCCACAAGGCTCCGTGATATCGCCTACGCTGTTCCTTCTGCATATCAATGATTTACTATCCCTTGGTGAAATTCACTGTTATGCAGATGACAGCACAGTACACGGACGCTACGGCAGCCGCCCCAGAGCCAGTAAGGAGGAAGTGGAGGAGGGCAGGCGCAGTGTTGTTGCTGAAATTGAAAAAACCCTGCACCTAATTTCATTATGGGGCCAGGAAAATCTGGTACAGTTCAACGCAACAAAAACACAGGCGTGTGCGTTTAGTGCGAAAGAATCGCCATTTCGCTCAGCCTCCGAATTCCAGGGCACAAGGTTGAACGTCGACGACCACTTTAGTATCCTTGGAGTGAACTTAACCCGCGAACTCAACTTCGGCCGTCACATCGAGGACAAAACTAAGCTTGCCTCTAAAAAGCTGGGCGTCCTCAACAAAGCGCGGAGATACTTTACGCCTGACCAAATCCTGCTGCTGTATAAGTCGCAGGTGAGGTCATGCGTGGAGTATTGCTCGCATCTTTGGGGTGGGGCTGCTCAGTATCGACTTGGCTTGTTAGACTCGATCCAAAGACGTGCAGTTCGCCAAGTTAACGACTTTGAAGTGTCCTGCAAACTTGAACCTTTGCAGCTCCGTAGAGACATAGGTTCACTAAGTGTGTTCTATCGTGATTATGGCAGTGTTTTATCGCGAGTTGAAATTTCTGAGACTGATATTCTGAAAAAGTTAGTCAAGCTTGACATAAACAAAGGACCGGGACCAGACGGTATCCCAGCATATTTCATTAAGTCATGCGCCAATGTACTCTCTCAGCCTTTGAACATTATATTTGATAAATCGTTAAAATCCGGTATTTTTCCTGAGGTCTGGAAGATAGCCAACATTGTTCCTGTTTTTAAAAGCGGTGACAAATCACACTGTAGTAATTACAAGCCCATTAGCATGTTATCATGTTTTGGCAAAATTTTTGAATCTTTAATTTTTGATTCCGTATATAATCACGTTAAAAATATGCTGAACCCTCTCCAGCACGGGTTTATTAAAGCAAAGTCAACTACGAGTAATCTGTTGGAATACACCAATTACATTTATGAGGCTTTTAATAAACGTAACCAGGTTGATGCTATTTACACGGATTTTCGTAAGGCTTTTGATAAGGTCAATCACAGACTCCTCTGCCGAAAACTAGCTGCTTATGAGATTCACGGTAGCCTCTTGCGTTGGATTACATCATATGTTTATAATCGATGTCAAATTGTTACTGTGAATGGATTTAGATCTTCACCAGTAGCTGTTACCTCCGGTGTTCCGCAGGGTTCACACCTTGGGCCACTTCTATTTTTGTTATTTATTAATGATCTGATCTCCAGACTTAGTTGCTTTTGCTTGCTATATGCCGATGACTTAAAAATATGCAAAGTAATTCGAAATGTTGAAGACTGTACTGACTTACAAAACGACCTAAATCTTGTAGCAGATTGGTGCCAATCGAATCTCATGTTCCTCAACATTTCGAAGTGCTTTGTAATATCATTTACCCGAAAGATAAACATTGTACCTTTCAATTACACTCTAGATGGTCAGAACTTAACACGCTCAAACTCAGCAAGGGACTTAGGTGTTACATTGGACTCTAAATTAACCTTAAGTAATCATTATGAAGCAGTGGTAAAAAAATCGAATCAACTCCTTGGATTTATATTACGGATAACCAAAGGTTTCAAAAATTACAGTAGTGTAATCAATTTATATCAGAGTCTAGTCAGAAGCCGTCTAGAGTATGCCTCTGTCATATGGTCACCCCACTATACTATACATAGAGACCGTATAGAAAGTGTTCAAAAAAAATTTCTTCGGGCAATATCGATTAGACATGGTTTAAAAAAGTCATTGAAAACATATGACCAGAGATTGCAACATTTTAAATTAGATTCTCTTGTCGTTCGACGTAATATGCTGGACATAATGTGCCTCTATAATATAATTAATGCCCAGCTACATACTACTATTCTTTCAAAAATTTGTTTTAACACTTGTTGTGCTAGGACTAGGCGACCTAAGTTGTTTTTGCTTCCGCTTTGTAACAATAACATGGCATACTATAACCCCATATTGCGAATGTGTCGTTTATATGAATCTGTTAGAGATAATGATGCTGAAGTGGATATATTCAGTTACTCGTCTCGCCGGTTTAAAAAACGTGTACAGGATATCTGTCGTACACTGTAATTGTGTGTACGCGCGGTATGTTCTTTCTTCTATTCGCGTTCCTGGATACACCCATGTTATACACACACATTTCGTTTCTGTTAGCTTATTTTAATTTTGCTGTCATTCGCCTACATATTTCTAGTTATTGTTGTCAGTTTAATTTTTTATATTTAACTTTTTTTTTCTGTTCTAATTATTGTTCTATTTTTTTAATTTATGTTACTGCAATAAATTAACCACGAAGTGTACAAACGTTTAGGAACTATGTCGGTAAATTATAGTTATTTTTGTATTTTAACATGTTGTGACATATTTCTGTTGTTTGTGCCAAAATAAATAAATAAATAAATAAATAAATATCGACTGTTCAACGGTGAATGCTCTGAGGAGCTGTTCGAAACGATTTCGACTTCACCATTTCACCATAGGTCTACGCGTAACAGACAGGGAATGCATCCCTATACCGTAGAGCTGCCAAAAGTGCGGACTAAGCGCTCCAGTATTTCTTTTATCTTCCGTACTGCGAAACTCTGGAATGCACTTCCTCCCGATGTGTTTCCTTCAGTGTATGACTTAGGATCATTCAAGAGACGCGTAAAAAGGCATCTGTCACGCCGGCACGGCATTCGCAGCCCCCGTTCTAAAACGAATGCTTTGGGGCGTCGTCGGCTCAACAACCCATGCTGATGGCGCCAAGTGTCTCGCGTATCAATAAAAAAAAAAAAATAAAAAAAAAATGGACAGACATAAACGTGTTACCGAACCCTACTTAACAGTTGCACTCCGGGAGTGCCGGCAGATCCCGTGCCACTCTAACTTAACTTAAGGTTTCATTTTAAAAATGACGCTGACGCGATGTCGCGAGTTATACATTTTTTACCCACCTAAAAAAATGCCAAGCGTCGCCGCTAAAGAAGTTTTCACTTCAAAAAAATCATATTATGTACTTCATAGAACTAAATTTTTGTTTGAAGTTTAACAATTTTCGTTGTTTTGCCATATTAATATGAATCCTCTTAAGGTCCGACGTTCTAATCCGGCCGACAAGCATCGATGAGATTTTTCTGACTGAAAAATGTACGTGGATACCTATACTGCTCTCGTGCTGCTGCTTCACCGTTCGGAACCAGCGTAAAACCCCCGAAGAAACGACGACCGTTGGTGTAACCGTTTCCTACACTAGCGGCCGTGGACAGGAAAACGGAGTGTGGGAAGACCGCACCCGCCAGGTGGGACGACGACATCATGTACGTCGTCGGAAAGCAGTGGTTCCGTACCGCTGAAGTCCGGGAGGACTGGAGAGGTGTATGTCCAGCAGTGGATGCATACACGCTTACTGTCTGTAAAACCATAAATCGTTGGGATAAGCTATATATCTAATAGTCCCAATGCGGACCTTTTGGGCAGTAGAAAATGCTGTGTAGAAAGATTCCAGCTTCTCTACTGTTCCAAGATGAACTTTCCTTGTTGTTTTCTTCGTTTTTCGTAGTCGGCTATTACCAAAAAAAATTATGTACTGAACAATTTCCTCCCCGTCAGTGTCCTCGGCCACCAAGTGCCCGTGAACCCCGTGTTCAACGTGTACTCGGCTACCAAGCACGCGGTCACCGCACTCACTCAGACCATCACGGGGGAGTTCAGCAGTTACAAGGCCAACATCAAGACGACGGTATTTACACTTTCCCTACTTTCTCGCTACCATACCTCAAAAGAGGAAAAAAAATGGAACTTTATTTATTTTTATTTGTCATTTATTGAAGCCTGTTCTAGGGCTAGCAATATAATTATATAGATTGATATTATTCACTTATTTATGCCTTCCTCTCGTCGATCCACAGTGTATCAAACCTCATCGGTTCTGTATCAAGCCCGTCACTCGGTGACGTTGAGGTTGTACGGTCGGTCGAGGCGAGGGAGGCGTGGCTGGTGAAATGTCCCAATCAATCTCCACCAGTTTTCCCAAATTCGCAACGTGGCTGGGACGAACCCGTTATTAATTCAATTTGTAGAGTTCATTTCCGTCACCACATCTTGGCACTCTGCTTGACAGAGATACGCTACGAATCGCTTTCTGTCTGCGGTTTGGTGTCAGGATCTGTCAGCAGGTGGTCAGCAGCATATATGTGTTTGCGGTGAATCGGTGAGGACGTTAGGGCATCATGGTCTTTCTTGCTCCAGGAGTGCTGGCAGGATATCTCGCCACGCTGACATCAACCGTATTCTAAAGCGCTCCCTTGCATCTGCGAATATGCCTAGTATGTTGGAACCTCTTGGCCTGTCTAGAGATGACGTAAAACGGCCAGACGGTCTCACACTCTTGCCGTGGAAGCAGGAGAGGGCTTTGGTTTGGGATGTCACGTGTGCCGATACCTTAGCTCCTAGTCATGTAGTGGGCTCTAGTCAGGTTGCTGGCTATGCCGCATCAAAGGCAGAAAAAGCGAAACATCTGAAATACAATACTATTAAGCAGCCCGACGAGTTCGTTGCCTTTGCTGTGGAGACTCTTGGGGTGTGGAGTCCGGACGCTAAAGACCTCGTGAAGCAGCTAGGTCAGCTGCTTATTGAAGCGTCCGGGGACCGTCGTGCCAAAGCGTTCCTCACACAAAACATCAGCCTCGCCATCCAGCGCGGGAACGCGGCGGCTGTCCTCGGGACAATGAATGAGGATGCAGGAATATTTTTATTTAATCTAAGTTGTTACATTTCTGTTTAATTTAATTTTTCTTTGTCTAATAAAGATTTACACTCATCCTAGTTGAAAAAAAAAACACTTATTTATATACCTAATAATTATTTTTAATTTTCAATAGTCCTAATCAATGAAATACTGTCAATAAAACATAATAAAATAATATAGTAATAAGGAAAAGATAAATTATTACGTGCTCCAATTCATAAAGTGATTCCTAAGATTATATAATATGCTATAGGATCACCCTCTCGTGTCTGTCTGTCTGTCCGTCTGCCATACCTTATTTTCTCCGAACCTATACGGGACAAAAAAGTACCTATAAATTTGGTACATTATAGAGTTTGCTGACCCAATCACGCACGCACGTTTATTATTTTTATTGAAAGGTCGACATGTGGCGCCGCGCCACCCATAAGGTGTCTAACGACGCCCATCGACAAGTTCACCCTGTGTTATGGGCTGACATCACGGATGTTGTAGGTGATGTAGCCAACCGTGCCATTTTCAATAAAAAAATTATATATGCTTTGGTCGTGCCGGCTACACTAAACTAGACAAAAAAGAACGATTTATATGCCAGAATGTAACCGTGAAAACCATAAATATGTAAATGGATAAAGTGGTTTTCGAGTATTAAGGATATTCATATATATGCCCACGGACAGTAGGTCGTATGTGAGGGTTGCAAATGACATGCCAACCTGACAGGTGCCCATTCACGCCCCTCTTGAAGGACCCGAAACGTGTAGCGTCAATGAACGAATTTAGATTTTGAGGGTGCATTGTCAGCCTCGATAGCTCAGTGGTGCAGACAGTCAACTGTCGTTGTTGAATGTTAAGCAACGCTGGGTGCGGTCAGTACTTGGATGGTGGACCGCTGACCGTTGGAGGCTGACCGAGGTTCGGATTCCTCGTAAAACTGTAGGTCCCTTCCCTGCTAATCTTACGTGGTGGTAGGTTTTAACCCGCCCGGGTTGGTACCACCGCACTGAATGAAACGTCGGTCAAAGTCAAAGTCAAAAACATTTATTTGTAAATATGATTGCTCACATTCAATTGGTCACATTCAAATTCACATCGTCAGTAAAATTCCCGCAATAATAATTTGTCAATATAATATTATGATTTTCTACAGCTAAATACATCAATACGTTCTTACAATTATTGGATATTTTGTTTTATTTATTTATTCATTTATTATTTTTTTGTTTTACAGAATTTGGTATACATATATTTTAACATACATTCAATTCATTTGCGTCACATTTGTACTACCTAAGTTAATATATTGAACATTGTGAGATCATATAGTGTTTGTTTCAACAGCCAATCGTGTAGTCTTACTTTAATTAAATCTTACATCATTGATCTCACTTGTTATATATTCTAAACGGTCTAAACGGCTATGTAAATAGTTTGTGTTTTCCGACCAGTTCAGTGTAGCCGGCACGATCAAAGGGGGAAGCACTGACATGGCACCTAGTTCACCCGGTGTTATGGGCTGACATCACGGACGTTGTAGGTGAAGTAGCCAACCATGTCAGTTTCCATAAAAAAAAACATTTTGGGGGACAAATTAGAAAGTAATTCAACTATGGGCATGTACTCAAAAAGGGTCAACGGCGTAGTACCCGTAACCGACGAGCATGCATGAAGAACATTAAGGGAGTGGAAGAGGCGGCAGAGGTGCGTCAGGATCGTTGCACGTTGGAGATCCGTTGACTCTGCCTACCCCACCGGGAAACAGGCGTGACGCTATGTGTGTATGTCAGCCTCGATAGCTCAGTGGTGCAGACAGTCGACTGTCGCTATTGATGGTTAAGCAACGCTGGGCCGTTCAGTACTTGGATGGGTGACCGCTCGACCGTTGGAGGCTGACCGTGGTTCAGATTCCACGTAAAACTGTAGGTCCCTTCCCTTCTTACCTCACTAGGTGGTAAGGTTCAACCCGCCCGGATTGGTACCACCGCGATGAATGAAACTTCGGTCGAAATGGCTATGTAAACAGTTTGTGTTCAAACTGTCATTTTCCATAAAACATTAAAATTAATTCAACTATCATTTATAGAGCGATTCTATTCCACAGAGCTTGTCCCCTGGCCTGGTGGAGACGGCCATGCTGACGGGAGGCAAGATAGCTGAGGTGGACGCCACGCTGGCTCGGCTGCCCAAGCTGCAACCGCAGGACATCGCCGATGCCGTTCTCTACCTACTCTCCACGCCGCCCAACGTGAATGTAAGACTCTTTTTAGGTTTCCGTATCCCGTACGGAAGCCTATTACTAATCCTCCGCCGTCCGTCCGTCTGTCCGAGGGCTGTATCTCTTGAACCGTAATAGGTAGCCCGTTGAAATTTTCACAGAATATGTGTTACTATGGCGTATATAACAACAAATAAAGAATATATAAATAAGAAAATGTTAAAATTTAAGGGGGGCTCCCATACAACAAACGTGCAAAAAATAGATTAGTCACGCTACTGAATAATGGACGGCGCCACAGGCTTTTATACATTGCAATGTTGAAAGACAAAAGATAGGCGGATAATAGCGGATAGATACGGAAACCTCCGTGCGCGAGTAAAACTCGCACTTATTTTTTCTTATGTAATCCGGTATGGGTGGCTGAGTCGTAGGGGCCAAAGCGCATGTTCCGACCAGCCAATATATCACCTCCGAGAAGGTAGGCGCCATACCGGAGGCTTCCCTGGATTGCTGGCTATACTGGACTAGAGGAGAACACAGCCGAGGCTGCTATGCGGCCATCTTACATCCAGTACGGTAATACCAACCCAGTTGGCTATAATTTGAGCTTACCACCTAATGCGGGGCAAGGGAAGGGACCTACAGATTTACACCGGTTCCGAACGGTGAAGCAGCAGGTGTAGGTATGCACGTAAAAATTCTGGTTTAGTATGCACGTAAAAATTCTGGTTTATATATCTGGTTTATGGTTTATTTATACAGTGATGAAGTGGGAAATATTGCGTCTCAACTGACCACCAGTGGTGAGATTTGGTGGTCAGATAGTCCGGAGCGAACTTACACACATACACACACACACCCTCACACACCCTCACACACACACACACACACACACACACACACACCACACGCTGTATCCCGACAATCGGGGTAAGCAGCCTAATCGGTGTTGTGCTGCAAGTACTCTGGTAAATTGCAGCACAACACCGACCGCCAAGCAGCTTAGCAAAGTATTCGGACAAGACAACCTATCAAGCAGCAAGTAAAGCGTGAAGACCTGCTGCATGACTCGGTGGAAATACTGTGCCAAGGTGGGAGGTGGCTAGCCTTTCGCCCTTTAGCACAGCATTTTGTCCTTAGTCCAAACTTCATATCCTAATAATACATTAGGTATTCATCATGTATCTAACTACCTAACATTTACTGGCGGCCATGGATAGGAAAACGGAGTGTGGGAGGGAAGGCCCCCCCCCCCCCCCCACAGGTGGGACGACGACATAAAGTACGTCGGCGGAAAGCAGTGGTTCCGTACCGCTGAAGGCCGGGAGGACTGGAGAAAAATTGGAGACGCGTGTGTTTAGCAGTGAACGCTGACTGCCCGACATATTAAGTATCATCATCATCATCATCATCATCATCATCATCATCATCATCATCATCATCATCATCAGCCTGTATCGGTCCACTGCTGCACATAGGCCTCGTATTATGTATAACTAATTAAATTATCTTTTTCTTTTCAGATTAATGAGTTGACAATTACACCACTTGGAGGAACATGAAATGTATTTTTTTTTAAACTAAGTTCTGCGGAAAAAGTGTACCTTTTGTAATAATTATAGCTTTAACTATAATAAAATGTTTCCATAAATAAATTTATTTTACTTCGCACCCATAAATACACAAACAAATCAAAGTTGACTTTGTTCAAGTTCATTGAACAAAGTCAAAAGTTGGAATCTTATGTAAATCTCATAAAAGGTTAACCATTTTTTTTCATCGATTTCCTTCAATTAAAGTATCACAAGACCAACATACATTGGCAGTTTTTTAAAAGTATAAAAAGTATTTTTAATATGATGGAAATTAAATCACACACAATGCTGTAATAAAATATTTATTGTATTTATTTACATTTACACTTGCATGTTGGTCTCTTTCTCCTTAAATAATGTTTTGTGTACTTACTTACTATGGCACTTATTAATCAGTACACTTGACGAATATAATCAGTAATAATCACACAATCATCATAATATCATTAAAATAACATTGGTAGGCTGTCAAAGACTACCACAGTTCAGGATTTAGTGATTTACTAAAGTGACTAAGCGCGTCTTGCACCAACACGAGTTCAAAGTTAAGTAGCGAGTTATGGATTTAAACGCGGTTCACACATACAACGGGTGCTAGTTTAACGAGTTAAACTGGTTTATATATTAAATTTGTGTTGGTGCAAGTGGGCCTTAAACCTAAAGCAGAAAGGTTAACTTGAATCTGTGGACCCACTAACATTCGAGAAAATCTGTAACAGTGATCTGAATTGTTTAATTTTTTTTTTAATATATCCACTCTTCCTCTTCCGGGACAGGCAAAACCAATTAAAGTATGCAGCCTTTTCTGTTGCACTTTCAATGCCAGCTGCGCCCCCCCCCCCCCCCCCCCCCCCATCCCCCCGTATTGCGAGAATCTCAAAAATATATCTATTACCGTTGATGTATGTCATAAAAGTCTAAAACAATTTTCTTCTGGCAACGCTGCCCCCAATATTGCCCCTGATTGAATAGTAATGAGTAGGCCGCTTAGGGAGAGAATTTTTGCGGTTTTGAGAGTGCCATCCAAAAAAAATCCTTAAGATAGAACGTAGACTCAGCTGCCCGATGAGCCGGAGGAAGCGGCTCCGATGATGCTGGTGGCGAACTGGAACGCCGCGCGGGCCACCTCGGACTTCAGGGTGCTGAATGGGTTCGCCGTTGTAGCACTAACCCCCTTCGTCGCTCCTCCGCTTGCCTGGAAACAGGAATTTGAAATCAATTTCTTGGCACGGGAGGGAAGCGAGGGTTTTAAGGAAAGAAAGAAGCGAAAATATTCATTAATTCATACCGACCCGACCATCGGGGTAAACCTATGTTTGTTTTGGTTTTACCGACCGAGCAATTTGGGACACGTACCATCGATGTAAGTACATATGTCATAAAAGTCTAAAACAATGTTATACTTAGACGAAGGCACAGTAGCTCTAAGACTTCGTTCTGGCCACATTCATATTCAATAAATTTAAATTCCTGATGAAAAAGAGAGATTCTCCAAATTGTGATCGGTGTAACAAGGAGGATAATTTTATACCATTTGCTCATGGAGTGTGGTCAGAACAGAACCATTGATGGTCAGAACGAGGAATTACGGAGGCAATTGCAGACGTCACTTAGGGTGGATAGACTCAATTTGTTTTTTAGCATACATAAACTGTTGGCGAGCCCAAGTGAGAGGGATTTTGTCATTGTGTTGAATTTCGTGGAGCGTTCTCTATCCCTTAGGGACTCTGGGCCCTAAGGGATGGAGAAGATGAGTCCTATGGGGTTGATATTAACAAATTATTGTTAAAAGGCACAGTGGGTATTGGATGAATTCAGCGGCGATAAAACGTAATCGTTCACATGTCCGCATCGTACGTACGTATTTTTTCATTCATTCTTTGTATGTTTAGCTACAGCAGAGCGTTCGGACTCGTCCGCACCGCCCGGACGGACTTCATCCATCGGAGCTTCGGTCGACATTCGGATTGTTACAAATACAGTGGACAGTACTTCTAAAACTCCGTTTGATCGGATGCGTGTGTTGAGTACGATGTGGAATGGTAGAGTTGAACGTTTACCTAAAGGTTATTCTTGATTGACTGTCACGTCTGCATTTGAAATTTCCTCTATATCACCATTAAAATATTACACCCCTTCATCACTGATTGATAAGTACCTAGGTAGTTCGTACCCTTCGAACTGACGTTGTAAATCTACACACCTGTGAATATAAAGATTTTCTGAATTCTTACCACAGATGAGACTATGCTACTGTTCTTACCACAGAGCATGGAATACTACCGCGCGCGCCCCCTCCTAGAGATAAGCGATAATATTTGAAACCCAATAATTGTACGCAGAGCTGCTAGCGCTTCGTATGTGTGTGTGTGTGTGTGTTAGTATCGACACTACGCACAAAGAGGAGCAAGTTAGGCACACGCACAACACACATATGTAAGTCATAGGCCACGCCCACAGGCTTCAACGGCGATGTAGGGAAATCGCGCTCAGGGCGTCTCTAGGAGGCGCGGCGCGCGTTATTCCATGCTCTGTGGTTCTTACCATTGAGTCCGATTTTCTGTGTTGGAGACCGAAGTTCTATTAGCGCTGACTTCGAAGGATTTAAGCCATAAAACACAATATAGGGTTTCTTAATTTTTATTTGTCACAATTTATAAAAACATATTTATACTTATTATGTACTTTTTTAACGTGTTTACTATGGCGGATATGCACCTCGCCCGAAATATTTGCAGCTAGTAAAGAAACATCTTGTATGACTCTGCACCTATTCCGACAATCGGAGCAGAGTAATCGACGTTGTGCTGCAAGATGTTGTGGTGTCTCGCTGAGCGTGGTTACGCTACGTGGGGTGGATTTTGCTGTTTCGAGTACCTGTGGTCCTTCTACACAACCACCCATACAGTTTTCAGAGAAAAAAAAAACTCAGTGAATTAGGTACAGCAAAGAATATTGAGATCTATTACTTACACTTTTATTTACATTTAGGTACCTAAAGGTATAAAAAGTAAGAATTAAATTATGACTAATTACTATTATAGTTATTTCTATCATAACGATTAAATAAAATCTTCAATGGTCGAGCTCCAAACATCATGATCAGGATACGAGCTAAGTGATAAAAGTAGAGTGAGCGATAAGACAGATAAAGTTAAACAGATAGAGTGAGAGAGGTAGGGCTGGGAGCAAACCCCTGAGTGGGGAATATGAGTGTTGAAACAGAGCGTGCGGGCGGAAAGGTCAACCGATTTAGAGACTATAGCCAGGTAGGTGATGAGAGAGAAGTGTGGTGGGAGCAGAGCCATAAAACGAGATAAATATAGTAAGAGAAGTGGGGAGAAGGAGGAGGAATGATAAGGAGGGGGAATGAGACAAATTGGGAAGCTTGAATATTCAAAACCAGTGCGGGTGGAGAGTTCAGCCAGAGCACAGCATATATATGGCTAAATATATGCCATATATATGCTGTGGCCAGAGCGTCGGAGACGACAGCGAAAGAGAGGTCGGGCAGATGGAGATCCAGAGAGAGACAGGAGAGAAAGAAATAGATAGGGAGAGGGAGAGAGGGGAGAGGAAGGAGTCCAGAGAAAGCTGCGGGAGAGGAGAAAGTGGGAAAATTTTGTGTTCAAAACAGAGTGCGGGAAGAGGGATCAGCAGATGTTTGGCGGACAGCAGACAGAGTAGCTCACCAGAGAGACAGCCGGGAGGAGAATCAGCAATATAGAAACATAGAGTGATAGAGTGTGAGAGGCGAGGACGGAGGAAGGAGTCAAGAGAGAGAACGGGGTGTCAGAGAAAGTGGGAAACTTGAGTGTTCCAAACTTAGTGCAAGCGGAGGGGTTAAGAGAGTATTAATTGGGGATGAAGCAGGCTAGATCAGACGACGTGACGAGACATGTGAGGAGAAACAGTAAGGGGGTGTGAGAGATATAGAGTAGAGATGCGGGAGTGGGAGGAAGGAGACAAAGGAAATGGGGAGTGAGAGGAAGTGGGAACCTTGAATGTTCAAAACTGACTGGAGACGGAGGATCAACAGAAGGTTGATCCTCCGTCCGTTGAGAAGAGACCGCAGTCAGAAAAATCAAGAGAGAGATAGGTCGGAGGAGAACTAGAAAGGGACAGAGAAAAGATACATTTAGCTGGCATGGCGCCTCTTTGAGCTTGTTTCACGAGGAGTGGTATTATTGGCTCTTACTGACCACAACCACCCATGTCAATTATTAAAATTGATAAAAAAATGCATCATGTTAGGGGTCAAGATTCTTTACACTGCCATTTAATTGTAGTCACAACAAGAACACTACATGGCCTTTAACTGAGATTGGTTTGAGCGGATTCCTATTATCTATGTGCTGAACTGGGTATGGAAATTTAATTATGGAAAATGTGCACTGCTGGGTTTTCAACCCGGGCATCTATGGATCTATATACACAATTGGGCCTGAATGTTACAAGGGAATTTGAAAAAATGTGTATTTGACTGGTTTTGGACATTACAACCCGGGAAACTGTTCATCTATACACATAATTGAGCCCAAATACAAGATACTCTGGAAATATATGTCTAGGTTTGAAGGTTACAACCCGAGAATCTGGGTAGTTATACATAATCAGCTCTGGGTATCATAAGGGAACCTAAGAATTCATGCAACGATAAGGGAACCTAAGTACATATTTACAGAATTGGATCTCGACCCAAATTGTCAAGAGAACTTGTCAAGTACAAGAACGGGATAGTTCATGCTAGGATCACTGTTCCATATGGTGTCCATTGCCGCTGCTGCTCCCGGATAGTCCCATGATGAGACTGAGGAAGAATCCGGCGGAGTCAGAACCGCCACCGCCCCCTTCCTCAGAGCTCTTCTCCGGTACCTGTGGACACAAATACAACACACTATTGGTCATAGAGAGTGGTTCAGTGAACAGGTCTCATCAGTGAAATACGGAATTCATCATACATTTGTGTGGCGGTTATTTCGTAAAACGTATTTGAATTTTGAAAATGTTTTGAGGTTTTGAGCCCCAGAATGACCTCTAAATGTTGGTAGTCTGTAGTGGTTCTAATAATGGTGGGATAAGTCCGCCTTTGCACCTCATGTAAATGTTCTAATGTACTTGTTACTGTTGATTTTTCCTTGGAGCAATAAAGCATTTTCTACTCTACTCTACTCTACTCTACTCTACTCTACTCTACTCTACTCTACTCTACTCTACTCTACTCTACTCTACTCTACTCTACTCTACTCTACTCTACTCTACTCTACTCTACTCTACTCTACTCTACTCTACTCTACTCTACTCTACTCTACTCTACTCTACTCTACTCTACTCTACTCTACTCTACTCTACTCTACTCTACTCTACTCTACTCTACTCTACTCTACTCTACTCTACTCTACTCTACTCTACTCTACTCTACTCTACTCTACTCTACTCTACTCTACTCTACTCTACTCTACTCTACTCGACTCGACTCGACTCGACTCGACTCGACTCGACTCGACTCGACTCGACTCGACTCGACTCGACTCGACTCGACTCGACTCGACTCGACTCGACTCGACTCGACTCGACTCGACTCGACTCGACTCGACTCGACTCGACTCGACTCGACTCGACTCGACTCGACTCGACTCGACTCGACTCGACTCGACTCGACTCTACTCTACTCTACTCTACTCTACTCTACTCTACTCTACTCTACTCTACTCTACTCTACTCTACTCTACTCTACTCTACTCTACTCTACTCTACTCTACTCTACTCTACTCTACTCTACTCTACTCTACTCTACTCTACTCTACTCTACTCTACTCTACTCTACTCTACTCTACTCTACTCTACTCTACTCTACTCTACTCTACTCTACTCTACTCTACTCTACTCTACTCTACTCTACTCTACTCTACTCTACTCTACTCTACTCTACTCTACACTATTCTGTTCTATTCTATTTTTATTAGGTTCTGCAGTGTCTCGGGGATGTTCGCGGAGGCGACGGCGACGACGACGTGGCTGTTTTCTAGACGATGTTCTTGGAAGTCGATAACGAGGCTGCAAAGATTATTTCAATGAAGGATTGCAATAACGGGTCGATGCGATGTGGGAGAATTTTTCAGTATTAGTGCCATATGCACTCCTCTCCTTGATAGCAGAAAATGTTCATTAGAAAATGTATATTACTTTAATGTTTTTTCTTTTTACCTGTACTATATATGGACCATTTTTTGTGTGAAATAAAGATATATTAATTTATTTTATTTATTTATGTAGGTATTATTATTTATTGCCTATACACTCTGAATGAGTTAATCCACCTACTCGTGATGTTAGATACTGTACACAAGGATACGTACCGCGCTGATACCTTTCAGCAGTGTCGACAGAAAGTTGCCGAAGAAGGCTCCGTTGTTTTTCTGAAAAGTGTTCAAAAAATACATTTAACGTGTAACTGTTTGTAGATATAATTTCGTAATGTTTTATAATTATTTTGCGAAATTATTGTATTTTATAATAATTTCGGAAGATATCGTGTTATGAGACGGTGTCTATATAGAGGGTGTCACACTGGATATTCGAGAAACAACAATTTTGTATGAATTAATAGTACTTAGTAGTAAGTATAGATGGCGCTGACCGCCGCGCAAGCGCCATGATAATATTTTGTTTGTTTTGACAGCCGACATGACAGGAGCGTGTCGTGTCTCGCTCGACTCGGCGTAATCTATATATATAATAGGGGGTACGAGCAAAGGGAAGCACTAACATGGCATCTAGTTCACCAATGTATTAGGGGATGATGTAGGCAACCGTCTAAGTTTTCATAAAATACCGGCCAAGTGCGAGTCGGACTAGCGCACCGACGTTTCCGAAATCCGAAAAAAAAAGTTGAATGAACACATTTCTTGTATGGAGACCCCTCTTAATTTTTTAATTTTTCTATTTTTTTATTCGTACGGGGTACGTTCTGTCCGTACGGGGTACAGAAAAGAAGAAGAAGAATTTTATGACGTTTACTGACGCAGCTCGTCCTAAATATTAGTTAGGTACTATGCAATGGCACTATGTTATAGATATTTTAGAAGTGTCACAACTTACCGAGCCCCCTCCGGTGAGCGCTTCCAATGCGGTGTTGATGTACCCAGCCAACACGGAGCCGGGGTTCTCCATTCCCTCCGACTGGCCAATCAGACACAACATCTTCATTAACTTGTAGTGTTTTATTTGGAAGATGCAAGAGCGAAAATAAAAAAAAAATATTCCCGTCTAGGATTTATTCTCGATCTATGGACACGAGTCGTTTTCACTTCAACTTCGCTAACTGGGGACGACGATTTTTCTTTATTTTAGACTAGCGGCGGCGAAACATGTATTTATTTATTTATTTTTATAAATATCAATCAAATAAACATATAGGTAGTAAGAACATAAACCAGTAAAGTTTCCACAATTAGGCAAAACTACTAAAGAGGTTTTCAACACGTTGCCTACATACATACATACATACATACATACATACATACATACATACATAGCTCACGCTTTTGTATCCCGACAATCAGGGTAAGCAGAGTAATCGGTGTTGTGCTATAAGTTCATACATACATACACATACATAACGTCACGCCTGCCTGCCTCCCAGTGGGGAGGGCAAAGACAACGGACCCAACCCACGCAAACAACCCAACCCCCACGCGCCACGATCCAGACACACTTTTGCCGCCTCTTCCACTCTCATAATGTTCTTCATACATGCTCGTCGGTTACGGGTACTACGCACCTGACCCTTTTCGAGCACATGCCCGATCTGGTCCAGGTAAGTGCGTCTAGGGCGACCCTTCCCGACTCTTCCACTAACATTCGCTCCATAGATTTCTTTCATTAGTCTCCTATCATCCATTCTACAGACACACATACTCCTCCTATTCCACACATACTCCTCTCAACGTGCGCATTTCGACATCATTTATCCTGCTCTCATGCTTCGTCTGCCATACCAACTTTCACTCCCATAAGTACTCTGGTAAATTAAAGCACAACACCGACCACCACGTTTAGCACAGTATACGGACAAGATAACTATCAAGCAGCAAGTGAGGCACGAAGACCCACCTGCTGCATGACAAGGTGGAAGGACCGCGCCAAGGTGAGAGGTGGCTAGCCTTTCGCCCTTTAGCGCGACATCTTGCCCTTATGCCTTAGTCGCCTTTTACGACATGCACGGGGATATATGCAGTGGGGCTATTCTTTTTAAGTACCGGCACCACACGGTACTTAAAAAGATTGTTACGGTACTTAAGAAGTTGCCTACATAATTAAACAAAATATTAAAAAAAAGTTTATTAATTAAATTTTAAGCACCTAGAACAATTTAATTTGTGTGCACCAAGTTTAGACACTGTTTCTTAAAGCTACTGAATTTTGTGATAAAGATGTCTGCACATGGCACGTCGGAGGCTTACTAGGTGGTAAGGTTTATCCCGGTACCACAGCACTGAATGAAACGTCGTCGGTGGAAACGGCTATGTAAATAGTTTGTGTTTTCCGTCCAGTTCAGTGTAGCCGACATGAAATGAAGGGAAGCAGGCATGGCGTCTAGTTCACCCGGTGTTATGCGCTGACATCACGGATGTTGTAGGTGATGTAGCCAACCGGTGTCAGTTTAAAAAAAATGTTTTTTAATAAAATATGAAACCGACCAATAGACCGACGAACAATCCGAGACCCGAAGCGATCAGTCCGTTGACGTCAATGCCGTCGCCCTGTAAGAAAATCAACTTTTTAAGTAAGTAAGTAAAAAAGCGTTTATTTCACAGTCAGGAGTAACAGTGATGCATCGTGGTACATGACCATACATACTATACCATTCTTATTTTAAAAATATGATATAGTACCCCCGGCCCCCACGACAGGAAAAGGATGTGGCACAGCATGTGACTCCTTAAAGCTACATGGAGTCGCTGGTTTTTAAGCCATACCCAATACAAAAAAGATTATAATTAAGAAAGCAACAAAAGCAACACAGCCCAAACGTGTTGCCCAAACAGCAGTTTATTACTAAATCTACACAACACACCTAACCTAACATGTGTTAGGTAGGATTGATGTGTTTTTGGTATGTACCTACCCCAAAAGTTCTTCTTCAAGTTCAACAAACAGAACACAAGAAAAACAGAGCACAAAACACACAAATAATATAAGGGACCAACCATCGATTTGAGACCCAACTGTATGCCTCGTGTTTTCAGAAAATAGATAAATAAAATATTGTCTATTATTTATTACTTACACTGAGTTGAACAACGATGCCACTGACGCCGGCCAGGAGAGAACCCAAATCTGATTGGCCGTCCTGAAAAGGTTAAAATACTATTTCAGTATCTTCATTTCAGATTTAATTAATATTACATTTCATTCATACCTACTGCGTAAGGATACAATTTTTCATACATTGACTTACTTCGTCAGCAACATAATTTATGAATTCACACAACTTTCATAAAGGACGATTTTTTAGTATTCCGTACCATACGGACGACAGTCATGTGGTGCAATCAAACAGATTTAAATATTTAATTTAGGTAGTTTAATTAAAGTATTTGGGTCCAATAAACCCCTGGGTATGGTTAATGTGTTACAGAACATGAGTAGGGTTTAATAATATTACATACATATACATATCACACACGCTATATGCCGACAATCAGGGTAAGCAGAGTAATCGATGTTGTGCTGCTTGCAGCACTTCTTGAACTTTGAAAAATTGCAACACAACATCGACCACCACGTTTAGCAAAGTATTCGGACAAGACACTATCAAGCAGCAAGTAATGAACAAAGACCCACCTGCTGCACGACTCGGTGGAAGGACCGAGCCAAGGTGACAGGAGGCTAGCCTATCGCCCTTTAGCAAGGCATGAAGTCCTTATCCCTTAGTCACCTTCTACGACATGCACGGGGAGAGACGCAGTGGAGCTATTCTTTTTAAGTACCGGCCTCTCACAGTACCAGGGTTTCATAAATAATTAAATAATATACTTACATCACCGCTCAGTCCGGCCAGAATTCCAAGAACTCCTCCGCCGCCGCCATCACCGCCGCCAGGCGGCTCATCGTCATATTCTGAATTCGAACTGTCACCTCCTTCCTCACTCTGTTTCCCGTTCACATTGCCCACATTCTCCGCTCCGTTATTGTCAATCTCTTCTCTAGAACTATTCTCATCGGATTTACTTTCGCCAGTGTCTTCTTCGCTCTTCTCTTCTGAGCTTCCGGAGCTCTCTTTGGAGGCAGATGCGAGCTCGTCTATTTCGATTTCGTTGTCGCCAACGTCCTGCCGTCTCCTGGGCGGCGGTAGAAGATTCTGGGTGATGTAGTTCTCGACGGACGTTATCACTTGCTGGTTTTGCAAGAAGAAACGTTCAAAGAGCCTTCTCACTCGCACCTAAAATATTAGCCAATGAAATGTGTTATAATAAATTGGCGAAAATTCCGCCAGTTTTAAATTCAATGCGAAGAAGAACTGACAAACAAACTTCGCATGGCACAATGTTTTGTTAATACCTTATAAGTATTATATTAAAGTAATTTACAAATAGTTAACCTACACTACTGCAGCTCACAAGGGCATTAATATTTACAGCATAAACATAAATACTGAAGAATCTGACCACTCTGCCTATTTACATACCTACACCAGCAGCTCTATTCTTGTAAATTCTGACAACGGAATCAGCGCTGTTGTGGCGCTGAGAGCCACTTACTAAAGTGGCTCTCAGCGCCACGTCAGCGCCGATTCCGCTTTCAGAATTTACAAGAATAGACCTGCTGGTGTATTGTGCCATAATATGTCAATTTTGATACTTAATTACTATATCAAGTCAAATCAACAACAATTAGTATAAGTTTATTACAAAGAAATGTAATATAAGTCACATTAAAAATCTAAAGATACTAGAATCTACTCTAAACAAAAGATGTATTTTGTAAAACCTTGTCGCTCAATAGTTTAGAACCACATTAGAACTGTTATTAGTATGCCTAAGTTCTATTAGGTACTCGATGAACTCATCGTATTTTACCTTCGCTGCCATTAAAGTACATCAGCTGTCAGTTCAATACAGTGAATACAGTAAAAATTGGTACATAGAAGGTGTTACATTTGTTGGTAAGTACGTTTTTTATTTCACCGAAAATTTACGCTGTGACTGAAAATTTTTTGTAACTTTTTTTTTAATGTCGAAATTTTATAGTGAACGTAAAGTGGTAGAATAAAAGTCGTTCAGTTTTCGGGTGTAGAATCACCCCCCTTTCGGGTAATACCTTTTAATATAACAGCGCGTAAGACAGCGAAAGGCGTGAATCAGGTGACATGTCAGTGTTTCCCCTTGGTCGTGCCGGCTACACTGAACTCGACGGCAAACACGGACTATATTTTTCATAGCCGCTTCGACCGACGTTTCGTTCAGTGTGGCCGTACAGCAATCTGAACGGGGCAAGTCCTAACACCTAGTAAGGTAAAGGGAGGAACCTATATGCTGTTTCGATGTTTTTATTAACCAAGAAGTGCTAAAGTGCAGATGTTAGTGTAAATATGTACATGCATTTTTCTATGTAAGAAGATTTTTTTAATATATATTTTGTACATAATAAATAAAAAAAAGAGATATTTTACATAATATTTCGACTTTTATTAGTCGTCGTCAGATATCAAAATAGTAAAATATGTCATTTATTTATTTATTTTCTACAAAATATATATGTGGTGTAAATCTTTATTAGACAAAAAGAAAAATTTAATTAAACAGAAATGTAACAACTTAAACAAAAATAGTATATTATAAAAATGTAAAACCAAATATTGGTGTAAATAAATCTATTTCATGTGAGAAGGTGTGCTTACCTTATGAAGGAAGAAATGTATTTTTTTTTGGTAGATCTTGAAAATGCACCCGTATCCGAAAAGCGCGAAAAAGAACAGTGCGAAACAAGTGCAAATGTCATAAGTAAAGCGCGCCGAAAAAAGTGTGAAAATAAAAAGTGCTAACGCTTTTTCGTAGAGCGCTCATAATCTGTTCTATTCTGTTCTATTCTGTTCTATTCTGTTCTATTCTGTTCTATTCTGTTCTATTCTGTTCTATTCTGTTCTATTCTGTTCTATTCTGTTATATTCTGTTCTATCCTGTTCTATTCTGTTCTATTATGTTCTATTATGTTCTATTCTGTTCTATTCGGTTCTATTCTGTTCTATTCTGTTCTATTCTGTTCTATTCTGTTCTATTCTGGTCTATTCTGTTCTATTCTGTTCTATTCTGTTCTATTCTGTTCTATTCTGTTCTATTCTGTTCTATTCTGTTCTATTCTGTTCTATTCTGTTCTATTCTGTTCTATTCTATTCTGTTCTATATTTATGTCTGCGATGCGTAAGATGCGCACATGTCGACGCTTACCTTTAGACTTCACATGGTACCGCGTGACGGTGAAAAAGGAGTAAAGTCAAGTTATTCCTTGGAGATATAAGATGCTTTCAAACGCTTTTTGAACGTGTAGCGTATGTACATACCTAGACCAGATCGGACATGTGCTCAAAAAAAGGTCAAGTGCGGAAAGTACCCGTAACCGACGAGCTTAAATGAAGAACATTATGAGAGTGGAAGAGGCGACAGAGGTGTACCATGCATGATCGTGGCACTTGGAGATCCGTTGTCTCTGCCCGCGCCCCACTGGGAAACAGGCGTGACGCTATGCAGGAAGTGTCTATTCGCAGGTATACCTGCATGCAGGTAAACCTGCGAATAGCCCTGTCCGATCGGGCATGTCTATTCGCAGGTAAACCTGCATGCAGGTAAACCTGCATGCAGGTATGCAAACTGCACTATGGGAGTTTTCAACGAAACGTAACAAAAACGACATGCGCCGCCTCAACATTAGGTTAGGGTTAAATTATAGAAGATGAGTCGCATCTTCTGTAATTTAACCATGGTTATTTTTTTTTTTAACCAACTCGCATAGTGCATTTCGTCGTACCTACGAATATCTCATACCTGCGAATAGCACTGTCCGATCGGGCATCGGGCATGTCTATTCGCAGGTAAACCTGCATGCAGGTATCCAAACTGCACTATGGGAGTGTTCAACGAAACGTAACAAAAACGACATGCGCCGCCTCAACATTAGGTTAGGGTTAAATCACAGAAGATGCGTCGCGTAGCGACGCATCTTCTGTAATTTAACCATGGTTATTTTTTTTTAAACCAACTCGCATAGTGCAGTTCGTACCTACGAATACCTCATACCTGCGAATAGCACTGTCCCGCCTGGTAGATCTATTCGCAGGAAATCACATAGGACACTCCCAGTTCTTATTTAATAATCTCTGTTTGGCAAACCTACGAGTTTTTAGTTAATAATCTATGTTTGGCGTACCTGCGAATAGCCCTGCCCCGCTATGCAAGTATCTAAAACTCACGGGTGTTGGAGTTAGGTGCCATTGTAAGACAACAATACTCACATTGCTGCCACCAGAGCCAGGGAACAATTGTCCGACCAGGTTGAGTAGGCTGAACAGATTGCTGCCTTGATTGTTAGAAGACGAACGTTGCATGGTGTCCTCGAAGTCGGAATCCTCGTCGGCCGGGAGCTTGGTGGTCGGCGGAAGGGTCAGGGCTGGGTTGAAATCGGTTCTGGGTTCGATTCCAGCCGCTGTTGTTGACTCCGGTGCTTCAGATGCTTCTGGGGCATCGGCCGGCGGTGTGGTGGCTTCAGTTGTAGTTACCTGTGAAAATGTTGATGATATTTTAATATTACGTAGCTTAAGCGACGGTTGGCCGAGTGGTTTGGTTTGGCTTCTCATGCGAGAGGTCCGAGGTTCGAATCCGGTCGTCGTATACCAATGGGTATTTTTCTGACGAAAAAAATTACGTGCATACCTACTACACCTGCTGGTTCACCGTTCGAAGCCGGTGTAAACCTGTAGGTCCCTTCCCTCCTAGGTGGTAGGCTCAAATTGGGTTGGTACCACCATACTGGATGTAAGATGGCCGCATAGCAGCCTCGGTTGTGTTCTCCTCTAGTCCAGTATAGCCAGCAATCCAAGGAAATCACCGGTATGGCACCTATCTTCTCGGAGGTTTGGCTGGTCGGAGCATGTGCTTTGGCCCCTCCGACTCAGCCAACCATACCGGATTACATAGAGTCCGACTCGCATTTGGCCGGTTTTTTTATATATTTTAGCTAGTGTCATGTATAGAGAGGATTCCTTAAAAATGAAAATAAACGTTTGTTGTTATATCCGCCAAAATCACACATATTCTGTGAAAATTTAAACCGGCTAGCTATTACGGCTCCAAAGCCATCGGACGGACGAACGGACGGACAGACACACAGACAGACGTTATAGGTTTAATAATAGGCTTTCGTACGATGTGCGGAAACCTAAAAAAGACAATCGCCTAAGAACATGAAAATAAATAAAAAACAGGCTTTTACGAACATAATAGCAAAGCATAATAGTCAGTCCAGCCAGCCTTTTGTCAGCCTCGGTAGCTCAGTGGTGCGGTCGAACCCCGTGCGCGGTCAGTACCTACTTGGATTGGGGACCGCTCGACCGTTGGAGGCTGACCGTGGTTCGGATTCCACGATAAACTGTGGGTCCCTTCCCTTCTCACCTCACTAGGTGGTAGGGTTTATCCCGGCCGGATTGATACCACACCACTGAGCGAAACGTCGGTCGAAACGGCTATGTAAATAGTTCGTGTTTTCCGCCCAGTTCAGTGTGGCCGACATGAAATGAAGGGAAGCAATGACATGGCACCTAGTTCACCCGGTGTTATGGGCTGACATCACGGATATTGTTGGTGATGTAGCCAACCGTGTCAGTTTCTATAAAAAAAATGCCTTTGGAAATATGCGGCCGTGTGAACAAGATCTAAGTATGGGCGGAAATCGACGAGTTGCCTCACGACATGTCCGAGGCCGCATCTCCGGTCTGTCTGTCCGTCTGTCCATCCGTCCGGAGTCCGCGGTCTGTCAGTCCGTCCGACACGCTTCGCTACATCGCGCCTACTCGCGACGTCGTCGTCTTGTTACACCATTTTCCTGTTGGAACTTCTTGGCATTTTTCTCGACACACCTTCGGTTGTCATGTCATGATTTTGGCAGGGTTGCCAGATGTCCGGTTTTGGACCGGACAATCCGGTTTTTCAGGCTTGTGTGCGATCTCCAAAATAATGAAAAACCGGACACTAAAACGTCCGGTTTTTCTTCATATAACGCAAATATTAACTTTTTGAGAACATTTTAATACTAATATTACTGCGTTCTTCGATTTTTCAGTAAGTTCCATCAATTCAACCCTTTTATTTATTACTCTCTGTTCCATCTATTTTAAAAAGTAAAGGTCATGAAACATTTGGTACATAAAATCAACTTTAATTTTGTACCTGAAAAATCAAAGGCCCTTTGATGAAAAAGATCCGGTTTTTTCAACTGAACCACCTGGCAACCCTGGATTTTGGTCGAGCCGGCGCAGTCTACCAGCTCAATTAACTGGGCGCTACCGGATTCTACCCGCAGGCTAGCCCAAACAAACACTCGTTAGATTCCTACCAATCAGAAAGCGTTCGGAAATTCATCTGGCAAGCCCATTGGTTGAAACCTGCGAGTATTTGTGTGAGGCATGGATCAGGGTATCGTTTTGTTAGACTACGGATCCTTTAACATGTTTTAATTTCTTCGTGCCTCCCCTGAATTGTATACACGTCTAGGAACATATTTTTATTAATGCATAAAAAGAATAGGGTATAACTCCTCTGTATTTTCGATAAACTATAAGCGATATTATTATGTTTATTAATATTTACGAAAAAATATATAGGTATGTTATACCCTACGAAGTTTCTTGTCGGCTCTTCTTCGTGGCTGTAATCTAACCGGATAGAACAACATTGTGACAAGTTGGAGTGCAGTTTTAATGCCTTAAGATAATGCTTAGAATTCTCAATGTACAATAAAAATTTGTAAAATAATACTGACCGAACTAACACTAGTGTTGTCCTCGCCCGCAGCCTCAACTACATCGATAGAGTTGTCGGAGTCGTCGTCCGCGCGGCGCACGCGCGTCGGCACTGCCGCACTCAGGCTCAGACACGCCGCTCCCAGCAACGCCAGTAGTACGAAGCAATTATTGTGCATCTTCATGTTGCTCACTGTCACTGTGTCAGACAAATTAAAGACAATAAAATGAAATATAAACTAAGTACCTGCATCTCTGCATCTCTTGCAAGGCGACTAAGAGATATGACTCCCTTCTTATATTACTGGGTGGTAGGGTTTAACCCGCCCGGGTTGGTACTACCGCACTGAATGAAAGGTCGGTCGAAACGGCTATGTAAATAGTTTGTGTTTTCCGTCCAGTTCAGTGTAGCCGGCACGACCGAAGGGAAGCACTGACGTGCCACCAAGTTCACCCGGTGTTATGGGCTGACATCACGGATGTTGTAGGTGATGTAGCCAACTGTGTCAGTTTCCATTAAAAAAAAACCTAATATGAAGTCAGCCGCAGATAACGACCGTTGGAGTAACCGTGTTCTACACTGGCGGCGGTAGTGGACAGGAAAACGGAGTGTGGGAAGACCACCCGCCAGGTGGGACGACGACATTAAGTACGTCGGAGGAAAGCAGTCCGTACCGCTGAAGACCGGAAGGACTGGAGGAAAACTGGAGAGGCGTCCAGCCGTGGAAGTGGAATAATAAAATAGAAATATGTAGGTCATCTCAGTGAAAAATGCTATCAGATTTTTTTCTCCAAATGAACTAGGAATGTCCTGATGAAAGATTCACGGGAGATTTGTACCCGTTGTAATTCGAACGATTTTTCTTATGCTTGATCCGATTAGGGCGGCTGAATCAGAGGGGCCAGAGCACATGCTCCGACCAGCCAATTTCACCTCCGAGAAGGTAGCGCAATACCGGAGACTTGCCTTTGGATTGCCGCCTGTACAGGACAAGAGGAGAATCCAGTCGTGGCTGCTATATGCGACCATTCAGTACGGTAGTACTAACCCAGTTGGCAACAATTTGAACCTACCACCTACTAAGGGGCAAGGGAAGGAGTCTACAGCTACACAGATTCCGAATGGTGTCAGAACGAATACAGTGATTCGTTTGAATCTAGCAAACTAAGCCAGCATTATTTTTTTGTTCAAGGAATCTGACATGTTTGGCTACCACCAACCAACCTACCGCACCCATCACACCCTGTTCCTGCAGGAAATATGTGCCATGTTATTGATCCCTTTGGTCGTGCAGGCAGTACTGGACGGAAAATATGGAATATTCATCGAGCGACCTTTCTTCAGAGCGTTGGTCGGTGGTAACAATCCAGACGGATTTAACCGGTGGATTTAACCCTACCTAATAAATAAGGTAAGAGAAGGGACCTACAGTTTTGACATGGCTGTTAAATCAAATCCGACCGTAGAACAGTAGTTTTCCAGCTCAATAACCAATGCGTTTATTTTAAACTTTTGGTGAGTAAGGTGATAGTATTCTTAAAAAAATACAGCGAAAGTCTTAGGGTGGACAAACTCAATTGGATTTTTAGTATACATAAACTGTTGGCGAGCCCAAGTGAGAGGGATTTAGTAATTGTGTTGAATTTTGTTGAGCGTTCTCTATCTATCTACTCAGGGCCCTAAGATCACTTAGGGCCCTGAGTAGGTCCCTGAGTAGGGAAGATGAGTACTATGGGGCTGATAATAACAAAACATTGTTAAAAACAGTATAAATAATAAAAAAAAACATGTTTTTTCGGTTGTTACGGATGTTACGAAAATGTTACGAAAATTTGACTTTCGTTAAACTAACCTAACGTAACCTGATATTGCATACGCTAACCTAATGAAGCCTATGCAATATCAAATAATTCCTAATTACATGGATTACTCAACTTTACACTGTTAGACTACTTAAGTACGTAAACATCTTTAGACACAGGTTTACTTACCAGTTTTACTTAGAAATAAAAATGCCTAGCTACCCTATTAGACAGTGAAGTGAACTGATTAGTTCACTACCTGCGTGATTACGCAGGTAGTGCAAATTACAAGCACATTTTGCTATGGCAGTGTGGTAATAAAATACTAATAAAAACAAAACAAAGTACCGTATGGGGCCGGTACTTAAAAAGAACCCCACTGAATCTCTCCCCATACATGTCGAAAAAGGCGACTAAGGGGTAAGGACGAGATGCTGTGCTAAGGGGCGATGTACCCGCCTCTCACCTTGGCTCGGTCTTTCCACCGAGTGAGGTAGTAGGTGGGTCTTTGTGCCTTACTTCCTGTTTGATGAATTGTATTGTCCTAATTATTTGCTAAACGTTTTGGTTGGTGTTGTGATTGACTTTGAAATTGACTTCGGGATGTGGAGAAGAAGGTATTTCAACTTCCACTTAACGAACAGGTCAGAGGGAACGTTTTCCAGATTTTTCTGTCCTGCCTGACACATAAATGCTGCCAAGCCCTAAGCGGAAGTTGAACCATAGTGTTGAACTGTTGAGGCGGCGGGTGGCCGAATGGTCTGGGCGTCGCGTCGTCTTCTCTTGCGAGAGGTCCGAGGTTCGAATCCAACCGGCGTGTAACTACGAGTTTCTTTGTAATTTGAAAAAATAAAATAAAATTACGTGCATACCTTTACCCACTGTTCCATGGTTCGGATTCCATGTAAAAATGTAGGTCCGCCGGGTTGACTGGAGGAAATTGCCTAAGGCAATAATCCCGGCCTTGCCATGTTTGAAGTGGCATAACGTGTATTATTATTATTATAGCTGACCTAGAAAGGAAAGTTGTACGAAAACTCTTATAGTTTTTTACATAGATTGAATGGTGCTTCGGAGCAACCGTTTTTGCCTGCGAAATATATATTATAAGCTTTAAAACTTTCAGCAAGAAATATTCATTGAAAACTATAGCTAGTCTAGTTTCAATTAGATTTGTATAAATAAAACTTACAATCAGTCGTATCTGCATCCACTATACAAATCACTAGACAGTGTCGATATCGGGCGATAGACGGATGCGGCACGTCACTATTGTGAGGAGTTGTATCAGCGACGCTCAATCGATCACTACTACGCTAGCGCACGCCGCGAGACATACTTAAATAAGACCAACACTAATTCGCACGAGCAAAGGGTGACCTGTTGACGATTTATGAAAAAGAAGTCGCTTAAAATAACCTTTTGATTTAACTAAATTGAAACTCGTACTTTAAATGCATGATGAGATTTAATACAATACTACCCGATACGATTCAATGTCTGCGTCTGAGTGTATGAATGTACGTATGTGTGTCGCTTATAACTCAAAAACGGCTCAACATAGTCGTTTGCGGTTTTACCTCTATCTAATGCGCCATATTTTCGCCAGGTAAAGTATATTACTTATTTTTATTAACGTAGCTCGGTCTTCGCCCTCGCCCTTACAGACTTACTTTCTTCGAGAAAGTATGTATATTATAGTTTATGTAGACTCAGCTCGGCCTTCGGCTTCGGGCACTAAGGTGACAGCAGGTAAAAGCTATACTGAAGCGATCGTGTATTATATTGTAGCAAGTGTGTGTATACATGACGATTTCCTTAGGTCACGAAGGTGTCATATTTTAATTAAAAAAATGCAAATGCGATTTATTTATTAGATGAAACAATCGAACATTTGCATTAAAAAAAATATCACATTAGATGGGGTGCCGTCGTTGTACACAGGATGCAATAAATAAGCGAAGTTCGTTCGTAGAAGGTAGAGATAATAGAGGTTTTTTTTATGGAAACTGACGCGGTTGGTTACATCACCTACAACATACGTGATGTCAGCCAATAACACCGGGTGAACTTGGCGCCACGCCAGTGCTTCCCTTCGGTCGTGCCGGCTACACTGAACTGGACGAAAAACACAAACTATTTATATAGCCGCTTCGACCGACCTTTCATTCAGTGCGGTGGTAGCAACCCGGGCGGGTTAAACCCTACCACCTAGTAATATAAGAAGGGAGTCATACATATCCCTTAGGTCAGCCATACTCAAAGTGTGCTCCGCGGAGCCCTAGGGCTCCGCGGAGATACTCAATACGAGAAAAAAAATATACCTCTTCTCTATGGCTCGATTCAGCTCGGCTGCGCAGACGAACTAACTCAACTCTCTTCTATCAAACCTGATATCAACCAATTGATGAAAAATAAACAGTTTTATACCTCCCATTGTATTGTATTGTTTATTGATCATTCATATTGTAGTTAGACTGCGCTCGAACTTGTCACAATTTGTTCTATCCGGTTCGATTACACCCACGAAGAAGAACTGACAAGAAACTTCGCAGGGTATTTAGATATTTAATTATTGTTTTTCTCTTTTTACAATATTATGTAAGTAACTGTAACATTGTAATATGATTATTAATAAAACATAAAATAAAAACAAATGTTTGTTTATTTTAGGGCTCCGTCAAATATTTCGCTTTCCAAAAGGGTTCCGTCACCAAAAAAGTTTGAGAACCGCTGCCTTAGGTGAAAGCAATAGAGAAATAAACATAAAATAAAAGTGCGCACGGGTCACCCGATACACCCATTGGTGTTTATCCGTCCGCGGACAATATGGACATTAGCAACTAATGGCGATGCGTATTTAGTTATTGCGAGATGCGTCGTCGGTCGCGCGCGTCTCGTCGGTGTGTGTGATGGACTGATGGATGACGAGACGACTGACGACATAGGATATCGTAATATAGTAGATTACTTAGTCCTAGTACTTATGCACTTCCGAACATTGGCGTATCTAGGGTTATTTTCCAGGGTGGGCCTGGCCCCTGAAAAGCGATGGCCGATGAAGCCGAAACCCGATGTACCTACGCAATAAAAGTAGGTAATTTGAACTTGAAGTGTTGAGCCGTATTTCGACCATTGATTTCGGAAAGTTTCTTTACCTAAATAAAATTAAACAAAAAAATTTTTTAAAGTGTTTATTTTGATTACCTGGATGGAAATGGAATTTTATGTTGATTCCTCAGCTGTAGATTATTTAAGTGTTTTTGTGTGAAATTATTTAAGTGCTCACCCTAGAATTTTGGGTTGGCAACCCAACATCCTGGGGTGGGCACCAGACACTTCTGGGGTGGGCCGTGCCCACCCGCCCCCCCCCCCTCTATATACGCCAATGCTTCCGAACGATTCATTGCTGGTCAGCGTCGGTAGCTCGGTGGTGCATCGCATGAAACGTATGGGCGAACGTTCGAACGTTGAAACTTGCCGTGGTTCGGAGGAACTGTAGGTCCCTTCCCTTACCTACTAGGTGATAGGTCCGGATTTATGCCAACAAACTGAATTGAGCTATCTGTCGAAGTAGCTACGAAATAGCTCATGTTTTCAGTCTAGTTCAGTGTAACCGGCACGACTAAAAAGGGAATAACCGACGTGATATCTAGTTTTCAAGAGTTAAGTTAAGCAACCCTAAGCGCGGTCAGTACTTGGATGGGTGACCGCTCAACCGTTGAAGGCTGACCGTGGTTCGGATTCCAAGCTGTAGGTCCCTTAGTCCCTTCCCTTCTTACCTTACTAGGTACCACCGCACTGAACGAAACGTCGGTCGAAACGGCTATGTAAATACTAGTTAGTGTTTCTGTCCACTTCAGTTTAGCCGACATGAAATGAGGGGAAGCACTGACATGGCACCTAGTTCACCCGGTGTTATAGGCTGAAATCACCGATGTTGTAGGTGATGTAGCCAACCGTATCAGTTCTAGAAAAAAAAGTTATATACCTAGATGACCATGTCCTTCCATAAAAAAAAACTTTGCAGAGCTTGTATGCAATTCACCTTTTTTGTTCTGTAGGTGCTTAGGTAGGTTGTATATAGCCTATTCAATCTATCAGGGTCAAATCCGCCACCCTTATGAAAACAAAGCATTGTTGGGAAATGAGGAGCTGACGAACAAAAGTAAGATTTATATTTTGAAAATTTTACCGTAGAGCAAGCAATTGGTAGGGCAACCATAGAAAGAGTACCGTGTGGGGCCGGTACTTTAAAAGATTAGCCCCACTGCATCTCTCCCCGTGTATGTCGTAAAAGGCGACTAAGGGATATGACTCCCTTCTTATATTACTAGGTGGTAGGGTTTAACTCGCCCGGGTTGGTATCACCGCACTGAATGAAAGGTCGGTCGAAACGGCTATGTAAATAGTTTGTGTTTTCAGTCCAGTTCAGTGTAGCCGGCACGACCGAAGGGAAGGCTGACGTGGCACCAAGTTCACCCGGTGTTATGGGCTGACATCACGGATGTTGTAGGTGATGTAGCCAAACGTGTCGGTTTTCAAAAAAAAAAAAAAAAGGTAGAGGCAAATCCATCTTTCATCTCTATGGCTGTCGAGAATTTGTTTTAAAATATTACAGGTGTAATAGTCAAGATTAACGTCAAACAATGAATAATGAAATAAAAATTAATAAAAATCGTTGAATAATTTTTTTATTGCAAACCCACGAAATTAGGCGAAAATTAGAAGAGACGACGTGAAAACGAAATGAAAATAGTTCGTTTTGGTTGAAATCTACTAGAATAATCTACTTTTGATAAAAAAATATATTTTTGTGCGAAGAGCTGTTAGGGTCTTATTTTTGAGCGAAGATTTAAAGCTGATGGGGTCCTTTTTTAACGAAAATTCCTCGAAATTTGGGTTTGTCACACCAAAATATTCAAGATAAAAAAAAATACAAAAATTCTACCAAAATCAAAATCCAGTTTTGTTCGCCTGCTCCTCAAATAAAGTCGGCTTTAGTGTGGTGTCTTATTGAAATAGTCTGTGATCAAGCTCTCGACAACGACACCCCATTTTTATGTGCTAGTACAAAGATATATATTTGGTCTAATACTTTTTAGACTGTAGCATGGAACATCAGATAAAGCAAGTTTAATAATTTAAGTAACTTAAAGCTCTGTAAGGTTTCTTGCCCCGGGAGTCTACCGGCGTTAACTCACTGGCTAACTCACACAAATACTCGCATATTTCAACCAATAACCGGGCCGGATGCCTCAGCGAACGCCTTCTGATTGGTTGAGTGAGATCGTTTCTCATACTCACATCGGCTAGTGAGTAACGCCCCGGTACAGGCGCTTTTCATCCATATATTATTATGTAGATTGCATTGCTGAACGGGACATGATAAAAAAAATGATGACGAGCCATACTTACTGAATGTGCATTTAATAAGTCTCAATGAAATATTGTTATTTGTGTGTTCTTTATGGCGAAAATTATCATCATAATCATATACACATTTATGTATGTGCAATGATCAATGATATTTTAAGAAAGATACGTTGTCTATACGACATTCGGTGCTCACACACGGCACGAACTTGAAACGTTGTTGACAGAAAGAACTATAAAATGATGTGCCGACTCGAATAGTCCTAATCCAATTATTAAGGGAGGGAATTCAAGTTATGTGGATGTTGGTATAACTGATAACTACTTAGGAAGGACGACGCACGTCTGAACGCGTGCGTAGTTGGTGCGCGACTAACTTCAGACAGGACTGTGGTCTTGTATTTAATGTTCCGCTTGGGAGCTCAGATAACCTATCTACCTCCTTTTAACTTATTATAATAATAGCAGTGAGCAATGATCATATTATTATCATTGTGTATGTAAGTATATACTTCGGTATATAACCTTACATACCTACTTACATAGATTAACGCAAACTCACATACTTAATTATGTATAGGTATTATACATATTCTTTCCTTTTTGGATTTTCCGCCGTAGTTGCGTAAAAACAAGGTCGGCTGAAATGGCAGTGATAAATAATTATTCGTGTTTTCTGTTCTTCAATCTACGGTTGATCAACCCACATTCCACCTGTAAATCTGACCATGTCACGTGACCGCTGCAATCGCTAGATGAATCGTGATATTGAGAAACCCCATAAGTCATAATTTTAGGCAAAATATTTTTTTTACGAAAATTTATTCATTAAAGTAAGCTACACAACATAATGCGGAGAAACCCCACGAGTCTATCAAAGAACATAGAAAAATATTTAGCCTTAACATGCTTGATCAGGAGAAAGCACATTAGTCACTGACTTAAGGGGTTTCTCCACATTTGACATGGCAACATCATATGTGACAGCTGTCATTTAAAATGACGTTAACGTTATTTAATTTAATTTAATATATAATTGATTATTATACAAGAGATGTTTAATTTTATTGAAAGTAAGGAGAAATACCATATGTCAAACGATTTAAAAAAAAAATTAATTATACATAAATATTTTAAATAAAAATCACGTGAAAAACAATGAAATTTGGGTTTATGTTTCAAAATAAAATTAGAATTATACTATCGTTGAAACAATTTTTTTCAACAGACAGTTTTTTCTATTTCCTTTAAAATTTAGCACCTTTGACTTATGGAGTTTCTCAATATCATGATTCAGATGACGTCATCAATTCCCTGTCTGTTAATTAAATCGGATATTCGTTTGATCTTCCATAAGCCCTGCTGGTATAAGGTGAGTGTAGGGTAGAGAGTATACATTTTTCGGTCTCAAGGTTCTTTTCGAGCCTCCCTTGTGCAATTATTTTTTTATTTTTTAAAAGCAGTATAAAGATCGGTTATGGTAATTTTTGTATCACCACATAATAAACGTTATACAGGGTGTTCGGCACATCGACCGACAGAATTTTTTTGTAGGTAAGTGGGGTCATTTTCAACGTTTTGACCTATGATACCTTTCGTCAGATGTCACGTGGTATCGAGATACGATTTTTTTTTCTTTATTTTTGAAAATTACCAAAATCCCAGCTATAAACCCTTGTAACTTTTTTGTTTATGACTGTATCAGCACGAAATAAAATTTATTGAATTTTACGATGTATCCTTGTTCTAGAAAAAAATTGAGTTAATACCATGAAAAGGTTTTATGACCTCCCAAAGTCCCGCGAACGAGTAAAAATGTGACAAAATCTTAATTTCTACATTCATTAAAAAAAAACTAACAGCAAGCAGCTGTTAGTTTTATATACAGCAGACCGTTTATATACAGAGTGTTCGGCACATCGACTGTGCCTCTCTATCGCTTGTTACGCGCTCTCGCTTGCACACACAGGCTCAGATGGAACGTGACACTTTTTCGTGTGTGCAGCCGGTGTTCATCAATTTATAAGACGTGACGTCATCACGTCAAAAAATCGTATCTCGATACCACGTGACATCTGACAAAAGGTATCATGGGTTAAAACGTTGCAAATGACCCAACTTACATACAAAAAAAAAAATTCGGTCGATGTACCGAACACCCTGTATATAAACGGTCTGCTGTATATAAAGCACTGACGTGGCACCAAGTTCACCCGGTGTTATGGGCTGACATCATGGATGTTGTAGGTGATGTAGCCAACGGTTTCAGTTACCATAAAAAAAAAACTGTGGATATATCGGAAGTATTTACATTCAGCCCACGGTTCTAATATAGCGGTAGCGGTCATGTAAGATAGTCAGATTTCCATGATCCTGTCTTGACGAGCTCGTTCCATCTCGATTCTCGACTCGACCCCATTTTACAAAGCTGAAATACCTAGGTAGTGTTTATTTGGAGTTTTTGTTTTTAGAAGAAAAGTGTTTTAGAAAATGGTCTAAAGGAATTTTGCTTATTTCAAGAGGTTTAAGGCAAGAAATGGCAGAAGGACCCGGCATTCAAGCCAATAATTAATTTAAAAAAAAGCCAACCAGTGACGACCTGTCACTGTCACCATTCTTTGAAAGATGGCGGACGGCGGAAGTTTGTCGCGTCGTCGTTGTAATTAAAAATATATATTTTTGTGGTTCTCGCGGTGCGAGAACTTATACTACAGACGTTAAAAGCTACAACAGAATTGGCTGTATACTCTAATGAGTTTTGCCTGTTTCGGGAGGAGACGAATTAAATTAAAAAAAAAATAATCTAAAAAAAAAAAATGTCACCACTGTCAGTGTCATCTATGTGTCAACTGTCACTCCCACCCAATTGGTTGTGTTGTTTTTTCAAAAAATTTTATTCAATATTGCGCAATAAAACGATAGCTGCGAATGTTCGTTCATTTCATACGTTCTTCTATTTATCTTATCTATCACCATTTGCCACGCTGCTGTGACTCACATGCATTACATGTTCTTGTTCAACACTTTCATTTCTATGCTTTGGGGCTATTTCAATCAGTCGTAATTCCATTGTTGTTTGTTGCACTGCAGTCCTGTTGCGATGTCGACCAATCAAAACCCAGATTCCTCGATAGGTAAGCAACATACATATTATTATCCTGTAGTCTCCCACAGGTTATAATAATGCTTACCCCCCCTAGGCCACTTTTGCCGCGCTAAAATTTGGCGCCGCGCGGGCGCGGCATTGCGCCAAACCCACGTAAACTCAAATATTTCGTAAAATAATGAAGTCAGATCAATAAACTATTTGCACTTATAGCCAATCAACGAATCTATGTCAAACAAGTGAGGATTTACTTTTTTAGATACGCCGACGACCGATTTTTTGAAGTCCCGGTAAAACAAAACACGCCCCAGCATTTTTACAGATTTTAATTATCTTGTTCTTTTAATTATCTATCTAACATGCTCTCTCGTTTAATAAGAAAAATTGTCTGAAATAGTACCAGACGAAAACCCGCGCGGATACAGACAGACAGCCAGCGGTGTAAGTAATATCTGCTCAGTTGGCAGCCAGATAACTTACGAAATACCAGCTGTGCGCAGACCAGTTGCGTTGCGGCAGTTTAACTTAATGCTAAATTTTGAGTAAACAAGATGTTCTAGAAAAAATTGTGTGCACAAGCGGTTACAACAACAAATTGTCAATTAAATAATGAATGTTGTAATCGTCTGTAATTTTTCATTGAAGACATATTTATTTATTCGTTTCTGGGGACAGTCAAGGCGACTCATTCCTCCTCCAGTGCGTCAGTCTGGCCGTGCAGAGGGGGAACGCTGCGAGCGTTATGGAGGCCTTTCCGCCGTCGTCGGTGCCCATGGATGAGATTTTCTATCTTGTTTAATGGGCACCGAAGTCATTGGTGGCTTCCGGTACCGCTGCAATTCCGGCTCGTTTGTCCCTGGACGGATTTCATAATTTTTATTTTTTTTTAGATTTAGATTTAAATGTTTAAGATAGTTTAAGTTATCACATATTGTTTGTTAGTATAGGTTTATATTTTGTGTTATACCCTTTGGCTGCCGGAAACCCCGATCGGTGTTAATACATCGATCACCGGTCACGTCCCGACCGATCGGGGTTCGGCGCGGCGCGGCGGTGCGCGGCTCATTATTTAATTCATCACTAATTCTACCAATTTTTCTTAGTAGAACTGAATACTGGTATACATTCTTGGTTAAATTTACTAGTAACTATTATATATAAAACATGACTGAGGCAGCACATCACCTTCACACAGAAAATGTAAAATGTAAAAAAAAAAGGCTCCCATGACAACTGACATTTCCACAGAAGGAAGGTGTGGATCTAAGCTTGCGATGGCTTCACCGAACATATCCGGGCCCATCGGCAGTAGAGGAGGGTATTAATCGAGGCCGGGACTAGCGAGTGGCTAGTCCCGGCCTCGATAATACACAGATCTTGTACCGTATTTCGGGTACCCGTATTCTAGAGTATGTTTCAATAGCTATATTTTGATGGGCGACTTGTCGGAGGAAATTATACAGTTTTGGTCAGAAAAAATAAAAAAAAAATTTCGATGTGTGTTTTGTTTTGCCTGGAGTTCAAAAAATCGGTCTGTGCTTCTAAATAAGTGAATCCTGAAGTGTTCGGTATGACTGAATGCGCAATTTCAGTACAAAGAAGACTGAATACAGATCAGTGATGAATCGATCGATTGAGGCGGGATATTCGAATTTGTGCGGGAGCGCGCGCGCCAAAATTTTGCGTTTTTGCGCGCGGCGAAAAGGGCTGGGAGTCAACTGTAGGTAAGCATATTAATATGGAGGGAGCCGAAGGGTTAATATAGGTTTTTTAAATAATTATTGTGATATTATATGAATTAGTATGTAATGGTTCTCCCAGAATGAGGAGAACCGCCAGTACCTGGAATTGCCAACTTTAAAGGAGGAAATCCAAAAGCGGTTAGTAAAATGCAAGATCCATCTCCAGGAACACGTACATACTCTGGCGGTGGGCTTATTGGACAGAACAAATGTTGTGTCGCGACTAAAGCGGCAAAATGTACCGGCCGAGCAGCCGTAATCCTTCTGCACAATTAAAAGTTGAAGCTGTAGTTGATGGACAGCAGCTTCGAAAAAGAAAAATACCTACAACAATAAATATAATAAAGGCTATGAAGCTGCTGACAGATGGAGCACGGAAAGAGACAAAAAAAAACATGTCACAAGGAACGGTGGCACATGTTGTAATGAATCATGTGACACATCGCAAGAATAGTGACACATGCAGCAAGGAACGTTGTCACATGTCACAAGGAATATTGTCATATGTCGCAAGAAACGGTATTACAATATGTTGCAAGGAACGGTGTAACATATAACAAGGAACAGTGTCACATGTTGCACCCAGATGTAGCAATTTACAATCAACATTTTCCCAAAACCAAATAGAAGGACACTATTTATATCTGCACGCTAAATATTGAGATATTTTGAAAGCATTTTTCCAAGCATCTAGCCCTCAGAGGCCAGAGATGGTTTGGAGAATTGTTTAATAGGTACTATGGGGCTGACATAGTCGCAAATCGGCTAAAGTCCTATTCAAATAAAGATAAAAAAAAATCTAGGTACTTCGACCCACTCATGAAACTTTACTTGAGTTCAACAATCTCGAGTGCCTTGTATCCACATAGTCTTTGCCTGGAGATTATATTTTATGAAAATGACAAGCTGTGCCCGCGGCTCCGCCCGCTCTCATATTTCACTTCACTGCTAACCTCATAAGCTATTTAGCCTGATAGTAAGTAGCCTATAGTTGATGGGAAGAATCAAGCTATCCGTAGAATTTAGTTTTATTAAAATCGGTTCAGTGGTTCTCGAGTTATAAGCGGACAGACAGACATACACTCAGACACTCAGATACTCAGACAGAAAGCAGACGTTGGATTTTATTATAGGTAAGGATGTCCGATATTTAGAAGACTCGTGTACAGGGAATCATTGAACCAGCTAAATAGTATTCGTTTGAATATCGGATCCACTTCCTTTTGTAAGGTGTGGCCAAGTGTCATTCTTTGGAGAATATTCACATCTGTGAAGTCAGAGGCGGACTAGCAGCCTTAGCCGCCCTAGGCCGTTTAGTACCAGCCGCCCCAATTCAATGCAGCTGCCCCTTTCAAGTTTACAGCATAGATACAAATGTGAAGTTGTATGAAAATCAGTATTGCGTTCGGTTCAACCTGCCAAAAATATATTAGGTATTTCTCGGCTTATTTTACATATAGTAAAAGTATTTTTTACAAGTTTTACGGCAATATTGACCTTATAGTCATAGCAAAATTATTTTTTCCGCGTAAATAGTGCGTCATCACCTCCGCCGCGCTCACCACTCCCGCACGTCGCACGCACTTGCTCCGGCCGGCACCCTTTCTATTCTGTACCTGCGCTCACTGCTTGCAGCAGCAGGTATAGATTGGCCGCCCCTAATATCTGGCCGCCCTAGGCCCGGGCCTAGTCGGCCTATATGGAAAGTCCGCCTCTGTGTGAAGTTTAACGTGTGTGTGTGTGTGTGTGTGTATGTGTAGATGGGTGTGTCTGTCTGTGGCATCGCAGCTCCCAAACGGATAGACCGATTAGGAATCGTTTTTTTTTTATTGGAAAGCTGGTTTAATCAGGATGGTTGTTAGCTAGGTTTGTAATCAAATAATCAAGTAAATTAAGTACCTAATAAAACAATTAATTATCTTAAAAAGTGGATCGATTTGCATGCGTTTTTTTTTTAAAAAGCTTGAAATAAAAGTTAAATTACAAATATAAAAAAGCCCCGATCCTTAAAAAATAAAAAATAATTTCCGTTTACTTACTTACTTAAATGAGTCGGGGGACCAAGGCCGGACTTAGAGACCCAGAGGCCCTAGGCTCTTAACATTTGGGGCCCCCATCCCAAAGCCATTTTGGAAATTTTGAACATAAAATCCGTACAGAAAATATAATAAAAAAAAAATTGGGGGATAATTTGCTAATTATTCGAGTGTTTGAAAAAAAATGTGCCATTTTTTTAATCCAAATTCTATTTACGCCTGCCGTCGCATCGGGCAGGTGATCGGGATCCCTGGGTGGGTGGGGCCCCCAGGCTAGCTGGGCCCCTAGGCCGGGGCCTTGTAGGCCTAGGGGGAAATCCGGGCCTGCGGGGGACCACTAAGTAAATATAATATAAAAACTCAGAGCTGCGCGGAAATTTAGTTAGTGGTCCACTGATACCTTTAAGTAAGTAAACGGAAATTAATTTTGACTTTTTAAGGGTCGGGCGTTTCTTAAATTTGTAATTTAACTTTTAATACCTAGTGAAATTGGACACATGAAACATTTTACAGAAGGTCTCTCGGAGTTGGTCGAGAGTTGTACTCGTCTGTACAATCTAGAACATCACGCCGCTTGGGTTAGACGCGCTCAACTCAAATTGTATATCGTTTGTCAGCCTCGATAGCTCAATGGTACAGACAGTCGACTGTCGGTATTGATTGTTAAGCAACGCTCGACCGTTGGAGGCTGACCGTGGTTCGGATTTCACGTAAAACTGTGGGTTCCTTCCCTTCTTACCTTACTAGGTGGTAGGGTTCAACCCGCCCGGGTTGGTACCACCGCACTGAATGAAACGTCGGTTGAAACGGCTATGTAAATAGTTTGTGTTTTCCGTCCAGTTCAGTGTAGCCGGCACGACCGAAGGGAAGCACAGCACTGACATGGCACCTAGCTCACCCGGTGTTATATGCTGACATCACGGATGTTGTAGGTGATGTTACCAACCGTGTCAGTTTCCATAAAAAAAAATATATAAGGTGTTTCGTTAGTCATGTCAATAACTTCGGGAGGGTTACATACACACTCAAATAAACAGGTTGCGCAAAAAAAATTATATTATGTTTTTAGCATTACTTTTTGAGAAATTTAACAAAACATGTTTGCTACCTAAACATTAACCTGTGTGTAACAGTAGGTAACATGGATTGTACGGGGTCAATGACCGTACTATGTTCAAACGCAGAACAGCTGTTTGTTGTAAGTGAGTCACAAGGTCACTATGATTGGTTTTTACAGCTACTTATATGATGTTATTTTTTTGTTAGGAGAAGAAATACTCTTATTTTACGCAAAAAAAACATATCTTTTTTTTGCTTGAAGTGTTTGTAACCTACCTGTTATATCTGTGTTATATCGTTTGTATGTATGTATCCCTCCCGAAGTTATTGACATGAATAACGAAACACCTATATATATATTTTCGAATATACTTTTCTATAAAGTTAAATGTTATCTTTATAGAATAGGTGTACTTTATACAGCTCGCAAGCCATTATGGGGAGAATGTAATACCCCTCGTGTGGGAGTGCACAGTGAACTGGTTACGAGGTCAGAGCGACACAGGACAACAGGGCCATAGCAAAGCGAGACGTTCACACTAGTCCTTGACACGAGCACGACACTGCTCCACCACCAGTGAATATGATGACGATTTCATTGTTAAGCTCCAGTATGCTTATGGCAGAGTAGAAAGATATTGTTAGCAAGCTCGGGATGATCATGGGATAGACCTTTCAGATAACCATTATCGATTTTTTTTATTTTTTAAAGTTTCCGTACCCGTACAGAAGCCTATTACTAAGTCTAAGCCGTATATAAGTATAATCTACTGCTGTATCTTTTGAACCGTTTAAAATAGCCGGTTAAAATTTTCACAGAATATGTGTTATTATGGCGGATATAACAACAAATAATAAAAAAAAAGAAAAAGTTAGAAATTAAGGGAGGTCCTCAATCCTCATATAAGAAACAAGGTTTTTTTTCAATGTTATTTTATAGGCATGTAAAATACATATTTGTCCCCAGATTTGAAGAATTCCAACCCGACAATGAATCTCTTGGAGCTTCCCAACGAAATCCTCGTCAGCATCTTCCAGCGACTGGATCTGAAGAGCAAGATCAGCGTGGCCAGCTCGTGTGAGCGTCTCGCTAGCGTGCTGTGTCGCTCCGACCTCGTCGGCAGTGTGTCGTTCTCCCGCACGGCCTTCGCGGTTCAGATACTGCAACATGATACATTCAGCATACTTGCACCGCATATCAGACAACTCGAACTAAGCAATGTCTCCAACCTAGACAAGACGTGGCTGGTTCCCACGCTCAAACTCATGCGCAACTTGAGCAGCCTCGACCTCTCCTTGACCGACATCGTCCTGCTCAATCTCGCGGAAGTATGCGAACTATGTGCGGACCTCACGAGTCTAACGGTTAATTACTCACGTCCCTACTGTGACATTCCTCAAATTGATAATGTGGAAGCGCTCAAGAAATCATTCAGTAGGCTAGAATACGTTCACTTATACGGCGATGTAAAGGCATTCCATTCCCTTGATGCAATAAGGCTGCTCCAGGACTCAAACCTGAAAGAGTTAAAGTTGACAACGGTTACATACATCGGCGAAGATGAATTCAATAGGGAGCGCTTTGATTCATCTTTCAATGAATTACCATTTAAAACGTTCAGTGCATTCATAAACAACAACGTAACATGTGATCATATGCCGTTGTATTATATAACAGTCATCGAGAAACTTTGTAACAGCGGGTGGGAGTTTGTTGTAATTGAAGGTTCAAATGTGACAGTATCACCTGAGTTCCACAGAACGTATAAGAGTTTTGACAGCGTAACATTCTCATATCGTGTGTCCAGCAACCTGGATGGGTTTAAAATATTTGGAAATACGCACCTCTTTATGTGGCACCCAGGTTTGGCAATCAATTCGAATTTTCGCAATAAAATCATGAACATAGTACAAAGAAGGAGGCAACAGTTTGTCTGCATGCGTGACTGTTGCCCGCCCATACAATCTATTGATGAATCACATATTTTTATAAGCGCGGGTAATTTTAAGGAATATGTTATTCGTTACCCTGATGATCATAAACGCCCAGAACATTATTCTCTATTAAACATCGATCGGCTTTCAAAATTCGGACATGATTTAAAACTTTCCTTTGTACGGATGGGTTGCCATATCTACCCTGGTATCTATGATCCTTTGACCCTGGGTCCAACAACTGATATATTATATAATAATATTGTTTATCTCCATTTCGACCCTGAAATGGAACGTTACTTGAGTTCAGATTTCTTGAGTGCGTTGTTTCAACATTGCCCACGCTTGGAAACGTTGTATTATGACAATGAAGTAAAATATTTAGAAAATGCTCTCATGCATAGCAATTCATTAAAAAATCTAATGGTATTCAATCGTATTTCTAATCCTCTACCTTTTCTGCGAGGTATGGCGAAGTGCCTATCGTTGGAGAATATTCACATTTGTGACGGCTCATTTAGTAGTGAAATTGGACACATGAAATATTTTACAGAAGGTCTCTCGGAGTTGGTCGAGAGTTGTACTCGTCTGTACAATCTAGAATATCACGCCGCTTGGGTTAGACGAGCTAGGAAAACTCAAATGTTATCTATAATAAAGGTTCTAAAGAAAGCAGGTAGAGATATGCGTTGTGATCTGGCATTTTACGATCATGATTGGGGATGTTACAAGAGTCGTATACGGATTAATCCATATTGTCGTGTATTCTTAGGGCACGATTGGTTCAAACTGATTTCTAACAGATGTTTAAATCTATAGGTTACCTATAGGTTATTATTACGTTTTGACGTATTTTACTTCCATGACAAATATAAATTTTATTTATATGGGGTTGGTTGCTGAATATGAAATCTTCTGTTGCATAGTTTTTTTCATATACTTTTAAACCTATTTTATAACGTAAATAATTGTGGAACTGCGGCAAATATGTTCCAAAAATAGAAAATCTGCAATTTAGTATTTTATATAAAATACGCATTTGTCCCCAGATTCAAGGAATTCCAACTCGACAATGAATCTTCTGGAGCTACCTAACGAAATCCTTGTCAGCATCTTCCAGCGTCTGGACCTGAAGAGCAAGATCAGCGTAGCCAGCTCGTGTGAGCGTCTCGCTAGCGTGCTGTGTCGCTCCGACCTCGTCGGGAGTGTGTCGTTCTCCCGCACGGCCTTCGCGGTTCAGATACTGCAACATGAGACATTCAGCATACTCGCGCCGCATATCAGACAACTCGAACTAAGCAATGTCTCCAACCTAGACAAGACGTGGCTGATTCCCACGCTCAAACTCATGCGCAACTTGAGCAGCCTCGACCTCTCCTTGACCGACATCGTCCTGCTCGACCTCGCGGAAGTATGCGAACTGTGTCCGGACCTCACGAGACTAACGGTCAATTACTCACGTCCCTACTGCGACATTCCTCAACTCGACAATGTGGAAGCGCACAAGAAATCGTTCAGTAGGCTAGAATACGTTCACTTATACGGCGATGTAAAGGCATTCCACTCTCTTGATGCAATGAGGCTGCTCCAGGATTCAAACTTGAAAGAGTTAAAGTTGACAACGGTTACATACATCGGCGAAGATGAATTCAATAGGGAGCGCTTTGATTCCTCTTTCAATGAATTACCATTTAAAACGTTCAGTGCATTCATAAACAACGACGTAACATGTGATCATATGCCGTTGTATTATATAACAGTCATCGAGAAACTTTGTAACAGCGGGTGGGAGTTTGTTGTAATTGAAGATTCAAAGGCGACAGTATCACCTGAGTTCCACAAAACCTATACGAGTTTTGACAATGTAACATTTTCATATCGTGTGTCCAGCAACCTGGTAGGGTATAAAATATTTGGAAATACGCACCTATTTATGTGGCACCCAGGTTTGGCAATCAATTCGAATTTTCGCAATAAAATCATGAACATAGTACAAAGAAGGAGGGAACAGTTTATCTGCATGCGTAACTGTTCCGCGCCCATAGTATCTATTGACGAATCACATATTTTTTATAAGCGCAGGTAATTTTAAGAAACATGTTATTCCGTACCCTGATGATTATATTCCGTGTAAACGCCCAGAACATTATTCTCTATTAAACATCGATCGGCTTTCAAAATTCGGAGATGATCTAAAACTTTCCTTTATTCGTATGGGTTGCCATATCTACCCCAATATCCTTGGTCCAACAACTGAGATATATAATAATATTGTTTATCTCCATTTCGACCCTGAAATGGAACGTTACTTGAGTTCAGATTTCTTGAGTGCGTTGTTTCAACATTGCCCACGCTTGGAAACATTGTTTTATGACAATGAAGTAAAACATTTAGAAAATGCTCTCATGCATAGTAACTCATTAAAAAATCTAATGGTATTCGATCGTATTTCTAATCCTCTACCTTTTCTGCGAGGTATGGCGAAGTGCCGATCGTTGGAGAATATTCACATTTGTGACGGCTCATTTAGTAGTAAAATTGGACATATGGAATATTTTACAGAAGGTCTCTCGGAGTTGGTCGAGAGTTGTACTCGTCTGTACAATCTAGAATACCACGCCGCTTGGGTTAAACGCGCTAGGAAAACTCAAATGTTATCTATAATAAACGTTCTAAAGAAAGCAGGTAGAGAAATGCGTTGTGATCTAGCATTTTACGATCATGATTGGGGATGTTACATACAAGAGTCGTATACAGATTAATCCATATTGTCGTGTATTCTTAGGGCACGATTGGTTCAAACTGATTTCTAACAGATGTTTAAATCTATAACCTATAGGTTATTATTACATTTGGACGTATTTTACTTCCGTGACAAATATAAATTTTATTTATATGAGGTTGGTTGCTGAATATGAAATCTTCTGTTTATTTCATAGACTTTTAAACCTATCCTTCCTTACCTTTAATAAAATCCAACGTCTGCTTTCTGTATGTACGTATGTCTGTCTGTCCGCTTATAACTCGAGAACCAATGAACCGATTTTAATAAAAAAAAATCTACAGATAGCTTGATTCTTCCCATCAACTATAGGCTACTTACTATCACGCTAAATGGCTTATGAGGTTAGCAGTGAAGTGAAATATGAGAGCGGGCGGAGCCGCGGGCACAGCTAGTCTTATATATAACGCAAATAATTGTGGAACTGCGGTAAATATGTTCCAAAAATAGAAAATTTGCAATTTCGTGTTTTATATAAAATACGCATTTGTCCCCAGATTCAAGGAATTCCAACTCGACCATGAATCTTCTGGAGCTACCTAACGAAATCCTTGTCAGCATCTTCCAGCGTCTGGACCTGAAGAGCAAGATCAGCGTAGCCAGCTCGTGTGAGCGTCTCGCTAGCGTGCTGTGTCGCTCCGACCTCGTCGGGAGTGTGTCGTTCTCCCGCACGGCCTTCGCGGTTCAGATACTGCAGCATGAGACATTCAGCATACTCGCGCCGCATATCCGACAACTCGAACTAAGCAATGTCTCCAACCTGGACAAGACGTGGCTGATTTCCACGCTCAAACTCATGCGCAACTTAAGCAACCTCGACCTCTCCTTGACCGACATCGTCCTGCTCGACCTCGCGGAAGTATGCGAACTGTGCCCGGGCCTCACGAGACTAACGGTCAATTACTCACGTCCCTACTGTGACATTCCTCAACTCGACAATGTGGAGGCGCTTAAGAAATCGTTCAGTAGGCTGGAGTACGTTCACTTGTACGGCGATGTAAAGGCATTCCATTCCCTTGATGCAATAAGGCTGTTCCAGGACTCAAACCTGAAAGAATTCAAGTTGACAACTATTACATACGTCGACGAGGAAGACCGCAATTCGGAGAGCTTTGAATCTTCTTATAATAAAATACCCTTTAAAACGCTTAGTGCATTTATAAACAACAACGTAACATCAGACAAAACGCCGCTGTACTCTATACCAATCATTGAGAAACTCTGTAAGAGCGAATGGGAGTTTGTCGTCATTGAAGGTTCAAAAGTGACAGTGTCACCCGAGTTCCACAGAGCCTATACGGCTTTTGACAGCGCAAAATTTTCATATCGTGTGGCCAGCAATCTGGATGGCTTTAAAATATTTGGAAATATGTACATATTCATGTGGCACCCCGACGTGGCAATATGCAATTCGAATTTTCATAATACAATCATGAACATTGTACACAGAAAGAGGGCGCAATTAGTCTGCACGTGTGACATTTACCCACCTGTCGAATCTATTGAAGATTCACATATTTTTATTTGTCCCGGTAACTTTAAGGAATGTGTTGTTCATTATTCCGACGATAGTGTTCCATTTAAACGTCCTGAACATTATTCTCTTCTAGACATTGACCGTTTTTCAGTGCTCGGAGATGATTTAAAACTTGCATTTATTAAGATGGATTGTCACATTTACCCTAACGCTTATTATCCATTAACACTAGGCCCCAATACTGAAATATATAAAAGGATTGTATACCTGTATTTCGGTGCAGAAATGGAACGTTACCTTAGCTCAGAATTCTTAAGTGCCTTGTTTGAACATTGCACTCGCCTAGAGACTTTAATTTATGATAATGACGTCCCACCTTTAGAAAAATCTCTAGTACATAGTAAATCATTAAAGAACCTATTGGTATTCAATCGAATTGATAAGCCATTATCTTTTGTACAAGCTGTGGCCAAGTGTCGTACATTAGAGAACATTCACATCTGTGACGGCTCTCTTTTTGGTGAAATTGAACACATGGAACATTTTACAGAAGGTCTCTCAGATTTGGTCGAGAGTTGTACTCGTCTGTACAATCTAGAATATCACGCCGCTTGGGATAGACGCGCTAGGAAAACTCAAATGTTATCTATAATGAAGGTTCTACAGAAAACGGGCAGAGACATGCGTTGTGATCTGGCTCATTATTATCATGATTGGGGATGTTACAAGAGTCGTATACAAATAAATCAATATTGTCGTGTATTTTTAGGACACGATTGGTTAAAACTGCTCTCTAACCAATATCTGAAACTACGCCAATAGCAACACGAAGTATTCTTGTGTAGGTAGGTCGGAACTCGTAAGCCGCGAGAAACATGGATACTAATACCTACTTAAGTACCTACCTGCTGGTCGAGTGAGGGAGCTGCCGATGAGCCGATGATGATGATTTACCAGCACAATGAACGGACGACGAAGTCGGAGTAAAGAGATGCATTCACAAGAGCACGATACTGCTCTATCGTGGATCAGTAACTACTTCCAGAGCCCAGGTGGGGTGAATTTCATTGTGGAGCTCCAGTGTGCTTGGAATGGTATAAGTTTGTGGGATACTTAGATCTTTAAAATAAGTTATTATAGCCGGAAATTTTTGATGCAAACACTTTTCAGGCAAGCTGTGTGTCCATTAACACTAATTTCATATTTATGTAAAACAGTCAATTTTTCTCAGATTAAAGGAAATTACGGTTCGGCACGAATCTATTGGAGCTCCCCAACGAAATCCTCATAAACTTCTTCCAGCGACTGGATCTAAATAACTGCGGCAAATATGTTCCAAAAATAGGAAATCTGCAATTTCGTATTTTATATGAAATACGCATTTGTCCCCAGATTCAAGGAATTCCAACTCAACCATGAATCTTCTGGAGCTACCTAACGAAATCCTTGTCAGCATCTTCCAGCGTCTGGACCTGAAGAGCAAGATCAGCGTAGCCAGCTCGTGTGAGCGTCTCGCTAGCGTGCTGTGTTGCTCCGACCTCGTCGGGAGTGTGTCGTTCTCCCGCACGGCCTTCGCGGTCCAAATACTGCAGCATGAGACATTCAACATACTAGCACCGCATATCCGACAACTCGAACTAAGCAATGTCTCCAACCTGGACAAGACGTGGATAGTTCCCACACTCAAGCTCATGCGGAGCTTGCACACCCTCGACCTCTCCTTGACGGACATCGTCCTGCTCGACCTTGCGAAAGTATGCGAACTGTGTCCGGACCTCACAAGACTAAGTGTGAACTACTCAAATCCCTATTGCGACATTCCTCAACTTGACAACGTGGAGGCGCTTAAGAAATCTTTCAAAAGGCTGGAGTACGTTCACCTATATGGCGATATTAAAGCGTTTGTTTCCCTCGATAGTATGAGGCTGCTCCACGACTCTAACTTGAAAGAGTTAAAGTTGACTACGATTAGGTACGTCGGTGAGAATGTGCTGGATTGGGAACGCTACAATTCCTCATTCGGCGATTTTCCATTCAAAATATTTAGTGCTTTCGTTAGCGACAACTTAACATGCTATAATATGCCACTGTACTGCATACCGGTCATCGAAGGACTCTGTAGGAGCGGATGGGAATTTGTCGTCATCAGATATTCGCACGTGACAGTGTCACCTGAGTTCCACAGAGCCTGTACTGATAGCATAGCATATTCTCACGATGTCGCCAGCAACTTGGATGATTTTAAAATATATGGAAATATACACCTTTTTATGTGGCACCCTGACTTTGCCATTTACAATTCAAATTTTCATAGTAAAATCATGAACATTTTACACAGGAGGAGGACACAGTATGTCTGCATGCGTGACTGTTGCCCGCCCGTAGAATCTATTGACGATTCACATATTTTTATAAGCGCAGGTAATTTTAAGGAATATGTTATTCGTTACCCTGACGATCGTATTCCGTATAAACGTCCAGAACATTATTCTCTATTAAACATTGATCGGCTTTCAAAATTCGGACATGATTTAAAACTTTCCTTTGTACGGATGGGTTGCCATATCTACCCCGGTATCTATGATCCTTTGACCCTGGGTCCAACAACTGATATATTATATAATAATATTGTTTATCTCCATTTCGACCCTGAAATGGAACGTTACTTGAGTTCAGATTTCTTGAGTGCGTTGTTTCAACATTGCCCACGCTTGGAAACGTTGTATTATGACAATGAAGTAAAACATTTAGAAAATGCTCTCGTTCATAGCAAGTCATTAAAAAATCTAATGGTATTCAATCCTATTTCTAATCCACTTACTTTTTTGCGAGGATTGTCTAAGTGCCGATCGTTGGAGAATATTCACATTTGTGACGGCTCATTTACTAGTGAAATTGGACACATGAAAGGTTTTACAGTAGGTCTCTCGGAGTTGGTCGAGAGTTGTACTCGTCTGTACAATCTAGAATATCACGCCGCTTGGGGTAAACGAGCTAGGGAAACTCAAATGTTATCTATAATAAAGGTTCTAAAGAAAACAGGTAGAGATATGCGTTGTGATCTGGCATTTTACGATCGCGATTGGTTATGTTACAAAAGTCGGATACAAATTAATCCGTATTGTCGCGTATTCTTAGGACAAGATTGGTTTAATTTGGTTTCTAACGAACGTCTAAAGCTTTTAAATTAAGTCTGCTTAACTTTTGTAATGTTATGCTATTAAAGGTAGGTTTAATTTGCACAATAAATAACATATGTAGGTAAGTATATCAAATGTAACCGAAATTCCTTTGTTTCAATTTAAGATTACAAGAGTTGTGTCAGGATCATGGCACGTGGCACACTTGTCTCTGCCTAGCCCACCGGGAAACAGGCGTGACGCTATGTATGTATATAATATGTAATAGCTATGTATGTACTGTTAGCGCGCACGTTCGTGGCCTCTGCGGGCGGAGGCCGATAGATCTTTAAACGATTATCCCTGTTTTGTCTTCGTACTTCAACCACGCAATAAAACCTTATTACATAAATAATTTAATGTCCTAAATAAAAAAAAGGTTTCGTAAATGTCGTTACTTTCAGAGATTGATTCAAACACTATATATTCCATTCTCTCTTTCCTGCCGGAGGCCACGAACGTACGCGCTGACTGTACGTACCTACCTAAACAGAAAACTATTAAAAAACTAAAAATAAATATAGGGCATTATCAAAAGATATGTATTTTTATATTGGTCTTTATATTGTAATTGAATTTTGTCAAGCATTGTTTTTTGAATTTTTTATAATGTTACTATAGTAAAGTAAGTACATAATTATATTAGGTAGGTAATTTATTTAATAAATAACAAAAAAGTAATACTAATAACTAAAGAAATAAACCTACCTAACAAACAACTAATCAAAGGGTAAGCCTTGCCATCCAGCGGGGTAATGCAGCAAGTGTTCTAGGAACATTTGAAAATGCCCCTTTTGATAGTTATTTTAATGTTTGTTAGGTAGGTTATATATAAATTATGTATTTTTTATATGTATATTGTTATAAATTAAGTATTTTTTTATAAATGGGTTAATAGGTGCTAGTTTTTATTTTATTTTGTTGAACTGTGAGTGAAATTATATTAATCAACCAACAATCTAATTGTCGTTAATGTACACTACTTTTCATGTACCTGACCTGGTAACCAGAAATATTTAAAGTTTTTAAATATGCTAAAGCAAATAACTATCTAGGATTCTGAGGAATAAATTTTATATGTTCAAGAGTAGTTTTTTATTTAATTAGCAAAAGCGAACACACACGTACCTACAACAAATAGCGTACAGCAAGATTACTCGCCAACCGATGCGTTAATTTAAAGACACCGAGCCACAAAAGTAAGCGAGCTACCAAGGCTGACAATTAAAAAAAATATAATTTCATGCATTTTTAGGGTTCCGTAGTCAACAAGGAACTCATATAGTTACGCATGTCCGTCCGTCTGTCTGTCCGCGGCTTAGCTCAGAGACCCTTAGTACTAGAAAGTTGTAAGTTGGTATGGGTATACATATTAATAACGCCGACAAAGTGGTAAAATAAAAATTTTGAAATATATTTTTTTAGGGTAGGGGGTAGGGTAGGGGTAAGCACGTAAAGTGGGGATGAATTTTTTTTTTCACGTCTACCCCATCGTGTGGAATGTCGTTGGATAGGTCTTTGGAAAATAATGCGGGTTTGTGAAAAGCATTTTTCGATTTAGGGATCTGTTTGCGAATTATTAAGCTTTTATAAGTGCTAATTTTTGTTAGAGTCAAGTGTCCCCACCCCCTGCCAGCTAAACGGTTGTTATGAGATACCTATGTGAAAAAATTCACAGCAGTAGTATATATATCGAAATTAAAACGAAAACTATCACAGCTAAGTAGGCTGTACAGGTTGACGAGTAATAGTCGACCAACTTATAAAATGTACGGACGACAGCCATCATTTATTCACTGTTGAAGAACTTTTTCAAATTAACATTCATTTATTTCCCCTACAAATAATCAAATAATTTATTTTCATAGGGTTCCGTAACTACGGAACACTACACTGCGCGTGGCCCGACACGCACTTGTTTGTTTACGTAGCTAGATGTCACTTGTAGTCGCCATTTAGCTTATTAATTATAACATCACGCCGACGTCGTCGTCGTCCCCGTTCCACCTACGCAGGGACTGCATCCCTACACGCTGGACTTAATGCGGATGCGTAGCGTACCAACAGTAAGACACCTTGTGGGTGGCTCGGCGCCATAATATGTCACGATTTCAATAAATAAAAACACTGCCGCCATGGCTCACACCATACCCGGACCGCATATTTCCAAAGTCTAGTAGGCGAGTTGCTCTGATTGGTCGTTCTCAGTTTGGCGGGAAATTTAAATTTCAGAAGTATTTACGGAAATAAAGTTTTTTAGGTGGCTATAAAAAAATATCCATAACCTAATTTTAACACCCTAACATTGCTTAACAAAAAAAAAGCAAAACAAAACAAATTTTGGCAAAAGGGACACGAACCCATGGTCGAGATCGAAAAAATAAAACCATACCACTGAGCCACCAGATTACATAAACGACCAAACGAATATCGGATACAGTAGGTTCGCTGGGAGTTCCGGAGGCGGAGCCAGACGAAATTAAAATTTCCCGCCAAACTGACATCGACCAATCAGAGCAACTCGCATACTGGACTTTGGACTTTATGCAACCGGGCCGCTGTATGAGTAATGTAAGTACTTGTACTCAACTTCGCCAGTCTACAGGAAAAATATTGCCTTCTCAATCATCAATCATCGGTCCACTGCTGGACATTGGCCTCTTCCAAGGCACGACCCCGCACGCGGTCTTCTTCTCATCTATCTAGCTACTCCCGGCTACCCTTTTTAAGACGTCTGCCCACCGACGTTTCATTCTGTGCGGTGGTTTCAACCCGGGCGGGATGAACCCTACCACCTGCTCACCCCACTGCAACTTGCAAATTTTCTCAGCAATGTCTACTGTTCTTAGTCGCGTTTCCTCATTACGAATTTTATCAGTCAAATGCTACATATACCTAAGTAATTATATTATATATACAGGGTGTCCAAGGTTGGGTCAGGAATATTGAAGGATCGTGAATCGTGATATGTATCGCGTGTATAGTGCAGTGAGGAAAGATTTTTTTTTATCTCAATTTCCAATTTTACCATTTTCTAACAAAGTAAATGCATACGACAGTGTGAGCGCGCTCTATGCTCGCGCGCGGCCGCGCAGGGCTAGCCTTAGTCGCTTAGGGCCGGAACACATAACCGCGTTGCGGCGGGGGCGCCGCGCCGCTAAAATCGGCAGTATCGACAGAGTCTTCTTAATAACAAATAACCACGCCGCAACGCCGATTTTAGCGTTGCGGCGTAGCGTTGCGGCGTCGCATCTCGGTTATGTGTCTCGGCCCTAGACACTAGAGCGCGCATAGATTGAGTAAAATCAAAACTCAATTCATATCTCGAAAACTAGTAGGTATAGGTAGGACCATTTTTTTTTTATGTGTTTATTAGATTATATTCCATGGCTGATTTCGATATTCCTGACCGAACCTTGGACACCCTGTATATAATATCAAAATTGTTGATCTGGTAAGTACTTATATTTTACAATATAAGTACTTATGTACTTTTTATTACTAAAAAGTGAAACTTTTTTATTGGCTGAACCGTTAATTTTTTATTTATGTTGAGCAAATGTATGCAAATAGCTGTTAAGTTTCTTTATAAAATAAATAAAGAAAGAAATCATTGCTATTGCTCACTGAACGACTTTAAAATTAGTTCCATTGTCGGGGTCCAAGTAGCGACCGACTGCCGCCCACTTCAGATGTCGGATGTCTTTCTCAGGTAAGGTTAAAAGAAAAATGCATATATTTTGTAGGTACCTTTATTACATTACAACCAATATTCAGAAATAACTTTACATCACAATATAATAATAGTACACAATAATATTTAGTACTGCGTTTTTTATTACAAACATTGTCCCTTATAATTTAAGGAGGTGTTGAGAACGGCCATTGACAAAAATGGAAATGTGTTCTCTCGTTGCTATTAATTATCTATAATTTTTAATAAATATATCTTGTTTGCATCAAGTTTGCCGGCCACTTTGCGACTTCACGAATGCATGTCAGTAGGGTGAACGGAGAAGGAGTTCTTAATTTTTTTTTATGTAATCCGGTACGGTTGGCCGGGTCGGAGGGGCCAAAGCACACGCTCCGACCAGCCAATATCACCTCCGAGAAGGCAGGTGCCATACCGGAGACTTCCCTGGATTGCTGGCTATACTGGACTAGAGAACACAACCGAGGCCATCTTACATCCAGTACGGTGGTACCAACCCAGTCGGCTACAATTTGAGCCTACCACCTAGTAAGGGGCATGGGAAGGGACCTACAGTTTTACACCGGTTCCGAACGGCGGTACCTATAGGCCGATTGGATTCGAACCTTGGACCTCTGGCATGAGAAGCCGATGCCCAAACCACTCGGCGACTCGCCGCTAAATGCAAGTGGTACTATGGTGGTATTGGTGGTGCTATCGATACTAAGTTAGGTAGCGGGGATTGTCGCGAGCGGCTTAAGGGGCGGTCCGCACTCGGCGGGCGCCGGCAAACTTGAAGCAGACAGGTAATAGTTCTAGATGAGGAGAATATCATAAAGAAGACGTGTGTGTGTGTTAACAAGATAATAATAAATACTAGTGTGTGATGTTCGCTTTAGCTCCCTACTACGGTCGATCAACCGCCGTTTAAAACCTAAGTGGATATGGATATGTAGCGATAATGATATATCTTTATTAAACATTAGCTGATTTCGCACTAGACCACAACGGCGGCGCGACCGTGTTAAAGCGGCACTAGAGACCGTGTTAAGGTACTAGAGACCGTGTTAAGGCGGCACTAGAGACCGTGTTAAGGCGGCACTAGAGACCGTGTTAAGGCGGCACTAGAGACCGTGTTAAGGCGGCACTAGAGACCGTGTTAAGGCGGCACTAGAGACCGTGTTAAGGCGGCACTAGAGACCGTGTTAAGGCGGCACTAGAGACCGTGTTAAGGCGGCACTAGAGACCGTGTTAAGGCGGCACTAGAGACCGTGTTAAGGCGGCACTAGAGACCGTGTTAAGGCGGCACTAGAGAACGTGTTAAGGCGGTACTAGAGTCCTAGAGACCGTGTTAAGGCGGCACTAGAGACAAATATGTACGAACATATAAATGCACTGACCCCCGCGAAGGTAACATACTAGATGGAAAGATGGCCGCATAAGACTGTGTCAGCCTCGGTAGCACAGTGGTGCGGCCGGTCGACTGTCGGTCGCGATCATAAGCTCACCTGGGCGCGGTCGGTACTCGGATGGGTGACCGCTCGACCGTTGGAGGCTGACCGTGGTTCGGATTCCACGTAAAAACTGTAGGTCCCTCAGTGGCCGCCGCCGTGTCGCCGAGCCGCTATCGTCCAGTGCGCAAACAGACATATCGACCTCGACGATAAAATTTTACAAGTAAGGAGGTTGGATGATTGTGTTAAAAAAAAAAAAAAAAAAAAAAAAAAAAAAAAAGTTACCACGCCGGATATTTCAGGCGATTAATCTGTATCGAGAACTAAGTTGATTCCAAAAAAAAAAAAAAAATTTATAATCAAAATCGTTTACCCAGTGGAAAATTCTGAGCCACAGAGCATCAAATGCGCGCGCCCGCCCCTCCTAGAGGCGCCGTGAGCGCGATTTCTCTACAACGGCGTTGAAGCCTGTGGGCGTGGCCTATGACTTACATATGTGTGTTGTGCGTGTGCATTTGTTTTGTGCGTGTGCCTAACTTGCTCCTCTTTGTGTGTAGTGTCGATACTAACACACACACACACATACGAAGCGCTAGCAGCTCAGCGTACGGTTATTGGGTTTCAAATATCATCGCTTAGGGCACCTCTAGTAGGGGGCGGCCGCGGTAGGTATTTAATGCTCTGTGTTCTGAGCTAACAAATATAAAAAAAAAATATACAGCCGAATTGAGTACCTCCTCTTTTTTTTGAAGTCGGTTAAAAATAACGCTGTCGAAGCTCCATACATTTTCGATGCTTGGCTGGAAGGATGAAACGGCCGAGCATGTTTTATTGGAGTGCAGCGTAACTACTCGACAACCGACATAGCGGACGTCTGCAGACACCCCGGTCGTCTTGTGGCATTCGTGGAGGACATAGGCTGGCTGGGGTGGTGGCTCCAGATCGAGCAGGTTTGCAGAAAGGTCCCCGACCAAGCGGGACTAGAAACATTTTCGTAAATACCTAACCTCAAAATGTATGGAGAACTCAATATTTATTTTTTCGATTTTATCACCGTTCTTTTTTAGGTTTCCGTATCCCGTACGAAAGCCTATTACAAAGCCTACGCCGTCTGTCTGTCTGTCTGTCCGTCCGTCCGTCTGTCCGAGGGCTGTTTCTCTTGAACCGTAATAGTAGCCCGTTGAAATTTTCACAGAATATGTGTTATTATGGCGGATATAACAATAAATAATAAAAAATAGAAAAAGTAAAAAATTAAGGGTGGTTCCCATACAAGAAACATGTTTTTTTCAATGTTTTTTTTTTGTGGTGCGGAAACCTCGGTGCGCCAGTCCGACTCGAATTTGGCCGGTTTTTTGAATCTATTTCGTTTTCAACACAGATTAACACTATGAAACATCCAGCGACGTGGTAACACAATCAACCTGTATATTTAATAAAGAGATAAGATTACGCGTGAACGATAAACTTTCGCCTATATCAGCAACAAATCAATATAACAGACTAATGCTATGATATTTATTTATTAAACATATTTTGTAGTTTAAATTATATATCTCCGTATTATTTACACGAGTTAGCTAACTAAATAACACTGATGTCTTAAAATAGTTTGTCTCCTGTCACGCGACGCGACTGCGATTCGGTTCGCTTCCACCGCTGCTCCTGCACCGCATGCTAGGTGCCATATCGCAGGAAGGAGATCGGACACGCTCGGAAATATTAAATTTGCAAACTCATTTAACGTATCTCTTATTGCTTCTTACACGTTTGTTTCATTGTTACAAATAATTTAGTGATAAAAAATAAATACATACGATGACAAAATTCGAAATTCTGTGATTCTGTTCATGAAATTGCAACTATATTATTATCGCCGGCAAATCAGGTGCGCTGACAATTCGCGCGTGACGTCACCACAATAAGTCTCAGTGATGATAGCAACACGATTAGGAATACACATTGATAGCTTTATTTCTGTAATAGTAATTTTTTTATGGTCATTTCATGAAGCTAAAAACTGCGGGCAGGTTCAATAAGTCGCCATTAATTCAACGCTCGATCGACGAAGTCTGGACGACGGATGAGTCATTACAATACAAATATATAATATTTTCTTATACGCATATTTTGTAGTCTTTTTTCCAACCCTACCATACACGAAACATATCCCTTTTGACATTCCTTTGATATTGACAAGTGAGTGTGACAAGGTTCGAGTGCCACCTGATTTGGCGCCGATTATATCCGTTAAAAACTTTACAAACGTAATTTTTAACTTTTTGTGTGGAAGAAATGAATTTTCGCTTCAGAATAAAATGACGTAGATCGAAAAAGTCAATTTCCTGTGCAGAATCACAACTTTTTAGGGCCATCATGTACCACATATTTTACGAAACCACATAGTTATGAAGACTTAAAAAGGAAACTGACCTCTATAGGAAATACATAAGTTAACATCGTTGGCATAACTTGAAGAGCACTAATTACATTATAAATACTGTACAAGAAAGAAATGTTGTATGTACGCTTTTATTTATTACACTAGCCATTTTTAATATATATATTATTTACATTACTAATTAAAAAAACACATATTTTTTATGATAATTTTCGACCTATTGTCGTCGTCAGATAAAATTGTTTATATAAGTTTAATATGTCAAATGGTGATGACGAATGATGAAAACGCCATCTATTATTCGTCATACGACTTGACATATTAAACTTGATATACCTATATAAACAGTTTTATCTGACGACGACAATATATCGAAATATCATAAAAAATATTGTGTTTCTTTAATTACTAATGTAAAATAATATATTAAAAATAACTAAAACCAAATATTGGTCCAAAAAAGTATTTAATTCATAATTTATTACACTATTAAGCTATTTGGTGTAGTCCATATAAAAGTAACAATATACAAACTTATGTATTATACGAAACTTGTCATTGCATGCATATCCATCAGTCGGTTGAAGAAAAAAAGAATTGTAAAAATTTTCACAAGTAAGGTATAACCCTCGCAAATTGCTAATGCGCTGCAACCTCGTCACAGTTAAGTTTTTTTTTTGTATGCCATGTGCTTTTAATCGGACTATGTGTGCGTAACTGTCCGTAATAAATGACATTAGTATGACAAGGTTCCAGCGCATTAGCAATTTGCGGGGGTTATAATCTCAGACACAGCAGAATATTAATCTCAGCATGAAAGCATGCATTTTCCAAGAACAGTAGAATTGCCGACGCATAAATTATTTTTAAACTCATAGTTTATATCATGCTTGAACTTCGATCTAAATTCTATTTCTGTTTCGCATTCGGTAGAAAATATTCGTGCACCCTTAAAAGTATGCTTCCACACGTTGGCACCACCGTACACATTGGATCGAACAAATAAAACGCAATGTAACCGTGACAACCGACACGACTTTCAAATTTGTTGCGTTCCCAGGCGGGCAGTGCTTGGCGCAAAGTTCAGACGTGGTAAAAATCAGAAGTCTAAAAACATTCATGACAAACGATACCGTGTAAGACAAAGTTTAAAATTACAGTGTATGCATACCTTTATATTAATATATTTAAGGATAAATGTCTTCACATAAACATTACTAAGTGTCACATACAATTTCTACCAGACAACTTCTATCACGGCTACACACTGCCGATAGTGTAGCCGAAAGATATTTTTAAACGTTACGGCGACTCTCTCCTAATCATTATCAATACATTGTCTATAAATTGATATATTAAAAGTGGTATATTGTGAAAGATATCAAAATTTCCTAAATTCCAAAGCATCATATAGATAGGCCTAATGGCAAGGTCAAAATCGTTGCTTTATAGTCGCTGATTCAAACCACATTTGGTTCTGCGGAAGATTTTAAATTTAAAATTACTCGTTTGTTGAACAGATCAGCTTATGATCGGTCTTTCAACTGCCACTTAGTGCTGAAAATAATGTTATGCGACACATATCTTACGCTAAATCTGTCACATAACAATCTTGACACCAAGTGGAAGTTGACATATCAAGACTAACCCCTCATTAATATTGGTACAATTAATTTTCAGTGATAAACTAAGTATTGATCTTGCCAATTTAGCAATAATCGGTTATTAAACCTTGATGTTTAGATAATTCACCATCATCATCATCATCATGATAGTTCTAGTCTCCGGTGACCCTTAGAATAATCTGTAAAAGCGTAATAAAATTATGAATAAACCTTGCGGGCTTTTGAACTTTACAAAGGTTTTATGTGTAAATGGTCGACAAAGGATGCATGTGTAATTGTCGACAAAGTTGCATGTGTAATTATCGACAAAGGTTGTATATTATCGACAAAGGTTGTATGTGTAATTATCGACAAAGGTTGTATGTGTAATTATCGACAAAGGTTGTATGTGTAATTGTCGACAAAGGTTGTCTGCGTAATTGTCGACAAAGGTTGCATGTATAATTGTCGACAAAGGTCGTATGTGTAATTGTCGACAAAGGTTGCATGTGTAATTGTGGACAAAGATTGTATGTGTAATTTTCGACAAAGGTTGTATGTGTAATTGTCGACAAAGGTTGTATGTGTAATTGTCAACAAAGGTTGTATGTGTAATAGTCGACAAAGGTTGCATGTGTAATTGTCGACAAAGTTGCATGTGTAATTATCGACAAAGGTTGTATGTGTAATTGTCGACAAAGGTTGTATGTGTAATTGTTGACAAAGATTGTCTGCGTAATAGTCGACAAAGATTGCATGTGTAATTGTCAACAAAGATTGTATGTGTAATAGTCGACAAAGGTTGCATGTGTAATTGTCGACAAAGGTTGCATGTGTAATTGTCAACAAAGGTTGTATGTGTAATAGTCGACAAAGGTTGCATGTGTAATTGTCGACAAAGATTGCATGTGTAATTGTCGACAAAGGTTGCATGTGTAATTATTGTCGACAAAGGTTGCATGTGTAATTATTGTCGACAAAGGTTGTATGTGTAAATCGTCGAGTAGATTGATAATCCACGATATGTGTAACCAATCATTTAACCTAGAACGATAAAAAATGTATGGACCCCGAACCCTATCCTCGCCAGCCTAACACGATATAAGTAAAAGCATACTTGTTTCATTGGACGGTCGCGCGCTGGGCCGTCAGTCTGTCATCGGCTGTGTTCGCTAAAACCTGTTCAAAATGCCCGCATGATCTGTGTTTACGTGTAAAACACTACAGTCAAGTTTAATGTGCACAATAGTGGAATATCTTATCATCGGTAAGTACACTCCGCTCCCCGCAACTCGGCGACGCTAGTTCTTATACAAGCATTTGACAGTCCGGCGTCCATACCTTTTTTATCGTTCTAGCATTTAACATACGACCATTGCCCTGTAACAATCATTGCACACACCGATACAATTATTGTCAAGTTGATGCAATCATTGTAAAAGCCGCCCCAATAAAGACACAATAATGGCGACCGCTCGCCTGTCATCTCACTCGCACAATACCACTGCGGTATTGTGCTGTCTCACTCGCCCACTCATTTTTAATTATTTTATTGTTTTATTGCCGCAGCTTATGCAACTAATTCGCAGAAGCCCACACAACTGGTTGCAGCAACCAACAAATTATTAACACAACAGTGACAACGAACACACAACTTTTATGTCGATACCGGGGTTTGTTCTAAATTCACTCCCGCCTATTTGGTTGTCTAACCGAGTCTGTTTCGCCTCAGTTGGAGGCCGCTCGGACCGCGGGCGGCGGCTGCGGCCGCGCGCACAGCCTCCCGCAAAACAACGAACCAACGACCCCGAGCGCCGGCGGCTCGCTCGCCGACTCAACGACCACCACGCCATCGAACACTTCCATCCGGCCCGACGGTGATTGGTTGTCATCCAGCGCATTATCTAGTGGTGAATCGGCGTGTGCGCACAGCTCGTCGTGACGGAACGCATCGTTTGATCCCGCGCCGGCCGTGCCGCCGGCGGTCGCCGCTGGTTATGCGAACGACTCCTTGGTCGGACTGAGCGACTGCTTGGTCGGACTGAGCGACTGCTTGGTCGGACTGAACGACTGCTTGGTCGGACTGAGCGGCTCCTTAGTGGGGCTGAGCTGTTTCGCAGAGCCGACGCTAGACCGACTCTGTCTGCCCTCTGACGTTTGTGATCTGAGGAAAGAGACATTTAAAAGTGTATGAAGTGAGTTTATGTGTTTTTCATACATGTTTTTTTTTTGCAGAAAAATACAGAGATTACCCTAATTAATGTAGGGACTGCTGTAAGAGCCTCTATCAATCAATCATCAATACTAATAATAAATCTGTAAAGGATGGTCATGGAGTAAGTTTGTTTGTTTTATGAGATACTGCGTTTGTAGATGCGAATTCGATGAAACTTACAAGCACATTTAACTATACGCGACACGGGATAGGCTAAATAAAATTCAGTTCCGGTTAGGCTAAGTTGTGGCAATCATACAAACCGAATAGTTCCGCGCGCCGAAATAAAGGTACGGTAGCGGGCTTACTTACTTTCTTTTTAAATACGAATTTCGCGCGAGCGAAGCCGCGGGCAAAAGCTATATTAAATATAGACCTGTGTTCGAAAAAGAGAGGAAGAGAGTGTTTGAGGTGCAGTTACCTCTGTGAGTCGAGATGCAGGCTGGCGCGCGAGGGCACTCACGGACTGAGCTTATGAGGGTTTGTAAGGGAGAGATCACTATAGGTGCAGTTACCTCTGTGAGTTGAGATGCAGGCTGGCGCGCGAGGGCACTCAGGGACTGAGCTTATGAGGGTTTGTAAGGGAGAGATCACTATAGGTGCAGTTACCTCTGTGAGTCGAGATGCAGGCTGGCGCGCAAGGGCACTCACGGACTGAGCTTGTGAGGGCTTGTAAGGGAGAGATCACTATAGGTGCAGTTAACTCTGTGAGTCGAGATGCAGGCTGGCGCGCGAGGGCACTCACGGACTGAGCTTGTGAGGGAGAGATCACTATAGGTGCAGTTACCTCTGTGAGTCGAGATGCAGGCTGGCGCGCGAGGGCACTCACGGAATGAGCTTGTGAGGGCTTGTAAGGGAGAGATCACTATAGGTGCAGTTACCTCTGTGAGTCGAGATGCAGGCTGACGCGCGAGGGCACTCACGGACTGAGCTTGTGAGGGAGAGATCACTATAGGTGCAGTTACCTCTGTAAGTCGAGATGCAGGCTGTCGCGCGAGGGCACCTACGGACTGAACTTGTGAGGGAGAGATCACTATAGGTGCAATTACCTCTGAGTCGAGATGCAGGCTGGCGCGCGAGGGCACGGACGGACTGAGCTTGTGAGGGCTTGTAAGGGAGAGATCGCTATAGGTGCAGTTACCTCTGTGAGTCGAGATGCAGGCTGGCGCGCGAGGGCACGGACTGGCTGAGCTTGTGAGGTCTTGTAAGAGAGAGATCACTATAGGTGCAGTTACCTCTGTGAGTCGAGATGCAGGCTGGCGCGCGAGGGCACGGACTGGCTGAGCTTGTGAGGGCTTGTAAGGGAGAGATCACTATAGGTGCAGTTACCTCTGTGAGTCGAGATGCAGGCTGGCGCGCGAGGGCACGGACTGGCTGAGCTTGTGAGGGCTTGTAAGGGAGAGATCACTATAGGTGCAGTTACCTCTGTGAGTCGAGATGCAGGCTGGCGCGCGAGGGCACGGACGGACTGAGCTTGTGAGAGCTTGTAAGGGAGAGATCACTATAGGTGCAGTTACCTCTGTGAGTCGAGATGCAGGCTGGCGTGCGAGGGCACGGACGGACTGAGCTTGTGAGGGCTTGTAAGGGAGAGATCACTATAGGTGCAGTTACCTCTGTGAGTCGAGATGCAGGCTGGCGCGCGAGGGCACGGACGGGCTGAGCTTGTGAGGGCTTGTAAGAGAGAGATCACTATAGGTGCAGTTACCTCTGTGAGTCGAGATGCAGGCTGGCGCGCGAGGGCACGGACGGACTGAGCTTGTGGTTGGCTAGGAACGTGCCGATAGACTCGTCCGAGCTGTAGCTGTCGTTCTCGCTGCAACATTACGCATTCATTCATCATGAGCGATTGTAGACTGGTCGATTTTCGTCGAGTAACTAGGCCGCACGGCGAAATTCGTACCGTGTGGGGCCGGTACTTTAAAAGAATAGCCCCACTGCATCTCTTCCCGTGTATGTCGTAAAAGGCGACTAAGGGATATGATATAACTCCCTTCTTATATTACTAGGTGGTAGGATTTAACGCGCCCGGGTTGGTACCACCGCACTGAATGAAAGGTCGGTCGAAACGGCTATGTAAATAGTTTTCCGTCCAGTTCACTGTAGCCGGCACGACCGAAGGGAAGCACTGACGTGGCAACAAGTTCACCCGGTGTTATGGACTGACATCGCGGATGTTGTAGGTAATGTAGCCAACCGTGTCAGTTTCCATAAAAAAAAATCGAACTTATAAATGGAAAAGCGACTGTCCCCAAGGTAACCGCGCCTTAGTTTGACTATCAGTGACCCGTGTGCGGCTTGGCACGGGTTGGGTGACTGAAATCGACCGCGTAAACGTCCAGTCGAGCCGACGCGAGTCGCTGCGAATTCGTACGACTCCTCTAATCGCCATGTCGATCTCAGCGAGCTACTTTTATCGAGCGTCAGATGACAGTTAGCCACCTACTGAATGACTGCGGAAGGACCGTGCCAAGGTGAGAGTTGGTTACCCCTGTCGCCCTTTAGTACGGCATCATGTCCTTGCTTGGTCGCCTTTTACGATATGCCCTTCAAGTACCGGGCACTTACCTAGACCAGATCGGGCATGTGCTCAAAAAGGGTCAAGTGCATAGTACCCGTAACAGTGGCGGGGCAAGACCTAAATTTTATGTGGACAAGATACATTTTGCGAGGCCCTCTCTGGTGGCACTAGAGGATGGATTTTATGGATTTTCACTGTCGAAATGGATTTCCGCTGCATGAACTTTCTAGGTGCGAGGCCCCTTGGGCCGCGAGGCTGTGGGCGGTCGCCCACGTCGCTCACGCCTTGCGCCGCCTCTGCCCGTAACCGACGAGCATGCATTTTGAACATTATGAGAGAGTGTGTCAGGATCGTGGCGCGTGGAGATCCGTTGTCTCTGCCCACCCCACTGGGAAGACGCTATGTATCCGTGTACCGGCCACACAAGTTACGCTGGAGCATTTTATTAACCGAAAGACACTCTGCTCAGTGAGCGGGAGGGTGTTCCTACCTGTCGGTGTCGCGCGAGTCGTTGGGGCTGCTGAGGTCGCCGGCGATCGCCTCCTGCAGTGCGTTGGCGCGCCGCGCGGCGAGGCGCGCCTCGTCGCGCGCGCTCGCCGCCTCGGCCGCGGCGGCCGCCGCAGCCGCCTCGGCCGCGGCGCGCGCGCGCGCCGTCTCCTCGCACCGGGCCGCCAGCGCGGTCTGCTCCTCGCGCACCTCACTGCACAACGAGGACAGCAACATTTCAAAACTGCAGCTCTGTTTATTTTTGTATAGTTCCCCTAGAACAGCGGTTCTCAAATTTTTTTGGTGACGAAACCCTTTTGTAAAGCGTAATTTTTGACGGAGCCCTAAAAATTTACAAAAAATATTTGTTGTGCATTCTTTATTATTAATATGTAACAGTTACTTACATAATATGTATTATGATAAAAGAGAAACACAATAATTCAATACCTATCTAATGGGAGGTATAAAACTGTTTATTTTTCATCAATTGGTTGATATCAGGTTTGATAGAAGAGAGTTGAGTTGAGTGCGTCTGCACAGCCGAGCTCAAACGAGCCAGAGAGGAGAGGTGTATTTTTAAACGGTTTTATTTAGCTTGACTCCGTATATTTGTTTGTTTGTTTGTTACTATCTTTGTTTCAAATCTTGCGACAACTTTTAAAACTACTTCTACTGAACCGATTTTTATGAAACTTTGCACACACATTGAGTTCTCGTGACAATACAATATTATGATAATGTCAACTTGGTAACGAGGGTCTGATGATGGAGTCAGGAGGTGGACAGTGGAACTCTTCAACCGTTACTAGTAACCCCCTCGAGTTTGGGCTCATATGGTTGGTTTGGACGAGTGTTCCATACTTCTACCAATACACTTGGTGACGAGGGTCTGATGATGGAGTCAGGAGGTGTACAGTGGAACTCTTCAACCGTTACTAGTAACCCCCTCGAGTTTGGGCTCATTTGGTTGGTTTGGACGAGTGTCCCATACTTCTACCAATACACTTGGTGACGAGAGTCTGATGATGGAGTCAGGAGGTGGACAGGGGAACTCTTCAACCGTTACTAGTAACCCCCTCGAGTTTGGGCTCATATGGTTGGTTTGGACGAGTGTCCTATACTACTACCAATACACTTGGTGAGGAGGGTCTGATGATGGAGTCAGGAGGTGTACAGTGGAACTCTTCAACCATTACTAGTAATCCCCTCGAGTTTGGGCTCATTTGGTTGGTTTGGACGAGTGTCCCATACTTCTACCAATACACTTGGTGACGAGGGTCTGATGATGGAGTCAGGAGGTGTACAGTGGAACTCTTCAACCGTTACTAGTAACCCCCTCGAGTTTGGGCTCATTTGGTTAGTTTGGACGAGTGTTCCATACTTCTACCAATAAACTTGGTGACGAGGGTCTGATGATGGAGTCAGGAGGTGTACAGTGGAATTCTTCAACCGTTACTAGTAACCCCCTCGAGTTTGGGCTCATTTGGTTGGTTTGGACGAGTGTCCCATACTTCTACCAATACACTTGGGGACGAGGGTCTGATGATGGAGTCAGGAGGTGTACAGTGGAACTCTTCAACCGTTACTAGTAACCCCCTCGAGTTTGGGATCATATGGTTGGTTTGGACGAGTGTCCCATACTCCTACCAATACACTTGGTGACGAGGGTCTGATGATGGAGTCAGGAGATGTACAGTGGAACTCTTCAACCGTTACTAGTAACCCCCTCGAGTTTGGGCTCATATGGTTGGTTTGGACGAGTGTCCCATACTCCTACCAATACACTTGGTGACGAGGGTCCGATGATGGAGTCAGGAGGTGTACAGTGGAACTCTTCAACCGTTACTATTAACCTCCTCGAGTTTGGGCTCATATGGTTGGTTTGGACGAGTATCCCATACTTATACCAATACACTTGATGACGAGGGTCTGATGATGGAATCAGGAGGTGTACAGTGGAACTCTTCAACCGTTACTAGTAACCCCATCGAGTTTGGGCTCATTTGGTTGGTTTGGACGAGTGTCCCATACTTCTACCAATACACTTGGTGACGAGGGCCTGATGATGGAGTCAGGAGGTGTACAGTGGAACTCTTCAACCGTTACTAGTAGCCCCCTCGAGTTTGGGCTCATATGGTTGGTTTGGACGAGTGTCCCATACTTGTCAAACGCAAATGTATGAAACAGACATACCATCTGTTCAAATTGATTTTGAAAGAGACGGCGGACACCTTATCCATCCTAAAGCCATACAGTTTCCAGTAAAGTTTAATTATGGAACAGCTGAGAGACGGATGTTACCAATAATTTTGTCATGGGCCTCCACTGTCCATAAAATGCAGGGTAGTACTGTTTACCATGCTGTCGTGTATTTGGGCTCCAGACTATTTGAGGAGGGTCAAGCGTATATTGCATTGAGTCGCGTAAAGTCTTTAGAAGGGTTATGTATTGAGGAGCTTGATTGTGAGTAAGTGACAGTTAAGAAACCGAGTAAAAAAGGTGCAGTGAGAGAGTTGGAAAGGATGACGAGTTTACGTAATCGCGTAAGTAAAAGGCGTATAATATGCGTAATAAATAACATGCGCCCCACGTTTTTATATTAGTCTGTTAAAAGTCTCAATTTATTACTTATTCCGCTGACGCAGCGACACAATGTGCCCTTTGGCATCCGACATGAGAAGACAGCACGCTAGTATTGCACGATTTCTTACCCAGACGTAATATCTTAAGAAGGCCTAGGCTTGTGTCCTAATTATTTTCTAGTTTTTTGTACAGCTGTTTTTTTCTAGTTTTTTTTTTAATAAAACCGTTTAACTTAAAAGTTTTTTTACCTATTTTTTTATTTTTTCTCGTATTCTCGCGAAGCCGTCACAGAGGCTCCGCGGAGCCCTAGGGCACACTTTGAGTATTGCTGCCCTAGGTCTGCCAATGGCCATTATAAAATCAGCTCAGGGGGTCTACCGGCGTAAACTCACTCGCTAACTCACACAAATACTCGCATATTTCAACCAATAGCCGGCCTGATGCCTCACTGAACGCCTTCTGATTGGTTGAGTGAGATCGTTTCTCATACTCGCATCGGCGAGTTTGTTACGCCGGTATATGGGCAGATGTCGACCCGTCTGTCACACGCTATGCCAAGGCGACTATTCCGGAACATAACACGGTGTAGCGGGCCATAAATAAAATTTTCTCACGAGAAACTAAATATAAATAAACATTAGTAGCGAAAAAAAAAACTGTCAAGTGCGAGTTTGACTCGCGCACGGAGGTTTCCGTATCTATCCGCTATCAATAATATCCGCCTATCCGCTCAGGTGGCATGGGCTTCGAATTTTAATTTCGAAGGTATGTAGGGCGATCGGAGAGAAGCCCCAATGAGGTCGATGGCAATTGACGGTGGGAAAATGACAGCACCTCATTGAGGTCGTTGGCAATTGATCGGCTATCTTTTGTCTTTCAACAATTCAATGTATAAAAGCATGTGGCGCATTCTATTATTCAATAGTGTGACTAATCTGTTTTATTGTACGTTTCTTGACAACCCAGGCAGGCGATCAATGTTCAAATACTCTACAAAAATTGTAATAAATGATTTGTCTTTGTCTTCTTGTATGGGGGCCCCCCTTAATTTTTAACATTTTCTTATTTTTCTTTTCTTTTCATTCTCTTATTTGCTGTTATATCCGCCATAGTAACGCATATTCTGTGAAAATTTCAACGGGCTACCTACGGTTCAAGAGATACAGCCCTCGGACAGACGTACGAACGGACGGACGGACGGACGGACAGACAGACAGACGGCGGAGGCATAGTAATAGGCTTCCGTACGGGATACGGAAACCTAAAAAGTCGGTGCGCTCACCGCAGCTGTCGCGCCAGCTTGCGCAGCTCGTCGTGCGCGTGCTGCTCGCGCGCGCGCGCGGCGCCCAGCTCGCCGGCGAGCTTGTCGTGCGCGTCGCGCAGCCGGCCTAGCTGGCCTTCGAGCCGCGCGCGCGCAGTCTGCTCCAGCTCCAGGCTCGACTCCAGCTCCTTGCTCCGCAGCTCCAGCCTGAACACCATACACACACACGCTCAATCACTTTAGGGAGCGTTCATAAACCACGTGACGGATTTTAGGCTAATTTTGGACCCCCCCCTTAGTGACTTGAAGTGACAGACACCCCCCCCCCCCCCTCCCTAAGTAACGTGACATTGATGAAATATTATTTTATGGTATGCTTTAAATTAAACGTATTATGCACATTGCGTTAATTTGCACACTTTGTCTCACTTCTACAATTTAAATTATACGTACGTATCTACGACGCGGTAGTTTAAAGCGCGCAGCTCTCTCTGCGGCGCGGGAATTTTTTGGGGACGTGACCCGACCCCAAAGGTGATGATGGGAGGTGACAAAAAGCTGGACCCCCCCCCCCAAACCGTCACGTTCTTTATAAACGCTCCCTTACTCGCAGCGCGCAGCCAAGGGGTACAGGGGAAGAGGATTCCAGACGAAATGATTCGCAGTCCAGCGGGCGGCGTTAACTTGCTTGGTAAAACACAAGTACTCGCATATTTCAACCAATGACAGGGCCGGGTGCATCACGGAACGCTTTCTGATCGGTTGAGATCGATCATTTCACATCATCGGCAAGTGTGCAACGCCGTCAGTACATAGAGCGCCATTTATAATACGCGCCACGGGACATGTTGCGGGCGACTACTACTGGTGTGTTCAGAGAACATTAATTGTCCCGCAGCATTTATCAACATTGTAAAAGTTGAGGGACATGTCCCGCGACATTTGCTCGCCTAGAGGATCCGAGGACTTAAGATAATTGAGAGGTTTTTACATCTGTAGCGGTAAGAATAATACTTGTCTCGGCATACATACCTCCGCTCAGCTTCCGCCGCGTCCTGCCCGTGGCCCGCCTCCGCGGCGACGAGCCGCTGCGTGCACTCCGCCAGCTTCTCCCGCAGCGCGCGCGCCTCCTCCGCCGCCGCGTCGGCGCGCGCGCTCGCCTCGCGCGCCGAGCCCTGCGCGCCGCACAGCGCGCTCGCGCTCGCGCGGTACTTCTTCAGCACCTGCAACCGTGTGTGGTTATTCAGAGAGCATTCTATTTTATTAATTATTTATTATCAGTTTTTGGGCTTGGCGGTCAACGTGTTAAAGTAGTATAGTGTACTGCGTACCTGGGCCTGACTTAAAATCAGCGTCCCTCTCATCAGCTCCAGGGTTCGGTGGGGAGGTACCAAGGCTGTGTCAGGTCCAATTTTTCTTGTCTATTTATTGTTCTATGTGTTGTATAAACTGTCGTGTGTGTTAAACAAGAAAAAAAAATTAAACTTATTCAACTTATTATTAAGATAGATATACTAAAATGTATTCTATATAAAATTTTGTATTCGTTACATACATACATACATATCACACACGCTGAATCCCGACAATCGGGGTAAACAGAGTAATCGGTGTTGTGCTGCCAGACACAACGAAGATTTTTATTCGTTCTTATTGGTAATGTTCTTATTTTTATTCCAACATGGTTGGCACCGTCGCCTTCTTCACATGTAATGTCAGCCCACATTATGTTGGTGAATTAGGTGCAATTTCAGTGACAATTAGTGTGAGAAAATAGATCTGCCATTCGGTTAGTTAAAATACTTGCCATGAAACCATATCCGGCTCGAAGGACCAACGTTGATCTTTGTTTCAAAACATTTATGTAATGTTTGGAAAACAGATAAAAACCGGCCAATTGCGAGTCGAACTTGCGCACCGAGTATCGCCATGTCATGGCTAGCGCCACTCACGTCATCTAGATGGCGTGTTATGAAATGCTTCATATTAGTTAAATGTCATGATTAGTTAAAATGCTTCACACTCTATTCGGTAGATGGCGCGCGCGCATACACTTTTTGGTTTCTTCTATGGGAACCCCCGTGAATTTTTTTATTTTTCTTATGTTTATTATTTGTTGTTATATCAGCCATAATAACACATATTCTGTGAAAATTTCAATGGGCTACCTATTAGGTTTCAAGAGATACAGCCCTCGGACAGACGGACGGACGGACGGACGGACAGACAGACAGACAGACAGACAGACAGACATACAAACAGACGGACGGCGTATGTTTAGTAATAGGGTCCCGTACTGGATACGGAACGATACAAAACTGGTGCAGTATCCAAAAAAATAACGGATATACTATCATTTATAATCTCTCTTACGTTTTGTTTATAGACGTCCAGAAATACCAGCGGCTATAAGATCCAGACGTCTTGCGAGTACAGTGATCATGTATGCCAGATCGAGGCCCCATAGCTGTGCAGTTCTGCCGAAATAAATACCATGGGAAACACAGACTGAAGCTCTACCCCAGCCGATCCAAAATAAGACAGAGTATAATGTGAGAGTGACCTCGGCGGCCTCCTCCTCTGCGTCGTCGAGCTGGGCGCGCGTGGCGGCCGCGTCGCGCAGCGCGGCGGCCGCGCGCTCGCCGGCCTCGTGCCGCGCGCGCGTCGCCTCCTCCAGCGCGGCGGTCGCCTCCGCCGCCTCCGCCTCCGCGCTCTGGCGAGCTTTCGTCGCCGCGCGCACAGCCAGCTCGAGGTCCTCCAGCTGTTCACGCGGCAACACTTATACATACAGGCAACCGTACGACTCGTGAGCGTGAGAGGTGACCTTTAGTTGATCGGATCTCGACTCCTGGTACGACTCCTGGTACAATTCACCGTCTTGCGGACGAATATGCGACGGCGAACGACACGATCGATTCATTCACTTATTTTGAAAGTAGTGTTCTTTCATTATTGTGTAGACATAAAGTTATTTAAGTATACCTAAGCCAAAATGCATTGTAAATATGTTCTGAGTGTCGAAGATCCAATAAAAAAAAAAAAAAGATCTGTTTGAGGAAGTGAAGAGCGGGGGACGATACATCGACACGCACGCGATTGGCCCACCAGCTTTACGGCGACCTCATACGTCTCACATCCACTTCATTACAGTCGGAACTAGCTTATTTTCACACATGGACAATAATACTGGATCCATCATTAACGTCGTCAACAAAGCGAACCGGGGTCGCCGCGAAAGGGGTAAGAAGGCGGCGAGGGAGCGGGGAACGTTGCGTATGCGATGTTTTTCCATCTCTGTCGACCACGCAGTCGCACAGTATTTCTTTCCTCGTCTACAAATTCACCTACGCACACTTAAAGAGGAGAAAGAGATAAGGCGATCGAGTGCCTTCGTGAGTGAGCGAGATGCAGTTCGCACGCGCTCAGGCAGTCAGTGAGCCTGGCGCCCGTGCGTGGTTACTCCGCTCGCCTATGTATGATCGATCCAGTATTATTGTCCATGTTTTCACATATCGACTTCAGTATTTGAATTATGTTTTAGATTTTTATGAAAGGGTGGCGGAGTTAGAATTGCCAGAGCACTGTTACCAGCCAATATCACCTTATGTGCCATATGGGATTGCTGCCTCTATTGTGCAAGAATAGAACACAGCCACGGCTACTGTGCCATATACCACACACGGCATCGGACGTACCTGGTTCTTGAGTTGCCTGATCTGCGCCTTGCCGCCGCTGTCCTTCTCCTTCTGCTCCAGCATCGTCTGGGCGTCGCGCAGCAGCGCGCGGTACCGCTTCAGGTCCCTGCAACAATTCACGCTCTCTTGAGCAACAATCATAATCAATCCGCATACACCGGGTGGCTGTGCTCAAATGGCAGTGGCCAGGGCACTTCAGCCGCCGAGATGACGAACGTTTGTGTAATCGTGTTCTATACTGATGGACAGGGTAAAGGTATTTACTATCATATTTGTCTTTCTTACGTTTTGTTTATAGACGTCCACAAATACCAGCCTTGCGGCTATAAAATCCAGACGTCTATCCCTGCACTCTTGCGAGTACAGTGATCATGTATGCCAGATGAAGGTCCCATAGCTGTAGCGTTCTTCCGATATAATCCCATGGGAAACACAGACTGAAGCCTTTCCCCAGCCGATCCGAGCCACCACTCGTCCACCCGAGGGAACCCCCGACCGAAGCCGAGAGCCGGGGGTGAAGCCTTCACTGCCACTGAGGCCAGCACCCTATCCAACAACAGCATGTGCCCAGGGTCTCAGCGTTTTGATGGACAGGGTAGTTTGGCAAACGGAGTGTGGGAAGACCACCCGCCAGCTGTGATGATGAAATCCGGTGTATCTGAGGTAACCGGCGGTTCCGCACCGCTGAAGTCCGGGAGGACTGGAGAAAGATTGGAGAGGCGTATGTCCAGTAGGGACACATAACCGCTGACAGATTGAGATATTCACTAGCATGAATAAGTAAGTACTTTATTGTCTTGTTTGTATTCATATGGCAAGAAAGTTTAGAGAGTTTGGACGTCAGACTGTCCAATGCTTCTATGAGAAACAGCGTCGCCGAGCTCCGCGGGTAGCGGAGGGGACGACGGCACGCGCTCTGATTGGGTGGTATCGGGCGGTATCGCGCTCTGATTGGTTGGTAACGAATGGAATTTGTACGTTTATACAAACATCGTGTTACACTGGAGCGGGGAAGGTCCAACGTCCTTACCTATTCAATATTCTTGGCATATGGTATGGCACCTACCTTCTCGGAGGTGATATTGGCTGGTCGGAGCATGTGCTTTGGCCCCTCCGACTAAGCCACCCATACCGGATTACATAAAAAAAAAACAAATATCCGGCTCGAAGGACCATTCTTTACTCGCCATTCTTATTTTATTGTTTTTTTTAATCTAAACCTGATGTACACCAGCACTGCCGCGACATACACACAGACAGAGACAGGCAGACTGACCTCTTGAGCCTCTGCACGAGCTGCTGTTGCTCCTGCTGCTCCAGCTCGTGTCGCTCGCGCAGCAGCAGCGTGCGCTCCGCGTGCTCGCCTTCCAGCTGGCTCTCCAGCACTGCCGCGACATACACACAGACAGAGACAGGCAGACTGACCTCTTGAGCCTCTGCACGAGCTGCTGTTGCTCCTGCTGCTCGGTGCGCGCGAGCTCCTCCAGCGAGGAGAGCCGCCGCTCCAGCTCGTGTCGCTCGCGCAGCAGCAGCGTGCGCTCCGCGTGCTCGCCTTCCAGCTGGCTCTCCAGCACTGCCAGTTCAAAAGACATCCTCGTCATTTGCCTTAAAACGTCGGTCACATTCGAATGGGAACGACATCTAGTACAGACAATTCAATCCACGAAGACGCGCCCTACTACTTTTTGTGTGTGTGTGTGTGTGAGGGGGGGGGGGGGGGGGGAGGGGGGTCGCCCGGTGCCTGCGGGGTGTGGAGAGTTTGGCCCGAGCATAGTTGACACATGCATGATTGCTCTCGTGATTGGTAAATTCATATTAGTGTGCGTGTGCATTCATAATCGTAGTAGTGTGTAGCGATAGAATTAACCACAGAGCATCAAATGCGCGCGCCCCTCCTAGAGGCGCCCTGAGCGCGATTTCTCTACAACGCCGTTGAAGCCTGTGGGCGTGGCCTATGACTTACATATGTGTGTTGTGCGTGTGCATTTGTTTTGTGCGTGTGCCTAACTTGCTCCTCTTTGTGTGTAGTGTCGATACTAGCACACACACACATATACGAAGCGCTAGCAGCACTGCGTGTAGTTTTTGGGTTTCAAATATTATCGCTTAGGGCGTCTCTAGTAGGGGGCGCGCGCGGTAGGTATTTGATGCTCTGTGGAATTAACACACTAGCAGCAGGTTGCACTGTAAGCGATTTGGAGGAAGGGTGTGGCGCGTCTTTGTGGATTGAACTTGAAATTGGATCTGTATCTGAGTCATGTCAGGTTCCATAAAATAATATGAATAAATAACATACATACATATCACACACGCTGAATCCCGACAATCGGGGTGAGCAGAGTATTCAGTGTTGTGCTGCAAGGACTCTGGTAAATTACAACACAACACCGACCACCACGTTTCGCAAAGTATTCGAACAAGATTCAATCCATCAAGCAGCAAGTAAGGCATGAAGACCCACCTGCTGCATGACTCGGTGGAAGTACCGTGCCAAGGTGAGAGGTGGCGAGCCTGTCGCCCTTTAGCACGGCATCTTGCCCTTATCCCTTAGTCGCCTTTTACGACATGCATGGCGAGAGATGCAGTGGGGCTATTCTTTTTAATTACCGGCTCCACACGGTACTGAATAAATAACGTATAGAGAGTACTGACTCTTGACTTTCTTGGAGGCGTTCGCTCGCGTCTCCTCCATCTCGTCGTCGCGCGAGGCCGCCTCCAGCCGCGCCTCCTTCCTCTGCTGCTCCAGCAGCATCTCCAGGCGCAGCTTCGAGCTCTCCAGCAGCTGCACAAACAAGCACAAGAGGTTGTTGAACGCGTAGCGAGCTGACCCCGCCGTTACAGCGCCCTCTGGGAACTTACTTATAATATAATATGAGATGATAGGGACACTTTTCTTTATGTAAACAAACATGGTTGTCTGTATCGAGGGGCCAATGGTACAGTCGACAGAACCAAAAACCCCTCCGTCGCGAAACCACGCTCAGTGAGGCGCCATGCCATCAGATTTGCGGACTGTTGCTAGGCTGTCCAGCCTGTATCTATCCGGCGAGGTCGAGGTCGGTGCGCGCGCGCCGCAGCAGCGCCAGCTCCCCCTCCCCCCCGCCCGCGCCGCCGCGCGCCTGCTCCGCCTCGCGCGCCAGCGCGCACAGTAGAGGGAAGGAGTATAGTGATAGAGCGAGACCTGTATCTGTCCGGCGAGCTCGTTGAGCTCCTCCTCCTGGTCGCGCAGGCGGCGCTCGAGGTCGGTGCGCGCGCGCCGCAGCAGCGCCAGCTCCCCCTCCCCCCCCCGCCCGCGCCGCCGCGCGCCTGCTCCGCCTCGCGCGCCAGCGCGCACAGTAGAGGGAAGGAGTATAGTGATAGAGCGAGACCTGTATCTGTCCGGCGAGCTCGTCGAGCTCCTCCTGGTCGCGCAGGCGGCGCTCGAGGTCGGTGCGCGCGCGCCGCAGCAGCGCCAGCTCACCCTCCCCCCGCCCGCGCCGCCGCGCGCCTCCTCCGCCTTGCGCGCCAGCGCGCACAGTAGAGGGAAGGAGTATAGTGATAGAGCGAGACCTGTATCTGTCCGGCAAGCTCGTCGAGCTCCTCCTCCTGGTCGCGCAGGCGGCGCTCGAGGTCGGTGCGCGCGCGCCGCAGCAGCGCCAGCTCCCCCTCCCCCCCGCCCGCGCCGCCGCGCGCCTCCTCCGCCTCGCGCGCCAGCGCGCCCAGCCGCTCCTCCTTCAACTCCAGCTCGAGCCGCACCTCCTGCGCCGGTCATACACACCAACACTTGAGATCAAATGTAATTGCTATGAAATTAAGGCCTTATGCGTACAAAATGTATTATTATGACGTGCGGACCGACAGACGGACGGATGGATTGTTGTGTGTGTTGTTGTCTTTTGTGTACTATAACCAATTATATTATATGTTAAAAAGGAGGTAGATAGGTTATACGAGCTCCCAAAGCGGCACATTAAATACAAGACCACAGTCCTATTTGAAGTTAGTCGCGCACCAACTACGCACGCGTTCAGACGTGCGTCGTCCTTCCTAAGTAGTTATCAGTTATACCAACCGCCACATAACTTGAATTCCCTCCCTTAATAATTGGAATAAGACTATTCGAGTCGGCGCATCACTTTATAGTTCTTTCTGTCAACGTTTCAAGTTCGTGCCGTGTGTGAGCCCCGAATGTCGTATAGACAACGTATCTTTCTTAAAATATCATTGACTATAACTGTAACTTCTCCTTTTTCTCTGGTTGTTGTATATGGTTATGTTAGGGTATATTAGAATATTATTTGTGTTGTGCACTTGGGCCTGACTTAAAAACAGCGTCCCTCTCACCGGCTCCCGGGCTCGGTGGTGAGAGACAAAGGCCAATTTGTCTTGTCCGTATTGTGTTTTTATTGTATCTACTGTGTGTGTATGTATTGGATGAGATAAATAAACTCATTTCATTTCATTTCATAATGCACTTTGGTCCTTCGAGCGGCAAAAGAGGGGCGGCTATCAGCACCCCCACGACGCAGGGCGAGGCACGGTGAGCTCCAGTTAGATGACCAAGTGAGGCGGAACGCCCCCGCGCCGCCGGGCTGATTAGGGACGCGAGGACCGGGGTGACAAGTCGCGTCAGCGAAGCCAAATTGGTGGTATCCCGACAGCGGGCCTTCCTGCGTGCAACGGCTTTCAAATGATTGTTCCATGATGAAGTCGTGACACAGTGCGGGTGCTATGGCCGCGAGGCTGGTGCGCTCGGGTCAGTGGCGGGTGAATATTGGTCCTTCGAGCCGGATTCGAGCAAGGTTGCATGGGATTTAAAAAAAAAAACTAGTTAAAAATACCCCACGACGAGTACTCCCCATGGAATAAGCGATAGAACACACTTAGGGAGCCGACATCCCTACGGTGTTGCAGTGGTTCTAGATCGCGGGACACTTCGGGGTCACCCACTAGTCGCACGGCTCGACGCTGGATCGAGCCAGAGGTGCAAGCTGGTATTTGGCAGAGCCATCCCACAGGTGCGAGCAGTACTCCAAGCAAGACCTGATCTGCGATTTATACAGGAGCAGCTTTGGGTCCGCCGGTTACAAAATAATCACTATTAATAAGTAAAAAGGTGCGGTTACGGAGAGTGTCTGCTCGAGCGCGTATTTCTCGGCGGTGGCTGTGTCCTTCTCGCGCGAGACGCGCTCGCGCGCGCCACGCTCGCGCTTCAGCTCGTCCTGCAGCGCGTGCTGCTCCGCGTCGAACTTGCGCTGCCGCTTCTCCAGCAGGTTGTTGCGGCAAGTCTGCGCACACGCACGCACACACACAAACACACATTTTATATTTCTGATGTAGCATTACTTTAATTGAGCTAAACTTAAGACAGACCTATTACTTTTAAATGAGCTAAACTTAAGACATACCTATTACTTTAAGTGAGCTAAACTTAAGACAGACCTATTACTTTAAGTGAGCTAGTCAAGACAGACCTATTACTTTAAGTGAGCTAAACTTAAGACAGACCTATTACTTTAAGTGAGCTAAACTTAAGACAGACCTATTACTTTAAGTGAGCTAAACTTAAGACAGACTTATTACTTTAAGTGAGCTAAACTTAAGACAGACCTATTACTTTAAGTGAGCTAAACTTAAGACATACCTATTACTTTAAGTGAGCTAGTCAACACAGACTTATTACTTTCGAGCTAAACTTAAGACAGACCTATTACTTTAAGTGAGCTAAACTTAAGACAGACCTATTACTTTAAGTGAGCTAAACTTAAGACATATTTATTACTTTAAGTGAGCTAGTCAAGACAGACTTATTACTTTCGAGCTAAACTTAAGACAGACCTATTACTTTAAGTGAGCTAAACTTAAGACATACCTATTACTTTAATTGAGCTAAACTTAAGACATACCTATTACTTTAAGTGAGCTAAACTTAAGACAGACCTATTACGTTAAGTGAGCTAAACTTGTATGTATATACATACCTATATACAGGGTGTTTGATGACCATAGGACATAAAGCAAACCAGGTACACCTGAGCCTATTTGGAGCAAAGAAGTTAGATGACATTTTGTTCTACGGTGAACTTTTATTTCCATACTAAATTAATACAATTTATTTAGTTTAGTATGAAAAAAAAAAGTTTACCGTAGAACAAAATGTCATCTAACTTCTTTTTATTTATGACCTAATGTCATAAATAAAAATAAAAGTTGAAAAGTTTGCTTTATGTATGACCAATGGTCATCAAACAGCCGGTATCCTTACCTATAATAAAATCCAACGTCTGCTTTCTGTATGTCTGAGTGTCTGTCTGTCCGCTTATAACTCGAGAACCATGTTGTTGTATAGTATTGTTGTAGTTGTATTGTTATTAAATAAATTGATAAATATATTCAAATATTTCGTACAGGGTATTCGTACAAATCGAATATGGCAACACAGAGCTCGGGTTAGCCAACTTATAGCTAGAAGATAAAATAACTGTGAACGGTATGTAGTACCGAATTGCACAAAAACCCATGAAATCATGTTTTTTATTACAGGCAAAGATAAATACGGACTGATATTGTTTCACAGGTGTCATATAAGTCTTAGATTTTGGGTTTTTATTGATGTTGTTTTGTTTTTGGGTTTGGCTGCTAAGCCTGCAAACCAGTCCCCCTCGGTCGGGGACCTTCGTGCAAAACCCCGTGATCTCCAGTCACCCCAGCCAGCCTATGTCCTCCGCGAAGGCCGCAAGACGCCTAGGGTGGCTGCGGGCCTAGATTTTGGGCTGTAAATTAAGTGGCCCTAGGAGGGAAAAGCGGGAAGACCCCCTCGCCTCAATTTGAACCTAGGTGGTAGGCTCAAATTGTAGCCGACTGGGTTGCTACCACCGTACTGGATGTAAGATGGCCGCATAGCAGCCTCGGCTGTGATCTCCTCTAGTCCAGTATATCCAGCTGCAATCCAGGGAAGTCTCCGGTATAGAACTTTCCTTCTCGGAGGTGATATTGGCTGGTCGGAACATGCGCTGCGTTCCCTCTGTTACAGACACCCATACCGGATTACAAAAAAAAAAAAAGACTGACCTGTTCGTCGAAAAAAAAAAGACTGACCTGTTCATCGAAAAAAAAGGCTGACCTGTTCGTCGAGGAGCGAGCGCAGATCGGCCATGTCGTTGGTGAGCTTCTGCACCTTGCGCTTCCACTGCGCCGCCACCTGCCGCTGCTCGTCCACCTCCTCGTACGCGTCCGCCAGCTGTTGTCGCACGCACAACCACACCACACTCTCATTACTATACAGGGTGTAAAAACGGCGAATACATTAAATTTAGGAAATGATTATTGGCATCAATAGTAACAAAAAGTCACATAACTTTTTTCTCAATTCCCTTTAAATAAAAAGTTACAGTTTTCATACAAACTAATTGATTATTTTAGTGTAAAAATGATCTAATGACAACAGGGCGGCGCGGAGGGGGGGGGGGGGGGGGGGGGAGAGCGGGTGAGACGTGAGCGCCTCGGACGGAGGTGATGGCGGGAGAGGCGGGGGTTAGCTTTGTGAGTGGAGGACTGGAGGTCGGCAGGCGGAGGGTGCGGAGCGGCAACAACGCGTTAAATTACACAAGACGAAAACATACTTTTCAAAAATTCATATCTCGAAAACTAGACATTTTAGAGAAAGACTTTATTTGATTTTTTGTCTGGGAAAAACATGAGGATTGCGCTGGCGATATTAATGTACTCGCCGTTTTAACACCCTGTATATTCTCTCCCAAATAGTCTCGCTCGGCTCCTTTCGAAACGTGGGCTGCGTACCTATTGGCCACACCAACGTAATTCCCCCTTTTTTTTACTGAATCTGGAGTGAACTAGGTGCCGCGTCAGTGCTTCCCTTCATTTCATGTCGGCTACACTGAACTGGACGGAAAACACGAACTATTTACATAGCCGTTTCGACCGAGGACGTTTCGCTCAGTGCGCTGGTTCCAACCAACCCGGGCGAGACAAACCCTGCCACCTAGCAAGGCAAGAAGGAAAGGGATCTACAGTTTAACGTAGAATCTAAGTTCAAAATTCTGCGCTTTAAATTTAAAAAAAAGTATCAGAGCGAGCTATTTCGTCCGAGGCACGCTCTTACTTGACTGGGCAACCTATTAACGTGAAATTGCATGGTGGTAGCCGAAGGGCGGTCTTTGAAGATATCCAAGGATAAAGATAAGACTAAAAAATAGGAATTTAACTATCTACTAACGCTGACATCATCTGCATCGCTTTCGGTTTTCAAAGAACACTCCGGCATCACACTTTCGTCCAACATGGTTCTCACGAAAGGATCACTTTTTTCACATTTACACAAATCACACTTCAAACTATCGGAGCGGTGAACAAGGACTGTAGAGACGAGACTGATAAAACTATAGAAGATACATTTATCTTGTTATCTTAGTCAAGTTTGACAGATCAGGGACGAAAAGTATTTTGTCGGAGTGTAACCTTTATCTAAGTCGCATATACAACGTGTCCCAAAACTCAACGTCAAGCGGGAACCAGGGAGTAGACCAGTTTATGACTACCCAGGGAAAAATAAGAAAAAAAAAATCAGAGTCATTTGTTTTTTATGATATGAGCATTTTTTTTAAAACCAGCTACACTGAACTGGACGGAAAACACAAACTATTTACATAGCCGTTTCGACCGACGTTTCATTCAGTGCGGTGGTACCAACCCGGGCGGGTTAAACCTCACCACCTAGTAATATAAGAAGGGAGTCATATCCCTTAGTCGCCTTTTACGACATACACGGGGAGAGATATATGAGATAGGTGATGTAGCCAAGGGAGTCAGTCAGCTTCCATAAAAATAAAATAAAAATTGTGGTCCAACTCTCGGCAGCCGAGTCTCGTCCAACGATATGCGATAGTAAAAATAGAGTTGAGCAAGCGAACCTTCTTCTCAAGCTGCTTCTTGACTGAGACAAGCTGTTCAAGGTCGTCCTCGTGCTGGCGCCGCAGCTGAGCCTTCGCCAGCTGCAGCTCGCGCGCGGCCCGCTCGAAGCGCCGCCGGTAGCGCTCGCCTCCACCTCCGCCTCCGTCCGAGCCCTCTTCGTCGGACGTCGCGCCGCCGGTGCCGCCTCCGCTGCCCTCTGTCGACCGCCAGTGCAGCAGCTCCAACTCCAGCCGCTCTGAAGCCTGCGGATAACGAGCAAGCCATAAGTGAGGACTCAGCAGGAGGCCGTTCAATGTCAGAAGGATATTCGCTGTCAGAAGACATTCACTGTCAGAAGGCCATTCACCGTCAGAAAACCATTGACTGACATAGGTAAGGCCATTCACTGCCAGAAGGCCATTCATTGCCAGAAGGTCATTAACTGACACAAGGCCATTCACTACCAGAATATCATTCACTGACAGAAGGCCATTTTTTTTTTATGGAAACTGACACGGTTGGCTACATCACCTACAACGTCCTTGATGTCAGCCCATAACACCGGGTGAACTAGGTGCCGTGTCAGTGCTTCCCCCTTTGATCGTGCCGGCTACACTGAACTGGTCGGAAAACACAAACTATTTACATAGCCGTTTGGACCGACGTTTCATTCAGTGCGGTGGTACCAACCCGGGCGGGTTAAACCCTACCACCAAGTAAGATTAGGAGGGAAGGGACCTACAGTTTTACGAGGAATCCGAACCTCGGTCAGCCTCCAACGGTCAGCGGTCACCCATCCAAGTACTGACCGCACCCAGCGTTGCTTAACATTCAATAGCGACAGTTGACTGTCTGCACCACTGAGCTATCGAGGCTGACAAATTTCACTGTCAGAAGGCCATTCACTGCCAGAAGGCCATGCACTGTCAGAAGACCATTCACTGTCAGAAGGCCATGCACTGTCAGAAGACATTCACTGTGAGAAAGCCATTCACTGCAGAAGGCCATTCATTGCCAGAAGGCCATTAACTGACACAAGGCCATTCACTACCAGAATATCATTCACTGACAGAAGGACATTCACTGTCAGAAGGTCTTTCACTGCCAGAAGGCCATTCACTGTCAGAAGACATTCACTGTGAGAAGGCCATTCACTGTCAGAAGGTCATTCATTGTCAGAAGGCCATTCATTGCCAGAATACCATTCACTGACAAAAGGCCATTCACTGTCAGAAGGCCATTCTATGACAGAAGGCCATTCACTGTCAGAAGACATACACTGTGAGAAGACATTCACTGTGAGAAGACATTCACTGCGAGAAGGCAATTCACTGTCAGAAGGCCATTAATGTGTTGCAACGCTCGGCAGCTGGGTGTGGTGCAACACAAGACAGCCGTGGAGGTTACCTGCTGCAGCCGCTGGTTGTTGGTGCAGAGGTCGCGGTTGTCGCGCTCGACGCGCAGCCGCTCCGCCGCCTCGGCGTCCGCGCGCTCCGCCGCCAGCGCGGCCGCCGCGCGCTCCTCCGCCAGGTCCGCGTTACATTCCGACAGCTGCAACACAACATAACATCTAACGTCACACATTTTTGACGTGAATACATCTTTAAATTTGCTTCCATAGTGGGAGCCAATCCAGAAAACTGATGATAACAAAATCGGGGGATACGGTTTGGTGTTGCAGCTTCATATCTATCATCTACATACAAAATTTAATTGCACCACCCGATAGGTAAAGGATCAAAGAATACGTACACGTATTCACGTAAAACACACGGCCTGTGCACGACCACGACACAGCCACACCCCGATTTTTTTAAGTGTGCTTTTTATGTTTTTTTAATTAAATACCTTTTATTTCTAAATACCATTGAATAATTATATTATTTTCATGTGTAAAAATTAATTAATTTGAAAGTATAAATTTCATAATTTATAATGTTAATAAAAATAATTTTATATTTAAAAATGTATGTACCATTGCTAATACAATTATGTTCCCATAGTCGTAAATTGTAATTAGGTAAGATTTGTTTAATTTTATTGTAGATTTTGTTTATTTCGTCCCATGATACGGAGAATACCGTCCACAACTAGATACGGAGATTGATACGATACGACGAATGATACGGTGATACGGATAGAGTGATCGGATCGGAAAATTATCGGCATACGTATGTGGACACGGCTTTATGTGATCACGTTACGCGTCGGATCTACGAATACTTTGATCGGAACGGCAAAATATCTACATATTGTTATACCCCTAATAATGCATCCAGGCCGCGCTGCACTTTTTACCTTATAAATAGCGTGCGCGCGATCGCCAGTCAGTTCAGTCGATTTCCATAATTCATACTGGGCGAAGCTATGCCCGAATAACTACCAATTTCTATATCTACTATTTCTAAGTGCTAATTCTATTATTCTAGTTCAGTGTTCTAAATCAAATATAACTTTATGAATAAGTGTAATAATAATCAATATAAAAATATCCAATAAACATTTAAGTTATAATTAAGTGAAGTTTTATTTTTAAAAACTTAAGCGGAAAGTTCCGCGTAACAAATTGGTGTCAGAAGTGGGATTTGAGTAATTAGAACTCTAGTTCTTCCCCACGAACTTCCACAAACAATAAAATAATAAAATAATAAAACCTAAAGTTAAAACAAAAAAAAAAAAAAACACAAGTGCTTCACTGTATCCCGTGACCGACAGCCGGTCACTTATCTTCGCTACACCTCACCACGCCATCTACGAAGGCCTAGGACCAGATCATCATCAACATCAACCGAATTACCGACTCGCCAGCGTAGCTCCCGCCTGATTACCGTTCAACATCCGCTGCCTCGCTTCACCTAGACTGGACCACTACTGAAGAACAGTCCTCAGCACACCCCGGATCTCCAGCCAGCCTCCAACAGTACCTGTTCTACGCCGTGAACGAACCTTCAGCCAGATCCTCAGTCACCACTTCACCAGTGCAGTGTTGCGCGATGCATCTATGCATCTGCATCTTGTGAGTAGATTGAGTTGTTAGATACCCTAAAGGACCTTAAGATAACCTGCGACAAGTTTTATCCCAAGTCTTCTAATCTTCTATGTCAACTGACATAGTACAAGTATCGGATTCAGACTCCTACTCAGATTCAGAGTCGGATCCAATCATGTCGTCTGAAAAGGTACCCCTGAACGTCTTAATTAAGTTCATCAAGCCTTTCAACGGCGATAGGGCTAGCCTGCCCGCCTTCCTAACCAACTGCGATAATGCAGTTGAGTTAGCCAACTCCGACCAGAAAATAACACTCTTCAAGTATATATTATCCCAATTGGAAGGAAAGGCTCAGGCAGCCACCTCCCTCCGTGTTTTCGACTCGTGGGACGAGGTTAGGGTGTTTCTCCGATCCACATTCGGCGAACAAAAATATCACTCTCATCTGCTGGCTGACTTGCAAGCCTGCAGACAGCAAACATCCGAGAATGTGACCCAGTTCGCAATGCGGGTCGAAGGGTGCTTGACTCGCATCCAATCGGACCTTCACCACAGCGTCACCCAAAAGAATGAACTCATAGGTCGCGTAGCCGAAATCGAGGACCTCGCACTAAATACATTCATCTTAGGGGTAAACCCCCATATATCTATTATTCTTAGGTGCAGAAACCCGAAATCCCTCAGTGAAGCAACCAGCCTAGCGATTCAAGAAGAAAAAATTGTAAATCTAAAAAGGGACATCGCGAATAATCGGTCCCCGAGTATTAACCCACAAACACACAATCGTGCCCCAAATTTTCAACCACGCTATAATAATAACATGCACAATTTCTATTCGAACAACTACAACGCGCAGCCGTCCTCCAACAAAGTATTATGCAGATATTGTAAAAATATTGGTCACACGATCGAACAGTGCCGCAAACGCGCTTATAACAATCGAAATGCAAACTCGACACGTGGCAACTCAAACGGCCCGCCGCCGCGGTCGATTCCGCAAAATCAACAATACTCAGGTTACAAGCCACCACCGCCTCGAGTACATTACGCTACGGACGATGGAAATTCCCAGAATGATAATGATTACGATTTAAACTGAAAACAATTCCGCAACCGTGCCTCTCGGAATTCGAATTCGCAAATGGCACCTCTTTAGAATTAAATCATAACCTTAAGCCTTACGCAAATCCAAATAATATTGAGCGTTCTAATTTTAATAATACTACTATATCTGCTAGATCTAATCATTCTAATTCGTCTCTGAATCCTAATTGTAATGCCAAGTCCGTACTAAATCCTAAATCTTCAAGTTCGAATAATATTAAGTATACTAGTTCCACTGAGTCTTCTAAATCTAAGAAACCTATTATATCTACTAAGTCTAGTTCATCACTGAGTCCTAATTATAATTCTACGTCCTTGCTAAACTCTGAGGTTACCAGTTCCGCAGAATTTAATAATGTTAAATATAATAATTCAAATTTTACCAACCCTGCTACATCTGCTAGATCTAAATCATCGTCGAATCATAATTACAATGCCAAATCTTTATTAAATCTTAAGGTTACTAGTCCTACTACCTCCACTGAATCTACTAAATCTGCCAAATCCACTGTATCTGCAAAATGCAATGATCCTACTAATTCAAAACAAAAGAAAAAATATAAATCCGTGTCTACAGACACCCATGACCTCGCGAACTACTCCAAACAAGAAAACGAAACAATCACTGAATCCAGGTCCATCACATCGCTGAAGCCAACTTCATCAGAAATTTACGAAATCTCGCCACTAAACAAAATTCATCTGCCTCATATATTCGTCCAGACTCAAGTATCTAGCCAGCCTCTCAACTTCCTAGTGGACACCGGCGCCTCTGTCTGTCTAATCAAACAAAGCTCTATGGAAATGATGCCAACCCTTGGCGATGCCAGATTGAAGATAAAGGGCATTGAAAATTCGGACAAACCTTGTGAGACCCTAGGTGACTTCGACCTAAACCTGCACCTACCAATCAATACCATATCTTTTCCATTTCATGTTATGGCTCTACCCGCTCTCCAATACGATGGAATAATTGGAAACAATTTATTAAAACCACTGGAAGCCACTATCGACTATCAATCGGAAACGCTCACCATCCGAGAAAATACTATTCCATTAAATTTTAACAAACCGATGTACACTCTATCTCCTCGATCAGAAACATTCATCGAGTGCGCAGTAAACAACCCCGAAATTCTAACGGGTCTAATCCTTGATCACAACTTCCATGAAGATGTTAAAATCGCTAATTGTATAGTAAAAGTAAAACATAATAATCACGTGAACATTTCCGTTTTAAATATATCTCCACACGAAATTATCTTAAAGGATCCAAGGGTCACCTTAATCCCTATTTACGAAATCCTAGAGCCAACCAAAGAACAAGTACTTAATTTCAACTTCCAAAACTCTGCTTCTATGCCAAAATCTACTATTTCCCAAAGAGAAAATTTAATTCTCAAATCTATTCCTATGAAACACCTCAATAATGAAGAATACGAACTCCTAAAAAATCTATGCTTTAGTTACCCGGATATATTTCACCTTGACGGTGACATTCTTACTTCTACCTCAGCTGTCCAACACGAAATCAAAACAAAAACGGACCAGCCCATCAACACAAAGACCTATCGTTACCCAGAAATTCATAAGGAAGAAGTCAACAATCAAATCTCTAAAATGTTAAAACAAGGTATCATCGAACATTCCAACTCGCCGTATTCTTCCCCAATATGGGTGGTTCCGAAAAAACTAGATAACTCTGGAAAACGTAAGTGGCGCATAGTGATCGATTATCGTAAACTCAACGATATCACAATCGGCGATACCTATCCTATTCCCAATATAGTGGAAATTCTAGATCAGCTTGGCAACTCAAAATATTTTACAACCTTGGACCTGGCTTCCGGTTTTCATCAAGTCGAAATGTCCCCAGAGGACGCCCCGAAGACCGCGTTCACTGTCCCTAACGGCCATTACCACTTTAAACGCATGGCGTTCGGATTAAAGAACAGCCCTATCACATTTTCCCGATTAATGGGAACGGTCCTATCCGGTCTACAAGGAATCCACTGTTTTGTGTACCTTGACGACATTGTCATATACTCACACGACCTCAAAACCCATTTAGAAAAACTTCACCTAGTCTTCGACCGCCTTCGACAATACAATCTCAAACTCCAACCAGATAAATGCGAGTTCCTCCGTAAGGAGGTTGCTTATCTAGGTCATATGATTTCCGACAAGGGCGTCACTCCAAATCCCGAAAAGGTCAGACGTGTATTAGATTTCCCAGCGCCCAAAAACCCAAAACAAGTCAAAAGCTTTTTAGGCCTTATTGGCTATTACCGTCGCTTCATTAAGGATTTTTCACGAATTACCAAACCTCTTACTTCGCTCCTTCGAAAGGACTCACCCTTCTTATGGGAACAAACTCAACAAAATTCCTTCGATAACCTCAAAGAACTTCTAACCAGCGCTCCTATTCCCCAATATCCAGATTTTTCAAAACCTTTCGTATTAACCACAGATGCCAGTAAATACGCGTGCGGAGCTGTGCTCTCCCAAGGTGAGATAGGTAAAGATCTTCCGATAGCTTATGCGTCACGCACATTCAACAGTGCCGAGGGTAATTACTCTACAACTGAACAAGAACTAGTCGCAATAATGTTCGGCGTGAAAACCTTCCGACCCTACTTGTACGGTAGGAAGTTCAAAATAATTACCGACCATCGTCCCCTAACTTGGTTGTTCAATGTCAAGGACCCTGGAAGCAAGTTAGTCCGCTGGCGCCTTAAGCTAAAAGAATACGAATATGAGATAGTTTACAAACCAGGGAAAATAAATTCTAACGCTGACGCTCTCTCTCGAATACCGATTCATGCTACCGAAGACGAAACCTCACCTCAACGTAATCCGAACGACTCCTACGCTGATTTTATAAGGTCAATTCGAAACTCTGAAATCGAATACGATACTGAAGTAGAAGAACACAACCAAAACCTATTGAAGACACATTGCAAGTTCGTCCTATATCCGACAGCTCTTGACCTAGATGACTCCATCCCATTTTGCAAGGAAATTATCGACCTATCTACAAACGATCCCAATTTTAGAGAAACCGAAAGAGAACAGAATACCTACTCAATCACTTCAAACGATAAACAATATTTCGTCCACTTATTTCTCCGTGTCCACCACTACGAAGAAATGTCCTACAAAGATATCTTCCAAGTGTTATCAAATTTTCGAGATTGTTTCGTAATAGTAAACAGCGAAATAAAAGAAATAGCTATTTCAGACTTTAAAGATCCTTACTGTCGCTTACTATACCCTAAAATCTATAACATGCTTACTCACATTTTCCACGGTACTGGAATAAAGATTCACCTATACCGCAATCAAATTATCTACCCCCTACCAGCAGAAGTGCCGACCATTCTTAGAGATAATCACGACTCACCCATCGCGGGACATCCAGGTTCAAATCGAATGTACAACCGATTAAAAGACTCATATTTCTGGAAAGGAATGAAAAGGGACATAGAAACCTATGTAGAGAAATGCCGCCCATGCCAAGTCAACAAGCCCCTTAGGCAGACAAACCGACCCCCTATGGAGATTACTTCTACCTCCACAAAACCATTTGAAAGGATCGCCCTAGACATCGTCGGTCCCCTACCATTATCAGGCCAATACAAATTTAAGTATATTCTCACTCTACAGGATGATTTAACTAAATATTCTACCGCTTACCCTCTAATTGCTATTTCTTCCGAACAAATATCCATTCAACTCATCCATTTCATATCTCTCTTTGGTATACCAAAGGCAGTTCTAACAGACAACGGCTCTTATTTCATTTCAGACGTTTTTAAAACTATATGTAAATTCTTCAAGATAAAAAACCTATTTGCTTCTCCATTCCATCCTCAGACCAACGGAGCCCTTGAGAGGTCACATTCCACTATGAAGTCCTACTTGAAATCATTCGTAAACGAAAACCGCAACAATTGGCATGAATATCTGCACACCGCTATCCTCGCATATAACACGAATGTACATAGCACAACTCAATACTCACCATACGAGCTCGTCTTCGGCGTAAAGCCCTATATTCCAAACTCACTCTTTAGTTACGACCCAAATCTTACCTACCCTAAATATATTCGTTCACTAAAATACAAAATGAATTTTAGCCGACAAAAGGCCCTAGAACACGTCGCCCAAAGTAAGCAAAGGTCAAAGGACCTCTATGACCGACATTCCCGCGAAATTAAATACAAATCTGGAGAGTTCGTATATCTAAAAAACCACGCCAGACAAGGCAAATCGTTAGAACCAATTTGGAAAGGGCCATTTAAAATAATAAAGTTAAACGGAAGGAACACCGCTACCCTACAGATAGGTCATAGACAGATACGTCACCATTTCGATCAAATGAAACCAGCTCATTAATTAGTAAACAAAAGAAATTATATATATATTGCAATGTTCAACCATTAGAAGTAATCTTACTTAATAACGTTACATATAAATCAGAATATCCGCCACTTCGCTATCGCTCGACACACGTGCCGTGTCACGTTACATCTCATTGTTCTAAGAAAATAATAAAAGCAACCTTGAAGCCCTGTACAGCTGGTACCTTGACCTACATTAAATCCCATTTCTTACAGGTTGATGAATACATTCTCTGCATCCATGCAAGTCCTAGAAGATTACTAAACGAATTAAATCAACATTCCAATTCAATATTTAGTTTTATTTCGTGCTAAGTGATAAAGATGTGATAATAACTAATATGAAATATGAGAAAATAACGATTATAAAAAACAGAGATTTTCCCACACCTCTCAGCATAAATAAAATCCACACGCTGATGGACGTGTCTAAGTTACTATGTTATTACATTGATAAGAAAATAATATTTATCCTGCAAATTCCATTAACCCAACCTACTAGGTATCTGTTATACCACAATATACCTCTGCCAACACCGCATAACTCGGCTATTCCAAACACTTATTCATTGATATCCCCAACATTAAAGTTCCTCGCAATTACACAAGACAAACTCACTTATTCTCTCCTCGACAACCTGGAAGAATGTAAATTGGTAAACAATTTCGAATATATATGTCCAATGGCGAATATTTATTCCAGCATTACTAATCCATGCTGCGAAACCCGATTAATATCGGAAATTATTACTTCCATGCCCAATGAATGTGATTTCAAGACTGTGTATGCCGAAGTTGAAATTTGGCAAAACTTGAAAAACAATAAATGGATCTATGTTCTTTCTAAATCAGGAAAATTAACCGTAAACTGTAATAATACAATTTCAGATATCACCATTTCAGCTACTGGAATACTCACCCTACCTAGTAATTGTATCGCATTTTTCAAAATCCTTACCTTTAAACCAACATTAAAGATAAATTCAACAATTGAACCACTAAACTCTAACTTCGATATAATAGAAGACGATTGCTGTAACCAAGAAAAATTTAACGATAGTTTAAACTTTCTAACTCCCATCAAACTAACCAACATCAATCTAGAATCTTTAAAATATTCAACACACAAGTTAGATCACTTAAGTGAAGAGCTAAATAAATTAGAAAATCAACCTCACTATATTAAATATGAAAACTATTACTCTGGCCTGGTCTACACTATATCTATCTCCCTGATAATTTTTATTATTTACAAAATCGCCAGGAAAATTTGTGGTAATTCAAAGTGCTGTGTCACAATCTATAACCAATGTAACTCACGGAAATTAGTCCGTCATTCATCCAAAATTAGCAACTCCATTGAAATGACCGAAATGGAATCATCATCAGAAGAAAGATCAATCCCTAGATCGGCAGAACCAACTTATTCCACTGTATCATCTAGAAAACCTAAACTTAACATTAATAACTAGTTTATATAATAACTCTAGAATTAAGCTAAAATTGTGTTTATTTAATAAATTATAGTTATAAGGAATCTACTAGATCATTCTATACCGTTCTATTTTTTTCTATGTCATGCCAAGTCGTACTATGTCGTTCTAAGTCGTAAGAAGTTCTATGAAAAAAAAAAGTACTATGTCAGAAATACTATGTCGTGCTAAGTCGTTCTATGTCGAAAGAAATACTATGTCGTGCTAAATCATTCTATGTCAAGAGAAGTTCTATATCGAAAGAAGTTACTATGTCAGAAATACTATGTCGTACTATGTCGTTCTATGTCAAAGGAAGTTACTATGTCAGAAATTCTATATCGTGCTAAATCATTCGATGTCGAGAGAAGTTCTATGTCGAAGGAAGTTACTATGTCAGAAATTCTATGTCGCATTATGTCGTTCTATGTCGAAAGAAATACTATGTCGTGCTAAATCATTCTATGTCAGGAGAAGTTACTATGTCAGGAGAAGTTACTATGTCTAAAGAAGTTCTATGTCTAAGGAAGTTACTATTTCATTCTATGTCGAGTTAACAAATAAGTTACCATGTAAAAAGATAATACCATGTCCTGCTATATCATTACTAAATTGTCAATATGTCTTGCTATATCGTTACTAGTTTGTCACTGTGTCATTTGATCAAATACTATGTTTAATAACCAATATGTTTTGCTATGTCTTTGATAAATTATTCTATATCAAGAGAAGTACTAAAATATAATAAAATATTACATCTAATAAAATATTGTATCGTTCTATTTCGCTCTGTGTTAAACTTAATAAATAAGTTACTATGTCAAGAATCCAAGGTCTATTATATTACATAAGTTACTAAATCATTACTAGTTCAAAAATAAGTTTCTACTATATCATTGCAAATTCGTCACTGCATCATGTAATATCAATCTCTAAATAATTACTAAGCCATATAAATTGTAAACTGAGTCTTTTGCCCTTCGCTTTCCTATTCTTCCCGAAAGCTCAGTCTATCTCAGGGGGCTGTTATACCCCTAATAATGCATCCAGGCCGCGCTGCACTTTTTACCTTATAAATAGCGTGCGCGCGATCGCCAGTCAGTTCAGTCGATTTCCATAATTCATACTGGGCGAAGCTATGCCCGAATAACTACCAATTTCTATATCTACTATTTCTAAGTGCTAATTCTATTATTCTAGTTCAGTGTTCTAAATCAAATATAACTTTATGAATAAGTGTAATAATAATCAATATAAAAATATCCAATAAACATTTAAGTTATAATTAAGTGAAGTTTTATTTTTAAAAACTTAAGCGGAAAGTTCCGCGTAACAATATGTACGTGGGCTGTTCCGAAAATTGTTAGCCACAGAATAAATAAATTTTTTTTTCCTGAAACTATTTTGATTTGACGGCTAATTTAAATACAAATCTCCTTGATGAAAATTATTGGCCACCTATGTGTAGTTCTTTTATTAAATATTTTTAACGGTTATCCGTCACTCATATTTTATTTGCAACAATGGACGTCTCGCGAGAAGCTTTTCGTGTTATGATTTTCTATGCTTATAAACCAATGATAAACTAGGGTTCACCTTCAAGGAATCCCACGAAAATTTGCAAGCTGCTTTTGGGGAGTCTGCTCCTGCGTTAGCAATAGCTACTTATTGGTTTCGTGAATTTAAACGTGGTCGAGAGAACCTAAACGATGACCCCAGACCCGGCCGACCATCAACTGCAGTCACTCATGAAAACGTCATCAGGGTAGAGTGGCTATTGCGGGAGAATAGACACATTACACATCGGGAGATTCAGGCTGAACTGAAGATTGGTATTGCGAAGTTTGTCTGCCTCAAGCTTTCGGGGAGTTGAATAGCGAGCGCCCAAGGAGCGGCGTCCGTGGCATTCTTTTTCACCAAGATAACGCGCCCGCTCACACACCGGTAGAAACATGGACTATTTGACAACTTCGGGGGTACAAAGGTTATCCCATCCTCCGTACAGCCCAGATTTAGCTCCGTGCGATTTTTTTTTCTTTCCCACGGTAAAAAAAATGCTTCGCGGGCGAAAATTCAACACTGCAGACGAGGCCGTCGAAGAATTTCGGCGGTTATTTTTCGACCTCCCGCAAGATACGTTTTTTAAATGTTTTGAAACCTGGTTCACCCAAATGCATAAGTGCATAGGGATTAGAGGTAAATATTTTGAAAAGCTGTAAATAATTTTTTTTCATATTCTAACTATTTTTCATTTAACTAACAATTTTCGGAACAGCCTATGTATGTGGGCCCGGTTTTATGCGATCACGAATCACGATACGCGTCGGATCTACGAACACTTTGATCGGATCGGCAAAATGATAACTACGTAGGCATGTGGATCCAGCTTTAGCAGTAGCGGGCTGGCGGGGCAACACCTAAATTTGATGTGGGCAAGATATTTTTTCCGAGGCCCTCTCTGGTGGCATGGATTTTAGGAATTTTCACGGTTGAAATGGATTTCCAGTATATTGATCAAATCAAACATTTTTGTCAGCATACCTTTCGTCGATAAAAGTAAACATAATCAAATTGCGATAATACAGCCTTCACTGCCTCTGTTCTGTCTATCCTGCGTTCCCATCTTGTGTCTGATAACAGCTTTATAGAAACCTTTAGTTTGCCTTTGATTAAGTCTAAACATGTTTACTCGGGGTATCTTTTAATAGATCTAGCTGAATATTTTTCATGAATCAAAGCTGCATGAACTTTCGAGGCGCGAGGCCCCTCGGGCCGCGAGGCCGTGGGCTGTCGCCCACGTCGCCCATGCCTTGCGCCGCCTCTGAGCTTTAGTATGTTACTTCTTCACGTTGCTCCTACCGTAACACTATTTCCCATTCACGATCGTCCATAAAATATTGACAACCACAAGTAGTTACTCATAAAATGCAACCATCGAGCCGCACATTGGTTGTCGAGTGTCAAATTGTTATTTTTAGTCGCAAGAGAGTCAGATTGTGGCTGCATTTAATGATCCCTCCGGCGCGATGTACGCGTTTAATTTTAAGTGTCGCCTGTGTGATGTTATTTCTGAAAACATCGCGTATCATGACCTCATTAAATCTGAAATTTCGTAAATATCCGCGCATTCAGAGATGCGTTTACGATCAAGGGACAAATGAATGCACAAGGAAAATTTAAGAGCTTTCTTAGGATTCCGTAGTGTGCCCGCAAACCCTATTAGTTTCGCTACAACGTCGGTCTGTCCGTCTGGCAGAGTCCTTTAGAGAGCTCCAGGATTATATAGATCTACTAGCTGTGCCCGCGACTTCGTCCGCGTGGACTTATCACGACGCCATCTACCGGGTTTAATTGTATTTTCAAACAATCCGGGGACCCAGGCAAATATACACACAAAAGCTGAAAATATTTCTCTTAGACAACCCATTTTAAATAAGTTAAGTGATTTTTTTTCTTACTGTAAATAAAAATTCTGCTGACTTTCATAATTCAAATTGTTTATATGCATAAACTAAAATTTTTATTAAGAACTTGACTGAACCCTATGTTCTTTGTTATGTATTTTATTTTCTTTCTTTATGGGTATATTCTTGACTTAATATTTTTATTTTTTTCTCAGATCAGATATAGTATGTTATATTTTACATAATGAAAACTTAGTATGTAAGTTATATTAAAAAAAAAGCTCTGTTAGATTGCATCGCTGAACGGGACATGACAAAAAATCTGTTAAGTGCGAGTTTTACTCGCGCACGGAGAAAGTAATCTGTGACGGAGGTTTCCGTATCTAGCCGCTATTATCCGCCTATCTTTTATCTTTTAACAATGCAATGTATAAAAGCCTGTGGCGCCATCTATTATTCAGTAGTGTGACTAATCGATTTTTCGGACGTATGTTGTATGGGAGCCCCCCTTAATTTTTAAAACTTTTTTTTTTATTATTATATCCGCCATAGTAACACATATTCTGTGAAAATTTCAACGGGCTACCTATTACGGTTCAAGAGATACAACCCTCGGACAGACGGACGGACGGACGGACGGACGGCGGAGGCTTAGTAATAGGCTTCCGTACCGGATACGGAAACCTAAAAATCATTACGAACCATACTGAATATGCATAATATGTCTCAATGAAATATTGTTAATGTTGCGTGTTCTTTATGGCGAAATAAATATCTGAATCTGGTGGGACGACGACATCAAGTACGTCGGCGGAAAGCGGTGGTTCCGTGCCGCTGAAGGTCGGGAGGACTGGAGGAAAATTTGAGAGGCGTATGTCCAGCAGTGGACGCATACTAGACTCATTATCTTGGATTTTTAATAAGTTGACTTCGGCCAGTTTGTCCTGCAGTTACACCGACGATAAATGTTTAGTTCAGCAAATATTCTATTAGTGTAGTAATAAAAAGTTATTTACACCAACGTTGTAAATAATATCAACAAGGTCGTTAGACGCGCTCGTGCTATTTTTATTTATATTTATTATACTACGTAGTTCTTATTTAAAGAATTATTTGTAAGATCTGAAAACGCCGTCAGCTGTTAAGCAAGATGGCTGAAGAATGCAGAATTGTCTAGCTAGCGCGCACACTTGCGAAACACTGTCGAGAATCATTTGGGAAATAGTAAACAACGCGAAAATTCGCGGGGTAGCCGCGCGCGCGCACTCGTACAGTTCCAGGCTGCAAGTAATGCGTTTCGAGCGTTAGAAAGAGAAAATCCGGTCGCACAAAGACGACACGCCCTACAACCGGATCTACAACGTGTCCCAAAACTCAACGTCAAGCGGGAACCAGGGAGTAGGCCAGTTTATGACTACCCAGGGAAAAATGAGAAAAAAAAATCTGAGTCATTTATTTTTTTAGAAAAAAAATGGAACTGAATATTTTTTTTTGGTAAAACTACAGGCATTCTGGTTTTATTTGGGATAGTTATCAATAGCAGAGTTAGGCTTCCAATATAAAAATTTGAACATTTATATTTGCAAATTTGTAGTCGTAGTACCTAAAATGTTGTACGAGATGTAAATTTTCAACGTTTTAAAAAAAATGCTCATATAATAAAAAACAAATTACTTCGATTTTTTTTCTTATTTTTCCCTGGGTAGTCATAAACTGGCCTACTCCCTGGTTCCCGCTTGACGTTGAGTGTTGGGACACGTTGTATACCTAAGTGAATAAATTAATTGTAGAAACTTTACTGGTTTAGGTGTTAGACTAGAGTTAATTGTCTATCTATGTATTTATTTTGTAACTGTATGTTTCCAAATTAAAAAAATATATATAAAATCAAAACCAAATTATTTTATAATTATTTTATAAAACCAAATTATATTATAATTTTAAAATGCATAGTTAAAAGATATTAAAGAAAATATAAAAAAAAAACGAGCATTCCCCTCCACCACCCGTATCTCCGAAACTAGGTACTGAGACTAAAATTTCGAAAAAAATTGGAAATTAATATATATATTTTGTTATGTAATCCGGTATGCGTGGCTGAGTCGGAGGGGCCAAAGCGCATGCTCCGAACAGCCAATATCACCTCTGAGAAGGTAGGTGCCATACCGGAGACTTCCCTGGATTGCTGGCTATACTGGACTAGAGGAGAACACAACCGAGGCTGCTATGCGGCCATCTTACATCCAGTACGGTGGTACCAACGCAGTCGGCCACAATTTGAGCCTACCACCTAGTAACAGGCAAGGGATATAGGGCATCTCTTATAGTTTGCAGGAAAATCTAAACTGAAATCCTAAGTCTTAAAGTTCTCACGTAAAACGGAATGGTACGGAACCCTCTTCACGCGAGTTCGACTCGTACTTGGCCGCTTTTTATATCCAAACGTTGTAATTTTATTAGAGTTTTTGTAGAGTACAAACAACGTACTATTGGGATTAACGTTGAAGTGTTAGTTATTGCCACATTAGACCGATGCCACAAGCTTTAGTCTCGTAAATGTAAACGACTCTGTTTGCGGCTAGAACGAAGCCGCGAGCTCGCGATTCGCATGCGTCTATTTCCTCGGCAAAAACATCACGCACCTCGTCCATTTCGGAAACCGTCGTCCTGTCCTCGGAAACTGTCGTCCTGTCCTCGGAAACCTCCCGCGCGGACCGACAGACGCTGCTGGCCCGGCTGCTGTTCCTGCTGAAGTACGTGAAGCCCTTGATCATTATATTCGTGGCCGACTTGGAGCGGCCCAGCTTCTTCCTCTTCCCATTTTCGTCGACGATGCTGTAGGCCTCGAGGTCCGGCTCATCCCGATGGTGGCCGAGATTCTTCCACTCGTCCATAACGTGGTCCGTCCTGTGCAGGAACTCGTCAATCTTCGTGCTGAGATAGCTGGAGGCGGTCGTGTCGTCCAGATGTGCGGCGACCGGCCTAAAATTCTGCCTGACGGGCTGTCTGTTGCATCCGAGCACGAACGTCAGGTTGGCGTCGAACACGACCGGCGCCTGCTCCTTGGCTCTCAGTTCCTGCATGTTGAGACCGTAGGATCTGTCGCAAGTCTGAGGGAACGTTCTCCTCGGAGTCGGCGACTTATCGTAGTTGGTGCTCGCCGATCTGGAGAGCGGGACGTAAGTGTTGGTGCTGCTGCAGGTCGAATATTGGCTGCTCGAGCTCCTAACGCTGCCGTACTGGGAGGCCGGGCTCGGAGACCGCGAGAATATGGAGCTCGAGACGGATGAGTGGCGGCGCGCTAGATCCGCGATAGATCCCGTCTCGACGGCGGCAATGGACCCGCTCCTCTTGTAGCTGAGTGGACTCGGCGACCGCGAGACGAGCAGCCGGCTGTTGTCGCTCGGTCTCAGCGTATGCACCTCCTTCAGTGGCTTCGTCACGAACAGCCGCTTCCCGTTGAGCTGCGTAGTCGACGGTCTCTGCGGAATCTTCGACTCCATGTTGATCGGCAGAGTCCTGGTCTTCTTCAGCGGGAGGATAGGTCGCGGGAGGATTGGCGGCTTCCTCGGGGTCGTGTCGAGGATCGGCGAGAGGGGTCCGCTGGAGTTAGGCGAGAGCGTTCCGTTGCGGTCGGTGTTGATGTTCAGCTCGGCGACCGGAGGGGCCATCTTGAATGGGTTGGCGCCGGCGTCTGCGGAGAGGACGGCGACGGGAGCGTTCGGCATGGTGCGTTAAGATCGTTTTCGTTTCCGGTAGACGTAGAGATGCTGATCCATGGCGGTGCGGTGCGGAGACGCGGGCGCGGACAGCTGACGGTTGTAAATAGAACCGGCGTGCGAGGGATCCGCGTCCGGACTGCCGCCTATGTGTGTCGGCCTGGCTGGCTGGCGGGACGGTGCGTGCGCGGGCGCGGGTGACCACGCAATCCGCTCGACTATTTTCGTGAGCGCGAGATGTCGGACGCGGGGAGATACCTTCCGACCTTGCGCCTCATTCAAGGGGAGCGCTTATGAAATTGGCGTAATGCATGGGCGGGTGAGTTTCGCACATTCAAGGTTACTTTAAAACTGATTGTGAGGAAACATTAATGACAGGTATTAGAACAATTGTTCGACCAAACGGTGTTCAAGAGGAAATTATTAGCAGAACAATGTTTTGGTGTTTTTATATAGCGTCAGCCTCGATAGCTCAGTGGTGCGGTCGGTCGACTGTTGTTAAGCAACCCTGAGCGCGGTCAGTACCTGGATGGGTGACCGCTCGACCGTTGGAGGCTGACCGTGGTTCGGGTTCCATGTAAAAACTGTAGGTCCCTTCCCTTCTTACCTTACTAGGTAAGAAGGTATCCCGCCCGGGTTGGTACAACCGCACTGAATGAAACGTCGGTCGAAATGGCTATGAAAATAGTTCGTGTTTTTCAGTGTAGCCGACATGAAATGAAGGAAAACACTACCCGTGTAGTTTAGTTTACCCGGGCTTACGGGCTGACATCACGGATGTTATTGGTGATGTAGCGAACCGTATCCGTTTCCATAAAAAAAAATAGTTTTTTTTGCAGAAACTTTACATTTCACAAATTTTGGCAGAGGGGTTTTAAAAATTGTCTTGTTCAAATCGTGTCGCTTTCTCAAAACAAGATAGTTTTAAGATTGCACAGAATGTAAACAACGCTTTTCCAGACATAACGAAATCGGTTTAGAATAAGCGGCGGCGGCAATTCAGCGTGGGATAATATGTGGGTCATGCTCAGTGTTGATGTATGCGTGTATTAGCTCTATTTATTATACATCGCGGATGCATAAATGTTTCAATGTGATCGCTGTATTTGTGGGCGCTGTACAGATGCGCGAAGAACTTGCGTGCGATGAGGAATAAGTGTAAACAATTTTTTAACGAACGGGCCAACGGTTACGTGTTATCAATATCATCAATCAATCATCAATACTATCAATCATCAATACGAATAAAAAAACTGTAAGGGATGGTCATGGAGTAAGTTACTTTGTTTCATTTTATTATAAGATACTGCGTTTGTAGACTATGTATGATACTAAAACTAAATTGATGATTTTTAGAGATATTTTCTGTAAGTATGTATGTATGTTTATACATATGTATGTTCGTTCCTCCATAACTCTTAAACCTATATTAAAAAAAAAGGTTGGAATAAAAGTTAAATTACCAATTTAAAAAACCCCCACCCTTAAAAAGTCATAAATAATTTCCGTTTACTTACATATAGGAGTCGGGGGACCGCTAAGTAAATCCTTCCTTCCTTCCTTACCTATAATAAAATCCAACGTCTGCTTTCTGTCTGAGTGTCTGAGTGACTGAGTGTATGTCTGTCTGTCCGCTTATAACTCGAGAACCACTGGACCGATTTTAATAAAACAAAATTCTACGGATAGCTTGATTCTTCCCATCAACTATAGGCTACTTACTATCACGCTAAATGGCTTATGAGGTTAGCAGTGAAGTGAAATATGAGAGCGGGCGGAGCCGCGGGCACAGCTTGTAGAATATAAAAAATTGAGCTGCGCGGGAATTTACTTAGGGGTCTCCCGACCCCTTTAACTAAGTAAACGGAAATTATTTTTGACTTTTTAAGGGTCGGGAGTTTTTTAAATTTGTAATTTATTCTCTTGACTGTATTCCTATTGGCTACTATACATCGGACAGTTGTAGAAACACAATCCCGCGGAAGCTGGAAACAGGGGAAGGTCACCAATGACGAACCAGGGAGCGATCAACGGAACTACGAACGTTGAAACGCAATATAACTGGAGAACAGAGCCAAATTCGAAATTTCACAGCAGAGGAAAAAAATTTTTTTCAGCGCACGAAAAATGTGAAGATTGCAAAAAAGCGCCGCATTGACTTGCAGCCAAATTGAAACATCAACACAAAATAATTTCAAAACGATTGAAAAGGCATTATCTCGTCAAGCAAGTACCTTTAATGTAATTTGAGCTTAATTTAGACAGACTGCGCTCGAACTTGACACAATCTCGGCGGGGGGTGGCCGAGTGGTTTGGGCATCGGCTTCTCATGCGAGAGGTTCGAGGTTCGAATCCGGTCGGCGTGTACCAATGAGTTTTTTCTGACGAAAAAATTTACGTGCATACCTACACCTGCTGCTTCACCGTTCGGAACCGGTGTAAAACTGTAGGTCCCTTCCCTTGCCCCTTACTAGGTGGTAGGCTCAAATTGTAGCCGACTGGCTTGGTACCACCGTACTGGATGTAAGATGGCCGCATAGCAACCTCGGTTGTGTTCTCCTCTAGTCCAGTATAGCCAGCAATCCAGGGAAGTCTCCGGTATGGCACCTACCTTCTCGGAGGTGAAATTGGCTGGTCGGAGCATGCGCTTTGGCCCCTCCGACTCAACCATCCATACCGGATTACATAAAAAAAAAAATATATTCTATACGGTGGTTCGATTACACCCACGAATAAGAACAGACAAGAAACTTCGCAGGGTATTTTTTTCATACATATATTACACAAGTACCGTTTGGGGCCGGTACTTAAAAAGAATATCCCCACTGCATCTCTCCCCATGCATGTCGTAAAAGGCGACTAAGGGATAATAGTCCAGGAAACGAGGAAATTCGTTGTATGGGCTCTTCGGACTAATTCCTCTGTCGCTGAAACTTTGCAGTGTGATAAAGTAGGGTTTAAAATATACATTTGACAAATTATCTAGGATTTTTGATGTTTGGAAGTTAGGTATTTATACCTAAACATGAAAATTGCTTATAACTGCTGGTGAAAAATTGCTCCGTCCGAAATTCCTTCGGTATATGATATTATATATTAATATGATTATATATATAACATTATCTAGGAAAATTTCGATTTCGAATAGGCAGAAATTTGAAAATACCTATTTTGTATCACAACTTCTTCAGAAAAATTGCTCTGTCAATTTTAATTTTTTTATATGTCTTAATTTATTTAAATATATCGATTTTGACCATTATCTAGGAAATTTTCCTTATCGATCACACCTTTACAGATTTTCGGCAATAATTCACTGTGAAAAATTGCTCCGTCCGAAATTCCTTCGGAATATGATATTATATATTAATAAGAGTATACATACAACATTATCTAGGAAAATTTCGATTTCGAATAGGCAGAAATTTGAAAATACCTATTTTGTATCACAACTTCTTCAGAAAAATTTACCATATAAATGCCAAAAGGCACCAACCCACAAATTGGTCAAAAATGAGTTAAATATACCAAACGAGAGCTAATCACCCGCTCTATGTTTTGCAGAAAAGACCCAGGCAGGCTACTTGGTATGAAACTAATAGGTTTTCTACACATTCGTCTAAGAACCATCCGCCCAATTGAGGTATATCGCAACAGCAGAAAAGACTCATGCTACTTGGTACTAGCTAACTGGTCAGATTTTTTTTGCGTAAAAGATCCAAGCGAGATGGACTTTTTTTGTTTTTAATGAAGTAAGTTAAAAGTATTTATCAAAACAGAGATAAGATATCTGGTTCTTTTTGGCATTATGTAATAAAAACAAACTGTATATCGCAAAGCGGAACCAATTTATGTGGTTCTTTTTGGCATTTATAATAAAAACAAACGGTATATTGCAAAAATGGAAACAATTTATGTGGTTGGTTTGCCTTTGGGGACCTATAGTGAGTCTTATTTCATTGGTAATAAGAGTTCTTTTTCTAAAAATTAAATCAAACATGTCTACGTTCTATGAAACAGAACGCCTAATAATAAATAAGTTCAGTTCAGTTCACTACCGCGACGAATGTGTCAGTTCACGACCGCGAAGTAAAGTAAATTGCTGTTTTCGACGTGGCTCAATGTATCTACTACGTAGTGATCGCGACATATCATCAGAGTGTAGATCGACGTCGTCGTCCAAGCAGGTGCCTACGCCGCGCCGCCTAACGTAACCATTGAAGATAGAATAGAATAGAATAGAATAGAATATTTATTGGTATAATAACATATAAAAGTCACAAACTAACATTCACATATTTTAAAATTTTTCTATTTAGAAAATAAAATAATATCAAACATAATAAATGAATCCTATTAAAATTATAATTATTAATAATAGAAATCCAATATAAAAGTCACACGTGCCTCCTGGGTGGTGCCAAATGAACAGCAATCAGCGTGTGGGAGATCTTCGGATCGGCTGGATTCGCCACCACACCCCGGGAGAAACAATTACACCGCCATAACAGTTCGCTGTGTTCCGGTGTACTTCCCGGGGACCCAGTAGCAGGTGGGGTTGGCTGTGGTGAGGAGTAGGCCAGTGATCCCGACGCGGATTCGCTGTTCAGAGGTGACGCATCGACACGGTTGACAGGGAGACCCGGTTCAACGGTTATTCCGCTGGCCGCCCGCCGGGTAGTACTGCGGCCCAATCGCGTCTAACCAACGCGAGAGGCTGCCCCGGTCAACCGGCGCATAATCCCGGAGTGGTCCGTCGTGCCGGTTGGTGACCGGAGTAGGGGTTCCGTCGGCCACTTCCGGGGGGGACCGGGGGCCCTTCCGTCTTCCGTGTCGGCGCAACACTAACCTGAGCAGTAAGCGATGAAGCTAGGATCCACGCTTTGCCCGTGAATCACCACAGCCACCCTTTCATGCTCTTTCCCTCCCTCTTACAAAAATCATGGCAGCGAAAAAAAAGGAAAAAAAGGTTCAATCAGGGGTGCACACCCCTACACCACTATTTAGCGTTGACTCGAGCAACGTGCGGGGGTTGCATACCAATTTGAATGCCGTCCATCACCACCTGGAGACGAAGAAGCCGGCCTTGCTTTTCCTGACGGAAACACAAATATCTCGCCCTGCCGACACTTCTTACCTGCACTACCCCGGCTACACCCTGGAAGAAGCCTTCCGGTCGCGAGCCGGGGTTTGCTTGTTTGTCAGGGCAGATATTTGCTGTCGTCGCCTGCGCTGCCTTGAGTACTGCGAGCTATCAGTACTTTGGTTCCACGTGGATCTGGGAACGGTCTCGCGGGTGTACGCCTGTCTGTACAGGTCGCACTCTGGTGATGCAGAGACAGCTCGGTTATTTGAGTACCTGAGTGGAGCGGCAGACAAAGTCCAAGAGCGGTTCCCTACCGCGGATTTGGTTCTTCTTAGAGACTTCAATGCCCATCACGAGGCATGGCTAGGCTCCAGGAGAACTGACTCGTGCTGATGCTGTCGCAGCTAAATGCGCAGCTTATCGTGCATGGTCGCGCGCTCGTGCCGGACGTGATCCGAACGCATCCGAACTGAAGAAGGAATACAAGCGCCTCTCCAGATCCTGCAAAAGGGTTATTGCCAGGGCCAAATTTGACCACATCGGCAGAATCGGCGATAGACTGAACCAGCACCCAACTGGGAGCCGTGAGTTCTGGTCTCTCGCCAAATATGTCGAGTCAAATTTCTGCCGCTCCTCTCTTCCACCTCTGCAGTGTCCTGGAGGCTCACTTGCCCACTTCGCAAAGAAGAAAGCCGACTTACTGGTATCTCTCTTTGTGGGGAACTCCAACCTGGACGATGGGGGTGCCACTCCCCCATCCATACCTAGGTGTGAGAACTCCATGCCGGAAGTGCAGTTTCGACAACGGACTGTACGGGCGGAGCTTCTCTCCCTAGACGTCAGGAAGGCGAGTGGGCCGGATAGGATTCCTGCATTGGTGTTAAAAAGGTGTGCTACCGAGCTGGCCCCAGTGCTGACGTGCCTATTCCGTCTCTCCTACTCCAATTGCCGTGTGCCGGCGGCCTGCGTTTGTGCAAGCGGTCCCTAAAAAGGGTGACCGCTCAAACCCGTCAAACTACCGACCTATAGCGATTACCTCCCTTCTCTGTAAGGTGATGGAGCGCATTATCAATACGCAGCTCACGAAGTACCTGGAGACGAATGACCTCATCAGTGATCGGCAATACGGCTTCCGGCCAAAACGATCTGCTGGTGATCTCCTAGCGTACGTCACTCACCTTAGGGGGGAAACGCTTAAAGGTCATGGTGAATACTTGGCAATTGGCCTTGATATTGCCAAGGAATTTGATCGGGTTTGGCACAAGTCGCTCTTGGGCAAATTGCCGGCTTACGGACTTCCTTCTGGCCTCTGTGACTGGGTCGCCGACTTCCTACATGGGCGTAGCATTCAGTTCCTAGTGGACGGTTGCTCGTCGGACGCCATGTCAGTGAACGCCGGCGTACCACAAGGATCTGTGTTGTCACCCACGCTGTTTCCTCTGCATATCAATGATATGCTGTCTCTGGGTAACATACATCGTTATACGGATGACAGTACGGCACACGGATCCTACACCAGTCACCCTTCAGCCAGTCGGGATATTGTGGATGAGAAGAGGCGAAGACTTGGGTCTGAGCTCGAATACACACTCGGCTCTATTTCCGAATGGGGCCGTAGTAATTTGGTCGAGTTCAACGCTTCCAAGACACAAGTTTGCGCGTTCAGTGCGAAGAGAGCGGCGTTCACACCGGCTCCTTCATTCCAAGGCACGTCGCTTAAATTAAGCGAACACCTCGGGGTCCTCGGAGTCGAACTGTCGCACGACTTGAACTTTCGTCGCCATATCAAGGGGAAGGCCAAGCTGGCTTCTAAAAAGCTGAGCGTACTCAATAAGGTGCGACGGTACTTCACGCCGGACCAAAGGCTGCTTTTGTATAAATCGCAGATCAGGTCCTGCTTGGAGTACTGCTCGCACCTGTGGGATGGCTCTGCCAAATACCAGCTTGCGCCTCTGGACTCGATCCAGCGTCGAGCCGTGCGACTAGTGGGTGACCCCGCAGTGTCCCGCGATCTAGAACCACTGCAACACCGTAGGTATGTCGGCTCCCTAAGTGTGTTCTATCGCTTATTTATTCCATGGGGAGTACTCGGAGGAGCTGATTCACCCGCCACTGACCCGAGCGCACCAGCCTTGCGGCCATAGCACCCACACTGTGTCACGACTTCATCATGGGACAATCATTTGAAGATCGTTGCACGCAGGGAGGCCCGCTGCCGGGATACCACCAATCTGGTCCCGGTGACGCGCATTGAGTGCGGTCCAGCCCCCCGTTGGAGGGACTCATAAAGGCGTTCTGAGTCCCCCCCTTAGAGTACACCGACTCCGAAGATTGTCCCCATCTACGTCTTGCGTCCGTCAGTCTGCGTCCCTGATGGGAGACAACGTCACAAACAGCGACTTGTCGCCCCGGTCCTCGCGTCCCGAATCGCCCCGGCGTCTGCATGCGTCAGTCTGTCGTCTCGCCTCACCTGGTCATCTAGTTTTGGCCCACCATGCCTCGCCCTGCGTCGTGGGGGCGCAGGCAGCCACCCCTCTTTTGCCGCTTCTCTTTTCGGCTTCTGCTGTCTCGGAGGAGGAGGAGCTGTTTAACGCAATCCCGCCGTCCCCTTTCCATCTCCGCACCATACGCACTGGGCAGGGATTGCATCCCTATACGCTGGACTTACCGCGGATGCATACTAATCGATTCTGCAGATCATTCCTCTACAGAACCGGTAAATTCTGGAACGCTCTCCCTGCTCATATATTTCCCCCAAGTGCAGTCTCGGGTCCTTCAAGAGGGGCGTGAATGGGCACCTGTCAGGCCGGCATGGCATTCGCAACCCCCGCATACGACCGAATGTTCATGGGCGTCGTTAGACACCTTATGGGTGGCTCGGCGCCATATGTCGCGCTTTCAATAAAAAAATAAATAAAAAAAAACATGCCTCCATTCTCTTCGCCTCAAGACTCTACCTGCAGCGGTCTTCACGCAAGAAGCACATAGCGCCTCCTGGCGGAAAGGAGAAGAGTCCGGTTGCCTAGGCGACGGACTGTTGTGATCTGACACGTCCGAAAATACAAGTGGGAGCGGGCGGTTTTGTTCAAACATTTTGCTCTGGAAAAGATAAAATCCACCCTGATCGAGCGCGGCGCGGGCTCTCAGGGCTTGTTGCGACCTAATACGGTATAAGTATAGTGAGTGTAGTTCCCGAAGTGTGTGCGTAGCTGGGCCCAGCAGATCCTCGGACACCGGGACGTTTCCGTGCCGATCGACGACCACCACCTGAAGGACCGAGCTATCGAAGGTGCGGCTGCGGGCGGAGACATCAACATCCAGGTAGGAGGCACCACACCACCGCACACTTTACGCTACACCTCGAAGCTAGTCCGACGAATCCCGACGCTGCTCAGAAGGAGTCCGACACTGCCCTGCGTTCCCCCGACGCCACCCAGACGCAGTCCGACATCTAAGCGAGCTCTGAAACCAGTCCGACGAATCCCAGCGCTGCTCAGAAGGAGTCCGACACTGCCCTGCGTTCCCCCGACGCCATCCAGACGCAGTCCGACATCTAAGCGAGCTCCGAAACCAGCCCGACGAATCCCGACGCGGCTCAGAAGGAGTCCGACACTGCCCCTGCGTTCCCCCGACGCCATCCAGACGCGGTCTGACATCTAAGCGAGCCTCGAAGCCAGTCCGACGAATCCCGACGCAGCTCGGAAGAAGCCCGACACTGCCCTACGTCCCCCGACGCCATCCCGACGGAGCCCGATACTGCCCTGCGTTCCCCGACCCCATCCAGACGGAGCCCGACACCTAAGCGAATTTCCGAAGTCAGCCAGACGGATCCAGACGCTACGGCAAACTAATCCTATCACGAAGCGCAAAATTAGATCTGAACAGTCTGATAGATAACAGTAGACAACACCCGTCGCCGCCGCGTAAACCAGCCTCGGGGAAACTTGTAAAAGTCCCAATCGTCTCTTATTTACCCTATTTCACCCCTTATGAAACTATCAAACCCAGAATATGAGTACCGCTGCGGTGACGGCGTGATATTGCACGTGCACAGTCGCACCCCCACCCAACTACAGTCCACCCACTAACACCACGGGGTGAGAACGACTGTCGCGTACAGCGGCCCCATTCGGAAATAGACCGAAGCGTTTGTTTGAGATCAGACACAAGTCTTCGCCTCTTCATCCACAACATCCCGTCTGACTGAAGGGTCACTGGTATAGGATCCATGTGCTGTACTGTCATCCGCATAACAATTTATGTTGCCGAGTGGCAGCATGTCATTTATATGCAGAAGAAACAGTGTTGGTGACAAGACAAGACAGATCCCTGCGGTACGCCGGCATTCACTGACAGGGCGTCCGACGAGCAACCGTCCACTAGGACCTGAATGCTACGCCCATGTAGGAAGTCGGTGACCCAGTCGCAGAGGCCAGAAGGAAGTCCGTACGACGGAAGCTAGCCCAGCAGCGATTTGTGCCAAACCCATTCGAATGCCTTGGCAATATCGAGACCAATTACCAAGAATTCACAATGTCCTTCAAGCGATTCCCCCCAAAGGTGAGTGACATACGCTAGGAGATCACCTGCGGATCGGTTTGGCCGAAAGCCATATTGCCGATCGCTGATGTTATTTGTCTCTAGGGTACGCCATGAGCTGGGCATTGATAATGCGCTGCATCACCTTGCAGAGTACGGCGGTAATCGCTATAGGTCGGTAGTTCGAAGGGTTTGAGCGGTCAACCTTTTTGGGGACCGCTTGGACAAATGCAGATTTCAAGGCAGCCGGCAGACGGAAAATGAAATAAGAGAGGCGGAAATGGCGCGTTAGCACTGGAGCTAGCTCGGGAGCACACCGTTTCAGCACCAATGCAGGAATCCTATCCGGCCCACTCGTCTTCCTGGTGTCTAGAGAGATAAGCTCCGCACAGTTCGTTGTCGGAACTGTACTTCCGGCATGGAGTTCTCACACCTAGTTATGGATGGGGGGATGGCACCCCATCGTCCAGGGTGGAGTTCTCCGCAAAGAGAGACACCAATAAGTCGGCTTTCTCCTTTGCGGAGTGGGCAAGTGAGCCCCCAGGACACTGTAGAGGTGGAAGGGAGGAGCGGTAGAAATTCGATACGACAGATTTGGCGAGAGACCAAAACTCACGGCTCCCAGTTGGGTGCTGGTTCAGCCTATCACCAACTCTGCCGATATGCTCGAATTTGGCCCTGGCGATAGCCCTCTTGCAAGATCTGGAGAGGCGGTTGTATTCTTTCTTCAGTTCGGATACATTAGGATCGCGTCTGGCACGAGCGCACGACCATGCACGATAAGCTGCGCCATTAGCTGCGACAGCTTCAGCACAGTCGCGGCTGTACCAGGCCTGCCTTTTACCACCTAGGCGCACGAGGGCGCTGGGAATGAACATCTCCATTCCCCCCAGAACCACCTCGGCTACGGCATTGGCGCATTCCGGCAGATCATCCGAACTGAAGCATAGCTCTCTCCATGGGTAGGATGTGATGTATTATCGCATCGCGTCCCAATCCGCTGACACGTAGTGCCAAATTGGACGCATTCCTCCAGTACGAGACTGAGGAGGCAAAAATGGCACCGTGGACCCCACTGAACAGTGGTCAGAGAAGCGCTCAAGAAGAGGAGTGCTCACTGTGACTTTGTATCCAGCAGGGTTCGTCGTCAGCAGAAGATCCAGCAGAGAGGGTGCATGACCGTCCATGTCTGGCACTTTGGTAGGTTGGTCTACCAGTTGAGGCAGGTCATGCGTCAGGGCGAAGTCGTAGGCGGCTCTCCCCTCGAAGTCAGTTCTCCCGGAGCCCAGCCACTCCTCGTGATGGGCATTAAAATCCCCAAGCAGAACCATATCCGCGTATATATATATATATATAGGGAAACTACATGCACTTCATCTGCCGCTCTACTCAAGTGCTCGAATAATCGAGCTGTCCCCGCGTCGCCTGAGTGCGACCTGTAGATTCTTACAGGCGGACACACGCGACTCCGTCCCCAAGTGAACCGATTTTGATTATTCTTTTTTTATTTGAAATCTGGTGCTTCCCGTGTGGTCTCATTTCATTTTCGTCAAGATCGGATTGGAAAGCGAGGCGGAATCGCTCGGCCTTTGGCCTCGCGATTCCGCCGAGTATATTAATAGCAAAAAATTACTAAAAAAACTGAAATAAAAAACTATAAAAAAAATATAAAAAGCGCCTTCAAAAATGTATGAAATAAAAAAAATCTAACTAGAGTTGAAGGCGGTGCTAAAGCAAGCAAAAATAACCGATCGCCTTCAACTCTAGGGTTCGATTTTTTTTATTTCATACATTTTTGAAGGCGGTTTTAAATTTTTTAAATAGTTTTTTTACAAAAATGTATACACTTTATTTACATACAGACTGTACGTGCATGAAATATGTTTAATAAGTTGTTTCGACATACTGTCATACAAATTAAATTACAGAACGAAAGTTACATTTTAAAAGTTCCTAATACTATATAGGCCCTGCATTTTTGTTCCATAGGCGGGAGGACGGCGCGGCGGAGCGGCGTTGTAGTGGGACGACAGAGGTGGCGGGCGGAATAGCGAGCCGCGAGCATCGACGACGCTCGCGTGTCGTCTCGTCGGTCGCGGTGCGGGACGATGAGCTGCTGGCGCGCGGGCGGGCGGGCTTATTCTTCCCCACTCCCCGCAGCCCTCCCGCACCCCGCGTTCAGTGTAGTGCGAGCGCGCGCTTTTTAAACGTTGTTTTATTATATTGCGATACTCGAAACTACTCGAAAGTTCATGTTTAAGGGAGAAATTTTATTGGATAATATACATTTATATTATATTTTGATGTTCTGTGTCTAATAAGTTAATAAAAACAGACGAAGCAATTTTTCACAGTGCTTGGTTTACTGCCAAAAATATGTAAAGGTGTGATCGATAAGGAAAATTTCCTAGGTAATTGTGAAAAGCGATATATTTAAAGAAATTAGGAGATAAAAAAAAATAAAAATTGACAAAGTAATTTTTATAGGTATTTTCAAATTTCTGCCTGTTCGAAATCTAAATTTTCCTAGATAATGTTATATATACACTCTTATTAATATATAATATCATATTCCGAAGGAATTTCGGACGGAGCAATTTTTCACAGCGAATTATTGCCGAAAATCTGTAAAGGTGTGATCGATAAGGAAAATTTCCTAGATAAGTGTCAAAAGCGATATATTTAAATAAATTAAGACATTTAACAAAATAAAAATTGACAGAGCAATTTTTCTGAAGAAGTTGTGATACAAAATAGGTATTTTCAAATTTCTGCCTATTTGAAATCGAAATTTTCCTAGACAATGTTGTATTTATACTCTTATTAATATATAATATCATATACCGAAGGAATTTCGAACGGAGCAATTTTTCACCAGCAGTTATAAGCGATTTTCATGTTTAGGTATAAATACCTAACTTCCAAACATCAAAAATCCTAGATAATTTGTCAAATGTATATTTTAAACCCTACTTTATCACACTGCAAAGTTTCAGCGACAGAGGAATTACATCGAGTGGAAATGCTTCATTGATTGGGCTATAAGGATAAGATGCCGTGCTTGAGTTGTCAAATTTTAGGGTTCCGTATCCGGTACGTATGGGACCCTATTACTAAGCCTACGCCGCCGCGCCGTCTGTCTGTCTGTCCGTCCGTCCGTCCGTCCGTCTGTCCGAGGGCTGTATCTCTTGAACCGTAATAGGTAGCCCGTTGAATTTTCACAGAATATGTGTTATTATGGCCGATATAACAACAAATCATAAAAATAAGAAAAAGCAAAAAATTCACGGGCGTTCCCATAGAAGAAACCAAAAAGTGTATGCGCGCGCGCCATCTACAGAATAGAGTATGAAGCATTTTAACTAATCATGACATTTAACTAATATGAAGCATTTCAGATGGCGTGAGTGGCGCTAACCATGACATGGCGATACGAAACCCTCGGTGCGCGAGTTCGACTCGCACTTGGCCGGTTTTTGGCTCTACCGTGTAGTGTATGTTTACATTGATCGGTCATACTTGGTTGTTAACTGGGGCTCACCACGTTTTCTAATCATATTATGTGCATGAGGGGCGGGTTCGAACCTCGGACATTGAGATGAAGAGTCCGAGACAAGGCCGCGCCGACCACCCGCCGCCTGTAGCTAGCTGTTCTATCCTTTTCTATTCTCTGAACAAAACATCAGACGAGTGTATTTTTAAACCCGACGAAAAAAGAGGGGTGTTATAAGTTTTACGTGTGTGTGTATGTGTTTGTCTGTCTGTGGCATCGTAGCTCACAAACGGATGGACCGATTTGGATGCGGTTTTTTTTTATTAGAAAGCTGGTTTAATCGGGATGGTTGTTAGCTATGTTTGTATTATGCTATGTGTCAGTGCGGTGGTACCAGTTCGGGCGCGATAAACCCTGCCACCTAGTAAGGTAAAAATCGAAGGGACCTACAGTTTTACGAGGAATCCGAACCGCGGTCAGCCTCCAACGGTCGAGAGGTCACCCATCCAAGTACTGACCGCGCCCAGGTGTGCTTAACAACACTTTGACAGACCGCACCACTGAGCTGCAGAGGCTGACAATTCCGTGGTGGTAAGGAAAAAATATGAACATTCAACACTTTGCTTGCCTAATTTACCTACTGCGCGGCCTGGTTTGGTTGGCCTGTTAATGTCCGACAGTGTGTCCGCGACAGTTACATCGCTCTAGATTTAGCTGACAGATTGAGGTCCGTCCGACATCTGTGTCTGAAAATTAATATTAGTCTAGATTTATATTTCGATCGCTGCCCCGTAACCCGACGATACGTAGCGTTCTTTTGCCGCACTAGTAAGGTCCGAAACCGTCTTTTTTTTAATTTTATTGTTTTTATGGAAACTTACACGCTTGGCTACATCACCTACAACATCCGTGTGATGTCAGCCCATAACGCCGGGTGAACTAGGCGCCATGTCAGTGCTTCCCCATCATTTCATGTCGGCTAACACTGAACTGGACGGAAAACACGAACTATTTACATAGCCGTTTCGACCGACCGTCTCATTCAGTGCGGTGGTATCAACCCGGGCGGGTTGAAAACCCTACCACCTAGTAAGGTAAGAAGGGAAGGGACCTACAGTTTTACGTGGAATCCGAACAACGGTCATGTACCGTTCTTTTGCCGCACTGCTAAGGTGTGGAACCGTCTTCCAGCGATTGTTTTTCCCGAATCCTTTAACATGTCGTCAGATGTCGTATTAACAAACAGGCTAGACAGCCCGGCGACAGTCAGGGTTGCCAACGTTTACCGTTGACAGTCCTTGTCTTCGATGCTCTGTCCACAGCACTGAGCTATATGGTCCACGGTAAAAAATATTAACAAAATGAACAATGAAGTGTCCTTGTTTTTTTATTTAATTTTGGCGCGCACACTCAAGCGATTGTTCAAAATTGTTGAAAGCAATTGCAGGTGATTATTTGTAAGTTAAGTAAATCGGTTCAGTGGTTCTCGAGTTATAAGCGGACAGACAGACATACAGAAAGCAGACATTGGATTTTATTAAAGGTAAAGGAAACTGCATTGAAAGTAATATATTCTTTTAATTAATACAATTAAACATATCTTGCTAAAATCACATCCTTGAATGCTATGTACTGGATGTAAGATGGCCGCAAGCAACCTCGGTTGTGTTCTCCTCTAGTCCAGTATAGCCAGCAATCCAGGGAAGTCTCCGGTATGGCACCTACCTTCTCGGAGGTGATATTGGCTGGTTAGAGCATGTGCTTTGGCCCCTCCGACTCAGCCACCCATACCGGATTACATAAAAAAAAAATGTTCGTTACATCCTTTATATTTGTCACCATTATTGCGGTCCTTGCGGAAGACGACATCACCCGGAATGTGTTATTTGATGTTTCTACAAGTAACTTTTTGCTCTACCTACTCCACTTATTTTCAGGGATCGACCTAAAAAGTATCTTGTGATCGGCCGGTCGATCGCGATAGTCGACCGTTTAGGCACCACTGATGTATAGAATGTGCCGAGCTGGCCGGTGCGGTGGACAGGCAGGGCAGGGCACCGCACACCTTTGAGGAAATATTATATAGAGTTATCGCTCCGAAGAAATATACATAGAAGCGGTGTTCCAGCGGCTGAGGTATGGGGTAAGGTAGCGGGGAGGCGGAGCGCAGAGTCGAGCGGAAGAGGGGAGCGCGCGCGGGCGGGAGGAGTGCGGGAGAGACGCAATGGGTAGGGAGAACGATCGCACTCGTGCGTCGGTGTGCATATTGTCTTTTCATTCTAACACTTCATCTCCAGATTCGCCTTCGCACCTTCGCATCGACGAAGATGTGTAAATATGTATTAGTTTAAAGTAGGCGAGGCGCGATCGCAGCAGGCAGGCGACGACTGCGCGCTGCAGCCTCTCGCGCTCGACTAAGAGACTTGAGGATCGTGAACCGCAACTCGGTGGAACATGTTAGTTGGCCGAGTGATTTATCTAGTACGCTAGTACATAATATATCTTTGCCGCACACACGCGGACAGTCGAACAAACACGGTTGCATAATGGACTGACATCTACCGGTTAGTTGGCACGGAGCCTAAACTGAGTAAACTCTTCGATAATGTACCGCAGCTCAGCGCCTCCGCAGATATAGTCGGCGGTTAGGGTTCCGTATCCGTCGTACGGGACCCGATTACTAAGCCTACGCTTTCTGTCTGTCTGTCTGTCCGTCTGTCCGAGGGCTGTATCTCTTGAACCGTAATAGGTAGCCCGTTGAAATTTTCACAGAATATGTGTTATTTATTATGGCCGATATAACAACAAATAATAAATATAAGAAAAAGTAAAAAATTCACGGCGGTCCCCATACAAGAAACTAAAAAGTGTATGCGCGCCATCTACCGAAAAGAGTATGAAGCATTTTAACTAATGCATATATGGCGTGAGTGTCGCTGACCATGACATGGCGATACGGAACCATCGGTGCGCGAGTTCGACTCGCACTTGGCCGGTTTTTCATTAAGCGACAGGTACGGAACCTGAATGCGCGAGTCCGACTCGCACTTTACAGCTTTTATTTTAAGAAGGATAGTGACCATTCGGAGTGTTGCCAGTTTCCGACAAATTTTAAATAGTTATGCAGTTGTTATCGATAATATTACTATCGATTGATTAACCAATCAAATGCTGTAAACTCGAATTTACCTAAATGTAGGTTTGATTGAAAAAACCTTCATCTAAATCTAGTGCTAGAAAAAAGTTAAGTTGGCATAACACTACCAGTACCCTTATCACGAGGTTTAACCTACACCGCGCGTACTACGCTACGCCGTGTTCTCCGCATCACTTTTTGTATGGAGAAACGAAGTTCGCAAATCTGTCACTAGAGGCGCTGCTCCGTTTCTCCATACAAAATGATGCGGAGAACACGGGCGTAGCGTAGTGCGCGGTGTAGGTACGTTATATCTCGTGATAAGGGTACAGGTAGCGTATATACGGTGTTTCGTTAGTCATGTCATTAACTTCGGGAGGGTTACATACGCAGTTACGCACCCAAACAAACACTTTTCGCAAAAAAAAACATATATTTATAGTGTAAGCGGAGGCGGTGTACGGCAAGGCAGCGACGCAACCGACGACCGGACGGCTTTTTAAGGAACTACTCAAGCGCCGCGTTCTTCTTGCTCTGAGGTTTCGAGGCGCGCGGATGTGTTTTGCTGCTTATAATAATTTCTTGAAACATTCTTATAATTTCTTGTTGTTCTTTAATTCTCTTTTCGCTGTATCAATTGAAGTTTGTAACTAATAGATTTTATGTTCTTTTGTGAATTTTCATTATTGAAAGTTGTAATAAATCGATATCAGGTCCTTGAAAATTTCCTTTAAAAACCCAAATCCTCTCTTAGGAGCTAAAAATAGGATAATTTTTTCTCCTAACAAATATAGAGTTACGCGATATAAAGAGAAGCGTATTGTAGGTGCATATAATTTTAGGCAAGCAGCGCTGTGCGAGCCGAATTGCACTTTATTGCGTAGTTGCAAGAGTAGCTAGCTATTTATTTATTGTGTCTTTGTAGAGTTATCCTTCTGTACGTTAGGACTAACTGTTTCTATCTGATTCTGACGGCGACGAGTAATATAAATTTCCCTTAATTACGTTCTTGTAACTTTTATTCAGATGGTTCTATATTATAAAATATATGTTTACATATGTATATGTAGTTTATGTATAAATATAATATGTACGTACCTTATATTATTTATTTTATGTATGTATCTATGTATCTATTGTTTGTGTCCATTTATTTAATAGTCTTATTTTCCACGCTTCTCTCTTGCACTGCATTGTCCGCCCTATCAGCTTCTCCACATCCCAAAGGTTAGTTTGTAAAGAATGCTACTCTGCATTAAACTCGCCTGTTGTGTTCCTTTTCATGGTGTACAATAAAGTATATTTTGATTTGATTTGATTTGATTACTATTAATGTAGGTATTCTGTGGTCCAATCTAACTGCCATATGAATGATCAATAAACAATAATACAACACCGCGATTCCGATTACTCTGCTTAACCAGATTGTCGGGATACAGCGTGTGGTATCTATGTATGTCAAAACATATCAAAGTTTATGCGAATTCAAAACCACTGCGACGCCAGGCCGCTCGTGTTTTTACACAAGTTTTCTCCGACTCGCTATTGTGCGATGGAAAAGCGGGTTTTCTTCGCGCCGCCACCTCTTCAAGTCTTCACTCGCTGCCACGGGAATGTTAAGTGCAGTAATTGTTAGTTAACATCATCAATCAATACTAATAATAAATCTGCAAGGGATAGTTATGGAGTAAGTTACTTTGCTCTATGAGATACTGAGTTTGTACACTCTATGTATGATACTAAAACTAAATTGATTTTTAGAAATATTTTCTGTATGTATGTATATGTTCCTCCATAACTCTCAAACCGATCATCCGAATTCGATGAAACTTAGTACAAGCACATTTATCTATACGAGCCACAGGATAGACTAAATAAAATTCAGTTCCGGTTACGCTAAGATGTGGCTCTCATACAAACCGAATTGTTTCACGCGCCAAAATAAAGGTATGGGTAGCGGGCTTACTTACTTTCTTCTCTTTAAATCCGAATATCACGCGAGCGAAGCCGCGGGTAAAAGCCAGTTTAGAATAACTTTATAATTAGTGATATCGTATCCGACAGTTAGGTACGCGTGAATGCCTGAATGCACCATTGTGCAACGCTTCTTAGGTGAGTTTGAAGAATACTGTAACGTGCATTTTTTGTATAACAAGCCTCTTCGCCCGCAGCCCCGCCCGCGGCATTCTCGGTTTAGCTGAAGATTTAATTAAGAGTTAAAAATATTATTATTATGCTAAAAAAAATAAAATAAAATAAAATAAAATAAAACCGGCCAAGTGCGAGTCGAACTCGCGCACCGAGGGTTCCGTATCGCCATGTCATGGTTAGCGCCACTCACGCCATCTATGTATTAGTTAAAATGCTTCATACTCTTTTCGGTAGATGGCGCGCATACACTTTTTAGTTTCTTGTATGGGGAGCACCGTGATTTTTTTCCTTTTTTCTTATTTTTCTTATTTGTTGTCATATCGGCCATAATAACACATATTCTGTGAAAATTTCAACGGGCTACCTATTACGGTTCAAGAGATACAGCCCTCTGACAGAAAGACGGACAGACAGACAGACGGCGGCGTAGGCTTAGTAATAGGGTCCCGTACGACGGATACGGAACCCTAAAAGTGTTTATTGGTCAGGCTCATAGTACAGATACATATACTATATCTTCCTCTTTCTCTTGGTTCTGTCTGTACAGTCCTTGTCATTGTTTTTCATTGTTTTAATAATTGTTTAGTCATTGTTGTTGTTATATACTATAGTTGCTATTTCGGAATGTAAGATGGCGAATACAAGAGCAAAATATATTTGCCTACGAATAATTAAACCAATAAACCATAATATCGAAGATGCTTAATTTTTTTTTTTTTTTTTATGGAAACTGACACGGTTGGCTACATCACCTACAACATCCGTGATGTCAGCCCATAACACCGGGTGAACTGGTGCCACGTCAGTGCTTGCTTTCCTTCGGTCGTGCCGGCTACACTGAACTGGACGGAAAACACAAACTATTTACATAGCCGTTTCGACCGACCTTTCATTCAGTGCGGTGGTACCAACCCGGGCGGGTTAAACCCTACCACCTAGTAATATAAGAAGGGAGTCATATCCCTTAGTCGCCTTTTACGACATACACGGGGAGAGATGCAGTGGGGCTATTCTTTTAAAGTACCGGCCCCACACGGTACAATTAAAATTAACATTAAAATAAACGGTACATTTAAAAAAATGCATGAAATAGTACCTACACACTGTGCCCGCGAGATCGTGTATTTATTGGACATAAATAATTTAAGTAAAATGGCCGCATAGCAACCTCGGTTGTGTGTGTGTGTGTGTCCTCTAGTCTAGTATATAACCAGCAATCCAGGGAAGTCTCCGGTATGGCACCTACCTTCTCGGAGGTGAATGGTGATATTGGCTGGTCGGAGCATGTGCTTTGGGCTCTCCGACTCAGTGACCCATACCGGATTACATAAAAAAAGGCGGACTTATCCCTCATAAAGATTTCTTACAATCAACCTTTGGATGTTTGAGATTCGATATTATAGTGGAACAAGCTGTGCCCGCGGCTCCGCCCGCTCTCATATTTCACTTCACTGCTAACCTCATAAGCTATTTAGCGTGATAGTAAGTAGCCTATAGTTGATGGGAAGAATCAAGCTATCCGTAGAATTTTGTTTTATTAAAATCGGTTCAGTGGTTCTCGAGTTATAAGCGGACAGACAGACACTCAAGACAGACAGAAAGCAGACGTTGGATTTTATTATAGGTAAGGAAGGATGTAAGTACATAGGTAGTAGCAAAACAGTTGAACGTGAGAATTGAAGATAAAATGATAATAATGAGAATACTTATTAATATAATAAATTAATACATGTAAGTACATGCTAAGTTAAATAAAAGCCATACATATGTTAATAAATATAAATTACTAAATATATAGAATATATATAATGTAAAAACTAATATACATACGTACCTACTTGTCCATCCGCGTATACCATGGACGGGCTAACCTGAGGCGAACACACGTACGCACACAAATGCATTTCTCTAAGCAAATGCTTCAAGCATTTGCTTAGAGAAATGCATGTCAATGACATGCACATAAATACGTGGCCTGAGCACTATTACACTCGCATAATTTTATGCTCACCGTCATGCGTGAACGTATTTTTCATTTGTAAGCCTCAGGTTAGAACGAACGACCTATACCTAAATCCATACAAAACTAACATCGATACGAACGGAATAGCACAGACGACACACTCGCGGACAAGGAGCGAAGTGTTCGCAGATTTGTCGCGATCTGATCTATCGCCGGAGGGAGACTGGACGCTTCACTGAACGAACGGCCAAGGAGGTCCGGTAGGTAGATCCTACATCTAGAATACCTAAGTTCTACTTACATAGATACATATATCTAGTCAGCGTATTATTAGGTACTCATTGGATATTTCTATTCTATTCTATGTATTTTAACATATATCACTACATTAAATTTAGGAAATGATTATTGGGATCAATAGTAACAAAAAAGTACAATAACTTTTTTCTGAATTCCATTTAAATAAAAAGTTACAGTTTTCATACAAACTAATTCATTAATTTAGTGTAAAAAGATCTAATGTGTCACACGAACGTGGGAATGAAAGGCGCGCGGTGAGCGAGCGAGCAGGGACGAGTGCCCGGAGAGAGGAGATGCGCGGCAGCGGCGGCGCGGAGTTAGTTTTTCGACCCCGACCGTTCCATCGCCAGCACCCTCCCCCCGCGCGCGTCAAATTACACTTGACGAAAACATAAATTTCAAAAATTCACATCTCGAAAACTAGGCACTTTAGTGAAAAACTTTACTTGCTTTTTTGTCTCGGAAAAACTTGAGGATTGCGCTGACGAAATTAATGTACTGGCCGTTACAACCACCCTGTATATGTATACAGACCTTGTTCTCCAGCTTGCCGCTCTCGCCCTTGTAGTAGTTCCTCTCGTTCTCCAAGCGCTCCAGCTTCCCTCGCAGCGTCTCCACTTCATCCTGCAACACGAGAGCGAGACGAGATCAATTTATTACTCGCTATTCATTTAGGCATTAGGGTCTAATGTTAGTTTTTTTTTTTCATGGAAACTGACACGGTTGGCTACATCACCTACAACATCCGCCTTGCATTGCCTATTTGTATTCACTTGTGGATTAGTATAGTATAGTATGTATTATTTGTATTTAGTATCTAAGTTCTATTTATGTTTATGTATGTATATTATGCTGTTTGCATTTTATGTATTGTATAAATAGGTATGTTACATACAATAATATAATAATAATAGAATAATTCCTCCTCCCTTTCGCTTGCACTACCCATATTTCTTTCTCTGTATTTTATTCCTCATCCATCACCCAAAGGTTGACTGGAAGAAATCCCTTCTTGTGATAAGTCCGCCTTTGCGCACTCCTGTATTTCTTGTTTCTTGTCGTGTACTGTTCTTCCTTCAATTCGTGTACAATAAAGAGTTTCTATTCTATCCGTGATGTCGGCCCATAAAACCGGGTGAACTAGGTGCCACGTCAGTGCTTCCCTCCGGTCGTGCCGGCTACACTGAACTGGACGGAACAAACTATTTACATAACCGTTTCGAGCGACCTTTCATTCAGTGCGGTGGTACCAACCCGGGCGGGTTAAACCCTACCACCTAGTAATATGAGAAGGGAGTCATATCCCTTAGTCGCCTTTTACGACATACACGGGGAGTGATGCAGTGTGGCTATTCTTTTAAAGTACCGGCCCCGCACTGTACATAAGTCCGCCATTTGTTGTATCCTTACCTATAATAAAATCCAACGTCTGCTTTCTGTCTGAGTGTCTGAGTGTATGTCTGTCTGTCCGCTTATAACTCGAGAACCACTGAACCGATTTTAATAAAAAAAATATCTACGGATAGCTTGATTCTTCCCATCAACTATAGGCTACTTACTATCACGCTAAATGGCTTATGAGGTTAGCAGTGAAATGAAATATGAGAGCGGACGGAGCCGCGGGCAGAGCTTGTGTATGTATAAAAAACAATAAGGTATATTAAATAAATAAATAAAATAAACACCGCGGCGGCGGGCGGCGGCGCCGTTCTGTGCAACCGTTCCACCGACCTTAACAACTTACTCTGATCTTATTAACCAGTGCACACAATGGACAATAATTTCAGCAGACAGCTAAGCAGATGAGTTTAACAAACAGTATTGATAACGGAGCGTGCCACCTTCCCACGAGCGCCCGCTGCGCCGCCGCCGCCCCGCTGCGCTAGCCCGGCATGGCACCTAACTGTGCTCCTTCTGATCTAAGCCCGGTCCACACACGAGCGCAACTGTAGCCTCGGTAGCTCAGCGGCGCTGTCGGTCGACTGTTGGAGGCTGACCGCGGTTCGGATTCCACGTAAACTGTAGGTCCCCCTTACTTCTTACCTTACTAGGTGGTAGGGTTTATCCCGGCCGGTTTGGTACCACCGCACTGAGCGAAACGTCGAAACGGCTATGTAAATAGTTAGTGTTTTCCGCCTAGTTCAGTGTAGCCGACATGAAATGAAGGGAAGCACTGACATAGCCCCTAGGTCACCAGGTGTTATGGGCTGACATCACGGATGTTGTAGGTGATGTAGGCAACCGTGTCAGTTTCCATAATTTAAAAAAAAACTGACTTCCGATCTAAGCCTGGTCCACACAGCCGCGGGCAAAATCTAGTATGTAGTTAGAATAATAAAGAAATTATTTAACAACACTAAATCCCGTCAGAATTTAATTATTGAGCGCCCTACCCAGTTACCTCCACACATTTTTATTTAATCAGTTTATTTATTTTGTTTGCACTAAACATTAGACCTCGCATTAGACACAAAGACAGAATACAATAATAATAATTAATAAATGTACGGTACGGTGCGCAACGGCAGCGCACGCACGAGGATCAAGATCCATGAAAGGACTGCGTGTCGTCGCCCCGCAGCCGGTGGATACGGAGCTCTCCGAGATGGGGGTGGTGGTGGCCTACGTGTCTAGTACCACCACCTACCGCTCGAAGCTTAGTCTCGCGTCGTCTCGGAGAGCTCCGTAGCCACGGCCTGCACCCTCCGCGCCGGCGTGCTTGGAGGTCCGCCTCCCGCCGCCGGCGAGAATACCGTTTTTTTTTGTTTTTCTCTGTTTGTATTAATTTTGTATAGGTATTTTATTTTATAATTGTATAAAATTAATATAAATATGTACCTGTATAATAGAAAAAAAACGTGAAAATAAATACATAAATGTATAACAAATCAAAAGAAAAAAATTATACATAAAATAACTTCAATTGTTTCATCTCATCAGTTCACTTGACAACGTAACAGCTCTACCTCATGGATTCGTAGAAATGTTCTCTATCGAGCGTCGAGCTAACATTGCACTCACCACATTCCAGCCAGACACAATCCCTGTACTAATAATAAATCTGTAAGGGATGTTTTTAAGTTTACTCTTTTATTAATTATATTAGACTTACATATGTAAGTCTTTAAACCTACTACTGTTAATCCGGAAACTTAAAAATGAATATAACTGTAAGGCTAGAACGATAAAAAAGGTATGGACGCCGGACTGGCAAATGCTTGTATGAGAACTAGCGTCGCCGAGTTGCGGAGTGTACTTACCGATGATAAGATATTCCACTATTGTGCACACTAAACTTGGCTGTAGTGTTTTTACACGTAAACACAGAGCATGCGGGCACTTTAAACAGGTTTTTGCGAACGCGGCCGATGACAGACTGACGGGCCAGCGCGCGACCGTCCATACAAAACAAGCATGCTTTTGCTAATATCGTGTTACGCTGGCGAGGATAGGGTTCGGAGTCCATACCTTTTTTATCGTTCTAGCTGTAAGGGATGGTCACGGTGTAAGTTTTTTTTTTTATGGAAACTGACACGGTTGTCTACATCACCTACAACATCCGTGATGTCAGCCCATAACACTAGGTGAACTTGGTGCCACGTCAGTGCTTCCCTTCGGTCGTGCCGGCTACACTGAAGTTACTTTATTTTATGAGATACTGCGTTTGTAGACTAATGTATGATACTAGAACTAAATTGACGATTTTTAGAAATCTCTTCTGTATGTATGTATGTATGTTCCACCATAACTCTTAAACCGATCATCCGAATTTTATGAAACTTAGTACAAGCACATTTAAATATACATGACACAGGATAGGCTAAATAAAACTCAGTTCCGGTTACGCTAAAATGTGGCTGTCATACAAACCTAATTGTTCCGCGCGCCGAAATAAAGGTACAATAGCGGGCTTACTTACTTTCTTCTTTTTAAATACGAATTTCACGCGAGCGAAGCCGCGGGCAAAAGCTATAATATAATAAGTCGCTTGTATTCGTTCGTCGCGCAGTCGATCAAACGTGTCGATTTTTTTTGCGGCTCGCCTCGCGCCGGACGCGGAACACTTTTTTAGGGTTCCGTATACATACAACGTCTGTCTGTCCGTTCGTCCGTCCTACTGCTGTATCTTTGGAACCGTAATAGCCAGCCGGTTGAGATTTTCACAGAATATGTGTTATTTTGGCGGATATAACAAACAAATAATAAAAAAGTGAAAAATGAAGGGGTCCCGGTACAAGAAACGTCTTTTTTCAGTATTTTTTTTGTAGTGCGGAAACGTCGGTGCGCGAGTCCGACTCGCACTTGGCCGGTTTTGTATAGTTTATTCTGTTTAAAGACATTTATAATGTAACCATACGGTGTAATGGTTCAAACTGAATCATCACTCTGAAGAATCAAATTGATTTATTGTGCTAGAGTCAAGCTTGAATGAAAAACTGATTTCCTGCTAAAGAAACGCACCTAGTATTGTAATTTAAATCGATTTTCACCTGCTATCAAAAGCGCACACGCATCTCTTACCGCGTTCATCCACCGATGGAGTAATAAATAATTGTAATTAACTGTTTATTGATGGACCGGCCTTATGTTAATAAAACTTGATAGTTGATACTATACACGCTACTGGTGTAAGTAGGGTTGCCAGATGTCCGGTTTTGGCCCGGACAGTCCGGTTTTCGAAGCCCCTACCCGGTAAAAAAATATGACCAGGTTTTGTCCGGTTTTTAAATTTCCCGCCCGGTAATACTGCAATATTTCTATTCCCGCCCAACATAAGCTATTGCTAGGCACGCGCACGCTTTGGAGGAAGGAAGGTGGCGGGGCAGACGGGCGGCGGGTCCTAAAAGATATATTTTATTTGTTTGTACTATGATGACTTGTTTGTGTTGTGACTTAAGTATGAATAAAACTTTCTTTCTTAACATTTCATGTGTTTTACTTTAAAAATCTAAATAAAATTGTCTAATTATTAATTATTTATTGAAAAAGAACACATGTTTTTTTATACACATTTTATATATTTCGGCGAATGCCGTCTTCAGTAATTATCTATTATGAATAAAATATTGTATAAACAATATTTTATTCATAATAGATAATTACTGAAGACGGCATTCGCCGAAATATATAAAATGTGTATAAAAAAAACATGTGTTCTTTTTCAATAAATAATAGAAGCACTAAAAAGTGATATGTATATTTTCTTATAATATAAAAATATAATAAATTCATTCTAATTATTAATTGAGTTTTTGGTTGTCCGTTTTTTTAACGGCGAACATCTGGCAACCCTAGGCGTAAGTGAAGTGCAGGTAAGAATATGCAGAGTGATTCCGCAATAATTACCAATAGGTATTTTGAGGCGAGATTCTGGAATCAAAATTAACACAAGAAAATTAAAAAAGTCACCATTTTCAGACATTTTTGTGGCGGTTAACTCGAAAAATTTATAGTGACCATGAATTATGTTTATTTGAAAATAAAAACTCGACTGTTGTTAAGCAACCCTGAGCGCGGTCATTACTTGGATGGGTCACCGCTTGACCATTGGAGGCTGACCGTGGTTCGGATTACATGTTAAACTGTAGGTCCCTTCCCTTCTTACCTTGCTAAGTGGTAGGGTTTATCCCGGCCGGGTTGGTACCATCGCACCGAACGAAACGTCGTCGGTCGAAACGGCTATGTAAAATAGTTCGTGTTTTCCGTCCAGTCAGTGTAGCTAACATGAAATGAGAGGTAGCACTGACACGACGGCATGCGGCACCTAGTTCACCCGGTGTTATGGGCTGACATCACGCATATTGTAGGTGATGTAGCCAACCGTTTCAGCTATTCGACAAAGGAACGCCGCGCCGCGCCGCCGCGCCGCCGCCTTTTTAACCGACTTAAAAAAAAGGAGGAGGTTCTCAATTCGACTGTATTTTTTTTTATGTGTCACCTCAGAACTTTCGACTGGGTGAACCGATTATGAAAATTCTTTTTTTTATTTGAAAGCTTGTGCTTCCCGTGTGGACCCATTTCAATTTGGTCAAGATCGAATTGAAAAGCAAGGCGGAATCGCGAGGCCGAAGGCCGAGCGATTCCGCCGAGTACATTAATAGCAAAAAATTACTAAAAAAACTGTGAAATAAAAAACTATTTAAAAAAAATATAAAAACCGCCTTCAACTCAAGGGTTCGATTCTTTTTTATTTCATACATTTTTGAAGGCGGTTTTTATATTTTTTTAAATAGTTTTTTCTTTCAAGCTAGTGAGCTTTGCAAGCTGTCGTCCCTAGCTCCGCACGCAGGCATAACGAGAAAGGTAGAAAGTGCGCAGAGCTGCCTGTGCCCGGCCCGTGGTAATCGATTCTGGGACCGGTATGACGCGCGCGAAGTGCACAGGTGATTAAGGGGCGGAATCTGCGACAAATGCGGACGTATGTCATTATGTGATATAGTCATAATGCGAAGCAGAGAATATAAGATGTGAATTATTTACTACATAGGTTTTTTGCATTGTAGGTATTGACACCCCGACCCAAATACGTCAATCCCAAAATTTTAAAAAGTGTCTTTCCGTACTTATCCAACCTCTCAAATATGTATCCGATTACCTAGCCTATCTCTTTATAAGGGTTTTTATGTTGTATGTAACGTTTTAACATTATTATTATATTATTTATTATTTTCTTACATTAGTATTTGATTCACGTATAAATATTATACAAATTATGTTGGTGCTTCACTAAAACTGATATAATTACATAATAATAAAAAAAAAACTGCCAATTATGTATAGGTTCCTGGTAAAAGGTAGGCCAAAATAATTTTTGGAATTTCAATCCCAAAAAGTAACCATATACTTAGTGACGCAGTCGCATAAATATTTTCGCGAACGAAGTCGGGGGTGAACGCTAGTATGGTAAAAACGTATTTGAATAGATCTACTAAGTTTTATAGTATAGAAACGTTCCCGGGTATCCCGGGAATTATTTAATTAAACAAATTTTTCAAAGAAGCCACTTCCATATTTTTGAGCGTTTGGGCAAATATGTATCTGATTATCCTATCTCTAGTAGATACGGGTATAGAAAGAACACAACTGTCAAAATCCTCAAAAAAATTCTGGGGGTAGTAGGAGTCTGTTCTTTAAACGTGGAATCACAGTGGCACGTGGATAACGCATGTAATGTTTTTTTTTTTTTATGGAAACTGACACGGTTGGCTACATCACCTACAACGTCCGTGATGTCAGCCCATAACACCGGGTGAACTAGGTGCCATGTCAGTGCTTCCCCCTTTGATCGTGCCGGCTACACTGAACTGGTCGGAAAACACAAACTATTTACATAGCCGTTTAGACCGACGTTTCATTCAGTGCGGTGGTACCAACCCGGGCGGGTTAAACCCTACCACCAAGTAAGATTAGGAGGGAAGGGACCACAGAAATCCTAAGTAATAGCTAGAAGTGTGAAGGAGGCGGGCGCGCGTGGCGGCTATATGGTCAGTTTGTGACCATACGCGTCGTGCGCTCGCGATCCCGTGACAGATCACGTGACAGATGGATAGATCTCACCGAGACCTGAAGTTTGAGTACCAACACGATGGGTCTAGCACCAGTGGTTCTCGAGTTATGACCAAAACAAAAGTTCATGACGAAGTTTCGTCAAAAAATCCTAAGCCTTCTAGGTCTCACAGAAAACGGGATGGTACGGAACCTCTTTACACGAGCTCGACTCGAACTTGGCCACTTTCAAATGATATATACATATTTTCCCAAGACAAAAAAAAAAATTTATATCAAGACAAAACTTTTTTTAAGTAACACAATTGTAATAAGTAATTAATTATGTTTTATTAATCGCTTTAATTAATCTACTCTATAAAATACAGAACTATATAACGAACTGGTCATTTTTGTATTGTGTCGACCACAGCACCAGCAACAAATGCACATTCTTAAACATTATGTTTTATTTAAATTTTAGCTCTATCGATAGTCGATATAACGAATGTCGACTGGTCAATCCCTAGTTAGTTTATTCACGGACACGACAAGACCACAAGACACACGCGTCGATACGTCGATGTGTGCGTTCACGCACGTGGATAGGACGCGCGGGATTGGCTAGTGTGAATGTAGTTGTATGCACGTACGGACGCGTCCGTGTGAATTGTGTTTGTGTGCGATAGAAAACTTGCCACAGCGGTTCCGACTGTGAGCGGGCGTCATCATCACATATCTCGCTAATACTTCTCTGATCTGTGGAAGGGACCTACAGTTTTACGAGGAATCCGAACCTCGGTCAGCCTCCAACGGTCAGCGGTCACCCATCCAAGTACCACAGCCAGTATGGAAACTACGTACAAAACGATCGAAACGAAGCACTCACACACACGCACACCTCAACAAGGCCCCGAAGCGAATGTCGCAAACTATCAGTCGCGGGTGCCGCGTCCGAGTGGTCGTGTTTGTTTTTGTTGCATGCGCCACGGACAGTCCACGATCTTTTAGAATGCAAAAAAATGTTTACAAACGTTTTTCGACTGCTGTCACTTTATATTAACTTTTGACAAATGTTGACAACTTTTGTCAACTTTTCTCATCTTTTGCCAACTTCTGTCATATTTTGTCAACTTTTATCGACTGTTGTCAACTCTTGCCAACGTTTCTTATCTTTTGCCAACTTCTGTCACCTTTTGTCAACTTTTATCGACTGTTGTCAAGTTTTGTAAACTTTTGAGAACTTTTGTCAACTCTCGGTAATTTATGTCAACTCTTGTCAACTTTTCTCATCTTTGGCCAACTTCTGTCACCTTTTGTCAACTTTTATCGACTGTTGTCAACTCTTGTCAAGTTTTGTAAACTTTAGAGAACTTTTGCCAACTCTCGGTAACTTATGTCAACTCTTGTCAACTTTTGTCAACTTTTCTTATCTTTTGCCAACTTCTGTCACCTTTTGTCAACTTTTATCGACTGTTGTCAACTCTTGTCAAGTTTGTAAACTTTTGAGAACTTTTGTCAACTGTCGGTAACTTATGTCAACTCTTGTCAACTTTTGTCAACTTTTCTCATCTTTTGCCAACTTCTGTCACCTTTTGTCCACTTTTATCGACTGTGGTCAAGTTTTGTAAACTTTTGAGAACTTTTGCCAACTCTCGGTAACTTATGTCAACTCTTGTCAATGTTTGTCAACCTTGGTCAATTTTTGTCAACCTTGGTCAACTTTTGTCAACTTTCGTCAATATTTGTCAACTTTTGTCAACTTTTATCGACTGTTGTCAACTCTTGTCAATGTTTGTCAACCTTGGTCAACTTTTGTCAACTTTCGTCAACATTTGTCAACTTTTGTCATCTTTTATCAACTTTTATCGACTGTTGTCAACTCTTGTCAATGTTTGTTAACCTTTTTCGGCTTTTGTCATCTTTTATCAACTTTTATCGACCTGTGTCAACTTTTATCGACTGTTGTCAACTCGTGTCAACGTCAACCTAACCTTGGTCAACTTTTGTCAACTTTCGTCAACATTTGTCATCTTTGTCAACTTTTATCGACTGTTGTCAACTCTTGTGGTTGTTTGTCAAACTTAGTCAACTTTCGTCAACATTTTGTCATCTTTTGTCAACTATTGTCAACTTTTGTATACTTTTCTCGACTTTTGTGAACTTATAGCCACTTTCGTCATCTTTTGTCAACTTCTCCCAACTTCTCTCATCTTTTGTCAGCTTTTATCATATTTTAACCACTGTTGTCACTTTTGTCACTTTTATGAACTTTTGTCAGCTTTCGTTAACAAGGAGTTGACAAAAGTTGACAAGAGTTTACATAAGTTGACTAAAGTTGACAAGAGTTAACGAAAGTTGACAAACTGGACAAAAGATGGGAAAAGTTGACGAAAGTTGACAAACAGCTGACATAAGTTGAAAAACGTTGACAAAATATGAAAAAAGTTGACAATACTTAGTTGACATTAATTAACAATAGTTGACGAAAGTTGACAAGAGTTGACAAAAGTTCACGAAAGCTGACAAAAGTTCATAAAAGGGACAGAACTTGGCAAAAGTTGACAATAGTGGTTAAAAGTTGACAGAAGTTAGTAAAAGTTGACAAAAGATGACGAAAGTTGACAAAAGTTGACGGAAGCTGGCCTAAGTTCATAAAAGTGACAGAAGTTGGCAAAAGTTGACAAAAATTTCCGAAAGTTAACAACAGTCGTTAAAATTTTACAAAAGCTGATAGAAGTTGACAAAAATTGACAAAAGATGACGAAAGTGGCTATAAGTTAACAAAAGTCGACAAAAGCCATAAAAGTAGACAAACGTTAACGAAAGTTGACAAAAGTTGACAAGAGTTGACATAAGTTACCGAGAGTTGATAAAAGTTCTCAAAAGTTTACAAAACTTGACAAGAGTTGACAACAGTCGACAAAAGTTGACAAAAGGTGACAGAAGTTGGCAAAAGATGAGAAAAGTTGATAAAAGATGACGAAAGTCGAGAAAAGTTATATCAATTCATATTTATAGCAACCACGTTTTGAACTTATTATTGATGATTGATTATATTGATTATTTGATCATTACATTACAGAACCTAAATAAATGTTTTAATACATAATAATTTTACAATTAAAAAAAAATTGATTGACATCCCTAACGCTCCAATGGAGCGTAGGTACTTATTTTAACAAATAGGCCTAGTTTCCATACTGCTTTAGCCATATATATGCTGTGCAAGTACTGACCGCACCCAGCGTTGCTTAACATTCAATAGCGACAGTTGACTGTCTGCACCACTGAGCTAACGAGGCTGACTGAATGTAGGTATGTTCTCTTGATAAATAATTTTAGTCAAAAAATCTGGTTGTCATGGTCACTCTTGAAACGAATTGAAAAAAAAAATCGCCTAACTTTGATGACTCACTGTGCCTGCAAATAATAATATTATATTTTTTTTTATTATTGTATTTGCGCCATCTTCCCCATTTTGCTGATGTGTTTTGTATGTGCGTTACTTAGAAACTGAGCATAGACCATTTTCCCGGTACATGTTTCGTGTCGGTGACGTCATATTTTAGCTTACATAAGGGTTACCATAAAGGTGCAGGTACTGACCGGGACACTATATCAAAACCTAAGAAAAGTTGGTTGTCTTTGAGCGGGGAAATGCAGCACCTGTTCTATGAATATTAAATTACATTTTAGATGATAGGTATCTTTTACATTTAATCTTTAATATTAAATTAAATTTAGATGATAGGCAAAGATATATGGTAGGTATCTTTCTCAGGATGCAATCCATCTCCGTGCAAAATTTTATCGAAATCTATTCAGCGGTTTAGGCGTGAAAAGGTAACAGACAGACAACAGAGCTAATTTCGAATTTATAATATTAGTATGGATAAAACTGGCTTTTGGTTCCCGACCGGGACATTTGGTCAGGTGGGACGGCCGGGACTGAGATTTTAAACCGGTGACAAGTCCCGGTGTTTGGACGAATGGATTACATGCATCCCACCTTGTACCATCTGTAATTTAATTTACAAGAGTACTTGCATCACAACACAGATTACTCTGCTCACCCCGTTTGTCGGGATACAGCGTGTGGTATGTATGTAGAAATATAAATAAAATATTTTAAATATAGATAGAAGCCGACGACGACGACGCCCAGACCACTCGATCGACCACCGGCCGCTACTAAGCTTGCAAGTGGAGCGGCGTGGGAGCGCGTCTCTGTAAAGGCGTCGGCGTTCTTTGTCACGCACGTGTGTGCTTCCCCACCCCCTCGTGGGAGCGTGCACGATCAGATATATCCCTCGCTCGTGATGGCCGCTATGTAGTGTCGACACCTCTTCACCTTGCAGGCCTCACGCACTCTATGTACTTGCGCGCGCTAACTACCTACCGCCCGACGGGCCGCCGCCGGCGGTCTTTTTCAGTAGAAATTCGTCTGCCGCGCGAAGTATACATAGACGCTCGCCCACGCAACTGCGCGCAGCTGCAAAGCAATAACCGCTTTACACTCGATCGTTAAGGTACATTTTCGCACGCAGTATTGGCCGACGTGAAACAGTAGGCTATTAAAACCCGAAGGTAGGAACATTTTCTATGGAGTGATTTATCTGTTACGAAGTAACTATTAAGTAATCTGTGCCTTGGCGCGGTCCTTCCATGCCAACAAGAGTCATTCATGCTCGCTTGTTCTACAGTTTATTTTTTATGTAATCCGGTATGGGTGGCTGAGTCGGAGAGGCCAAAGCGCATGCTCCGACCTGGCAATATCACCTCCGAGAAGATACGTGCCATACCGGGGACTTCCCTTTGAATTGCTGGCTATATTGGACTAGCTATAGCTAGTCCAATATTACTACTCTATAGAGTATAACACGGCCGAGATATCCAGTACGCTGGTACCAACCCAGTCGGCTATAATTTACAAGCCTACCACCTAGTAAGGGCCTAGTAGGGCATGCACCTACAACAGTTTTACACCAGCTCCGAACGGTGAAGCAGCAGGTATTGAATACCTAATGACTATGCATATTAATTTCTTCGTGACAGTCAATGATATTTTAGGAAAGATAGGTTATCTATATGACATTCAGTGCTCACACATGGCACGCCCTTGAAAAGTTGAGAGGAAGAACGGGAAAGGAGTGATGCGCCGACTCGAATAGTCTTATTCCATTAGAATTAGCGCAGAATCTCATTCATTCATTACACACGACGGCATTTTCGATCTGTTAGCGGCTCGTGGTTAGCGGTCCGAACGCGTGCGTAGTTGGTGGGCGACTAACTTCAGACAGGACTGTGGTCTTGTATTTAATGTGCCGCTTGGGAGCTCAGATAACCTATCTACCTCCTTTTAACTTATAATATCATTGGTGACAGTCGATCAATTCAAACGGATCGAATTAAACTACGAGCAAGTGTATTGTGACGTATCGTGTGCATCCCTCGACCGTGGAGAGGAAATGTAACGACATCGTCGTCGAGCGAGACGTTTTGAATTTCTCTCTCCTTTTATTTCGAAAATAAACAGATGAAAGCGAGTTATTTATATTAAACTTAATAAATTTATGAATTATATGACTTATGTATGACGTACGGGTGTGAAACGTGGACGCTGACGGTCGGTGTTGTCCAAAGGTTGAAAGTTGCCCAGCGAGCAATGGAGCGAGCCATGCTAATCTAATCGCTACGTGATATGGTGCGTAACGAGGCAATCCGCCGACGCACCAAAGTAATCGATATTGGATACCGGGTGGCTAAGCTCAAGTAGCAGTGGGCTGGGCACGTCAGCCGAAGAGACGACGACCGTTGGAGTAACCGTGTCCTACACTGGCGGCCGTGGACAGGAAAACGAGTGTGGGAAGACCACCCGCCAGGTGGGACGACGACATCAAGTACGTCGGCGGAAAGCAGTTTTTCCGTACCGCTGAAGGCCGGGAGGACTGGAGGAAAATTGGAGATGCGTATGTCCAGCAGTGGACGCTTACACGCTGACTGACTGACTGACTAATAATTTAAGAAACAGATTTTAGGCTTCCGCGCCCATACGGAAGCCTATTAATCCTATGTACAATGCCTCCTATTGAACACGGAAAAGCTCGTCTATAATCCTCGCCATTTCCCGCGTTGATATAACATTAAGATAGCAACCAGTTCTCACGCGCAATGCGCGCGCAGTAATACGCTCTCGATTAGACACACCGGCCAATGGAATAATCTCCTTCAGAGTTCTAGCGTCTTAAAGCGTTCAAGCAGCGGTCTATCGTAGTTCTCGGAGCTCGTTCTATCAAAGCCCCAGAGCGGGATAGCAGGAGTAGCAAATGCCAAGGGACCCGCGCCACCGGGAGTCCTACTACGCTTGGACAAAATACAAATCCAATCCCCCCCTCGGCGGTCTGGCCTCGATAGCTCAGTGGTGCAGACAGTCGACTGTCGCTATTGATGGTCAAGCAACGCTGGGCCGGTCAATACTTGGATGGGTGACCGCTCGACCGATGAAGGCTGTCCGCGGTTTGAATTCCACGTAAAACTGTGGGTCCCTTCCCTTCTTACCTTAGGTACTAGGTGGTAGGGTTCAACCCGCCCGGGTTGGTGCCACCGCACTGAATGAAAGGTCGGTCGAAGCGGCTGTGTAAATAGTTTCTGTTTTCCGTCCAGTTCAGTGTAGACGGCACGACCGAAGGGAAGCACTGACATGTCACCTAGTTCACCCGGTGTTATGGACTGACATCACGGATGGTGTAGTTGATGTAGCCAACCGTGTCAGTTACCATAAAAAAAGACATTTTTCATCACTCCTGCAGCTCTTTGATAATTGAGTATTTATCAAGTGCACATTCTTGATATTTTTTAATTGATTGGTGAAAACTGCACGACGATAGAAGCGACGATTTTAACGTGATGCCCGGACAAACAGACAGAAAAACGGGGCCCGTAATGATCGAAATATGAAAAGTACGTACAGTAGCGAGTTTGAGCCTCTCCTCCGTGCGATGCACCGCCAGCAGCGGAGTGACGCGCACGAGCAGCCGCCACCACGGCCAGTCGCGCACGGCCAGGAACGCCCTGACGTTCCGCTGCACGCAGCGCGCGGCCGTGTGCTGAGTGCGGAGCTTCCGCGCGCGCCGCCGCGCGAGCAGGCCGCGCGCGCGCGCCTGCAGCCGGCATAGGACGCGCGCGAGCGCCGCGTCGCGCCGCGCGTCCAGCCCAGCGACCACGCCCGGCCTGAAGAAGATCTGCGGACAAGAGAGGAGAGAATCATGTTACATGTTTGTTCTTACATGTCGATCAACAAACAAGATGAGGCGATCCGCGATAAGCTTGAAATACGATTTGATACTAAATTGACTTTACCGCGAGCGGAGCTGCAGGCACAGCTATGTAACCATAAACGATACAGGAATAAGAGAACGAATTTATGCCAGTCAATAAAATTGTAGCTGAACAAGAACGCGTACTCATCATTACTGCAGTCAACCATGGAAATATCAATCTAGAAGGGCCACTTATTGAGGAAGTGAAGAAAGTACACATAGAGATATAAAAGGGGGGATGAATGCATCGAATTCGAATGAATGATGTAGATACGAGCATATTTGGCTCGATATCAGGTATAGTGCCACCAGGAAGTTATGGTGCGTGGGAAATATGCGAAACTGTCTGCATTCCTAAGAAGGGACGTGAACTTTCGATCGAAAGGCTGTCGATAAATTGTATGACTTAATAACCTAAATTATCGACAAACTTTCGATCGAAAGTTCACGTACCTTCTTAGGAATGCAGACAGTTTCGCATATTTCCCACGCATCATAACTTCCTGGTGGCACTATATGCTCAAGCCTTAAGGGGTTGTGTGTTTTTTTTTTTTTGCTATGCATGCATGGGTTTTGTTTGTACTAACTACCGGTACGTGCTGTAGTACTTCACGTAAGTAGTTGTTCTTAGGTTGTTCTTTTCTCTCTGAAAGCGCAAAAGATTTTATGTTTTTATGTAAACCAACATGGGTGGCTGTGTCGAGGGACCAATGGTACAGTCGACAGACCCAAAAACCCCTCTCCTCGCGAAACCACGCTCAGTGAGGCGCCATGCCAGCAGATTTGCGGACTGTTGCTAGGCTGTCTAGCCCGTTGATACGACGTTTGAAGATACCCAGGTTAAAGGATTCGGGAAACAAACTCGCCGGGAGACAGTTTCACACCCTAGCGGTGCGACAAGGAAACGATTTTGAGAACAGATGGGTTCTCAAAAGCCCAACGTCAACAACAAAAGGGTGCTCAGTTTCTCTGCGACGAGTGCTGCGAAGATAGGTTGGATGGCAAGGAATAAGGGAAGCAAGTTCCTCCGAGCAGCGTCCATGATAGTACCCGTAGAACAGACTGAGTGACCCTACAAATCGCCTGTGACTGAGAGACTCCAGATCATCAGTCAGTTTCGGGTCTCCCACCAGACGGACGGCTCGGCGCTGTATTGAATCCAAGGCAGCCAACAGATACTGGGGGCTGCCTTCCCAAATGTGGCTACAGTATTCCATCACCGGCCTAATCTGTGATTTGTACAACATAAGTAGTTGTGCCGGTGCCTCCTATTTCGGTATAGGATCCCCAGTTTTTTTGATGCGGTTTTGGCCTTTGACTCAATAAACTGCCTAAAGCCCACGTCCTTAGAAATGTTGCACCCCAGTAGGTCTAGGTGCTCCGAGACAGGAACGACACTGCCTTGGAAACTTTCAAGGAAAGGGAAGGGGTCGACCTTAGCAGAGAATACAAAGCATTGCGTCTTGCGAACGTTGAAGGCAACAAGGTTCTCGATGCCCCAAGTGGCAATTTTTTCAAGCACCTTATCCATCCATCCAAGCATTCTACAATAGAACGTTGCGCCTTGCTGGGCTGTGCATCTCTGCTCTTCCAGTCCTTTACAAACACCTGCCTGGGGTAACTATCCCGTAGAACTAGCAAAGGATCGACTATAAGAGCATAATCAACGTTCTTCACAGATTTCTCATAAAAAATGTGACGAAGTTTTTAGAAATTGAGTGCACGCACACTGACCAAATGCTGGTAACAAGTTTATTTATGCAATTTATGACAACGTCGTTTTACACAGGACGGTTTCTGTTCTGGTATTTATTTCCAGGCTATCAACTAATAAATACTCGATATAATAATTACTGCGCGTGCACCGCGCCACCGCGCCTCCTCCGCCGGTGTGAGGGAGAGCGGAAGGGGTGAGGGGGAGGAGAGAGGGGGAGGGGAGGGGGGCGACGGACGGAAGAGAAGAGATGCAATTAATACGGTTATCAGATCGCGACTGAGACGACACGGCAATGCCCGCCGCGGACCATACGTGTGTGCCTATACGAATTTGTTTTCTCAGCTTCATAACTGGCATTGCGCCACGCTGAACGTCGCTTCGCGAGTGGAGTTATTGGCTGTGTCTGATGGTTCACCTCGCGAAACCATCGAGGCAGCTCAGAGGGTATCTACCGTGCTAGAAGATTTGCGGACTACTGAAGGGTAGTCCGGCATGTCGATACGACGACGTTTCGAAGAGCTTCGGGTTGAACGAATCGGGAAACACACTCGTCGGTAAATAATTCCACAAACTAGCAGCGGTGCTACAGAACAACGATTTTGAGAACCGATATGGGTTCTCAGAAGCCCGATGTCAACAACAAAAGGGTGCTGAGTCTCTCTGCGATTTTTAACGAAGTTCGTAAAACTTCGAAGTAAGACTTCGACCGCCACGACACTTTTGTTGCAGTATGCGTGTTTGTGTGCTTACAAGCGTATGTCTACGTATAGATATATTACTGCAGTAATAGATGTCATTTATTTTTTAACCGACTTCCAAAAAAGGAGGAGGTTCTCAATTCGTCTGTATGTTTTTTTTATTTTTTATTTTTTTTTTTATTTTTTTTATTTTTTTGTATGTTTGTAACACGATTTCTCCGTCAATTGAGGGCCGATTTAGAAAATTCTTTTTTTGTTAGTTAGGTCATACTTCCGAGGTGGTCCCATTTCAATTTTATCGAAATTGGTTCAGTGGTTTTCGAAAAATCAGCATAATACTATGGTGTGTGGTTACCTTCAGCAAAACTTGTGATGTGGTCGTTTTCGGCAATTTTCAGTTTGATAAATTAGTATGGTGTGTGGTTACCTTCAGCAAAACATTTGTGATGTGGACTTATTCAGCAATTTGCAGTCTGACACATATGGCGAATAATTCTGTACCACTTCAATCGATTTCGATTATTCGATTTCGATTATTCTTTTTTATGTAATATTACTAAAAAGAATGAAATAAAAACTGTTTTAAAAAATATTAAACCGATTTCCAAAAAAAACAAAAAAAAAAAAAACTAAAAAGTATTAAATACCTAATATTTTGAAATTTTCTCTGTCCTGTTGAAATACATGAATCGATATACTAGTGATACATATTCGGACCCTTGTTTCATGAATATTCTAAATTTGAAATTTTTTTATCTTTTCCGACCGGCGCTTAATTTATTATGGTACCTGGCCAGTACCTACTGTACCGAGTACCATCGAGCTGGTTTGATGATGGAGACAGAAGGTGGCCATAGGAACTCCTAAACTACACATGATAAACCCATCGTGTTTGGGCTCGTTGCATTTGTCTTCACGAGAAATTTACTTTAGACCTAAAAGATTGTCAATTCGACGGTATGTTTTCTTTTTTTTTGGATGTTTGTTACGCGATTACTCCGTCAATTGTGGGCCGATTTTGAAAATTCTTTTTTTTTTTTATTTGAAAGGGGATAACCCTGAGGTTTTTGAAGTGAAAACTTCTTTAGCGGCTCTTGGCACTTTTTTAGGTGGGTAAAAATGTATAACTCGCGACATCGCGTCAGCGTCATTTTTAAAATGAAACCTTAAGTCATTGCGTTAAGGGTTAAGTTAGAGTGGCACGGGATCTGCCGGCACTCCCGGAGTGCAACTGTTAGGTAGGGTTCCGTAACACGTTTATGTCTGTCCATTCTACTAAGTTCTGCAAAATGAATGTAGGGTTCCGTAACATATGCATGTCTATCCGTTCTACTAAATTTTACAATTTTCAACCAAGGTCCTCCGACGGTTATTTTATAATAAAAGTAGGCTTCCGTAACACGTTTATGTCTGTCCATTCTACTAAGTTCTGCAACATCACCTACAACGTCCGTGATGTCAGCCCATAACACCAGCGCCATGTCAGTGCTTCCCCCTTTGATCGTGCTGACTACACTGAACTGGTCGGAAAACACAAACTATTTACATAGCCGTTTCGACCGACGTTTAATTCAGTGCGGTGGTACCAACCCGGGAAGGTTAAACCCTACCACCAAGTAAGATTACGAGGGAAGGGACTTACAGTTTTACGAGGAATCCGAACCTTGGTCAGCCTCCAACGGTCAGCGGTCACCCATCTAAGTACTGACCGCACCCAGCGTTGCTTAAAATTCAATAGCGACAGTTGACTGTCTGCACCACTGAGCTATCGAAGCTGACGTGGTCCTATTTTAATTGGGTCAAGATCGGATTGGAAAGCGAGGCGGAATCGCGAGGCCGAAGGCCGAGCGATTCCGCCGAGTACATTAATAGCAAAAAATTACTAAAAAAAACTGTGAAATAAAAAAAAAGTTTTAAAAAACATAAAACCGACTTCTTAAAAAAAGTAAAACTAAAAAACTATTTAAAATAAAAATATAAAAACCGCCTTCAAAAATATATGAAATAAAAACCTAAAAAAAAAAACCAACCCTAGAGTTGAAGGCGGTGCTAAAGCAAGCAAAAATGATGCATGAAAGAAAACATGAGTGGATGATAATATCCTTTGTGATTTGTAAAGCAAGCAAAAATGATGCATGAAAGAAAACATGAGTGGATGATAATATCCTTTGTGATTTGTGTAGCCTTTTTAGCACCGCCTTCAACTCTAGGGTTGGTTTTTTTTTTTAGGTTTTTATTTCATATATTTTTGAAGGCGGTTTTTATATTTTTATTTTAAATAGTTTTTTAGTTTTACTTTTTTTAAGAAGTCGGTTTTATGTTTTTTAAAACTTTTTTTTATTTAATTAATTACTCTCAAACGTTGTTAATTTATTTTATTGTACCTACCTGTTTTTGCGATAGGAACTTCGTTCCAACCGGGTGTCCCACGACAACTCTAGCCTTTTTATTTTACGGCGCGCCATACTGTCCGATGATTTTGCATTTTTACCTCGAGTGAGTTATGGTGTGACTAATGAAAATGTAACTTATGATGTGTGAATTGTCTTTACATTCTTGCAGCGACCTTGACGCCCCAGGTGTAATGTCGCAACACACTCTAAGCTAGACAATATAGTTTCAAATTTAACGTACATAATTTTATCGATTATTGTCTTGGCAGGCGTATATGACCTAGAAAAATCACATTGATACCTCGTTTGAAGAACGATATAATCGATATAATAACCATTAGAACACAGCAAGGCTATAAATAACATCTATTGCGTAAATTGCTCCAAAAACGACCGCAGCGTTTCAAAACCCATTCAACTTTCCATACATTTGATTGTCGGATCGCGTGATTTTGTCGTCGTGTGACCAAAATGTTGTCCCCAGCCCAGCACCTGTTGACTGACGCGAAATTGAAACGTAAAATGATGATGAGGCAATCCGTCATTGTCCAACGTTGTGCCTCGTCGTCGGTGGTCGGTCACTGATGATTGGAAAAGTGGAAAGACATTTTTTTATGTAATCCGGTAGAGTCAGAGGGGCTAGAGCACCTTTTTTTTATAGAAAGCGCGACAGCGCTGAGCCTAAGTTTAATCGAATTCTGATGGAGGAAAATACATACATACATACAGAAAATATTTCTAAAAATCGTCAATTTAGTTTTAGTATCCATACCAAACGCCATCCTTACTTTTAATAAAATCCAACGTCTGCTTTCTGTCTGTCTGTCTGTATGTCTGTCTGTCCGCTTATAACTCGAGAACCACTGAAGCGATTTTAATAAAAAATCTACGGATAGCTTGATTCTTCCCTTCAACTATAGGCTACTTACTATCACGCTAAATGGCTTATGAGGTTAGCAGAGAAGTCAAGTATGAGAGCGGGCGGAGCCGCGGGCACAGCTAGTATTTCATAACATTCATTTCATAAGGTGTCTAACGACGCCCATGGACCATCAGTCGCATGTGGGGTTTGCGAATGCCATGCCGGTCTGACAGGTGCCTTTTCACGTCCCTCTCGAAGGACCCGATACTGTACAGGGGAAAGACGTGAGCAGGGAAAACGTTCCAGATTTTACCAGTTCTGAAGAGGAAAGATCTGCAGAATCGATTGATACGCATCCGCGGTAAGCCCAGCGTATAGGCACGCAATCTCTGCCTGGTGCGCGTTGTGCGGAGATGGAAAGGGGACGGCGGGATCGCGTCAAACAGCTCCTCCGAGTACTCCCCATGGAATGAGCACCGCTATCCCTACGAAGTTGAAATGGTTCTAGATCGCGGGACACGTACACAAGACCTCCGTGCCATGTCAATGATCCCCTTTGGTCGAACCGGCTACACTGAACTGGACAGAAAATACAAACTATTTACCGCATCGACCTACCTCTCATTCAGCACGGTCGTATTAAGCCGGGTTAAACCCTACACCCTGGTAAGGTAATAAGTATAAGCGAAGGGACCTACAGTTTTACGTGGCATATCCGAACCACTGTCAGTCTCCAACGGTCGCAGGAACACCTATCCAAGACGAACGACAGTCGACTGATCGCACCGCTGAGCTATCTAGGCTGAATTCGAGCATATGCTGACTTTTCTTGACTCAGCCAGCCATAGCGTATTGCAAAAAAAAAATATATAAGAGAAGAACTTCAATGGAACCTAGCTCCGACAGACTGGTGTAATGTGCTGAATGTTGTGCAGGTGAAGAGCCAACCGCGCCGAGATACATAAACAAAATGTTTTCTATAGGAAAGCTGCAGTTTCTGACTTTCCCCAGGCGGCGCCAGGCAGGACAGCCGAATGCGGCGAAAGTGGACTACCGCTTGACCGTTGTAGAGACGTGAGCCGAATGTGCGCGTGCGTAGAGCCGATTAAAACAATTTTATTAAACAACAACACCGAAGACTGTGTGAGTCCCATCTGCCCGATGATGATGGACGGACTCACACAGTTTTTGCTGACGTCCGGGCCCGTTAATTCTTCCAACCAGTCTGGGAGGGTAGTTCGCATTATCTGCTTGCGTCCTTGGACTCGATACAGCGTCTTGTTGGTGATCCGAAACTTACAGATGGTCTGGAGTCTCTGAGTCACAGACGATTTGTGGGTTCGCTTAGTCTGTCTTACAGATACTATCACGGACCCTGCTCTGCGGAACTAGCATCCCTTATTCCCTGCCACCCGTCCTATCTCCGCATGACTCGTCGCAGAGAGACTCAGCACCCTTTTGTTGTTGACATTGGGCTTTTGAGAACCCATCGGTTCTCTAAATCGTTTCTTTGTCGCACCGCCGCTAGAGTGTGGAACTGTCTTCCGGCGAGTGTATTTCCTGAATCCTTTAACCTGGGTGTCTTCAAGCGTCGTATTAACGGGCTAGACAGCCTAGCAACAGTCCGAAAATCTGCTGGCACGGCACCTAACTGAGCGTGGTTTCGCGAGGAGAGGTTATTTTGGCTCTGTCGACTGTACCATTGGTCTCTCGACACAGCCACACATGCTGGTTTACATAAAAAACAAACTTGTTACGAGTCAAATGACGTTCCCCCATAAATCTGCATCACATTGGAAAGTATGACACGAGAGTTGAGTGCTAAGGAGATAAGAGTTACTTCGGTCTCCGAGAGAACGTGTACGCTTGGTTGACGTTCCATCCAAGCCGCCGCGCCGCTGACCGTTACGTGACTTCCATGAGATAATGGCGTGAACATTTTGATCTCGGGCCGTCCGAGTGGCTATGGGGTGGCAGGCAAATTGGGGAACTCGAGAAACGGATATTGACGTCATTTTCTATGTCTGCTTAGTTACGATAAAGATTGGCGCCACCGTCGCGTCGTCGTCGCAAAAAGATGATAGGTAGGTAAGGTAGGTAAGATGGAAGGGTAGGGCTCCGGGACCCCCCCCCCCCCCCCCCCCCCCCTCCTTCGACACACTAGCTAACCAGATATAATTAAATTTTAACATTTCATCCTATACTATTTAAAAAAAATAGAACTTTCGGTATCGGTATCTAGGCCGAAATACAGAACGGCTCAACAAGAACACTAGAATCTTATTGAGTTGGGACACTAGAATGTTAGGGAGCCGATCCCTATTTCGCAGAACACCACCCCACGTGGAAGCTATAAATACGTCCCTGCCTCTGACATTGGATGGTCGAATGACGAGGTTTGGCTTAGGAGTCGACGAAGATCGCCAATAAGGAGTGTACAGAGATACGAATGCAGTGAAAGGAGCGGAGACGCAGGCTGCATATGAAGGAATGCATTATGAATGAATCCACTCACTTGTAATGTTTTAAATCGGAACACGTGATTTTTGGTTTTTGAGAAGAGCAGACTTTGAAGAAGAAGAAGAAGAACGAAGAAGAGATTTTTTTTTTCTTGTCTTTAAGGACAGTCCAATCTATGTTCCTGTCATTTTGTGATTTGTTTAGATGAAATATACCTATGTACAACACTGGAGGTAAAAAATTGTATTTCAACCGAAACAATTAAAAATTTTTTTTTTTATGTTATCAAGTTCTTTACGCTTTATTGAGTCATCATCAATCACTTTAGATATCAAAAAAATTAAAAGACAGGAACGCAGATTCGACTGTCCTTCATCATCATCATCAGCCTGTATCGGTCCACTGCTGGACATAGGCCTCTCCCAAGGCACGCCACCACACGCGGTCTTCCGCTCTTCTCACAAAAAAACGAATTGTAAATAAAAATCGGATAAGGTTTAGTTAGGGGGGTAAAAAACATAAATGCCGAAAGACGATTTTGTGGAGAAAGTTAACTTCCGTCTCGTCTTAAGATGCGAGATGCAGATAAGCAGATAATATCATGATATTGTATAATGAGAGGAGAATAAACATTAAAATTTTAATACAATTTATTGTTATTTTAGTTAAGATTCAACAACATTAATGACGATTTGTTGCGCTCGTTGGCTCAGAGGTAGGTGATTAAAACAAATTAATCGTTTTTTCTATCTCTATCTCTACTTCTTATATAAAAGGGAACGTTTGTCTGTATTTATGTTTGTGGTAAACATCGGAACCACTGAACAGATTTTGATGTTGTTTGCACCAATGGAAAGAGTAGTTCTTGAGGCTCATTTATATACTTAATTTTTTTTATTATATACCATCACGCTAAAAGCCTTAGGGCTGAGCAGAATCAAAAGTATAGTATGGACGGCAGAGAGAGAGAGAATATAAGAGAAGCGATCGTTTATTATCATGTATTTGCTTTTAAATCGGATTTGCTAACCGCAAAATCTAGTAATACTTCATGTATTGCAAAATAATAAATAAAGTTCATCAATATTCTTACATCATTCACACACATACACGCATAACATCACTGTCCTTTCCCAATTGGGTAGGCAGAGAGAACAGATCTCCACGGATCACAAATCACGATTTTGACACACCGCTGACGCCTCTTCTGCACTCAAAATAATTTACACTTTTAACAAATGCTTTTGGGCGTCGTCGGCTCAACAATCCATGCTGACGGCGCGGCGCCAAGCGTCTCGCGTATCAATAAAAAAATAGATAAAAAAAACACAAAAAATGGGGGTTCTGTCAGCAACACGACTTCTTTGGAAAATTTACATAAAATACGTCCAGCTATCCTATCGCATAGCCTGGTTTCGTGTATTTGAAGTTTCTATTTGAAGAAGGGCACAAATTCCGGGTTTACGGAGTACTGTAAGCTGCCTCATCTTTCAGCATGGCCTTCAAATTTCGGCGAGAGGGCCAAAACACAAAAACAAAAAAGAAAAAAAAAACCGACCAAGTGCAAGTCGGACTCGCGCACCGAGTTTTCCGCACCACAAAAAAAAACATTGAAAAAAAAACCCGGTTCTTGTATGAGAGCCCCCCTTAATTTTTTAATGTTTCTATTTTTTATTATTTGCTGTTATATCGGCCATAATAAATAACACATATTTTGTGAAAATTTCAATACAGCATTAGGACAAACAGACAGACAGACGGCGGCGTAGGCTTAGTAATAGGCTTCCGTACGGGATACGGAAACCTAATAAGAAGGACCAAATAAAGCCAACGGAAGTCCGCCATAGGGAAACATCATGAAGCAATGACAAGTGAAGCAAAACTAATTAAGTAACTGGTAACGTTCACATATAATTAACACGCAATAAACTGCAAATTTGCAACGCTGAATTTCTCATAAATTAGAAAGCGGGGACAACTAGCGAGAAGTATTCAATATAAAACTCTCCAGACAAACTGCGGTATCCTTTCGCGTGTGCGCGACACTTGCGTGCGAAAGTCGAAAACGAAAGTGCCATATGTGCAGCCATCCATAGAGAAATAACGTCTATGCAGCCATCCGATTCACAAGCAGGAACATCATAAACAGCGAAGGATATTTCGAGAAATATACAGGGTATTTCAGGATAGGGTTTCGTGACTTCAGGGCTCGAAAGGCGTCCATATTTGAAGACGAAAAGCTCTGAAACTCTTTCGCAGATTCATTTTATACTACTTTTGACGTAAATACGTCTTTAAATTTGCTTCCATAGTGGGAGCCAATCCAGAAAACTGATGATAACAAAATCGGGGGATACAGTTTGAGTTTGTACAGATACACCTACAACATACGTGATGTCAGCTCATAACACCTGATGAACTAGGTGCCGCGTCAGTGCTTCATTTCATGTCAGCCACACTGAATTTGACGGAAAACGCGAACTATTTACGTAGCCGTTTCGACCAACGTTTCATTCAGTGCGGTAGTATCAACCCGGGCGGGATAAACCCTACCACCTAGCAAGGTAAGAAGGGAAGGGACCTACAGTTTTACGTGGAATCCGAACCACGGTCAGCCTCCAAACGGTCGAGCGGTCACCCATCCAAGTACTGACCGCAACCAGCGTTGCTTAACATTCAATAGCGACATTGACTGTCTGCACCACTGAGCTATCGAGGCTGACAAAAGGATGGATGGCTGCACGTATGGCACTTTCGTTTTCGACTTTCGCACGCAAGTGTCGCGCACACGCGAAAGGATACCGCAGCAGTTTGTCTGGAGAGTTTTATAGAGATAGAGATATAGAGTCTCAGGGTTGCTTAACAACAGTCGACCAACCGCACCACTGAGCTACCGAGGGTGACAAAATAAAATAAATGAAACAAGAAAAAAAAAAAATATATATATAAAGAAAAAAATCCAAAAACAAAAATCGCAGTACCTGCACATCATTATATAAAAGAGAAAAAAAAATTATAAAGTCATAATAATAGTAAAATAGAAGGGAAAACTTATTTATCAATAAAAATCTGGAATTAACAATTTGGAACAAAAAAAGGTCTAATAAATGAGATATACTTACCTATGTATATAAAACATGCAAAAATTAAATAAAAAAACATAGCATTTATTATAATAAACACAACTGCTATAACAATCGTTATAACAATCGTTGTTGTGTCATCCATCATCATCATCATCAACAACAGTTTGTATTAAAATTTTAAAACGGCATTTTTAAGACCTTTCATACGGGAAGGGTCCGGTCACTAAGGCGCGGCATCATTTACTTAAAGTGTGACTTTCTCTAAATGTCTCTGTGACATGCACTAATGAGTCACATCACAAGCGCTCACACACATATGTGACCGGAGTCATTAGGCCAGTAGTAGTGTCACACAAGTACTTTTTAAAAGCTTTCCGAAGTCTCGCTGTGGAGAAACGCAATGTTTTCGTGGACAGGAAGTTGATAGAGAATCTTTGCGAAAGGTGAGAGTATGTAGCAGTTTTTTTTTAAAGCTCGTCATGTGACGCCGAGCCATAAGGTGCCCAACGACGCCCATGGACATTCGGTCACATGTGGGGGGCCGCGAATGCCATGCCGGCTCCCTAAGTGTGTTGTATCGCTTATTCCATGGGGAGTGCTCGGAGCAGCTGTTTAACGCGATCCCGCCGTCGGTGCGTACCAATCGATTCTGCAGATCCTTCCCCTACAGAACCGGTAAACTCTGGAGCGCTCTTCCTGCTCATAAATCATAATATATTTCCCCCAAAGTACAGTCTCGGGGCGGTTAGACACCTCATGGGTGCCTCGGCGCCATGTCGAGCTAACAATAAAAAAAAAAAACCCCCAGTCGGCTACAATTTGAGCCTACCACCTAGTAAGGGGCAAGGGAAGGGACCTACAGTTTTACACCAGTTCCCAGCGGTGAAGCAGCAGGTGTAGGTACGCACGGATAAATGTTTCCGTCAGAAAAAACTTATTGGCACACACCGACCGGACTCGAACCTAGGAACTCTCGCGAGAGAGACCGAGGACGCACGCCCAGACCACTCGGCCACTCTTAAATTTTGATGCCTCCCGGAAATACAATTCTAAATTCCATGAAGATAGCTATAGATGTTTAGGAGCTACAGACTGTGACAGACGGACGGACAGACATCTGAAAGACTATTTATGGTCTCTGCTACGGAACCCAAATGAAAATAATCTCCATCGACGTGAGTATTTTACGTAATGACATCACAGTTGGCTACATCACCTGCTACATGCAGGTGATATAGCCAACTGTGTCGGTTTCCATAAAAAAAAACCACACAGATACGACTTTCCCTTTATAAGAAATAAAGATAGAGATGGATGGTGAGATGTAGTGAGGCAAACGCACCAAAGCCCCTTAACTATAATTTCTACACAATGCTGCTGTGGTCATTATCATACTGATTGGTCGTTTCGCACTGCCTTCCTTATACCCGGACAGGGGCCGTATCTACATTCTTTAGACTCCTAGGCTGAACCTGTGGTGCGGGCCCTTCTGGGGAACCCTAAAATCGTATTTTAAAGTATTTATTACTAAAAACCTGAAAAGAAAACGATTACAGTTTTTTATGAAATTGTAGAACGTTTTCTTTTACTATACCTACTGTATTTAAAAGTTTTTATAATACTACATAATAACATACATACATATACATACATATCATACACGCTGAATCCCGACAATCGGGGTAAGCAGAGTAATCGGTGTTGTGCTGCAAGAACTCTGGTCAATTACAGCACAGCACCGACTACCAAGTTTCGCAAAGTATTCGAACAAGATTAAATCGATCAAGCAGCAAGTAAGGCACGAAGACCCACCAGCTGCATGACTCGGTGGATGTACCGTGCCAAGGTGAGAGGTGGCGATCCTGTCGCCCTTTAGCACGGCATCTTGTCCTTATCCCTTAGTCGCCTTTTGCGACATGCATGGGGAGAGATGCAGTGGGGATATTCTTTTTTAAGTACCGGCCCCACACGGTACATAATAACGTAGGTCATTGATGTCTAATTTTATAGATCGAACGTCGCGCGATTTAACCTGTACTACGTTTCGTCTTAACAAGTGTGCGTGCATTCACACACAGTATTGTGATACTCACACAAGCACACACTTACATCATATAGTCGTTTCATGTCCGTAAACGGCGGGCATCGGAGCGCGCCGCGCCTCCTGCCACGAGATACTTTCGTGTTTGCATTTTACACACCGCCATGCTGTCACGTGACGCGATCCCTACGACGTTACTGTCGCGTTCTCACTTGCCTGCAGATGATAAGAGTGAGCGAGAAAGTTGTCATCGCTCGCCCATCGGCGCGATTGTCGTATTTCCGCTCGCTCTTATGATCAGTAGGCAGGTGGGAACGAGAACGCGATAGCTACGTCACACAAGTCAGCATGGCTTCTTAACACGTCTTATCATGCTCAGGCGAAACAAACAACAACGTTTGTCACTGTTACTCTTGCATAAAACACAGCTTTACTCTTTCTCGTTCGCTCTTTATATTAATTACGTATACAAAAATCTGTTTAACATAAAATTTGAGAAAAAAACCAGCAAAATAAATACTTACTGATGGAAGGAGACGCCATTCTTTACGTAATTTCGATCTGAGCTGTTACAATACTTGTAACAGCAACCGGGCATGCTGAACACACGCACTTTTGCGCCACAGACTCGGTACAGTAAGACTTACGCTCAACACGCGCTGCACACGCCGTATGAAGCGGCTGTCCGTGAAATCTGCAATTTATGCAGTTCTCGTCGAGAACAAATTTGTTCGGGAGTAATGTATGGGATGGGCATATCTCTAAATATACATCAATGACGTAGGTAAGAAATGAATAGAGGCATTATTACGCCATCCAATTAGATAAGTTATGTATGATTATATGGTGGCCTGCACCGCAGTATTTGAATTATTTTTTTTTATCCATTTTCCGTTTGTGGTGCGGGCCCCTAGGCTGCAGCCTAGGTAGCCTACGCGTAAAAACGGCCCTGACCCGGACGTATGACGACTGTCACTTTCGTGTCATCGGTGACGTCCGGCGCGGCGCCGGCGGGCGGCGGGGTGAACCCCGGGGTCAGGTCACATAGATTCCTATATGTTATGTTCTAGTTTTATAGCTGCCTGCGTTCGCGCAGCTGTGCGATAGTGAAAGGGAATTTTCTTAATATTGCAAATTGATTGACAAGACCAAAAGGAAGTCTTGCTGGCAAGCACTGGCATGCACCTAATTCGCTAAGGTGTTATGGGCTGACATCAAGTATGTTGTAAGCGATGTAGCCAACCGTGTCAGTTTCCATAAAAAAAACCTTTCATGCGAAGATCCGGGGTTCCAATCACACCACAGGGTTATTCGGATTTTCATATTTTCATTGTGCCGTGTGCGGTCGATGCATAAAAAGAATAGCGCCAATGTATCTCTCCCCGTGCATTTCGTCAAAGGAGACTAAGCTGTAAGGACAAGATGCTGTGCTAAAGGGACAAGGTGAGAGGCTACCCACTTCTCACCTTGGTACGGACCTTCCACCGAGTCATGCAGCAGGTGGGTCTTCGTGCCTTACTTGCTGCTTGATGGTTATCTTGTCCCAATACTTTGTGAAACGTGGTGGCCGGTGTTGTGCTGTATTTACCAGAGCAATTGCAGCCCAACATCGATTACTCTGCATTCCCCGATTGTCGGGATACAGCGTGTGGTATAGGTATATGTATGTATCATATTTTCACCTCTTTCACACATTAATTACCTACATCACGAAGACACCTGTACCTAACCTAACAGTGAGCCGTACAAGATATATGCGCATGGTTGCCCGGTAGAAATCGCATTATGCAATATTCCCGCCTTCCGTAGAACAGTAACACACGACGACGACGACGTCGTCGCCTTGCCAAATTCCATCTACATTGAGATCTATACGAGTAGCAACACAGTCTCATTAAAAAGAACCGTAAAAAAATTTAACACTTTCACTTGATAGGTTGAAGATACGCAAGTTGGCGTCGGCGGCGCGCGGCGGGGGCGCGGCGGGCTCAGCGGTGTGTCAGCGGCGCAGCCATAGTAAAAGGAGACGAGTAGGTTAACTGGAGCCCGTTTTTTAAGGTTTCCGTATCCCGTACGGAAGCCTATTACTAAGCCTCCGCCGTCTGTCTGTCCGTCCGTCCGTCTGTCCGAGGGCTGTATCTCTTGAACCGTAATAGGTAGCCGGTTGAAATTTTTACAGAATATGTGTTACTATGGCGTATATAACAACAAATAATAATAAAAAAGAATATGTTAAATAGTAAGGGGGGCTCCCATACAACAAACGTGCGAAAAATCGATTAGTCCCGCTACTGAATAATAGATGGCGCCACAGGCTTTCATACATTGCATTGTTGAAAGACAAAAGATAGGCGGATATTATTGATAGCGGATAGATACGGAAACCTCGGTGCGCGAGTAAAACTCGCACTTGACAGATTTTTTTTTAAATAATTACCTACGCTGCGCTGCGCCGAACCACCAGGGCTGTCACAACTCACAACACCATCACAATTGGCAGTTAGTGAGGCCATTATAGTGGAAATGTTAGAGAAAGAGAAAGAGAGAAAGAGAGAAAGAAACAAAGAGAAAGAGATAGAGAGAAAAAGAGAGAGAGAGAGAAAAAGAGAGAGAGCGGCCGGCACATGTGCGTCACCGAGCGCGGGGCGGCCATCAGTGACTACAAGCGAGGAAAGTGAGAATGTAAATAGTGGTTGTGTACAGACAGCGTGCGCTGGCGCGCGCTTGTGTGAGTGCGAAATCGGCGCGCTTGTATGAAGATGTTTAACTAGTCTGTTCAAACTATGGCGCGGCGGCGGCGACTAGATTAATAGTTAAGACGAAATCGAAGACAGACAATAGGCATACATTAAAAAGACAAAGATAGCGAGACTCATTATGGCAAACTGTCCGTAATCATCAAGCGAGAGCTAGACTTGCAATTAAGCCGCCATAGAGATATAAACGTATAAGAGGCTAGATTTTTTTGTAAACAGTGCCGGTTCTGTAGGCGCACTCCCGCCCACTGGTGGCTGGTCCTAAAGTGCGCTCGTGCGCCGCACTACCATACCACGAGAAGTCTTCACTTCACTCAAAATAAATAATACCTTACAACATTAAAACCATAAAGATCGTACTCCAAATAAATACGAATGTGAATTCGACCTTATTTTATAGATCACAAGGCACGTTTTTGCGAGTAAACGCGCGCGCCGTGCGGAATATAAATCGCACGCGGGTCTCCCATACTGAATGTATGGGGATCGGCAAAACACCGCTGGCGCGTGAGACAAAAGATACTTCATAGAAACAGTATTGGCGCACGAGCGCCAAACAAGGACGCTATATCGTGAATACCCGCGCGTGCGACACGTCGCGTCGCGAGCGATTCGTTTTGCACAAGTCCGTCTTACAAGTGATGTTACATACCCGTTAGCGCGCGAATATTTAAAATGGGATATGGTTAGGTTTTGTGCTTTATGTCACGTGATACTGTGAATGAAGTGGTGCCGATATTTGTCTAAGCGTTGGTTAAAGGCAAGGCTTTACAATCAGGTGATCCCGGGTTCAATTCCTACTTTTCAAATGCTTTTATTTTTATATATTTTTTTAAGTATTTTTGGACTGTTTTCTTTTTGAAAGCTGCAGTAGTGTTGTGGTCTATGGGGTGTATTCATAAAGGTACTAAAAATAAGTTAAAAAACTTGTTTGGATTTTGTTTTCTTGTTTTTTGCAACTCATTGAGTGTCTTGAGAATATTCATACTAGGTACTTACATAATAAAACGCAGGCGTTTAAAAAATTCGGAAGTCCCGATCTTAAAATAACATGACGGGAATGTGTTGAGAAATTTGGTATTTAAGTAGGTAGGTACTTAGCGCACTACCGGTCACTGAAGTCACCAGCCGCCACTGCCCCGCCCATCTATTTCCTCCCAAGTACAGCCTGGGGTTTTTCAAGAGGGGCGTGAGAAGGCTCCTGTAAGGCCGGCGTGGCATTCGCAATCCCCGTGCACCACAGAATGTCCATGGGCATCGTTAGACACCTATTCGTAGGTGAAACGATGATGAACGTTTGCGCGAAAATCACACTAGCTATATTAAATTTAACGTGTTGGAAAGATGGAAAAAAATATTTTTTTCGCTACGATTGTAGGGAAAAATATCATCTATATTTCTATGAGGGTCTTGTATTGAAACAATTTATGCTTCTCAAGAGAATTTAACTTGAATGTACAATTTTCGTACTTTTCGTTATTTCTTGGAGATTTATTTAACACCTTTCCAAAGTAGTAAAATATAATTTTTTTCGCTATGTTTGTTAATTAAAGATCAATACATAACATATATCTTTACAGATTTTTTATCTTTACCAATAGCTCAACAATTTCGTTTAAAGTTGACCTTTTGATTTGATAAGATATGCTATTCCTATAAGAATAAAGTCCTGCTGGATGGATATGTAGGTAAGTCATCTCATCACATATTATTGTAGCTAGCTGGGAGTGGATGGAAGAGAAGAGCGGAAGGGCCGCGTGCGGTGGCGCGCCTTCCAGCCTGACCTATGTCCAGCAGTGAAGCGATCATACATAATATAACAAGTTTAAAAAAACCGGCCAAGTGCGTGTCGAACTCGCGCACCGACGGTTGCGTAACGCCATGTCATGGTCAGCGCCACTCACGCCATCTATGTGTTATTTAAAATGCTTCATACTCTTTTCGGTAGATGGCGCGCATACACTCTTTAGTTTCTTGTGTGGGGACCCCGTGATTTTTTTACTTTTTCTTATTTTTATTATTTGTTGTTACATCGGCCATAATAACACACATTCTGTGAAAATTTCAACGGGCTACCTATTACGGTTCAAGAGATACAGCCCTCGGACAGACGGACAGACTGCCAGACAGCGTAGGCTTAGTAATAGAGTCCCGTACGACGGATACGGAACCCTAAAAATGGACCGAAGTAATAAAGCAAAACATTCTGTAATGAAAGCAAAAAGTGTATAAAGAAATCCGACGAAGTATGTCAAATATCGAGGTCTGCGCAATGCCATCCGACGTCCAGCCAGCGCAAGTTACAGAAGCAGCCTTTGTTTTAATTTTTTTGCACTGAGCCACCGAACTAAATACCAGAGGAGGCGAAACGCGATGAAACATGTTACCTGTCTGTTTGAAACAAGTGTGCGCGACTTCACGTGCAATTGCCATCACGAATACGTACAAAGGATCGCATTTAATGTTTTTTATGTAAACCAACATGGGTGGCTGTGCCGGGAGACCAACACAGCCAAAATCACCTCTCCTCGCGAAACCACGTTCAGTTAAGCGCCATGCCAGCAGATTTGCGGACTGTTACTAGGCTGACGAGCCTGTCAATATGACGTTTGAAGACACCAAGGTTAAAGGATCAGATTAAAAGCCATCTCATCCTATGAATGCGCTAACGCTCCTAACACACCTATTTCCAGACATAAGACGTTAAGGTGAGCCATACAACACAGACATCATCATTGTGAACAGAGCTTATAAGCTGACTTGGTCGGTAACACGTTTTTTCGGGAATGCTCATCTAATACCATATATCAGTGTACCGAGCGATGTTTCGACCTTCGTCTCGGTCTCTTGGGCCAGACTATAAGGCTCTCCTCTCCTCGCTGTGTGAAGTACATAATGTCTTACAACAGTAAGTTCATTGTTGCTTGTGGAAGGATTGCCTTGGTCATCTTTTTGTTATATCAACTGGCGAAGGACGGACCTTGTTTTAAATTAAGGACTTTCGACACAGGTGTAAAACCTGTAGGTCCCATCGGCATGTGAATTGACCTACAGTTGGAGTGGCTGTAACTAGCCCAAACTGTAGCTAGCCCGGTACCACCGTACTGGAAGAAAATGTCGCGAGTATAATTGAACATGTTCAATTCTACTCGCAGCGAGTGGATTGTAGTCGCCGCGAGTAGGTTGTCACACACAGGGGTTTCACTCGCTGCGTGTGACTTAGCCTAAAGGTCAATGACTTTTTATCCAGGCTTATTTGGAACAGACTATAGGTGTCTTCTTCAGAGACAGCGAACACATGTTCCAATGAAGTCATTAGCCGAGACGCGGTGTATGCGGTCTCCTCTAGTCCAGTACAGCCAGCAATCCAAAGGAAAGTCTCCGGTACGGCACCTACCTTCTCAGAGGTGATATTGGCTGGCCGGTATGACTCACTCGCCCACCCATAAACGCATTACATGAAAGCATGTCACATATTAAACCACACACTGTGCCATTACTTCTTGTCAACACAAGAGCATTCTATGTAGGGTTGCCAGATGATAATTTGGAAATGGAGGGCTGATGGGTCTAAAAAGGAGGATTTTCTTTCAAAAAGGAGGACTTTCTTAAATAAACAATATTTTTTTTTATAAAATAATTTTTCTTAATCATATTTATCCGCACTGCCAATTTTTGAAATAAGTTCTCGGTTTTTTAACAATCTACGACATCTACACATTACATATCTTTAAAATTATACACTAGGCCTGTTCCTTTCTTTGCTCCATTGCGCATTGATTAGCGAGAAAACTCTCTCAACATTCGCGTTATGTGCAAACTCGCAGATCTTGAGCAGTTCCGAGAAGCTCTTTAGCATCATGCAAAAGGAGGACATACTAGGTAAGGGAGGACGGGAGTACAAATTATAGAAAAGGAGGACATGTCCTCCTTTTGGATAACATCTGGCAAGCCTAATTATAAGCAAATAAATAATTGGTCATTCCATAAGAAAGCTTCAGATTAGCATGGACGACAATGTGTCTGTCGATTTGCAAACAAATTTCTATGCAGATGTTGTGTCTGACTGAGAGCGACGACGCGATCAAGTGAACCCGCGTACGAGAGAATCGAGTAGAATGAACGAGTCGAACGAAAGTACGGAGTTTGATAAACATCATTGTTTCAATACAATTCGTGCAATATACCTATATACATACACACACACGTATAGAAACATCTCCAATAATAACATTCGATCATTATTATGTACATCCTTACCTATAATAAAATCCAACGTCTGCTTTCTGCTTTCTGTATGTATGTCTGTCAGTCCGCTTATAACTCGAGAACCACTGAACCGATTTTAATAAAAAAAAATCTACGGATAGCTTGATTATTCCCATCAACTATAGGCTACTTACTCTCACGCTAAATGGCTTATGAGGTTAGCAGTGAAGTGAAATATGAGAGCGGGCGGAGCCGCGGGCACAGCTAGTATACATATAATTATGATCGAAGCTGATACCTGTGAAATATAGAAGATGTTGTTTGTACAAACACATCTTCTGTAATGTACTCATATACATATATTATATATGTTTAAGAGTAACAAAAAGACGTAATCTAAAATAGGAATAGGGAAAATTTGACGATAAGTCCTGGGGCCCTACCGGCATTTCTCGCTTGAAATATGCGAGGGAGTTTACTCGTACTCCTTCTCACTTTTAGCGTCATTCGTATCGGTACCGGCGTTCAAGTGAGTGTCGACCTACCATAGATAAGACGGTCTAGATTACTTGCGATTACTTATTATTATCTTATGTTATCTAATTATTTATATGTTGTATTTATAATTTATGAAAATTCGTGAACATTTATGCCAAAAAAATTATTAATTACTACCTTTTAACCATTTTTACCGATACAAATGAGTGCTTAGCATAGACTATGTCGACCTAGACCATGTGCCAGTGTCAGTCAATCAACTGTCATGTTTATTAAAAAAAAAAAAGAAGAAGAATTTACCAATTTTTCTTCAATAAATATATGTACCGTACTTGAGTGTAAGTAACGCAACATGAGCCAAGTGCAGGCACCTCATCCACACTCCGCTCCCGGCCAACTGCGGTGCAAAGAGATATGATGTGATGGCGGAGTTCATGGAACAAAATCCGCAGTTGGCGCGGGGCCGGCTGTCGGGAGAGAATGCGATGCTCGCGCCTCTGGATGGGCCTAACGGAGCGCCTCAAAGCATCGGGGGGCTGCGCCATAACATGGCAACAGTAGCACAAGGTGTGTTATATTTATGTATTCACAAATTCCTTTCAAACATCAAACTTAATAAGTCGTATTACAATGGTCGTACTAATATAATATTTTACAAATATGTTCATCTGTTTTTTCAGTATTGGACGGACAATAAAGTTTACTTAAAAAACTTGGCCGGTAGAGCCAGGCGGCAGGCCCACAGAACGGGTGTGGGCCGGCGGCACCGGTAGCTCTGCTGGAGCAATAGGACGAGCGGATGCTGGCGGTGTTGGGACAGGGCTTCGGACTCGGGGACTCCGAGGTCATAGTGAACACTCTACCGGTAAGCATATTTTAAATCACATTGGTATTTATTTACTGTAGTATTGTTTACATACTTCATTGTATGTATGTAACCAACGACTGTTTATGCACTATCTAGACGGTGACGTCACGGCAGCAGGGCAGTAAAAATGTACGCAATACCGTGACGGTATGCTCGAAACCTGCTGCCGCGTCTCGGTCATATCACCGCTGCCGCGACGCTATCGTCTAGTATGCAAGCAGCCAATGTGTTTTAGGGAAGAAAACAAGGAAAACATTTATTTTTAATCAATTTTATTTTCAACAACACTACTCTCTCTTGAATAAAAGTAAAGTAGGTAACATAGAAGCAAAATTTTTCACAATAAAGTACCGAGCTATAATTGCGACTGGCCAACGCACGTCTATATAATATATTGTACCGTGTGGGGTCGGTACTTAAAAAGAATAGCCCCACTGCATCTCTCCCCGTCGCATGTCGTAAAAGTCGACTAAGGGATAAGAAAATTCGTCAGCCTTGGTAGCTCAGTGGCGCGGTTGGTTAGTCAACTGTTATTAAGCAACGCTGAGCGCGGTCAGTGTTTGGATGGGTGACCGCTCGACCGTTGGAGGCTGACCGTGGTTCGGATTCCACATTAAACTGTAGGTCCCTTCCCTTCTTACCTTACTAGGTGGTAGGGTTTATCCCGGCCGGGTTGGTACCACCGCACTGAACGAAACGTCGGTCGAAACGGCTATGTAAATAGTTCGTGTTTTCCGTCCAGTTTAGTGTGGCCGACATGAAATGAAGGGAAGCACTGACATGGCACCTAGTTCACCCTGTGTTATGGGCTGACATCACGGATGTTGTAGGTGATGTAGCCAACCGTGTCAGGATCCATAAAAAAAAAAAATATGAATATCCTTATAACTCGAGAACCACTTTATTAATTTACATACTGTTTTCACTGTTACAATCTGTCATTTCTTAAGATGGTTTTACGTTAAATCATAAATATAAATCATAAAGATCTGCCTGATACTTTATCATCCAAAATTATGTCTTAAAGTTAAAAAAGATAGATGCCTAATTAAATTATTTTTTTCCATTAAGGTACGCCTGCTGGCCGCCCCCCTCGTGAGCTTCGTGCAAATCAACCCGCCTATGCGCGAGGTTATTGAGGAGTACGAGCGGGTACACGCTGAAGACAGGCGGCAGGACATGGCCCTCAGAGAGTGGTGCCTGGTGTCACAGGAGGAGTTTCGGCGGCAACAGTTGGAGCTTCTGCGGCAGTTTCTGCAGGTAAAAAAAAATGTTTTAATGTAAGTATTGCTATATAATATATACAGGCTGTTGCAGCAGTCACTATATTAAGTCCGGGAGCAGATTCATGGGATTAACAGAAATAATAAAGGTGTACGATGAATTCAGACTGAATAAAAACATTCAGTAACCATATAAACTAATTCCCATTTCAATACTAAACAAAAGGTTTTTGGAGGAAAAATCGGAACCCTTATAGGACATATCACCACAATTATTTTGGTAAATATGCACGGTGTTAACTTAAATAGGCAACATTCCCGAAAGGGGGTTGTTTTGGGTCACATACTGATGCCGAAGAAGGGGGTAATTTTTTTTTTAGCTTTGGTTTTAAAATTTTCAATTTCTATATTTGGTATAAAAACATGGTATTTCATAATAGGAATCACACTGCATTACCAAAAAAATCGAAAGCTGAGTAATTTTTCAAATAAATAAAAAAAATCACATTCATATCGACACGATACAACAGCTAGCGCGCGACACATGGTCAGTCAGCTGGGTATGCATAGTGTTGTAAAGGCAGAAAAATACAGAAAAATACATTTTGAATAAAACGAAAAACACAGGGTTTTTCCGTTTCTTTCATGTATGATACCAATACTGGATGAAATTTTCGCCGCGAAAAGCTCCGCCCCCTTTCCTGATTTAATTTCTCGAATGTTGATATTTTTTCGCCTGGATCTTATTACTAGACGAAATATAAGACACTTTTATTCTTACACATTTTTCAATAAAATCGATATTTCCGGAGAAAAAAAAATATAAAATTATTTTTTCCAAAATGTTCTCAATTGCTGATGTTTTTTTGGCGGATTCTTATTTCTAAACGAAATATAAGACACTTTTATTCTTACACGTTTTTCACTTAAGTCGATATTTCCGGAGAGAAAAATAAAACAACTTATTTTTTCATATTTTCTCGAATGTTGATGTTTTCTCGCCTGAATCTTATTTCTAGACGAAATACAAATCTGCAGTGAACATTTCAAAAAGTGCCGCCATTTTGAACTTTTTAGTTACTGGACCGATTGCTTTCAAAATCGATATCTGGGTGTCTGTGTGGGCTCTGAATACGAATCTGTAGTCAACATTTAAAAGAAGTGGCCGCCATTTTGAACTTTTTAGTTACTGGACTGATTGCTTTCAAAATCGATATCTGGGTGTCTGTGTGGGTTTTGAATACGAATCTGTAGTCAAAATTTACAAGAAGAAGCCGCCATTTTGAACTTTTTAGTTACTGAACCGATTGCTTTCAAAATCTATATCTGGGTGTCTGTGTGAGCTCTGAATATTAATTTGTAGTCAAAACTAAAAGGTTCAAAATGGCGGCCACTTTTTTTAAATTTTGACAACGGATTCGTATTCAGAGCCCACATATATACACACCCAAATATAGATTTTGAAAGCAATCGGTCCAGTAACTAAAAAGTTAAAAATGGCGGCCACTTTTTATAAATTTTGACAACAGATTCGTATTCAGGGCCCACACATACACCCAGATATCGATTTTGAAAGCAATCGGTCCAGTAACTAAAAAGTTTAAAATGGCGGCCACTTGTTTTAAATTTTGACTACAGATTCGTATTCAGAGCCCACACAGACACCCAGATAGCGATTTTGAAAGCAATTGGTCCAGTAACTAAAAAGTTCAAAATGGCGGCCACTTTTTTTATATGATTCTGAAAATAATTTAAATGATTGAAACTACAGATTCGTATTTCATCTAGAAATAAGATTCGGGCGAAAAAGCATCAACATTCGAGAAAATATGAAAAAATAGGTTGTTTTATTTTTCTCTCCGGAAATATCGACTTAAGGGAAAAACGTGTAAGAATAAAAGTGTCTTATATTTCGTTTAGAAATAAGAATCCGCCAAAAAAACATTAGCAATCGAGAACATTTTGGAAAAAAAATATTTTAGATTTTTTTTTTCTCCGGAAATATAGATTTTTTTCAAAAACGTGTAAGAATAAAAGTGTCTTATATTTCGTCTAGAAATAAGATTCAGGCGAAAAAATATCAACACTCGAGAAATTAAATCAGAAAAGGGGGCGGAGCTTTCCATACAAATGCCGTCCTGGATAATTCAGAATCGCGGCGAGCAATAAATCTAGAACCAATGATGGTACGACAACAAATTAGATCTTGTTTTGTAAGCAGTTCGATACACTCTTAGATTATTTTATATCATCTTTCCCGGTTTCCTGTAAATTGAGTAGAAATAAAAATTTATGAAAAAAATTATATCTCCATAAGCGGCCACTCTAGAGAAAATCATCTAAGAACAAAAGAAGCTTGTATTTAGTCAATAAATACGATCCCGAAGAAAAATCCAGTCCCGGAAATTTCCCAGGAAATTTTCAGAATTCCCATACAAAGTGGTGGTTTTAACAACTCCATATTATATCCTCTCGCGAACTTTACCTACTTTGGTACCAAATCACTCTACCTAATTCCGATCCCTGATAATAACACATACCTATTATGTGAAAATGTTCACGGGGTACCTACCTATTACGGTTCAAGAGATACAGCCCTCGGACAGACGGACAGACAGACAGACAGACGTAGGCTTAGTAATAGGGTACCGTACGACGGATACGGAACCCTATAAAACACAAATTAAAACAAAGATTCCCTTGCCCCTTACTAGGTGGTAGGCTCAAATTGTAGCCGACTGGGTTGGTACCACTGTACTGGATGTAAGATGACCGCATAGTAGCCTCGGTTGTGTTCTCCTCTAGTTCAGTATAGCCAGCAATCCAGGGAAGTCTCCGATATGGCACCTACCTTCTCGGAGGTGATATTGGCTGGTTGGATTATGCGCTCTGACCCCTCTGACTCAGCCAGCCATACCGGATTACATAAAAAAAAAGTTATTATGAGTACCTACATAATTTGGAAATGATAAGCTTCTCTGCGATAGAGCTATTTGCGACTCTTATTTCTTTTCCTGTTGAATCTTTCCGTGTTTTTTACGGTGTTCCTGTTCAATACGAACTTTGGTCACTCTTGTCACTCACTTTTTGGTTTTGAGCAAAGAACAGGAATAAAACGCGAAAAGAGCAAGTAGGTATCTCATATGAAAATACTTTTCGAATCTTTCCGTGTTTTACGGTACCTAAGTCAAATAAATCCGTATCAAAGTGCAAAAAACGGCATTTTTACAACTCTAGGTATGCACGGTCGCAGGCGCGCGGCGCGCGGCGGCGCTCGCTACACCATTCCAAAGAGAAATTGTCGCTGAGGTAAAATTTTGAAGAAAATATGCAAATTGTTTTAAACTATTTTAGATTTTATTTTTTAGTACCACAAAATAATCAGTATACGAAATGGTTTAATATTCGGTATTAAAATTGAAATGTCGCAAAAAAAGTTAACACCGTGTATAACAAAATATATCTTGTGTGGTAGTACGGAACCCTCAGTGCGCGAGTTAAACTCGCACTTGGCTCCTGTTTTTAAATGTCCAAGCAATGTAATGGTCTAATGTGATCCAAATACATCTAAGTACCTACGCTAATCAAAACAATATAATTTAAAGATATTTTTTGTTTTAACTTGCAGGACAACCGAGGGCGTTTTCAACAAACCCCAGCAGTGGCTCACTTGGGACAATGAACACCCTCCCTACATAAACGGAGCACATCCTCGGGTTTGGTGCAGCACACTACCATCTGCTGGTTGCAAGCACCAAGTCCTTCCACAACATCAATGCCAGCATGTGCTCAGCGTTTATTATTAAGATGCTCAATTAGTTCTTTAGTTTACCTAAATAGGTTTTTGTGTAAATTGTATGTGTAAATAAAAATATTTTATTCTTATTATTGTTTTGTTTACTTTTTTTACCAGAGATAAGAATACTTCATTTTGAGAGAAGCGTTTGTGGGAAGCGTATATATGACCCTCCGTGCGTTGGTAAGTATCACTTGCATAAAATGGAAGGGCAGTCATTATCTAGCAAATACAATTTAAAATAATGCGCAATGTTCTTTGGTGATAAACTAGATAGTGCGGTTGTAGAGTGTCGTCTCTGTCGCACTGCAAGTATCTGTATGACCGAGACAACCAGAAAGTCATCAAAGCATGATGCACATTATTTACCGCCGCGTACTGTACACTAGAATTGGTTATTAATAATTAAGAGCAACATTTGATTCAGCATAGAAAGTAGAGGTTGATGCAAAGCTATTGTAGTTTTTCAACCTTCTGTCGCACAGAGTGTCGCACAGATGACAAAGGACATACCTTGGAAGTGGGTGATATAGCGTCGGCTTTCTTTTGTGGGTGTCGGCCGGTTCGTAAAGTGGCGAAGCGCAGCTCCCTTGAGTGGATTCTTGTTCGCGCCGATGTTCTTGCTGTAAGCTCATCGACGCATGTCGGCCGGATTCCAGCAAAAGAGTCCAAGCCAAGACCGCGCCAACCGCCCGCCGCTTACGTAAATGTTTCGTAGAAAGAAAGAAACCACAAAATAAACATCGCGAAGCGAATGTCGTGTTTGCTTCTTTGTTTACGAACCGCTGTAATTTTTTTTTTTTAAATAATTATTGGCTTGGATGCCGGGTCCTTCTGCCATTTCTTTAATTTTATTTCCTATAATTTCTATATTTTCTACAGTATTATTATGTATTTGTAAAGACTTTTATAATATTTTTGTTCAGTTAATAAATTTATTTCGATATTTTCGTCAGTTTTCTCATGAAGTGAACGCCAAAAAGTTGATCCTTAGCTAGCGAGTTTAGCGGCAAATATCGGGGAGTTTATCTGTCAAAGAAACGTCAAAAACCCCGGTGCCAATTGTTTGATAGATCGACTCCGTGTCGACTCATAGCCTTCTGTATTCCGTCCTTGTCGTCTTGAAAGGACATATAGAGAAGGCTATAATCGACTAGATCGACAGCTCTAGCGAGTAAAATGTGGGAGTGCGAGAATGACGTCACTCGCCTGTTTCACCGGTGCCAATAAAGCGTTCTCGCCACATTTCTCGCACTCACACGGGCGAGTGAGTGAACGCCGGTAGACCTACTGGTAAGACAAAAAGCGAATATCTATCTATCTGCGATGTTTACGGAGGCGAGAGTGGATGGATACTGGGCCACATGCTGGGCCACAATAAGGAAGTGGGTGGCCAGTTTCGCAGATAGCATTTTGAAGACCGAGAATTGCACTGTTCAATCAGCAGCGGTGAGGGGTGGCTGTGAGAGAATGTTTCAATACTGGTCCCACATACACTCCTTGCCTTGTCTGTAATTTTTCTTTGTGTGTTAAAATTTTTTTTTTTCTGTTTGTCTATTTTTTTATGTTTTGATTTTGTTATGCGTTGTTATGTTTTTTTTTTTTTTTTTTTTTTTTTTTTTTTTTATGGAAACTTGACACGGTTGGCTACATCACCTACAACATCCGTAATGTCAGCCCATAACACCGTGTAGTTACTACACACCATATGTGTAGTTATAGACCAAATTTGTTCGAAATAAAGAAGTTTTATTTATTTATTTATTTATTTATTAGTAGGCCTAACTATATCTGTTAGTGGGTAGTAATTTGCTTATATTATTCCACAAATTAATAATGTTTTAATATGTTCGGTACTGTTATTATTACCTAGTGTCAACCCTACGCACCGTGTCGTCGAATCAATCACGCGCCAAGTGTAAAATTACCTAAGGTAGGTAGGATACCTTAATTCTAATAAATTATACGAGGTTACTACGACGACGGCCGTATAACGTACGTCAATATATGAATATCCATAGAACTCGAGATCCATTTTATCGATTTGCATACGGTTTTCACTGTTACATTTGGCCACTTCTCAAGTTGATTTTTGGTACACATCATAAGCATAACACGTCCATCGGCGGCCTGGGCTGTGAGCATAAAATCACGCGATTTAACTAATAAATTAAAGCGGTAATCTGTACGCTCCGCGAGATTCTATGTTCGCTTGTAAGTCGAGAACTACTCAATCATTTTCTAACACTATCTTAGAATGGTTATAGGATATTTAACCGAGTGTTCGTACGAATACCACTTGTAGGGGGTGCTGGTTAATTTAAATGATTACGAACATAAAATACTCTTAGTATTAGAATTATATTGCAAGAAAGGATCAAAATGATTACATACGGTAAAACACACGTCCGTCTTCCTTCAACACATAGTTGCAAGAGAGATAAAATATATGCACCTTCCGCCTTGTCATATACCTCATAGAGAGACCATAGACTAGGATCCTATTGAATGGAATCCTTAATAGGGTCCGTTCACACCTTTCCATTATTATGTACAATATTATATTTACTGTCGTTAACACCGAGAAGAGAACAGCTAGTAAAATGAAATTGAGAATTGAAAATTATGAATGTGAGGAGGAAGGAATGTCCCGGCCGCAAGAGGGAGAGTCCGAGGTGAATATGTAAACAGTGTCGCGGTACCTGCCCGTCCACTTTCGCGTCGCCCGCGCCGGCCGCCGCCGCTGCGCCGCCGCCGATACCGCTAGCGACCTCGATGCGATCCGGCAGGGCGCTGCGCCGGCGCACCGGCTTCACCGGCGCCACCGCCTTCCCCACGCTCTCCGCCGACTTGCATCTGTCCAGGAAAGAACTCTGCTCCGGTAGGTAGCTCCTGGCGCTGTCCACTACGTCCACGCTCGCGCTCTTCTTCATTTTAGCTTCAGACGTTTCGGCGTCGAAAGACTGGTCGGGATCGTTAGCTGCGTCGTTGGACACGTGGCCGGAGTCATCGCTGCAATCCGAGTGGGCGTCCGACATCTTCTCGTCACTCTTGCCGTCGCGTTTGACTTCCCTGCTGTCGTGGAGGGACCTGATGTACTTCACCTGCCGCCCGACCAGCGTACTCAGGTGGTTGTGAAAGGTCATGCTGGCGACGCACACCTCCTTGTGTACGGGAGCGATCACCTTGCAGCTCACGAACTGCGCGGGCTCCGACTTTGCGTCGAGCGCGGTTTTCAACTCGAGTTTTTTGACGATCGTCTTCACGGGCGACTCGCAATCGATCGGTTCCGGCCTGGGCTCGGGCGGCGCGGTCGTCAGATCTCTTTTAGTGTTTTTTCTTTGCTGAAGCTTTGCTCGCACGGCGTTGATCTCGTTCGAGTAGTCCCTCGTAGACGATTTGGGCGAAGCGACGGCCTTGTCTTCCTTTTTCGTTTTGTCTTGACGCTTTAGGTCCACCTTCATGCTGAGCTGCGATTTAGATTTCGTGCGGCACGGCTCAGGCTTCTTCGAGGGCGCGTCGAATTTTCTCTTGGGGGTGCACTCTCTGGCCTGGTCTAAATAGCCTAGATCGACCGGAGTGGGGGAGAATAAAGCTCTCGTACTGCTGAATTTGTTTTGCGACATTTGACTTCTAACCACCGGGATCTTGCTCGGAGACCCCGAGATAGAAGTGGTGGACCGCGTCCTCTCGAGCACCTTGCCTGGACAAGCGGCTTCCGTTTCGGTGCCGATTTCCCAGACGCTTTTGGCCTTCTGCAGACGCGAGACCGATTGTTTGTCGCTATCGGTGTACTTCACCGTGGCAATAACCTTAACTGGTTCCTGATTATGTTTGCCGTGTTTAGATTTTTTGGGGTCACTTATTCTTCTCTCTGTTCGTCTGGTGGCGACTTTTGGTTTAGCGATCACCGGCACTGGAGTCGAGGGCGGATTTGAGAGCGTCTTTTTGAGGATTCTCGTTTTCACGTCCAGCTTTTTGAGCTCGTCCGACTTGAGAGTAACCCCCCGCGGCGCCGGGATTCCTTTAGGAGATATTTTGTAGGTGGCGAATCTGTCACTCCCCAACTTGTCGTTGGTCGCCTGCGTGAGCGGCACGAGCGGCGACGACAGCACCCGCCCCTGCATCTCGTCTAGATTCCAGAGACTGGTCGTTTTGTCGATGGGATTCGTTTGCGACGCTTTCTTAGGGATGCAAGGCTTCTGCGACTTAGAATTCTTCTTCTTGAGAATGCACCGAGATTCTATGATGCTGCAAGTCTTCGCCTTCTGTAGTATCGGTGGGTTGAATGTTTGCACATTCGGAAAAAGCGAAGGCGTCGTGGCGAACTCTGACAAAATTTTATCAAAGGATTCTACTGCTTTATGCAGTTTAGACCCTTCGCCTTTCGCGGTGGTAGCCTTGGCGCTGATAATTTTACCCTCAGGTACTACCGTAATATTTTCGTAAATAGAAGCGTAACCTTTGTTTTCCTCGAAGCCACCTTCCGCAGCTTTTTCACTGGAGAAGGAGTTCACGTTTTCGTAAAGATGTCTGTCGCAGCTGAGCTTGTCTCCTTCATTAACCTTGCTGAGGAATTTCTGCACGTTATCACTGTTGAGGATGACGGTGGGCTCTGCCACATCTTTGTGTATCTTCTTGTCGAGGTTGGCTGCGATCGCGCTCACCTTATTAGCCTTGTTCTGTTCGACGTTAGAGTCGGAACCGACGGAGAACGCCCGGTAGAAGCGCTGCATGGTCCCCTTGCCACGCGACGGCGTTTCAGTTTTCGCGCCGAAAATATTGAACACTTTCACCGCTGGCATTTTCACACCGCACTTCACATTTTTAGTCGCTTCTGGACCCGCACTAACACCAACCTGCTTTTAGGTAATTTAAGACTACATTTAGCTTAAAGCATACACAAGGGATACAAATGGCTGTGCGTCACAGATATGTAGATGACAGTATCAACCGTGCGGTAAAGAAGCGCGGTGTTCTGTCTGTTATTGTTGACAATGCGATCGCGAGGCTGAGCGTGCGGAGGCGCGCGCGCGTGTCGGCTCGCGGCGGGCGTGTGTGCTGTTGCGCGGCGCGCGCGCATGCCTCGGCTGCGCGCGCTAAAGAACGGAAAGCGGGCGCAGGAGAGGGATGGGGCGGCGGCGCGGGCGGCAGCATGCAGGCAGGTTGTCGGATCGCGTGAGTAATGTGCGCTATGACACTTGACACTTCGAAGAAAGTAGATAAGGCGCCAGTGATAAAGTTAAAGATCAGTTTCACTGTGACGATTTAGGGTTTTTTTTTTTATATAATATTTTTTTTTACTGAAAGCACGACATGTCGCGATACCCATAAGGTATCTAACGATGTCCATGGAAATGCGGTCGTATGCGGGTGTTGCGAATGCCATGCCGACCTTACAGGTGGTTACCCCACTAATATTTCACTAGAAAAATAACGCAATACAGGTACATGAGGTGCAAAGGTGGACTTACCCCTTGAAGATATTTCTTCTAACCCACCTTTAGGTATGTGAAATGTGTAAATAAACGAATGTAGGTAGTTTAATGGTGTATGTCTGTACGGTCTTCTATTTTTTTAACAGTTGGTAGGTATATAATATAGTTAACAAGCTGTGCCCGCGGCTCCGCCCTCTCTCATATTTCACTTCACTGCTAACCTCATAAGCCATTTAGCGTGATAGTAAGTAGCCTATAGTTGATGGGAAGAATCAAGCTATCCGTAGATTTTTTTTTTATTAAAATCGGTTCAGTGGTTCTCGAGTTATAAGGGGACAGACAGACACTTAGACAGACAGAAAGCAGACGTTGGATTTTATTATAGGTAAGTCACTTCACTGCTAACCTCATAAGCCATTTAGCGTGATAGTAAGTAGCCTATAGTTGATGGGAAGAATCAGGCTATCCGTAGATTATTTTTTTATTAAAATCGGTTCAGTGGTTCTCGAGTTATAAGCGGACAGACAGACACTCAGACAGACAGAAAGCAGACGTTGGATTTTATTATAGGTAAGGAAGGAAGGATGTGTGCTGGACGGCTGTTGACGACGACGACGTTCAAATTGGAAGCATTTTTGGACTGACGTAGTTCCTATAATATCTGTGCCATGCATGACACTAGGCGCGTAAAACTTTGTACAAACTCTGTATTGTACTATTTAAAAAATACTTTCCAAAAGTGTGATTATAAATTTAATGAACTTATTTCATATTTTCATAATTTAAATTTATTGATCAGTTGTACATACATACATACATAACACACGCTGTATCCCGACAATCAGGGTAAGCAGAGTAATCGGTGTTGTGCTATAAGGACTCTGGTAAATTACAGCACAACACCGACCACCACGTTTAGCACAGTATACGGACAAGACAACTATCAAGCAGCAAGTAAGACACGAAGAACCCACCTGCTGCATGACTAGGTGGAAGGACTGTGCCAAGGTGAGAAGTGGCTAGCCTGTCGCCCTTTAGCGCAGTATCTTGTCCTTATCCCTTAGTCGCCTCTTACGACATGCACGGGGAGAGATGCAGTGGGGCTATTATTTTTAAGTACCGGCCCCACACGGTACTGATCAGTTGTTTAAACTTAAATTTCGAAATTCAAAATCTTAATTAATTAGTTCAATAATTGAATAATTCAATGATTATTATTATAATGATTTTTATTAGGAATTATTCGGATTTGTTATAGGTATTGTATTTACATTTTTTTATGTATCTTTTTTATGGATACACGAGACGCTTGGCGCCGTCAGCATGGATTGTTGAGCCGACGACGACGCCCAAAAGCATTCGGTTAAGATACTTGGAAGTAGGTATTAAGTTGTCAATGGATTAATAAAAATGAGGTACTGATCGTACATACATACATACATATCACACACGCTGAATCCCGACAATCGGGGTAAGCAGAGCAATCCAACCGCCACGTTTCGCAAAGTATTCGAACAAGATTCAATCGATCAAGCAGCAAGTAAGGCACGAAGACCCACCTGCTGCATGACTCGGTGGAAGCACCGTGCCAAGGTGAGAGGTGGCGAACCTGTCGCCCTTTAGCACGGCATCTTGTCCTTATCCCTTAGTCGCCTTTTACGACATGCATGGGGAGACATACAGTGTGGCTATTCTTTTTAAGCACCTACCGGCCCCACACGGTATTATGTAGAAATAGGCTACTGCCCTCCTACCCAGCCTAATAAAGTCACATTATGTAAACCAGAACATGTTACCTCAATACCATGTAATCCGATCTCGCGTTACACATATTTTGAATTTGGAACACCGACTCCATTTTGTTGGACATTAAACGGAAAGAAAAACCAACAAATATTTCCGAACTGGGTCCGATGTTCTGCTATGAAAATGTATATAGGACCTTCTGTGGGACCCTGTCGCTTTAACATTTCGTTTACCCTACGAAGTACACATTAGGTCGAACAACAAGCCTGAGTACGACAAAGTCCTATAGATGCATTTGAACTTTTCACAGCAGAATGTTCGCCCGTCAATCAGGTAACTCGGTCGTATTGTGTAAACTTTGCTGGTGCGGAAAAATTGCGATTTGGGTTTATCGTGTCGTTCGTTTTGGGTTTATTGACGGGGCTCACCGCTCGACATGAATGTGGGATGCGTGGCGGGATACGGGACAACTGACGTGCCCACCACGTTAGAAAGTTCCATGGCGGAGCAATTTGATACCAAATCAATTTAATGTACTGTGCGGGGCGTGGAGCCGGTATTTAAAAAGAATAGCCCCACTGCATCTCTCCCCGTGTATGTCGTAAAAGGCGACTAAGGGATATGACTCCCTTCAACATATTACTAGGTGGTAGGGTTTAACCCACCCGGGTTGGTACCACCGCACTGAATGAAAGGTCGGTCGAAACGGCTATATATATACGGTTATGGGCTGACATCGCGGATGTTTTAGGCGATGTAGCCAACAGTGTCAGTTTCGATAATTTTTTTTTTTTTTTTTTTATTGCGAGTCAACAGTTTAGTTGTATAAGAATCTGTCGTCTGCGCGAGCCCTTAGCGGGTGGGTTAGCTCTACAGCAGCAGGTGATTTTCTCGCCCGTCGCTAATGCATTATCCAGCAGACGACGCGACGGCACAGTACACTAGATAAAACAGTAAATTTCAATCGAAAGCACCGTGTGGGGTCGGTACTTAAAAAGAAGCCCCACTGCATCTCTCCCCGTCGCATGTCGTAAAAGTCGACTAAGGGATCGTCAGCCTCGGCAGCTCAGTGGTGCGGTCAGTTATTGGATGGGTGACCGCCCGACCGTTGGAGGCTGACCGTGGTTCGGATTCCACGTTAAACTGTAGGTCCCTTCCCTTCTTACCTTACTGGGTGGTAGGGTTTATCCCGGCCGGGTTGGTACCACCGCACTGAGCGAAACGTCGGTCGAAACGGCTATGTAAATAGTTCGTGTTTTCCGTCCAGTTCAGTGTAGCCGGCGCGAAATGAAGGGAAGCACTGACGTAGCACCTAGCTCACCCGGTGTTATGGGCTGACATCGCGGATGTTGTAGGTGATGTAGCCAAACGTGTCAGTTTCCATAAAAAAAAAAAAAGAAAAAAAAAGAAAGGCGCGCCTCATTTAACACGCACGCACGCACACACCCTCACACACACACACACACGCACACTTTACAAAATTTAAATATGTAAATACTGCATATTTAATATGTTACAATCAACTTTGGCACGATGTTTCTCAATGTTTTTCAACTTAATTTTTAGGGTTCATATCCGTCGTACGGCACGCTATTTTTTTTTTTTTATGGATACTGACACGGTTGGCTATATCACCTACAACATCCGTGATGTCAGCCCATAACACCGGGTGAACTTGGTGCCACGTCAGTGCTTCCCTTCGGTCGTGTCGGCTACACTGAACTGGACGGAAAACACAAACTAAATACATAGCTGTTTCGACCGACCTTTCATTCAGTGCGGTGGTACCAACCCGGGCGGGTAATTTATTTTTAATTTTTTTTTATTTGGTTCCAGTCTTGTCTCAGCTGTACATGCCGAGACTGGTTAGTCGTATCAAATTTTGAAACTGCTAAAATAAATTAATGGTGAGAGTAAATACTATATACATACTATCCTACTATATAAATATATACATAATTATATTTAATAAATACATACGTCAAATATATACAGCCAAAATATTTTAGGGTTTAACCCGGGCGGGTTAAACCCTACCACCTAGTAATATAAGGGAGTCATATCCCTTAGTCGCCTTTTACGACATACACGGGGAGAGATGCAGTGGGGCTATTCTTTTAAAGTACCGGCCCCACACGGTATATTTAACTACATTTAACAACTATTACTAAGACTACGCCGTGTGTCTGTTTGTTTGTCTGTCCGTCTGTCCGAGGGCTGTATCTCTTGAACCGCAGTAGGTAGCCCGTTGAAATTTTCACAGAATATATGTGTTATTGTTACGGACGACGACAAGCCCTGCAGTCCTGTCCGGTCTAGCTAGAGTAGCATGTAGCTAGGAAGCGGCCGGCGTGTAGCATAGTTCCATTTTTAGAGTAGGTGTAAATATATATGTTTTATAAGTTTAGATATAGGCTAATTATAAGATAAATATAAGAAATAAACATATTTAAAAACCGTAGGCTAAGTTAGTGCGTAAATTAGCTACTAGGTTAGGAAATAGATAGATAGGCGTAGCGATAGATTATAGTAAATAAGATAGATAAAATATGGAATAGGTTAGACATAAGTTATTTTAATAAATAATATTATTGGACGGCCTTTTACTGGAGTAACTCAAGGCGAGAGCGACAGATATGAGTCACAGCCAAGCCGAGCGCAATAGTACGACGGTCCGCCGCCCCGCCGCCGCGGTGCACCATTCTGTTGCCCGGCGCGTGGGTGCAACATTCTGTTGCTCGCGGCGTCCCCAGGCAGGTTATAAAAGGGGGCCGTTAAGCCGCCGCCCGCGCCAGTACACTACCAGCAGCGGGAGAGAGCGGACCTCAAGCAACAAGCGCAGCGAGCACCAGAGCTTTCCCGCCGAAGCGGTTGACATCAAGAGCGAGCTCGACTGCGCTACCGCCGTCCCTCTCTCTCCGCGTCGCGTTGTGCTCACTGAGCCCCCTGTCGTTCAAGTCCGAGTTGCTCCGGGGTCGGGCCGTCCCGTTATAGTTGATAGAGCACGGGTGTTTTATTTCACGTCGTTATTTCCTCTCCGCGAGTCGCAGACCGAGTGACTTGGGTGTCTTCGCCGATCCAGAAGAAGAGAAACACTACAGTCCACCGCTCCCTGAGCGTCGATCTTGAACATTGGCCCTGTCGACGCCGGATCAGAAGATGCCCATTACTCGGTCGACCAACGCGAGGCTGCGGAGAGGAGAGTCGTCGCGTGACGCGCCGCGTGTGCCACCGACAGACGGCACGATGTCCGCGTCATCGGAGCTCGCGACATCGCCGCCCGACACATCGGACACCGAGCCAAGGACAACGACAACGGAAGACGAGCTAGCTACGACAGACGCGCAAGTGCGAGTGCAAAGTGCAGTGCCGCCTACTGCGCTGGCCGACGTCACGCGCCGCGACGACATCGGAGCGCAAGTGCGTGTACAAAGTGCAGTGCCGCCTACCGCGCTGGCCGACGTCATGCGCCGCGACGACACCGGAGCGCAAGTGCGAGCACACCGTACAGTGCCGCCTACCGCGCTGGCCGACGTCACGCGCCGCGACGACATCGGAGCGCAAGGCGAGCACACCGTACAGTGCCGCCTACCGCGCTGGCCGACGTCACGCGTCGCGACGACATCGGAGCGCAAGTGCGAGTACAAAGTGTAGTGCCGCGTACCGCGATTGTCAACGTCACGCGCCGTGATAGCGTCGGTGTGTCAGTGCTCGCGTCCGGCATCGCGCCGAAGGCTGACGTCACGCAGGACGTCGGCGCGCCCGCCGCGACAGTGCAAGTTCCGCGTACCGCGACCGCCGGCGTCACGCGCAGCGAAGGCGTCGCCGCGCCCGCGCAAACAGTGAAAGCGAAACGTGCCGCGCCCGCCGCCGCCCCGCGTGGCGATGACGTCAGCGCTCGGAGCGTACGTACCGCGCTGTGCGCTGACTCGGTCGCCACGTCGCGCTCTCGTGCTTCCACCGGACGTCGAGCAGGCTCCGCCCGGTCGGCAAAATCAAAGTGCACGTTAGCGAAGCTCGCGCTTCAAGAAGAGCTCGCACAAGTGGAACTAGAGGAGGCAAGAGCGCGCATGGACGAGGCAAGAGCGCGCATGGACGAGGCGAGTGCGCGCACAAGATCTGTGAAGGCGAGGCTCGAGCGCCTGCAGGCCGAGCAGCTCGACCGCATGGAGTCGGAGAGATCGTCGAGTGACGAGGAAGGCGACGAAGAGCTGCAGAGGGGCCGACTGGAGAGCTGGATTCGCAATCAGGACGAACCGCACGACCCTACCGCCGCTCCGCCGCACGCATCCACCACTGCGCCGCTGCAACCTGCCGGTGCAGTGTGGCCAAACGCCGCCGTCACCGCGCCGCCGCAACCTGCCGGCGCGGCGTGGCCGCACCACTCCGCCTCCGCGCCGCTGCAACCTGCCGGCGCGGCCGGGCCGCACGAGTCCACCACTGCGCCGCTGCAACCTGCCGGTGCAGTGTGGCCAAACGCCGCCGTCACCGCGCCGCCGCAACCTGCCGGCGCGGCGTGGCCGAAACACTCCGCCTCCGCGCCGCTGCAACCTGCCGGCGCGGCCGGCCCGCACGCATCCACCACTGCGCCGCTGCAACCTGCCGGTGCAGTGTGGCCAAACGCCGCCGTCACCGCGCTGCTGCAACTTGCCGGCGCGGCATGGCCGCACCACTCCGCCTCCGCGCCGCTGCAACCTGCCGGCGCGGCCGGCCCGCACGACTCCACCACTGCGCCGCTGCAAGCTGCCGGTGCAGTGTGGCCAAACGCCGCCGTCACCGCGCCGCCGCAACCTGCCGGCGCGGCGTGGCCGCACCACTCCGCCTCCGCGCCGCTGCAACCTGCCGGCGCGGCGGGACTGCACGACTCCACCACTGCGCCGCTGCAACCTGCCGGTGCAGTGTGGCCAAACGCCGCCGTCACCGCGCCGCCGCAACCTGCCGGCGCGGCGTGGCCGCACCACTCAGCCTCCGCGCCGCTGCAACCTGCCGGCGCGGCCGGCCCGCACGACTCCACCACTGCGCCGCTGCAACCTGCCGGTGCAGTGTGGCCAAACGCCGCCGTCACCGCGCCGCCGCAACCTGCCGGCGCGGCGTGGCCGCACCAGTCCGCCTCCGCGCCGCTGCAACCTGCCGGCGCGGCCGGCCCGCTCGACTCCACCACTGCGCCGCTGCAACCTGCCGGTGCAGTGTGGCCAAACGCCGCCGTCACCGCGCCGCCGCAACCTGCCGGCGCGGCGTGGCCGCACCACTCCGCCTCCGCGCCGCTGCAACCTGCCGGCGCGGCCGGCCCGCACGACTCCACCACTGCGCCGCTGCAACCTGCCGGTGCAGTGTGGCCAAACGCCGCCGTCACCGCGCCGCCGCAACCTGCCGGCGCGGCGTGGCCGCACCACTCCGCCTCCGCGCCGCTGCAACCTGCCGGCGCGGCCGGCCCGCACGACTCCACCACTGCGCCGCTGCAACCTGCCGGTGCAGTGTGGCCAAACGCCGCCGTCACCGCGCCGCCGCAACCTGCCGGCGCGGCGTGGCCGCACCACTCCGCCTCCGCGCCGCTGCAACCTGCCGGCGCGGCCGGGCCGCACGCATCCACCACTGCGCTGCTGCAACCTGCCGGTGCAGTGTGGCCAAACACCGCCGTCACCACGCCGCCGCAACCTGCCGGCGCGGCGTGGCCGCACCACTCCGCCTCCGCGCCGCTGCAACCTGCCGGCGCGGCCGGCCCGCACGACTCCACCACTGCGCCGCTGCAACCTGCCGGTGCAGTGTGGCCGCACGCCGCCGTCACCGCGCTGCTGCAACTTGCCGGCGCGGCGTGGCCGCACCACTCCGCCTCCGCGCCGCTGCAACCTGCCGGCGCGGCGGGGCCGCACGACTCCGCCTCCGCGCCGCTGCAATCTGCCGGCGCGGCTGGGCCGCACGCTTCCGCCACCGCGCCGCTGCAACCTGCCGGCGCGGCGTGGCCGCACGACTCCGCCTCCGCGCCGCTGCAACCTGCCGGCGCGGCGGGGCCGCACTACTCCGCCTCCGCGCCGCTGCAACCTGCCGGCGCGGCGTGGCCGCAAGACTCCACCTCCGCGCCGCTGCAACCTGCCGGCGCGGCGGGGCCGCACTACTCCGCCTCCGCGCCGCACTACTCCGCCTCCGCGCCGCTGCAACCTGCCGGCGAGGCGGGGCCGCACTATTCCGCCACCGCGCCGCTGCAACCTGCCGGCGCGGCGTGGCCGCACGACTCCACCTCCGCGCCGCTGCAACCTGCCGGCGCGGCGGGGCCGCACGCATCCACCACCGCGCCGCTACAACCTGCCGGTGCGGCGTGGCCGCACGCCGCCGTCTCCGCGCCGCTGCAACCTGCCGGCGCGGCGTGGCCGCAAGACTCCACCTCCGCGCCGCTGCAACCTGCTGGCGCGGCGTGGCCGCACGACTCCACCTCCGCGCCGCTGCAACCTGCCGGCGCGGCGTGGCCGCACGACTCCGCCTCCGCACCGCTGCAATCCGCCGGTGCGGCAGGACCGCACGCCTCCACCTCCGCGCCGCTGCAACCTGCCGGCGCGGCGTGGCCGCACGCCTCCACCTCCGCGCCGCTGCAACTTGCCGGCGCGGCGTGGTCGCACGCCTCCACCTCCGCGACGCTGCAACCTGCCGGCGCGGTGTGGCCGCACAACTCCGCCTCCGCGCCGCTGCAATCCGCCGGCGCGGCGGGGCCGCACGCCTCTACCTCCGCGCCGCTGCAACCTGCCGGCGCGGCGGGGCCGCACGCCACCTCCCCCGCGCCGCTGCAACTCGCCGGCGCGGCGTGGCCGCCGCCCGCCGTCGCTGCGTGGCCGTGCTCCGCGCCACAGGCTGCCGTCGCCGCCGATACAGCGGGGCCGCCGCACGCCGCGCCGCCGCCCGCCGCCGCTGCGTGGCAGTACACAGCGCCACAGGCTGCGGCCGCCGCTGATATGGCGCGGCCGCACGCCGCGCCACCCTCACCGCCGCTGAGTGGCAGTACACCGCGCTACCGCCCGCCATCGCTGCGTGGCCGTCCGCGCCACAGGCTGCTGCCGCCGCCGATACCGCGGGGCCACATGCCGTGCTACCGCCCGCCGCCGCTGCGTGGGCGTCCGAGCCACAGGCTGCTGCCGCCGCCGCTACCGCGGGGCCGCACGCCGCGCCATCCGCCGCCGCGGACACGAACGCCGCGCTGCCCGCCCGCACGCCGCACCACTACGAGTCGAAGTCGACGAACGGCACCGGCGGGAGCTATCGCTACAACCCACTCAGCCGACCGAGCGCGAACGCGCTGTCGATGTAGCGCCGCCGTACACCGCCGCCACCGCTGCCTGGCCGTACGACGCTGCCGCCGCTGCATAGCAGTATGCCGCCGCCGCCGCGTTGCAGCACGCCGCCGCCGCCGCGTCGCAGCACGCCGCCACCGCCGCGTCGCAGCACGCCGCCGCCGCCGCGTCGCAGCACGCCGCCTCCTCCGCCGGGCAGACAGACCGTTCCTGCCCTGGCTACAGCACCGGCGGGAGCCGCGAAGGCGCGGCAGACCCCGGAGGGCGGCGGAGGGACTGCGTCACCACTACGGGCAACTTCCCTCGCAACACCTGGCCGCGAGGACGAGTGGCAGCCGTGCACCCTGGACCGGACGGAGTGACGCGCTTCGTCGACGTGCTGACTGCGGGGCGCCTCTTCAGGAGGCCCGTGAAGAAGATCGTCGTCCTTCCCACCGAAGCGGATCGAGCAGAGCTGCGACGGCGGGAGAATGTTACGGACGACGACAAGCCCTGCAGTCCTGTCCGGTCTAGCTAGAGTAGCATGTAGCTAGGAAGCGGCCGGCGTGTAGCATAGTTCCATTTTTAGAGTAGGTGTAAATATATATGTTTTATAAGTTTAGATATAGGCTAATTATAAGATAAATATAAGAAATAAACATATTTAAAAACCGTAGGCTAAGTTAGTGCGTAAATTAGCTACTAGGTTAGGAAATAGATAGATAGGCGTAGCGATAGATTATAGTAAATAAGATAGATAAAATATGGAATAGGTTAGACATAAGTTATTTTAATAAATAATATTATTGGACGGCCTTTTACTGGAGTAACTCAAGGCGAGAGCGACAGATATGAGTCACAGCCAAGCCGAGCGCAATAGTACGACGGTCCGCCGCCCCGCCGCCGCGGTGCACCATTCTGTTGCCCGGCGCGTGGGTGCAACATTCTGTTGCTCGCGGCGTCCCCAGGCAGGTTATAAAAGGGGGCCGTTAAGCCGCCGCCCGCGCCAGTACACTACCAGCAGCGGGAGAGAGCGGACCTCAAGCAACAAGCGCAGCGAGCACCAGAGCTTTCCCGCCGAAGCGGTTGACATCAAGAGCGAGCTCGACTGCGCTACCGCCGTCCCTCTCTCTCCGCGTCGCGTTGTGCTCACTGAGCCCCCTGTCGTTCAAGTCCGAGTTGCTCCGGGGTCGGGCCGTCCCGTTATAGTTGATAGAGCACGGGTGTTTTATTTCACGTCGTTATTTCCTCTCCGCGAGTCGCAGACCGAGTGACTTGGGTGTCTTCGCCGATCCAGAAGAAGAGAAACACTACAGTCCACCGCTCCCTGAGCGTCGACCTTGAACAGTTATTATGGCCGATATAACAAATAATAAAAATAAGAAAAAGTAAAAAATTTACGGCGGTCCCCATACAAGAAACTAAAAAGTGCATGCGCCATCTACCGAAAAGAGTATGAAGTAATTTAACTAATACATAGATGGCGTGAGTGGCGCTGACCATGACATGGCGATACAGAACCATCGGTGCGCGAGTTCGACTCGCACTTTGCCGTTTTTTTGGCGGTTTTTTTTTACTCTATCGTAAAAACGGTAGTACCTATACACAAGCGTCAAACTTGGTGTGACTACAGTGCAAACTCTAAAGTAAAACATCAAAAAATAAAAACCGACCAATTACGTGGCGCTACGGTACACCCGGTGCGCGAGTACGACTCGCACTTGGCCGCTTTTGTTTTGTTTTGTCTCACTGCTGTCGCGCCGCGCCATTACTGTGCCGATATTTTTATTTTTTATCTAATCCGATATGGATCGCTGAGTCGAAGGGGTCAAAGCACATGCTCCGACCAGCCAATGTCAACTCCGAGAAGGTAGGTGCCATACCGGAGATTTCCCTGGAGTGCTGGCTATACTAGATGAGAACACAGCCGGGGCTGCTATGCGGCCATCTTACATCCAGTACGGTGGTATCAATACCAACCCGGTCGGCCGATATCGTGTTGTGCGCGCTAGGAGCCAATTGGTCTACTCTCAGAGTAAAAATAACTACTGCTTCTTTCTTCTGTGTACTGTGAAGTAGCGACAATGAGAGCGCCGCTGCTGTATAAAGCGACAAGTGTCCGGCATAGCGGACGCGCGACAGCCCGTGACCGAGCCCGCGCGCGCCCGCTCGCTAGCTTCTCAGCGCGATGCACCGAAACAGTACATCTACATCACGCACGCGCGCGGGTGCAACATCCATCTATAGCAGCGGTTCTCAATCTATGGTACGCGTACCACAAGTGGTACGCGGACTGCTTCGAGGTGGTACGCGAAAAAATTAAACATTATGCTCTACAAAATTTAATAAGCGGCAATAAAAAGTGCCATAATCATAACTTAGAAAGTTTTGTTGATAAACATAAATATAATTTGAATTCTGATGTTCTTAGCTATATAAAAACCCACTGTCAAATGCTCATAGTGAGTTTAAATAAAAATTTTCAGCACTAAATTCGATATGAAATCAAATTTTAAATTGGATTTCGAGATTACTTGCATTCGAGGAAAGATATTAATCAATAATTTAACTTTGGTGTGATGCTAACCTCCAAAGAGAATTTAAGAATGTAGATATACAAGATAAGTATTATTATTAGCTTTTTGTAGGTAAAGGTGGTACGCCGCCAAACATTATTGGTTTTAGTGGTACCTGAAAGAGAAAAGTTTGAGAACCCCTGATCTATAGAATATAATTAGAAAAGTTGCATAGCATATGGACACCTTCGTAACTTGTGTTCCACAAGTGTTTACTATAATGCCACCTCGATAGAAATAAAGTACCTATTCATTCTGTAATTTTATTTTGGGTGGCGGAGATTATGTAAACTCGTCAGTCGCCGTACCATACGTGCCATCGACCGTGATACTATGGTCGTCAGAAAATGCGAGACGCCGCCGCGGCGGCGCCCCGCCTCCGTCGCGACCCGGTATTTTTTTTTTCGTGGCCCGGTACCGGGTCGCGACCCATTGTTTGGGAAACGATGAGGTAAGGGAAGGGAACTAGAGAGCGTTCCAACTAAAAGTTCCCTTCGCCGTTATGTTGGCTCCAATGTCTATCTGTCTTGAGGGTTGCTATGTGTACAAATTTACCCGTAATTATCAGTATTTACCGTATTTTTTGTACGGTAAATACCGATTACATTATTAGGTAATATAATCTTCACAATCTGGCAACACGAATTTAAGCACTGACAGTGGAGCCTTAGCAGCCTAGGCTGTCTTCTCCTCTAGTTCAGTATAGCCAGGGATGTAATCCGGTATGGTTGGCTGAGTCGGAGGGGCCAAGGCGCATGCTACGACCAGCCAATATAACCTCCGAGAAGGTCGCCATACCGGAGGCTTCCCTGGATTACTGGCTATACTGGACTACAGAGGGGAACACAACCGAGGCTGCTATGCGGCCATCTTACATCCAATACGGAATGTATCTAGAGTTTTGACCTTACAGAAGGAAACGTTTACGAACAGAATATAAGATTATTTATAATAATAGTTCATAAGTGCTGTTGCCTCTGTACAAACAGACGTTTCCTGCCTACATTCCCACACCACGTGACCCCCAAAAGCCTGCAACAGTGATGTTGGAGTGGATAGATAGATCGTCACTCGTATACTTTATGCATACCTATATGCATGCACACCACACGCTCTATCCCGACAATCTGGGTAAGCAGAGTAATCGGTGTTGTGCTACTGCAAAACAAAACACAAAAAAATACAGCAAAACACCAACCACCACGTTTAGCAAATTCGGACAAGATAACTATCAAGTAGCAAGTAAGGTAACTATCAAGTAGCAAGTAAGGTAACTATCAAGTAGCAAGTAAGGTAACTATCAAGTAGCAAGTAAGGTAACTATCAAGTAGCAAGTAAGGTAACTATCAAGTAGCAAGTAAGGTAACTATCAAGTAGCAAGTAAGGTAACTATCAAGTAGCAAGTAAGGTAACTATCAAGTAGCAAGTAAGGTAACTATCAAGTAGCAAGTAAGGTAACTATCAAGTAGCAAGTAAGGTAACTATCAAGTAGCAAGTAAGGTAACTATCAAGTAGCAAGTAAGGTAACTATCAAGTAGCAAGTAAGGTAACTATCAAGTAGCAAGTAAGGTAACTATCAAGTAGCAAGTAAGGTAACTATCAAGTAGCAAATAAGGTAACTATCAAGTAGCAAGTAAGGTAACTATCAAGTAGCAAGTAAGGCACGAATGCCCACCTGCTGCATGAGTCGGTGGAAGACCGTGCCAAGGTGATAGGTGGCTAACCTGTCGCCCTTTAGCACGGCATCTCGTCCTTATCCCTTAGTCGCCTTTTACGACATGCACGGGGAGACATGCAGTGGGGCTATTCTTTTTAAGTACCGACCCCACAAATTACTCGAATATTTTCGAATATTTTAAGTTTATGACATAAACCTTTCTCTCACTAAACTCACAAAGTCTACTTAGCGGTCCCCGACTCCTTCAAGTAAGTACAGTTCGTAAAATATAGCTTGAATACAACGTCATACTTTGTTGAAATGTCACTCTGACATCTGTCTTGCATACAAAGAAATGTCACTCTGACATCTGTCACGCGTATGAAGCTATATTTTACGAACTATAAACGGAAATTATTTTTGAATTTTTAAGGATCGGGGGTTTTTTAAATTTGTAATTTAACTGTTATTTAAAGCTTTTAAAAAAAACCTAATCCAAATAGGTCTCTATCCGTGAGACGTATTTTTTTTTATTACTTCATAATTACCTTACCTATCACCTACTTATTACTAACATAACTAAGAACCATCCCGGTTATACCAGCTTTCTAATAAAAATGCAACAGACAGACAGACACACAGATACACACGTTAAACTTATTTTTGCGTCGGGGGTTAAAAATTTCCATTTAAAAGTGCCTAGAGTTCTTACTAAGTTGGCGATCCTTTTAAATCGTTAGAAAACAGTGACATGACATATCTACAAATTCTACATCATTGCTAGCGCGTCATTGCTAGCGCCCCCGAAGAGAAGAGAACCTATTTGAAGTAGCAACGACAAATATTGACTCGGGGTGACTCGGGTAAGAAATGTACCTTGGCGTGGGCGATGGGTAAGTAGACACACATTATTAGTTATACCACAGAATAGGTTATACATAGAGCGTACCAGGAAGTTAAGAATATAGTCATATGGTGCGTGTCTGTTTTCTCGGTCAAATTTATAGGATATTTATTATTGGTTTGTGGCTTTCGCGGTCGAAACCTTCGGCTCCTGGTCTGAGGAGGCGATAGCTTTTGTCCACGAGATAGGGTCGAGGATGTCTGCTGCCATAGGTCACCCCTCTTGCCTCGCCTTCTTCCGCCAAAGGATAAGCCTGGCAATTCAGAGGGGTAACGCGGCTGGCATCCTCGGCACAATCCCGGGGACAAAAGCACTAAATGAAATTTATTTTTTAAGTTAGTTTATTTCCTAAGTTAGTTTATATAACTTTTAGATTAGTTAATTATTTTATAACTGTTAATTTGAATTGAATAAACTATTTACATACCCAAAAAAAAAATTATAGGAATATTTAATGTTTGGCACGACCGAAGGGAAGCCCTGACATGCCACCTAGTTTACCAAGGTGTTATGCGCTGACACCACGGCCGCTTTTCACAGTCGGGTTTTATACAATTTTTATGTTTATTTTGTAAACGTCCTGCATACAATTCTACTTAACCATTGCAGTTGAAGCCAAACGAGTAAGTCGGCATTTCTAGCTACGCTTAGTTTATGGTGGCTAAATAAACGCAGCCATTGTCTGTGGTAAATAATGAACCAATTAAAACAATCCAGCATCTCGTAAATTCCACGTATCAGTAGGTGGGAGGGAGACGGGAGTGCGAGGCGCGCCAAGGCCGCTATTCGTTGCCGTTGTTTGGCATACTCTTATCTATGACAAAAAAAAATATTTCCTAATAAATAAAGCGAAGTTTCTATGGCCGAGAACCACTTTATCGATTAACATACGATTTTCACTGTTACATTGCGTTTCCGTCACTTCTTAAGATGGTTTTAAACTATAATATTATAACGCTTCGTGATCGGCGGCCGGAGCTGTGAGCAAAACAGTCACGCGAAGCGAAGCCGAGGGCAAAAGATAGTTGAGCAATAAAGCAAACTGAATAAAAATTCGGCAAGTCTGTTAAACAAATAAAAAAAGGAGTTGCCTCAAATTTTCAACATTTCAGAATAACAAATACAAAGATTATTTAAAAAATCTAAAGTCAGTCTGTCAGCGTGAATGCGTCCATTGCTGGATATAGGCTCTCCAATTTTCTTCCAGTCTAGCCCGGCCTTCAGCGCTACGATAAATATTATAGTACGTGTGGTAAATATTATGAAAATACTATACAATAAATATTATGACATGTAAAATTAATAATTTTGAATATTCGAGCAAAGCAAATGATGATTTTACAAAATTCTATAAGATTCTACAAATATTACAGAAAAATACCATTTTGTCCCTCGTGTAAATTAATTATCGTTTGTTTCTGTAACATGTTTTTTGGAGCAATAAAGTATTTCTATCTATCTATCTATCTATCATTATTATATCAAACGATTTTATAGGAACTGATGACAAACCTAATATGTAACACATATTAGGTTCATCAACCTATGCCATTCTTGATTAAAGTAATATGTCAATCTCCGCTAACATAATATGTCAAACTCACATATGTGAAATGGGATGATGACATATTCTGCCAGAATATGTCAAACACACTTCAAAGAACACGCTGAAACATGGTTGACAGATGTCATGGTTGACAATGTCGGTCTACAAAATATATCAAGTAGGATAGTAGACAAAATATGTCAATCTCGGTCTACAGAATATTATATAAAATGGGATAGTAGACAGAATATGCCAATATTGCAACCTACTACGGCCATACTCACAGCACCACAACACGCCCTTCGGTCAAAAGCTGTCTACATAAAACTCTCTAGATGCTCTCGCTAGATGATTGCTCGAAGCTACGGGTGGCTTCTACAGAGCCCACCTGCAACATTGTAGGAACCTGTTCTCGATCGGGGTACGCTTAGTCGAAGAACTGATGCCTGGTCGCCCAAGGGCGACTGACTGCTTTGGCGCGCGTAGTGCGTAGCGTAGGATGTGCAGTGCAAGGGGTATTTGTTATTATTTATTGATCATTCATTAGGCTACACTCGAAATTGTCACAATTCGTTCTATCCGGTTCGATTACACCCACGATGAAGGACTGGCAAGAAACTTCGCAGGGTATTTTTTTTCATATTTCCGTACCGATCGGAAACAGAAAGAAACCCATGAACCTCCGATTACGAAGCAAGCCTCACGGCCACTAACCGCTCACCATGATCGCGGTAATATCTTTGTGAGAATGATCCCATAAAATATCACACGCGGCGCGCATAGGTTCAAGAACGAACTTTCCACACTCGTCGCATAATTTCAGACTACCCGCATGCGTGCGTGCGATATAGTTACACGAAAGCGGCATTGCCGCGCATTGTGCAGCATTCTGTCTTGTTATCAACATTGGTCTGCGTGCAGTCAATTTTAAGCATTTTAGTCCACAGGAGATACGTGAGCGAGCAAGTGTGACAGACATCAATCAATAATAATAATAAATCTGTTGTTCCGGTTGTTCGCAACTTGCCAACTCCGAGTATTTGCACAGGCACAACCTAGTAGCCAGGATCATCCATCAGCAACTTGCTTTGAAGTTCAACCTTGTCGGCTCGGAGGTGCCTTACTACAAGTATAACCCACAGCCAGTTCTCGAAAATGCTCACATCACGCTCTACTGGGACCGGTCGATTATCACTGATAGGACTATTATGGCTAATAGACCTGACATAGTGATAATCGACCGGGAGGCGCGGCGCGCAGCGCTCGTCGACATCACGGTGCCGCATGACGAGAACCTTGTGAAGGCAGAAAAAGACAAGATGTTAAAATACATCGATCTGTCTCACGAGGTTACCGACATGTGGCCCGTGGACTCGACGATCGTTGTGCCCATAGTCGTGTCTGCGCATGGGCTGATAGCGAAGAGCCTCGACCATCATCTCAAGAGGCTCTCGCTAGAGCCACTTGCTTGGATCAAGGGTCAGATGCAGAAGGCGGTCTTGCTCGACACCGCTCGAATTGTCCGGAGGTTTCTCTCTCTCGGGTCCGACCATCGGTAGCCTGGGTTCGCCCCGCCCCGCCGGTGGTGGAAATTCCATTTTGTTATTTTGTATTAATTTTAGATTTAGGTTTTATTTGTAAAATTAACATAAAAAAAGAAAAAATGTGTAAATAAACGAATAAATAATAAATCTGTAAGGGATGGTCATGGAGTAAGTTACTGTGTTTTATGAGATAATGCGTCTGTAGACTCCATGTATGATACTAAAACTAAATTTACCATTTTTAGAAATCTTTTCTGTATGCATGTATATTCATTCCTCCATACCATAACTCCTAAACCGAAATCCGAATTCGATTACACTTAGTACCACCACATTTGATTATAATATGGGACACAGGATAGGCTAAATAAAATTCCGTTCCGGTTACGCTAAGACGTGGCTCTCATACCCACCGAATTGTTTCGCGCGCCGAAATAAAGGTACGGTTGCGGGCTTGCTTACTTTCTTCTTTTTAAATAAGAATTTCACGCGAGCGTAGCCGTGGGCAAAAGCTAGTTTTCTATATGATTGATTTTATGGAACAACTAGCCATTGCCCGCGGCTTCGCCCGCTCTCATATTTGACTTCTCTGCTAACCTCATAAGTCATTTAGCGTGATAGTAAGTAGCCTATAGTTGATGGGAAGAATCAAGCTATCCGTAGTATTTTTTTTTATTAAAATCGGTTCAGTGGTTCTCGAGTTATAAGCGGACAGACAGACAGACAGACAGAAAGCAGACGTTGAATTTTATTAAAGGTAAGGAAGGAAGGATGGCAGGCATTCGTGGTCATAAACAACAGTCATGAAGCCACGAGGGAACAAGGTGTTAAAGCTAGGATGTTATTTTAGGTACATACTTCTGATTTTCACATAGACATAGGTATACAAAGGGGTAGGTACAGTACAGTTCCCGGCAGCAAATAATGTGTGTCGAGCTTTAGAAAGAGACCATCCGGTTGTAGAGCGTCGTCCCTGTCGCACGAACTCGCACGTCTCTGTGCGACAGAGACAACGCTCTACAACCGGATTGTCTCCTTCGACACGCATTATTTGCTGCCCGGAACTGTACAAAAGTGTTTGTAGTATCCGTGATCAGATCATATACTTATTTGTAATTTAGCCTTTATGCATTTTTAAATTAAATCATTACACGCTCACACACACATCCTTCTAAGTGAGAACTTAATGTTACGGAACCCTCTCCGCGCGAGTTCCACTCGCACTTGTTATATAATTTGGCCCCACTTTGTTTTTACTTTATTTGCATTATCCGCATTAAAGGTTGACTGGAAGAAATCACTTGCAGTGATAAGTCCGCCTTTGCACACTCTTGTATTTTTTTTTTGTTTCTAGTCGTGTACTGATCTTCTTTCCATTGTGTGCAAAAAAGGGTTTCTATTCTATCCGCATCCAAGCTGATCCATCATGGAATTAAGCTCGCCTGGGTGTTATGTCGAGAGACGAATGTTTTTTTTTGTATGGAAACTGTCACGGTTGGCTACATCGCCTACAACATCCGTGATGTCAGCCCATAACACCGGATGAACTAGGTGCCATGTCAGTGCTTCCCTTAATTTCAGGTGCAGTCGACAAAGCCAAAATCACCTCTCAAACCACGCTCAGTGAGGCGTCATGCCGGCAGATTTTCGGACTGCTGCTGGAATGAGTGCCCGTGTAGTATTTAATGGTGTGCAATAAATATCATTCAATTTAATTAAAATGTATTTCACCCATTGGGCACACCCTTCTACGTATGAATTTCCATGCCCGCATGCGCGCCAATGGTGTTACGTTGATCACTTTCGTTTCAGACAAGAGCGTGTGAAATGATCCGCAAGAACTTTACTTATTGGGCTTTCAATTTCATACCATTATACACATTAATTATTGATAATTATATTCTATGACATGTCCATTGTTAGACTAGTTTTCTTTTCACTCGAGTGTGGTGGGTGAACATTGAGACATTTTACCCGACGATAACCAAAGGGAGGTTGGAATGTGTTAAGCCTGAATGTTTGTATGTGTGTTTGTTTGTACCACTTAAAATAAATATACACGGTGTTGCAGTTGCCCCCGTAATACTTTTAACTGACATAAGGGGGTTATTCTATATGTCAAACTAAACAACATCTGTGGCGAAAACATTTTTCTAGAAGCAAAAAAAATTTTTTTTCCATACAAATTTTAAATGCCTATTAAAGTATGGAAAAAAAATTTTTTTTTTTTAATTAAAAAGTCGTACAACAAAAGTTGTTCTATTTCACGTACAGAATCAACCCTTTCGGGTTTTACGGTTGGGGTTGCAACACCGTGTATTATTAGTGGCTGCGAAAACGTTTATATGGATCGAGCTGTGTCCGAGGTCCAAGTTCCAACCAAGGGCAAGTGAATGATGTGAAAGGTATTGTTTATTGTTTAGTGATCATTAATATTGAAGTAAAACCGCACTCGAACTTGTCACATTTGTTCTATCCCGTTCGATTACACCCACGAAGAATACCTTCTTTTTTTCATACATATTATTACAAGTATTTTAATGACCAGCCACATAATAACGTCGCCTACAGTCTATCGAAAACGATTGAGAGCAAGATTAACAATTTTACTGAGAGTTCTGACTACAAAGACTTATTAATTAAGTGTATCAGGCAGGTGTAAAGAGCTTTTGTCAAACATAGAAACGTAATTTGTAAAAACTTAATTATATTTAGTACATAAAACATACAAACTACAATTTAGTATTATTTATTGATCTAACTAACACACTGTTAAACTCCTAAACGACTTGTCAATTTATGAACTCTTGACAATGCTCGTGTCATTCGGTTTGTCTCAATAATGCGGGTGACACCTGGTAGGCTAGATTTTTAGAATATCTTAAAATACAATCTCTAAAAAACCTATCGCGTCGAGTATTACGCACGTCTACAGCTTAAGAAGGTGATTTCAAAGTTTAGCTAGGCATTTGTTTTTTGTTTTCATCAAAAAACTTCGCAGTCGGGTAAAATGACGCTGAGCACGAGCATGCACAGAAAACAAACCACACGTGTCTACTAGCGCAACCAATATAGTTATTTTCCTATGTTCTGAATCGGTTGCATTCGACTCAGAAGATTGAGGCCGGAATGGCTCAGCCGCCCGGCGGAAGCTGGTTAGCCCAAGTGGATCGTGCGTGGTTGCGTCGGCGCACAATGAAGATTTATGTTCAGCCTGCACGAGTCAGTAAGCCTGGATACGAAATACGGCATCGTTTGTATGAGAACCGAGGTAGCCGCCAAAGGGGTGTGAAGTCTGAGGCGGGAGCGGCGCATGGAACGCCGTGATTGGCCGAGCGAGTAGGTAGCCACGTGACGCCAGTCTTCCATACGTTTGAACGGGATTCATACAATAAGTCGCTCATTGTGTCGATTCGCGATGAAAAGATGAAACGGATTTAACAATATTTAACCCTTCTTTACATCAAGGGAATAATATAACTTTCTCTTAAATGAACAAAGGCAACGCCCCTTTCACAATTTTGCGAATTTGCAGATTTTCGCATAAACACGATAATAGTTCTAAGTTCTGAGATACCTCGGATACTTTATTATAAATCTACATCAAATTTCCAAAACAATGATATGTAAGACCTCGTACATTGGTATTATCTTATTGGAGTATTTGTTATTGGAATTTTCCAAAATTAAAAAAATAATGTTAGAAAGTCGAAAAGTTTTATAACCAAAAAAAAAATTATTATATTATTAACAACTATTTGCTAATTACTTAGCCAACGATATGACAAATTATATTGCAATATGACTTCGCGAAAAATTCGCGAAAATCTACCCTACCATAAAAAATTTATGAGTACCCACCTCGATATTTAATTTTTTTACGGTAAAATGAGGTTTTCCAGGCTTTGCCTTTTTTAACAAACTAACCAGCCATACCCACCTGGATATTTAATTTTTTTAGGGTAAAATGAGGTTTTCCAGGCTTTGCCTTTTTTAACAAACTAACCAGCCATGCAGCTAGAGCCTTATAAAATGTACCATGCGTCTCTCTGTCAGTTTGACGGTGTGAATTCGTTATATAAGGGTTAATAAAATAACAAATGAAAGGCTGTGTAGTCTGTAATAGAAACATATATTTGAAACAGAACAATAAATTACTTAATTATTTATTTATAGATCGGTATCTATATTAAAATTTTCATTTGGTAACTTTTGAACAATTTAATTAAATTTAAAAGCACAATTTACGACATTTACATTGTTACTGTTTACATTGTTGACATTTACATTGTTATTGTTGAACTAAAGAACTAAAGAACTAACATGTGTCTCGAGAGATGGTCGCGCAACAGATGGATAGATCTCATCGAGACCTAAAGTTTGAGTACCAACACGATGGGTCTAGCACCAGTGGTTCTCGAGTTATGACCAAAACAAAAGTTCATGTGACAGATGGATAGATCTCACCGAGACCTGAAGTTTGAGTACCAACACGATGGGTCTAGCAACAGTGGTTCTCGAGTTATGACCAAAACAAAAGTTCATGTGACAGATGGATAGATCTCACCGAGACCTAAAGTTTGAGTACCAACACGATGGATCTAGCACCAGTGGTTCTCGAGTTATGACCAAAACAAAAATTCATGTGACAGATGGATAGATCTCACCGAGACCTGAAGTTTGAGTACCAACACGATGGGTCTAGCACCAGTGGTTCTCGAGTTATGACCAAAACAATAGTTAATGTGACAGATGGATAGATCTCATCGAGACGTTCAGATTGAGTACCAACACGATGGGTCTAAGTCCAGTGGTTCTGTAGATATGACCAAAACTAATGATCACGTGACAGATGATAATTCCGACCCCTCACTCGCATGATCGCATCGCATTTCGCATTTAGATGCTAGCTAGCTAGCTAGCAGCGGAGCGCAGGCGCTATATAGTATTTAGCATTTAGCAGTACCACAGATAAATAGCACATACTTCATTGCTTTGTGCGTTCCAAAACAAACGAACCAACAAAGTTTTACGAACGAAACAGCAATGCTAATTAAAATTAAATGTGATTATTGCTTAGCATTTAGCATTAATTTTTATTCATCAGGGCGCTTAGCAGTGCTAAATGCTAACGGGGTATTCATTATGAATTAATTTTGTTAATGCTAAGCATAACAAGACTAATTCCCGGTAGACGCATGACCTAAAGAAATTAATTCCTTTAGAGTCGCTCAAAAGTAAAAACCGGTAGGTACTGGTTGAATGAAAAAAGCGCGATAAACGAATATTGAACGAGGAAACCTGCTGAGGTTGACTAGAAGAAATGTCCTTTGGCAATAAGGCAGAATGCATGAAATATCTGTATACATTTAACATACATATTTATCAATAAACAAAAAAAATTACAAGAGCTAACTGCATCCAACACGATAGTCGACCTATGGTGGGTAAGCAGAAAAGAGCTCTCCATACATATTTACGCCGATGTTTGTTACTGAAATTCAAGCGAAAAATGCTATCAAATTGAATGAAAGTACTTACTCGTGAAAGGTGACTCCATCTGTGTTCAAGTTTGAATTTTTCGACGACTTTTTGCACCAAAGCACTGCACAATGAGGCATTTTGTGACAGACGCGCACGTTCGCTCCGCCTGAGCGGCGGACGGAGACTAAGATCGGTCGCCGGCGCTAGACTGACGCGCTGGCGCGTGTGCGCCGACGCGCGGCTACCCCTGTCCTCCTATGTATAGCGCCTCCAGGCTTACTGACTCGTGTCAGCCTGAGATCATTCATTGCATGCGCAGGCAGGATCAATGCGCGCGCACCATCGAAGGATTATAAGCGTATCAGTGGGCGCCCGCACAAGATCAATACAGTTTATTGATTGATCATCCATATGGCAGTAAATCTGCACTCGAACTTGTCACAATTTGTCCTATCTGGTTCTTATTACACCCACGAAGAAGAACCGGCAGGAAATTTCGAAGTTCCAGTAATACTGACGACAGTATTCCCGGGGAATACTCGTCAGTCGGTATTGATGTGGGGAATAATTCCCCACATCAATACCGACCGACGAGTAACTAAGTACACGGTCGGTGGTTAGATTTCAGTCGATTTAAACATATTTAACAGAGCTATTCATATGCTGAACGAGCTAAATAAGGAGGCAGAGTTTGATGTTTTTAATAATAGCCTATTTAAAACACATATTTTATTAATAAAAATAACAAAGCACATTTATTAATGAAATATTTCTCCCCGATGTCGGTGGCGTCTTCAGTCAAGTGAGAAATAATGAATTGATAGATATGTTTTTTAATATTTTCTTCTTTTTTTATTATTTTTTATATAGAAATAGAAAGCAAATGATGACGCCACCGACATCGGGGCGAAATATTTCATTAATAAATGTGCTTTGTTATTTTTATTAATAAAATATGTGTTTTACATAAAAATAAAGCAACAAAAAGTTGTTAGTATTTAATTAAAAAATATATATATTTATAAAGTGAAAGTAATAATAGCCTAAGTACATATAAGAGATTAGTTATAAGTTATCTTAATAAATTTCATGCATAAGTAAAATTAGGCTAGTAAACGAGTTAGGATATCCTGTAAGGTTTGCTAGTTAAGTGTCAAATAAATAAATAAGTAAATAAAGAAATATTTCCTTTTGATGAACATGCACACTGGATTGCGCGGTTTTGTGTAGTCGCCGGATGGGTGTTCACGTTTGTAGGCGGTATAGTTTGGTAGCACGAAGCCGTCGAAATTACACACTATAAGTCGCCAACTTTCTGGAATGCCCTCCTTGGTGCGAAGCGTAAGACGTTCATCGGATTCACGTCAAAAAAAAAACCCATAAAAATTAAAAAATAATTTCCGTTTACTTACTTTACTATACAAACCTAGCTAACAACCATTCCGATTAAACCAGCTTTCCAATAATAAAAAAAACTGCATCCAAATCGGTCCATCCTTTTGGGAGCTACGATGCCACAGCAGACACGCACGATACACACATACACACACCCTCACACACACGTGAAACTTGTAACACCCCTCTTTATTTTCGTCTGCATGACTGCATGCAAGGATTTTGGAAGTATCAAGTCGCTGACTGCATGCATGCAAAATGCATGACAATTATTAGTATCTATACTGTGCCCGCGAGATCGTGTACCTATTTGTTGGTCACTGTAATAATAACAGATCTCTCTTAAAATTTTTCTGAAAAGAGAAATCGCCGAGCAAAGTGCAGGAATGATCCCGCCCGCCGCCGCCGCGCCGCGCCGCCGCCATCAACTTGACGAAGTACAACATCAACTCGAGACAACCTGGTTAATGCCATTTTGTCCGACATCGGCACGTCTATTCACTAGCAGCTGAATCTTAGATCGTATGCGTGATTTCGAGTAAAATGATCACTGCGATTCCGTTTATTGTTTGCCGCCGTTACTAGGTGGTAGGTGCCCGTTACTCGGGGTTTTAAGTTTTTTTTTAAATTTCCGACTTGTACTTAATCGAAAAAAAAGTCGTAAAAAAATATCCTTGTTTTTGGGCACTCCATTGATATTGTTCTGAAATCTGGTAAGCAACCAACCATTTCAAATAAAAATATCGGCCCAAAATTCTCAAAATCTCGGAGGTCATAAAGGTCTTATTTTTTTTTTTTTTTTTTTATTGAAACTGACACGGATGGCTTCATCACCTACAACATCCGTGATGTCAGCCCATAACACCGGGTGAATTTGGTGCCACGTCAGTGCATCCTTTCGGTCGTATATATGAAATTGTCGTCTTATATGAAATTGATTTATATTTTTATGTAAATTTTTATTAAATTTTTGTTTTCCATGTTAAAAATCCCGTTGATGAGGGTTACATTGTTCCAAATAACCTCTAGTATAACCCCTTTCAAGGAATAGATCGAATTTCCGTATTCGATCCTCGACTTTCCTTGTACCAAATTGCCCCCCACCGACCAGCACTACAAGAGGAACGCGTCGAAGAAGTTGCCGCCCGCTTGGAGAAATGTCTTCCGCGAGACCGACCGCAGCGAAATGCACCGCCACTAGCGCTTCCCGTATCGGGCGCATCTGGGTTGAGGCGGCCAATGGCGGCGCGTCCGCGCGCTTCCATTCACCGGACGCATCGGTCGCGAGACCGACTTGCACTTTTGACGTGGAATCACTTCTTACTCATGTGGTACAAGGTGGAATGCACACTGTAAGCTAAATAAAAAAAACCGGTCGAGTGCGACCGGTTTTTGCGACAAGTGCGAGTCGGACTCGCGCACCGAGGTTTCCGCACCACAAAAAAAAAAACATTGAAAAAAAACACGTTTCTTGTATGGGAACCCCCCTTAATTTTTTACTTTTTCTATTTTTTATTATTTGTTGTTATATCCGCCCTAATAACACATATTCTGTGAAAATTTCAACGGGCTACCTATTACGGTTCTAGAGATACAGCCCTCGGACAGGCAGACGGACGGACGGACGGACGGACAGACAGACAGACAGACAGACGGCGTAGCCTTAGTAATAGGCTTCCGTACGGGATAGAGAAACCTAAAAAATATGACCGTCACCGATACGAAACATGTACCGGGAAAATGGTCAATGCTCAATTTATAAATAACGCACATACAAAACACATATATCACCAAAATGAGGAAGGCGGCGAAAATACAACAATAATAAAAAAAAATATTATTATTATTTGCAGGCACAGTGAGTCGTCAAAGTTATTACTATTTTTTTTAATTCGTTTCAAGAGTACCTAACAATGACAACCACATTATTTGATATTTTTGACATTAATTATTTATCAAGAGAACATACATACATGCGTTCTCCACGTGCCAACGTGATTCCGCGTTTAATCAACAGCGGCACGAGTAGTGCGAAGCTCAGTTCAGCAAGTTCAGCAACTCCTACCCCCAGAATTTTTATGAAACATGACTTGGTTGACCACATCACTTACTAGAACTGTGATGTCAGCCCATGACGCATTATAGAAAATTAGGTGCCATTTTTTAAATGGAAACCGAAATGGGTGACTGTACCGAGGAACCTATGGCGCAATCGACAGAGCCAAACTCACCTCTCCTCGCGAAGCCACGCTCAATGAGGCACCATGGCAGCAGATTTGCGGACTGCTGCCGGGCTGTCGATAGCCTATTAATAGGACGTTTGAAGAGCCTCCATGTCAATGCTTCCCTTTGGCCGTGCCGTCTACACTGAACTGGACGGAAAGTGGATCTATGGGCCTCACCGACTCGCTGATCGTGGTATCACGCACGAGGAGTGGTTGTTGGCTATGTCTGTAGCCAACAACCACTGTCTCCAATTGACGGGCACAGCCATTCGTGTTGGTTCTGCATACAAACTTAGGCAACCATTTTGTTTTCTTAAAAAAAAACTTACATCTCTGGTGATAAGAAACCCATAAAAGGTAAAAAATATTATGCATATTGTTAATCTGAACGGACTGGTACGGGGACCGGTGCGTCGAACCGGTTCGGCAGTGAATGCCCGGCCAGAGCGGCAGGCAGGTCCACGACAGCCTAGAGGAAATGGCTTCATTATCATTACAGATCGATACTGATCCATACGAGGCGGTTCCACTTTAACATAATTATACCATTAAACAACACGCTAGTAGACTGCTTCATACTTTACAACCATCAAACTAAATACACTAGAGGAGGCAAATCGCGATGAAACATGTCACCAATTTTTTTAAATGTAATCCGGCTTAGTCGGAGGGGACAAAGTGCATGCTCCGACCAGCCAATATCACCTCCAAAAAGGTAGGTGCCATAGCGAAGACTTCCCTGGGTTGCTGACTATACCGGACTAGACGAGAACACAGCCGAGGCTGCTTTGCGGCCATCTTACATCCAGTACGGTGGCACCAACCCAGTCGGCTACAATTTGAGCCTACCACCTAGTAGGGGCAAGGGAAAGTATTATTTAATTAATTATTAATATTATTTAATATGATTATTTAATTGTCATCACGAACACATTCAAAGGATCGCATTGAAAGCTATCTTATGCTATGAATGCGCTAAAGCTCCTTACTAGCGTATCTGCGGTCATAAGACTCAGATTCAGTTGATTGTGTTGCACAATAGTATAACACTGTTTAATGTACATAATGTGTTAATCTATTATACACATATATATCCGTATTAAAGTATTTATGTAGTATTCGTTTGTAGTTCATACATAATATTTCATTGCAGACTAATACATTGCCGCAAACTATTCTTGTTCGCCCGCATGTACTTTCCCCACATCCCAAAGGTTATTTAGAATATAATGCCTTGCAGCATTAAGCTCGCTTATTGTGCTTTATTTGTATAAATTGGTGTTGAATAAATAATATATACATACATATACATACCTACATACATAAAAGACAACAAGGTGAGTCATACAATACGAGCTTCAGTCATTCTGAAGTCAGCTTATAAGCTGTTTTGGTCGGTGACATGCTGTTTCCGGAGCGATATGAGAAACGCCCATCTAGGTATGTAGGTATTTTATAGATCAGTGTTTGCAACTATGTAAAAAGAGGTTGCCTGTTGGTTCTTGTTTTTCTTGATTGCTTTTTGATCGGAGATTGCCTGTTGGGCCTTACCGTTCATCGCGTGCACAACTCTTGCAATCTGTGCTCTTGCTTTGATTCGACAATCATTTGTGCTAATTCAGTAAGTTTTCTCATTATGGTTATTTTGTAGAGAGATTCGATTTACTTGTACAGCAGAGCGTACTTTTATTTATTTATTAATTTATTCATTAAATGCTTAATAGCTCACAGGAGCTGTACATTAGTTCTAATTACATGATTGAATTGAATGAATGAATGGAAACAATAAATAACTGACACAGTCACTAAAACATTAAACAAAATAAATGGTCAATCAGTGATTAAAACAATGATATTTATAAAATTATTACATCAAATTCTCGGTCAAATTACAATTAAAATTACTGAAATATTCTTCTAAATTGTAGAATGGGTGAGATATAAGAAACGTTTTTAAACTATTTTTAAAATGTGCAAAATTCTTTTTATTCTTTATTTCATTATTTAGGTGATTAAAAAGTTTAATTCCAGTATAATCTGTTGATTTTTTAAATAACATACATTTTGGACCTGGTGGTCTTATATCTTTTTTATTTCTTAGTTCATATCCAAATTCTTCAACAGAGTCAAATTAATTTTTTGTTTTGTATATATCAGAGCATGTTAAGAAAATATATAGCGAAATAACGTTCATTATTTTTAATTTTACAAATAGCGGACGACAAGTCTCATCTGATTTAGCACCAATGATTATTCTTATTGCTCTTTTTTGTAGAATTAATATTTGTTTCTTAACATTGCTATTACTACCCCAGACTTCTAGGCCATACCTTAGAATCGATTCCATGTAACTAAAATATACTAATCTTAAAGTTCTTGTGTCTACATAGTTCTTCAGCGTTCTTAGTGCGTAACATGCACTAGCCATTTTACTTACACTTATACTGCTTACTTTTTCAATTTGTGCATGAAATGATAATTGATCGTCAAATGTAACACCTAAGAATTCAATTTCATTGCATTTAACTCGTTCTACATTACTCGTGTCTGGCTCTCTGTACATTATAGATTTCTTAAATATCACTTCGTTAAGCAATCAACGTAGATAAATATAAGAGTATTCAATTCTCAATTATTCAATAATTTCTCCAATTATAATTTTTTTTTTTTATGGAAACTGACACGGTTGGCTACATCACCTACAATATCCGTGATGTCAGCCCATAACACCATTGTGAACTAGGTGCCGCGTCAGTGCTTCCCTTCATTTCATGTCGGCTACACTGAACTGGACGGAAAACACGAACTATTTACATAACCGTTTCGACCGACGACGTTTCATTCAGTGCGGTGGTATCAACCCGGGAGGGATAAACCCTACCACCTAGTAAGGTAAGAAAGACTTTCATTTTTACGCGTAATCCGAACCACGGTCAGCCTCTAACGGTCGAGCGGTCACCCATCCAAGTACTGGCCGCGCTCAGGGTTGCTTAACTACAGTCAACCGACCGCACCACTGAGCTGAGTGGTTTCGGCATCGGCTTCTCATGCGAGAGGTCCGAGGTTCGAATCCGGTCGGTGTGTACCGTACCAATGAGTTTTTTCTGACGAAAAAATTTACGTGCATACCTAAACCTGCTGGTTCTCCGTTCGGAACCGGTGTAAGTAAAACTGTAGGTCCCTTCCCTTGCCCCTTACTAGGTGGTAGGCTCAAATTGTAGCCGACTGGGTTGCTACCACCGAACTGGATGTAAGATGGCCGCATAGCAGCCTCGGTTGTGTTCTCCTCTACTCCAGTATAGCCAGCAATCCAGGGAAGTCTCCGGTATGGCACCTACAGCCTACCGGTTTGTCAGCCTCGATAGCTCAGTGGTGTAGACAGTCAACTGTCGCTATTGAATGTTAAGCAACGCTGGGTGCGGTCAGTACTTGGATGGGTGACCGCTGACCGTTGGAGGCTGACCGAGGTTCGGATTCCTCGTAAAACTGTAGGTCCCTTCCCTCCTAATCTTACTTGGTGGTAGGGTTTAACCCGCCCGGGTTGGTACCACCGCACTGAATGAAACGTCGGTCTAAACGGCTATGTAAATAGTTTGTGTTTTCCGACCAGTTCAGTGTAGCCGGCACGATCAAAGGGGGAAGCACTGACATGGCACCTAGTTCACCCGGTGTTATGGGCTGACATCACGGACGTTGTAGGTGATGTAGCCAACCGTGTCAGTTTCCATAAAAAAAAAAAAAAAAAACCTACCTTCTCGGAGGTGATATTGGCTGGTCAGAGCATGTGCTTTGGCCCCTTCGAATCAGCCACCCATACCGGATTACATAAAAAAAACCGCTGAACTACCGAGGCTGACAAGTCTCCCTCTTAGGGGATGAATTTCCCAAAACTCTTGTACAAATTAATTTTATTTATAAACAGAAGCCTAAGCACCAATTTCCATCTCTTCAACACAAACCTTCATCCCCTTTCTAGCCTTCTTAGCCTTCGTTTTTTAATTTCCAAAAACGCGTTTTTTAACGTTTTTTTATGGTGCGGAAACCTCTGCGCGCGAGTTCGATTCACACTTGGCAGATTTTTGTTTTGTTTTTGGTAATATTTATTACTGTCTCATAGATCCCTTTAAAATTAACATAATAAAAAACAATATTTTATTAAAACACGCAAAGCCGAATATACTTTCCGACCAGGATTGGAACCTGAAAATCTTGCATAAAAGCTAACAATTTTTTTTATGTAACCCCTCTGTCTCAGCCACCCATACCGGGTGGCTGAGACAGAGGGGCCAAAGCGCATGCTCCGACCTGCCAATATCACCTCCGAAAAGGTAGGTGCCATACCGGAGACTTCCGTGGATTGCTGGCTATACTGGACTAGAGGAGAACACAGCCGAGGCTGCTATGCGGTCATCTTACATCCAGCACAGTGGTGCCAACCCAGTCGACTACAATTTGAGCCTACCACCTAGTAAGGGGCAAGGGAAGGGACCTACAGTTTTACACCGGTTGCGTACGGTGAAGCAGCAGGTGTAGGTATGCACGTAAATTATTTCGTCAGAAAAAACTCATTCGTACACGCCGACCGGATTCGAACCGCCGGACCTCTCGCATGAGAAGCCGATGCACAAACCACTCGGTCACCCGCCGCTTAAATTAAACTTTTTATTTTATTTTATGGAAACAGACGCGGTTGGCTACATCACCTACAACATCCGTGATGTCAGCCCATAACACCGGGTGAACTAGGTGCCATGTCAGTGCTTCCCCCTTTGATCGTGCCGGCTACACTGAACTGGTCGGAAAACACAAACTATTTACATAGCCGTTTCGACCGACGTTTCATTCAGTGCGGTGGTACCAACCCGGGCGGGTTAAACCCTACCACCAAGTAAGATTAGGAGGGAAGGGACCTACAGTTTTACGAGGAATCCGAACCTCGGTCAGCCTCCAACGGTCAGCGGTCACCCATCCAAGTACTGACCGCACCCAGCGTTGCTTAACATTCAATAGCGACAGTTGACTGTCTGCACCACTGAGCTATCGAGGCTGACAAAATGCCCAGACCACTCGGTCACCCGCCGCTTAAATTAAACTAAAATTAATACCCGCCACCAGGCATGCCATATTTTTGCACCTACATGTCCATCAGCCCAGCACGCTGCGCCGCCGGCCGAGCAGCGCCCACAGCACGAACAGCGCCGCGGCCGCGTAGTGCGTCCACTCCGCCAGCGCGAGCTGCGCGGGCGCCGCCGTCGTGCATCTGCGCGACGCACGCGCGGGTGAGCGGGGGGCGCGGTGCGGGGCGCGGGCGCAGGCGGCGGAGAGGGGGGAGCGCGCATACAGCGGGAGTCAGATCGAGAGGTGAACACGCGAGGGGTCGGCAGAGGCGAGGCATTTTTTGTTTTTGCACCGACACCGCATCTAGTTCCAACCGGTGTAATGTTGCTGACACCACGACGGGTCAAGAACATTTGTTTTATGAAATCTGCCATGATTAATTTGCTACACCCGTGACATCAGCCAAATTACTGTTGGAAAGTGCCATCCCAGTGTGCTTCCCTCATTGACTATATTACTACCGTAAAGACATGCCCATACAATAGTAATAATAATAAGAACTTAATAATGTCCTCACCAAAGTGGTGGTAAAAGATCGATTATTCATTCAAAATAGTCTTAAATTAACTAATTTGCCAAATAAAAATAATCGAAATATAACATAATGTAATTAATTATAGTATGCCATATTCAGTTTCCTAATTGTTTTTTGGTCATTTTAGGCGTTCTCACTATGTTTAGACCACCACTTTAGTGAGAACATTGTTCGTATGGGCATGTCCTTACGTTGTTAGTAATATATAAGGTCTTTCAAAATTTGTTCAGAGTACGCTAAGGGGGGGTTCTGTATCAATAGGGAGTAAAACCTATATAAATTTTTTTGGACCTTGGGCTTTTTTTATGTATTTAAATAAAAAAATAGGTGGTTGATTTTTATAGCCTAATCGATTCAGTTTCATAACAGTAACAAAAAAGTCTTCATCACCATTATGATCTAACACGTGTAAGTTAGTAAAAAAAATCAAATTATTTCTATTCCATACTAATAAAACTAAAATTGTGGTTTTTCACAATTTATGAAAGAAAGAGATCTATGTGTTGGAAGACTTTTTTGTTCCTGGCATGAAACTGAAACGATTACTAAAATTTTTTTTTTACATTTTATTTTAAAAAATATTTTTCTGTAAAAAAAAAAATTCTTTGTTCTTCAAAAGTGATCTATTTCCGATACAGAAGCCCCCCTTAGCGTACTCTGAACTAATTTTGAAAGACCTTATATAAGTCAATGGTTTCCCTTCGATCTAACTTACTACACTGAACTGGACGACCGTGTTTCCGTGTTTCATAGCTGTTTCTTAACTTACTTAAAACAAAAATTAATGGCTACTGCGTTCTGTCTGACTATACTTTGTTTCCAGTAAACGTGGGAAAAGTGTAAAATCTTTTAATACACCTTTGAACGTCAACTGCCTTGCACAAGCGTGGCGCGCAAAGCGCCATCTCTCTCGCACGCAAGGCTCAAGAGTGGGTTGGCGCTTTGCGCGTCACGTTTGTGCAAGGGAGTTAAAGCTCAAAGATAAACGTACTTCCGCCTGCTGTGGAAACATAGTATGCTGTGTGATTTTGTTGCTATGCTGGACCTTTCAGGGTATTAATTTGTATCAAAATTTAAGTAGATTCCAAAAAAGAACGGTGACAATATTGGAAAAAATTATTTGAGTTCTCAAAATGTATGGAGAAATAATTTTTTTTAACAGTTTCGTGACAGTTAGATCACCAAATGAGTTCTTGGAATCCACTTAGTTTTTGATACGGATTAACCTCCTAAAAGATCCGGCATGGTAACAAAATCCCTTGTAGAAATATAATATGTATTGGTTTTTTTTTGTTCGTAATTTATCGTAGGTTCAGAAGAGTTTTTTTTTTTCATTTTCAAAGTTGTCGACAAACCTATGTATTTGGGAAAGATGTAGGTAATCTATAGCTTGTAACATTTCGAGCAATGCCAACAATATATGAAAATATTGTTTTTCATCATCAATCATAAAATTCCGTAGACAACAGATAGGATAGACAAAGACAGCATGTACGATTTTAGCAAGTGACTTCGCAAAATGAACAGACTTCAGTAACAACTTACATGGTTTTATCAACCAAGTAAAGAGCAACCTGTATCTGCAAGCTATTACGAATAGAAAGGTGAATGGAACGGAGTTGTATTTTTTTATATTCGGAACATGCGCGCGCGCTCTTTCGAATCGTCCGTCATGTCTGTCAGTCAGTCGGCCGAGAGACTTCTTCGAATGCGGACGGCGACTTACTTTCGTCTGAGAATTGATTAGAAAATAAAATAAAAAATCGCAGGCTGTATTAGTAGCAACCAGTCCGCAAATTGTCCGTTTAATATGTCGAGCTATCCTATCTGCTCCTTACGCCGCGTGGCCGTATTGTATATATTTGAAGGGCAACAAACTCCGGGTCAACAGAACAGAGTAAGTTACGCCGCCCCGCCGCCCTCCTCCGCATCATTATCAACATGGCCTCCTAATAAATGTGACCACAGGTAATATAATGTTGAGAACGCATTTTTTTTTTTACTTAAGCGTAATTCCCATTTCTTTAATTCGCCCGTGTTTCACTCTATAGCCACCGGTGATATAGGCTCTCATACAGTGCTACATCTATCTAAGCCACAAGAAGAGTGCGTCGAGCCGAGACGCTGATTCCGTCAGCTGTTAAAGCAAATAAAAATTTCATCCCGCTTCCGCGGTCGTCAGCGCCACTAATATGCCATAAATTCAACTATACTTTATTTCATACCTCGCTTTCTTAAGTAATTCACGCTTTTCGTATTTCCAGTACGCCACCCTATAGTTACCTAAGATAACCCAAAAACTAAGGCGTAGGTATTCTACGTCAGAAATTGCTTATATCCGTGGACCCCCCCAGGGCGTCTCGGCAGGGGGTCCAAGTGGAAACTTCCGTATGAAGGTCAGTTACAAAATGCAAAATTTGAAGTTCATAATAATATAATGTATTTTCTATAAGTACAATCCGCAACCAGTTCTCGAGAACGGTCATGTCACACTCTACTGGGACCGGTCCATTGTCACAGACAGGACTATTCTCGCGAACAGACCTGATATTGTGATAGTGGACCGGGAGGCGAGGCGCGCAACACTCGTCGATATCGCCGTGCCGCATGATGGTAACCTCGTCAGTAAGGAAGCAGAGAAGATGTTGAAGTATCTGGATCTGCAGCACGAGGTTACCAAAATGTGGCCCGTCGACTCGACGATCGTTGTGCCCATAGTCGTTTCGGCGCATGGGCTGATAGCGAAGAGCCTCGACGACCACCTTGAGAGGCTCTCGCTGAGTGGTTGGGTCAAGGGCCAGATCCAGAAGGCAGCCCTGCTCGACACTGCACGTATCGTCCGGAGGTTCCTCTCTTTGGGACCCGACCATCGGTAGCCTGGGCTCGCCCTGCCGCCGCGCGCCGGTGGTGGAAACTCCGTTTGTTTTTATATTAATTTTAGGTTTTAATTTTTAAAAAAATTTAAAATTTGTATAAAAATAAATGTGGAAATAAATGGATAAAATATAACGTATTTGATTACAATCAAATTCTTTCTAATATATTTTATCACTATACTTAAAAAAAAATTAAACTCGGCCCCCGACCCCTTTCACTACACTAAGCGGAATTTATTTTTTACTTTTTAAGGGTTGTTTATGTGTCGGGCGCTTTTTTAAATTTTGTAATTTAACTTTATACCAGACTGCCCGAAGCAAAAAGGAGGGTAATCTTTTTTTTTTTTTTTTGTAAATTGTGGTTGCGCGTGCTTACTCTACACTACATTGATTGCAGCGGGGCGCGGCGGCGGCGGCAGTGATCAAAATAACCATAATATCATTAATACCGTAATATCAGTAATAAAAATAAACCATAATATCACGTTTACTTTCACCGATGAAAGCGAATGCTAATTTTTGTCAGCCTCGATAGCTCAGTGGTGCAGACAGTCAACTGTCGCTATTGCATGTTAAGCAACGCTGGGTGCGGTCAGTACTTGGATGGGTGACCGCTGACCGTTGGAGGCTGACCGAGGTTCGGATTCCTCGTAAAACTGTAGGTCCCTTCCCTCCTAATCTTACTTGGCGGTAGAGTTTAACCCGCCCGGGTTGGTACCACCGCACTGAATGAAACGTCGGTCAAAACGGCCATGTAAATAGTTTGTGTTTTCCGACCAGTTCAGTGTAGCCGACACGATCAATGGGGGAAGCACTGACATGGCACCTAGTTCACCCGGTGTTATGGGCTGACATCACGGACGTTGTAGGTGGTGTAGCCAAGCGTGTCAGTTTCCATAAAAAAAAAAAAAAATTTGTTGTGCAACATGTTAATCTAAACGACATTGTTGGTACAAATAACATATTAATTGTTGATTGGTAGATATTTGAACTGTGTGGGGCCGATAATACACTTCTCAGAATTCGGGTTATATTTCAATTTTGCAACAGCACACTCTTCACATGCGAACATAGTCAATGTAGGTACACAACACACAAAATAAAAAAACATTAATTCATTAAAAAATATCCAGATTAATTCAAAACCATTTGAAATAATTTAAAAGATAAAATCAGTTCAGCAATTAAACAATGTGATTAATGAATTAGCCTGTTTTAATAATTAGATTTTGGTTGAATTTTTTGTGCTGGTTGTTTTTAATTCTGTTTTTAATTTTAACTAAGTATGACATTTATAAATAATATGTTATTTTTTTTTAAATGTATTGACATGTCTGAGCGGCCAATATGTGCCCAATGATGAAATAAAGAATCTGAATCTGAATTATTAAAACACAAGCAAAATGTATGCATTAATAAGATTTTCCAATATTATGATAATTTTAAAATAAACATTGAATAAAAAGTGAAAGCAGTAAAAAAATTTTAACAAATAAAATAAATTGGGAGAACCTAAAACATTAAAACCATTGAAACAAAATTAAAATGAGTAAGATCAATTAATAGCGATGTCAAAATAATAAAAAAATTACTGTAATTGGAATAGTTAAATAAAACAAATAAAAATATATGTAGTTTGTCAGCCTCGATAGCTCAGTGGTGCAGGCAGTCAACTGTCGCTATTGAATGTTAAGCAACGCTGGGTGCGGTCAGTACTTGGATGGGTGACCGCTGACCGTTGGAGGCTGACCGAGGTTCGGATTCCTCGTAAAACTGTAGGTCCCTTCCCTCCTAATCTTACTTGGTGGTAGGGTTTAACCCGCCCGGGTTGGTACCACCGCACTGAATGAAACGTCGGTCAAAACGGCTATGTAAATAGTTTCTGTTTTCCGACCAGTTCAGTGTAGCCGGCACGATCAAAGGGGGAAGCACTGACATGGCACCTAGTTCACCCGGTGTTATGGGCTGACATCACGGACGTTGTAGGTGATGTAGCCAACCGTGTCAGTTTCCATAAAAAAAAAAAAAAAAAGGGAATATGAAGTGGCCTACGGAGACTCGAGAAACGGAAATGCCAATGACATTTTTGTTTGTTTTGATCCGTCTTCGAAGGTTTTGATAGCTGACACGAGCGTCTGGCGCCTCAACGACCGCGACGAGACGTACGCGGTCTCACAGTATACTTTTCAGAATTTGACCTTTTATTGACAACCCTAAACTGGAAAATATGACCTAAAAATAAAATATAATAATTTCACAATATCTACGCGGAGTTTGAATGTAGTATTTTTGTGGGTAGTAGAATTCAGTTAGAGGAATCTTTTTGTCCTAGACAAGCTACCACTTCGGTCCAGAAAAGTAATAAAAAAATGTATACAAAAATCAGAAAAAAAAAATTATTCTCGTTTCTGTCCTCATTTTTTATTAAATAAAAACGGAATAATATGCGCCAGAAATCGTATACCTACAATGCATCGAACAATTAATTGTACATAGTTTTTTACAAGAATTTCTTTAGCTGGTTCAATCGTCAAGGTCACAAAAACTTTGTTAAGTTAATAAAAGAAAAAGTAATCGAAATTTATATCTGGGAGTTCTACTCGTGCATTTGGGATGGAAAGCTCAGTAGATTTATTCAATAAAATGAGAATGTCACTTTTTTGGGCTAAAAAAACACTGTGGATCGTGCTCCTGCTTTGACAAAACTCCGTTTTTCTTGCACAACACACACATACAATTTACATAATAAATAAAAATCTAACAGTTCAATAAAGTAGCAAGAACTTACGTCACAGCCTTTGGCCGAACCACGGAGGATTGGAGTTGATTAGAGGGGAAAAGAGATTTATTAGAGGAGGCGTGGTCTGCAAGTAAGTACCGATTGCCTTACTTCATAATAGGCACGAGATCGCGTTACACAATGCGGACTTTCAGAAGCAGTAAAAAATTGTCTGGGTAGACTACTTTTATCGTCGCCGACTGGGTTGATACCACCGTAGTGGATGTAAGATGACCGCACAGAAGCCTCGGTTGTCTGTCTAAAACTGGAAGGCTTAAAATAAAAAATTAACTCTTTTTAACCGATGTTTTTAACCGACTTAAAAAAAAGGAGGAGGTTCTCAATTCGACTGCATTTTTTTTAATGTTTGTACTTTGTCCCCTCATAACTTTCGACGGTCTGAACCGACTTTGAAAATTCGGTTCAGCCCGCTTCCGGGAAAGCTTCCCGTGTGGTCCCATTTTAATTTGGTCAAGATCGGATTGGAAAGCGAGGCGCAATCGCGAGGCCGAAGGCCGAGCGATTCCGCCGAGTACATTAATTGCAAACAAATTACTAAAAAAAAACTGTGAAATAAAAAAATATAAAAACCGCCTTCAAAAATGTATGAAATAAAAAAAATCTAACCCTAGAGTTGAAGGCGGTGATATCCTTTGTGATTTGTGTAGCCTTCTTTTGCACCGCCTTCAACTCTAGGGTTCGATTTTTTTTATTTCATAGGTACATTTTTGAAGGCGGTTTTTATATTTTTGATAAATAAATACATCGAAGTTATCGCAAATACGACAGTGTCCCTCTTAAGTTGGAAGTGCGCTCTCGAAGCGCCGCCAGCGCAGTGGCAGCCGATGCATTAGCGATTGCACAAAATGCTCGATTATTAGCAAATATTGAAGCAGTCAACCTTCGCGACTCATATTGAAGGATTTTAATGTCTATTTATACTCGCTACCTTTCCATTACCAATAGAAATAAATGCACGAAAAGCGCTTCACGGCCCGCACTGATATACATACCCTCACACCTTTGGATCAATATTCACCCGCCACTGAACCGAGCGCACCAGCCTTGCAGCCATATCACCCACGACTTCATCATGGAACAAACATTTTAAAGTTCGGAGGTCCGCTGTCGGGATACCACCGATTTGGCCCCGATGACGCGCATTGACTGCGGTCCAGCCAACCCCTGGAAGGACTCATATAAAGGCGTTCTAAAGTCTAAAGTCAGACTAGGAAAGACCGCTGGCATTATCGAGAAAGACACAGCCTCAATGTACTTGATCTAGTTCGTGTTTTGCGTCCAGTTCAGTGTAGCCGACATTAAATGCAGGGAAGCACTGACATGGCACCTAGTTCAACCGGTGTTATGGGCTGACATCACGGCTGTTGTAGGTAGGGTTGCCAGATGTCCGGTTTTGGACCGGACAGTCCGGTTTTAGAGGCTTGTGTCCGGTCTCCAAAATAATGATAAACCGGACACCAAAACGTCCGGATTTTTCTTCATATAACGCAAATATTTACTTTTTCAGAACATTTTAATACACATTTTACCGTGTTCTTTGATTTTGCAGTAAGTTCGATCAATTCAACACTTTTTATTTATTACTCTATCTATTTAAAAAGTAAAGGTCATGAAACATTTGGTACATAAAAAAAATCTGAAATCTGAATCCGAAAGGCCCTGTAATGAAAAATGGCCGGTTTTTTCAACTGAACCATCTGGCAACCCTGGTTGTAGGTGATACAGCCAACCGTGTCATTTTCATTAAAAAAAAAAAAGACCGGTGTGACGCCGCGCCGGAGAGACAGACTTAGCAAAATATTCTTTTCAAATTGTTTCTAAAGGGTTTCTACCGAAATGTAGTCCAGAGGCGTGGCCCGGATAGAACCGGTCGCGATGTGTGTCACGCCCGCTCACGTTGTGTTACGTAACGCAACACGCGGAAATAAAGTATCGCAGCTTGCGTCACGCCATGCGTTAAATAACACCGCGGAGAAAAGCTCGAAGATAGGTACGCCCAAGTGACACACTGGCTTTTTGACTTCGAAAATACGTGCACAAGTAAATATGCATTGTTATGGGTTTTGCTTTAACCTCACCGCTTAAATGCCGTCGGAGTGAACGCACCTGAAAGTTTTTTCAAATCAGTTTAAAAGGACTGAATGTAAAAGGCAATGACCAGCTTTTGTGGTTTAAATTATAATAACCTAGCTTCCACATAAAAGGTAGATATACTATATGCTGTCGCTGACTTTTTTTAGAACGATTTAAGAGAAACAACCCCACCATACATTGGTTTATGCAGCGCACGCCGAGATAGCTCCCAGAAGGCGGGATTTTTTTCGACTTGCTTGACATTTATCGATAAATTTGGGCCAATTTACACAATGTCTTTATAAATTAAGGCCTATATGTTATTCTGATGTATAAGCTATAGTACTGTAAAGTCTCATCAAAATCCGTTGAGTAGTTTTTGCGTGAAAAAGGAACAAAGATCCATACATTCATACATCCACCATACATCCATCCATCCTCACAAACTTTCGCGTTTATAATATTAGTAGGATAGTAGGATTGGTTCCTTGTCGAGAGTTTCGCTTAGCCACATTGTTCGTATGCATTTTGCATCGAGCAGCAAGGTTGTCTACTCTGAGGGTCGCCAGTTCGATGACATTTCGAGAACCAAGCCCGTTTCCCGATAACCTTTATTTTGGCGGACCACTTCTTTTTTTTTTTATGGAAACTCGCACGGTTGGCTACATCACCTACAGCATCCGTGGTGTGAGCCCTGACAAGGTGTTATGGGCTGACATCACGGATGTAATGTAGTAGGTGAGGTGGCCAACCGTGGCAGTTTCCATTTTTTTTATGGAAACCAACATGGGTGGCTGTGCCGAGGACCAATGGTTGGTGCATTCGACAGAGCCAAAATCACCTCTCCTCGCGAAACCACGCTCAGTTAGGTACCATGCCAGCAGATTTGCGGACTGTTGCTAGGCTGTCTAGCCTGTTAATACGACGTTTGAAGACACCCAGCAGGTTAAAGAACTCGGGAAATACACTCGCAATACTATACGGAAATAAAATCATCACGCGAGCAAATTTTTTGGATTTTTTGATTTTGATATTCGTCAAAATCTGCACATTTAAAGTGTATACAGACTTTAAAATGCAAAAAGTATTTAAATATCACTGAATGTACACTGAATGATCTGAGAGAATGGAAGTGGCAAGCGGCGCAGCGTTTCAGGTGCACTTAGAATACTTTATTCACTCCATGGGCATTCATTAGCCTATTCAATCGTTATGATAGGACACAAGATGTCCATATCCATTGAAGCAATAGTGTCTCTTGGGAAGTCTACGTCCACCTCATCCAGCCACTCTAGCCTGTCGTCGATGCGCACAGTAGCTCCTGAGCCCGACGGGTGACCACACGGTTCGGTCGCACTCTCGTGCCGGTGTCGCAGTGTGCGGCGCCGAAGTGTGCTTCTGGAGCTTTGCATGCGAAGCAAAGTAGACACCACATGTCTTACAGTATCTTTTAGGGATGGTTTGAGCTTTCTCCCTAAATTTAACTTTAGGTCTGAGGGGTTATGTTGTGTTGTGTCACATTCATTCATTTTTCATTTTATTTTAATGTTTCATGTTTATCTTGTTATCTTGTAATTTATATTTGTTAATTTGTTAAATATTCTGGAGGCTGGGCTTAAAATCAGCGATGCTGGGTCGTCTCGGCCCAGTGTCATACGCTGAGCCCAGATCCTATTTTTCATAGTTTTAGGTATATTATTTATTAGGTACAACTGTCATGTGTATGTTGCAAATTTATGAAAAATAAATAAACATTTCATTTCATTTCAAGAGATGGGCAGTACAAGTCGTATGGCATTTCGAGTAGCTAGCATGTGTCAAAAAAAAAATGACGTGAGAATGTTGTAGACCCTCTCCCCCTAGTGAGATTTGGTGAGATTTTGCCAGACCCTTCCCCCCATTTTTTAACCCCCGACGCAAAAAACGGAGGGGTGTTATTTAAGTTTGACGTGTGTGTGTGTGTGTCTGTCTCAATGCCGCATCCAAATGCGGTTTTTTTTATTAGGAAGCTTATTTAATCGGGATGGCTCTTAGCTATGTTTGTAATCAAGGAATTAAGTAATTAATTAATAAAAAATATAATTATCTTAAAAAGTGGACCGATTTGCATGCGGTTTTTTTTAAAAAGCTTCAAATAAAAGTTAAATTACAAATTTAAAAAACCCCCGACCCTTAAAAATTCAAAAATAATTTCCGTTTACTTACTTAAAGTAGTCGGGGGACCGCTAAGTAAATATAATATAAAAACTCAGAGCTGCGCGGGAATTTACTTAGCGGTCGACCGACTCCTTTAAGTAAGTAAACGGAAATTATTTTTGAATTTTTAAGGGTCGGGGTTTTTTAAATTTGTAATTTTTTGCTCACGTGATTAATGGATGTCCCCTTAGGGTCGACCTCGCCTACAATTTTCGATCCTTTGCAAAGCCTGCCTAGAACTTCGAGTCGTCTTTGAAACAGGTTGCAGTTAGTGATATTTCAAGTTTTATCAGGCTAGGCGGTGCTGGAAGTTGAAGTTGAAAGCTAGGGGTCAAAGATCGAAGTAGAGGTAGACTGGTTTAGAGTCTTGCCACTTGCTAGGGCATCTGTTGTGTGTCGAGCGAGCACAGATTGTATGAAAAAAAAAACTGTTTTAAAAAAACATTGAACCGACTTCCAACCCTAAAAAGTATTAAATCATATTTTGATCTTGAGTAGAAGGCGGTACAAAAGCACAAAAGGGTAGGGATTGAAGTCGATTCAATGTTTTTTTTATTTCACTCTTTTTAGTAATATCACATAATATTAAAATCGGTTGACGGGAAGTGGGTGATTGAAAAATTGCTTAGTGTGAAAGTGTTTATCGCTTTCCCATCCTTAGAGGTAGTATTCTTTAAAAAAAATTATGATAGGACCACCCCTGAGATATATACCATACTCATGAAAAAAAGAATAATTAAAATGGGTTCGGAATTGGCGGAGAAATAGAATTACATACACACAAAAAAAAAAAACATACAGACGAATTGAGAACCTCCTCCTTTTTGGAAGTCGGTTGAAAAATATAAAAAAAAAATTCACATATTCTGTGAAAATTTCAACGGTTCAAGAGATGCAGCCCTCGGACAGACAGACGGACGGACAGACAGAAAGACAGACAGACAGACGGCGTAGGCTTAGTAATAGGGTCCCGTACGACGGATGCGGAACCCTAAAAATGACGAACCATACTGAATATGCATATTATGTCTTAATGAAATATTGTTAATGTTGTGTGTTCTTTATGGAGAAATAAATATCTGAATCATTACAATTTCCAAAGAGTTTGTATTACGTCGCTGCGCTTAATACAAACTCTTTGACAATTTCATACTGTGGAACATTTTCGACGAACCATCATTTCAGATTTAAATGTTGTTTCCGGAAACGTGAAATTATCCACGCGTCCCTCCGCATCGACTAACGAGTTCTCAACTACAACCATTGGCATTGCTCGAAATTTACTTTAAACACTCAAATAATTGGAAGGCCGACAAAAAGCGTAGGTACCTCTCGATCTACTTTCGGACCCTTTCGCAAGGCCGGATTCTGAAAGTTGCTCAAACCTTTTTGCCACCTGCGCCGCGCTGTGGTGCAAATTGCATGCAGGGTGTTGCGACAGTCACTGCATTAAATTCAACAGGGTATCATCTAAATATTTTATTGAAAAAAAAAAAACTGAAAGTGTATCTCTAAAGCAATGATATTATAAGTTAAAAGGAGGTAGATAGGTTATCTGAGCTCCCAAGCGGCACATTAAATACAAGACCACAGTCCTGTCTGAAGTTAGTCGCCCACCAACTACGCACGCGTTCGGACCGCTAACCACGAGTCGGTAACACAACGAAAATGCCGTCGTGTGTAATGAGATTCTGCGCTAATTCTAATAATTGGAATAAGACTATTCGAGTCGGCGCATCACTTTATAGTTCTTCCTCTCAACTTTTCAAGGACGTGCCATGTGTGAGCACTGAATGTCATATAGATAACCTATCTTTCCTAAAATATCATTGCTCTAAAGTGTCTAGTTTCCAAGATATTAATATTTTAAATTTACACTTTCGTCTAAAGTTAAGACGAGACCGAAGATAACTTTCTCCATACAAAATCGTCTTTCGGCATTTATTTAAACTCCCCTAAACCTTATCACATTTTTACAATACTTTTTTTTTTGTAATAACGACAGTCGAATCTACGTTAAAAGGCAGCCGGGAGTGGATGGATGAGAAGAGCGAAAGACCGCGTGTGGTGGCGCGCCTTGGGAGAGCCCTATGTCCAGCAGTGGACCGATACAGCTGATGATGATGATGATGATGATGATGATGAATCTACGTTCCTGTCTTTTTATTTTTTGAATATCTAAAGTGATGTGATTGATGAGTTGATGACTCAATAAAAATTAATGAACTTCATGAGATAAAAAAAAATCCAATTTTTTCGGTCGAAATAATTTTTTTAGCTCCGGTGTTTGTAGGTATATTTCACCTAAATAAAAAAAACAGAAATGTAGATTCGACTGTCATTAAGACAAGAAAAAAAATTAGTAAAAATCGGATAAGGTTTAGGGGGTTAAAAAACATAAATTCCAAAAGACTATTTTGTATGGAGAAAGTTAATTTCCGTCTCGTCTTATGGTGGTATTTTCCGCAGGGTGGCACCATACGACCCCTGATTGTGAGCGCTCACCGTGGTCTACGCTCGTCGGCCGCACGGAACACGATCGCATTTAGAACAATATTGCTTTCCGTATTAGTAAATTATTTTGCATTGAAACTAATTTACTGATACGATTTTTTTTACTCGGATCGAATTCCAATCGAAGGAATTTTCGACCCTATTGGTCCCGCAAATCTACCTGCGAAGTGAATGTAGTGACTGCCGCAACACGCTGTATAAACAGTTTAATTTAATTAACAAAGAGATTGATATGCAACACGCTGTATAAACAGTTTAATTTAATTAATAAAGAGGTTGATATTGCCACACACATGTATAGTTGCTAAAGACATGATTGCCTGAGTACATTGTCCATATGTTTGTTTTATAATATAACTCGCCAGAAGAACTTTAACTAACTTTAATTGAAATAGAATATTTATTTGTGAAGAAAAAATATGTTATAGGTATCATATATGTTATATATGAGGAGCAACAGATCAAACGGTCTTTTGTGCATTTATTAAAAAAAAATCGGCAAAACTTTATTTTGGTAGAGCTCAATAGCTCCTTTATGTGTGTTTTTACAGAATTCACGTCAAAAAATATTTAGTATTATTAAAAAAATATTGAATGTTGGCGACCGCGTCAAATCGTATTTTGTTCCTAAGTTTTGAGGTTAAGATGGCGGCATGAGCACCTACGTTTGGGTATCCTGCTCCTATGGAATGGATCAAAGATCGCATCAAAGAGTATTATGTTTGAAATTATAATTAAAAAAACACTGATTTATGAAATGAAAGGGTATATGTGTTATTTTATCATCATAATCTACTCGCTAAAACAAATATATTAGCAAAAGAAATCATCTTTCTATGATTTTTAGTTCTCAAGACACATGTTTTTTGCTAATTTCTCGAAACTAGGATCACGACACAAAATACTGTTTGATCAGTTGCTCCTCATATGTAATATTATACAGAAAAATTATATATAAAGTGTGAAAAATTTGTTGTGATGAGCATCCAATCCAATACGAACTACAAAATAACATTAGTTGACTGTGAAAATTATTTTCTTATTAAAAAAAAAATACAGTCGAATTGAGAACCTCCTTCTTATTTTGAAGTCGGTTAAAAACAATTTATCGACATCATCGGATATCATGTTTTCATTTTAAATAATTTAGATAATTTTAGATGTAAGTTTATTGATAATTTAGATTTAATTTGAATTTAATATTATTGTACTTATAAATGTAAAATTTAATTAAAATTTGTTTTTTATTTTGTACTTATTTACTTATAAAATCTTACATTACATTAAAATAAAATAATTGAATAAAATAAAAAATTACAAACGTTTGAAAAAAATCTATATTATTCTATCTTCAATTCTCACACTCAACTCTTTTGCTAGGTAGGTACTTACTTAAATTTCACTATATTAATCGATTCTCCAACATACAAAGGTTGACTGTAAGAAATCTCTAATCGGGGGGTAATTCCACCTTTGCAGCTCATGTAAGTGTTCAAATGTGCTTGTTACTCCTAAATGTTTCATGGAGGAATAAAATATATTCTACCCATCTACTATATTATAATATAATATAAGTATATGTAATATAAATATATAAGTCAATGATTTATGTGGTGATTTTACAGGGTAGGCTCTAGCTAGACTCAAGGTTCGTAGTTCGTAGGAATATTACAGATTATGATGTACGAAAGCGTGATGGATGTTTTTACACCTTATAATGTAATCTCGATGTTCGTATTGGACAGATGACTCGGAAACGACCATATCAACCTCTTTATCTATAGAAAGAAATAATTGTAATAATTACTTTCGTGTATAGCACTCATCTGCCGCCACCCTCGCCGCCTGCTTCGACAGATTCAGTACGAATCTAACGGCCACGAACGCTGCCAACACCAACATAGTCACACTTTGTAACTTCACTGGCCAATCACACGCGGCTATTCGAATTTGGAACGACAAAGACGAACCAATGGAAAACACTCCGATTCGAATTTTTCGAACACATAAATTAGGCACGTTTTGCGAAAAACAAATCACAATCAAACTGAACAGACTCAATTAAAATTGAGGTGCGTTCTAAATTCAAAACTGGAAACGAGAAATAAGAACTGTCATATCACTTTAAAGTTTGCAATAACTTTTTAGGTTCATTAGAGATTCTGATTTTGAAAACGATGGAACGCAAATGCGTTACAATATCTTCAGTTTTCCCGCGTTCAAACTCCCGTATATCTGTACCGTTGAACGTAATCGCACCGGCGAAATTGCGGTAGGCCGCGCCGTAGTGTTGTTTACATCAATATTGCGGTGCGGATGTGAAACAGAAAGTGCTGCTGTCTAGGTGCGCGACGGTGGACTGAATGCGCGTGCGCGGCCGCGAGACGCGGGTCGCGCGCGCCGCTCACGTAACCTTCCGCGGACGCGGAATCGAAACAAATGCGAAGTAGTAAATAGACGAGTAAATAGTCACGGAAGTGGTTAAGTTATCTAAAGCAAAATCCGTTCTAATTATAGCAGCGGCCTAAAGCAGTGTTTCAGATACCTATAGCAGTGTTTCAGCAACCTATAGCAACATTTCAGCTACTTATAGCAGTGTTTCGGCAACCTATAGCAACATTTCAACTTCTTATAGCAGCGCTCGAAATACTTATAGCAGTGTTCAGCTATATATATATTTTTTTTAGATTAATTCGTCTCCTCCCGAAACAGGCAAAACTCATTAGAGTATACAGCCAATTCTTTTGTAGTTTTTAAAGTCTGTTGTATAAGTTCTCGCACCGCGAGAACCACAAAAATATATATTTTTAATTACAACGACGACGCGACAAACTTCCGCCGTCCGCCATCTTTTTCACACACTATATATATCTATATATACACCTATATGAGCGTTTCCGTAGCCTATAGCAGCGTTTCAGCGACCTATAGTAACGTTTCAGCTACATATAGCAACGTTTCAGCTATCTATAGCAGCGTTTCAGCGACCTATAGGAACGTTTCAGCGACCTATAGCAACGTTTCAGCTACCTATTGCATCGTTTTAGCGACCTATAGGAACGTTTCAGCGACCTATAGTAACGTTTTAGCTACATATAGCAACGTTTCAGCTATCTATAGCAGCGTTTCAGCGACCTATAGGAACGTTTCAGCAACCTATAGCAACGTTTCAGCTACCTATTGCATCGTTTTAGCGACCTATAACAATGTTTCAGCGACCTATAGCAACGTTTCAGCTACCTATAGCAAAGTTTCAGCGACCTATAGCAACGTTTCAGCTACCTATAGCAAAGTTTCAGCGACCTATAGCAACGTTTCAGCTATCTATAGCAGCGTTTCAGCGACCTATAGCAACGTTTCAGCGACCTATAGCAACGTTTCAGCTACCTATCGCATCATTTTAGCGACATATAGCAACGTTGCAGCCACCTATAGAAACGTTTCGGCGACCTTTAGCAATATTTCAGTGACCTATAGCAGCGTTTCAGCTACCTATAGCAACATTTCAGCGACCTTTAACAATGTTTAAGCGACCTATAGTAACGTTTCAGTGCCCTATAGCAACATTTCAGCGACCTATGTCATTGTTTCAGCTACCTATAGCAACGTTTCAGTATATTCCAGCAACGGCGCGACCTTGCCTCTAAAGCAAGGCCTTTATCAGATGGCCACGAGCCCAACAAATGCATAAATTAGACAATACATCTTTCCAAACGCTCAGATTTCGACATCATCTACGATTTTTCACACACTAGAACGTCAGCCAGATTTGTTCGGCAAACATGTTCGGCGGCAAACAAACTTGCGGTATTTGTCGAGCAAACAGCACAGCTTCCAAGTTCGCGATGAAGAAATTTCACCGGTTTGAACTTGGCCCCGAGTTAGCGATGCGAGCGGGCGTGTTGCCATAGCGTGGAACAATTTCGCATCATATAATGTTGTTCATACCGTCACGCTGTATCGCCGCATTAGGGGTGGGCAGAGTAATCGGTGTTGCCCTGCAAGACGCTCAGGTTTACATGACAACGCCACGTTCGGCAAAGTATTAGGAAAAGACTACTATCGAGCAGCAAATAAGACACGAAAACTGCGTGACTTTGAAGGACCGTGCCAAGGTGACCGAGCGGCCCGTCGCTCTTTAGCACGGCATCTAATCCCCGTTGCTTAATCGTATTTTACGAAATGCACGGAGAGAGATGCAGTGGGACTATTACTTGTAATACCGGGGACCCACGCGATACTCATCATTTTTTAACCGACTTCATGTGTAATCCGGTTTGGGTGGCTGAATCAGAGGGTCCGATCACATGCTCCGACCGGGCAATATCACCTCCGAGAATGTATGTAGGTGCCACACCGAAGACTTCCCTTTGGATTGCTGGCTATACTGGACTAGAGAACACAGCCGAGGCTATTATGCGGTCATTTTACATCCAGTACGGTGGTGCCAACCCTGTCGGCTACAATTTGAGCCTACCACCAAGTAAGGGGCAAGGGAAGGGACCTACAGTTTTACACCGGCTCCGAACGGTGAAGCAGCGGGTGCACGTACATTTTTCTGTCAGAAAAAAAAAAACATCGGTACACGCCGACCGGATTCGAACCTCGGACCTCTCGCAAGAGTAGCCGACGACGCCCGGACCACTCGACCACCCGCCGCTCGTTACACTACGTCATACTCATAACTCATTCGGATTTATTTGTAGTTCAACATGAAACAATGAGACGCACTCACCTTTCAGCGCGATGTGCATTTTTCCACAGCGTCAAATAACATACCTGTAACAGAAACATAATTTTTAATTAATTTTCAAAGCGGTTTTAAACTATGCCTACTTTTTAGAGTTCCGTATCCGTCGTACGGGACCCTATTACTAAGCCGACGCCGTCTGTCTGTCTGTTTGTCTGTCTGTCTGTCTGCCCGTCTGTCCGAGGGCTGTATCTCTTGAACCGTAATAGGTAGCCCGTTGAAATATTCACAGAATATGTGTTATTTATTATGGCCGACATAACAACAAATGAAAAAAAAAATTTTTTTTTTTAAATACAAGAAACTAAAAAGTTTATGCGCGCCATCTACCGAAAACAGTATGAAGTGTTTTAACTAATCATGAATTTTAACTAATATGAAGCATTTCATAAACACGCCATAGATAGATGGTACTACACCTTACTACTTACTTACTACACCTATGCGATAGTCTGGCGCACGCCATATTTCGTGCTTCTCATAAAAAAAGTTAGGTGCCATATCGGAGACTCGACCCTATGCATTGCTGGCATCCATGATTGCTGGTTATACTGGACTAGAGAACAGAACCGAGACTGGCTATGCGGCCATCTTATGTCCAATACGGTGTATGTATGTATGTATTTGAAACACGATTTCACTACTGTCATTCGTGGCTAATATTATACCATGCCATTATAAGTCAGCATAAAAAAAAAACAAATAATTCCACGAGAAAAAGCGAGCCACTAAAAAAAGAAGAGCATTTTATAGATTTGATTGGACGTTTTCTCACTACACGAAACGACCGCGTCCACGGCACGGCACGGCAACGATCACGATCCTAACTTGCGCCAGCGTTGCCACTTTGTCGCTAGATTTGGCGAATTTTCTACGAATTTAGCGACAAACAAAATGCTTTTAATATTGTACTGAATTATTTAGTGTTGTTGAAGAAAAAGGGCTTCCAATCAAACATTTAAACATGAATGTGAGAATATATGGTTGAAAGCATGTAGTACATTTGCCATGTAGAAATGGTTGCTAAAATAAATTATTATTAATAACATTGAAACCGCAGACAGTCATAGATAATATAATATAGTATGTAAATAATTTGTTGAATTATAGTTTTGAGATAACATTTTAAAAATTTTAATCATAGTAAAATATTCAAAATGAAATGAAATTAGAGTTTATTTGTCGCCAGTTTAACAAAGCACATATAACATAGAAAAATCACACAATTGGCGACAAATTGGGTCCAACTCAGTTGATGCAATGGGAGACAACGACGTTGTCTATTGCGCTGATTTTCAGTTGGGCCCACTTCCTCTGTGGACATATCTGTAAACATAACTAGAACATATTTTGAATTAAATTTGGAAACAGGTGTGACGTTATAAATATATTTATGTATGTAAATTTAAAACTTAAACTTACGATAATAATGCGATAAATTTAGGAAAATATAAAGTTTCGAATGTGGGCAACACCGTCTAGCGCGAAAGCTATTCACACATGTTTGTCTCCTGTGCACCCGTGGCGTGGACGTCATGTTACCGTATCGTCTAGTCAGAAGGCAACCATTTGACTGATGGATGGAATCAGTGATCGAGGCTTATTCCCTAAAAGCGAGCGACATTGGTAATCAAATTACATTTTTCTTTTAACGTTCTCTAAAGAAAATTGTTGATATCTAGATTTTTTACTCCAAATGACCTGGGGAATTGTTCACGTTTTACGGATAGTTTTACGTGGAACCCGAACCATGGCTAGCCAGTGTTTTAGAGAAGTTATGTATGCCAACACATCTGTCACTAGAATTGTGCTTTTTAGTGGATTATCTAAAAGAAATATTTTCAGCTGACTCTGGAACACATTGTCACTGTTTAGAGATTTAATTTTTTCGGGAACATTTTCGTACAATTTGGATCCGATCACGTCAGGGTCTTTTTCAGCCATCGCTGGGTCAGATGTGTTCAGTTATCTCTACCGCGCGCGTCAGTCGCTCGCGGCTACAGAAATCGCTCGCTGATACATAATACAAGGCGGTCGGCGCGCGGCGGCGGCGGGCGCGCGCCGGCCGGAAGAAAGTGAATCGAGTGACATAACAAGCCTACACTACCGCGCCACTCCAATCTACCGTGATGCCAGTATACATTATACTTTTCTGACGTCAGAAAGGTGAACTCAATTTTTATTTTATTTTATGGAAACTGACACGCTTGGCTACATCACCTACCTACAACATCCGTGATGTCAGCCCATAACACCACCACCGGGTGAACTAGGTGCCATGTCATTGCTTCCCTTCATTTCATGTCGGATACATACTGAACTGGACGGAAAACACGAACTCTTTTCATAGCCGTTTCGAGCGACGTTTCGTTCAGTGCGGTGGTAGCAACCCGGCCGGGATGAACCCCACCACCTAGTAAGGTAAGAAGGGAAAGGACCTACAGTTTTACGTGGAATCCGAACCACGGTCGGCCTGCAACGGTCGAGCGGTCCAAGATCCATCCAAGTACCTACTGACCGCGCCCAGGTGCGCTTATGATCACGAGTGGCAGTCGACCGACCGCACCGCTGAGCTACCGAGGCTGACTTTACTATATGATGATATAAAATAGTTCGCGTTTTCCGTCCAGTTCAGTGTAGCCGGTACGACCGAAGTGAGACGCCTACCTAGGTGTTATGGGCTGACATCACGGATGTTGTAGGTGATGTAGCCAACCGTGCCAGTTTCCATAAAAGTCATCGGACTGTCATTCCGTTGAGTAACACATCAAAAAGGTCGAGAAGATTTACATCAAAACGTAACCGCCACACATCACTATACAAACACACGCACGCGCGAGGAGGCACATCAAAGTAGACTTATGGACCGCGTATCCGATACAAACTTCTCGAGACATTACATAACCATGATGTCACTTGAACACAACAAAAAGAACGAGGAATAATAGAATGGGAATTCTCATCTTCGAATTTTTGTTCCCGTTCGTTTTTTTTCTTTTAATGAAAACTGAGACGAAATAATAAAGAAGAAAAAGATAGTTTGGACAACTAACACTTTTTTGTATGCGTTATTTTTTTTTATGCTTCTGAACTGGGCGGCTGTGCCCGAGGTCGAAGCCTCAGGCTCATTCATTTTGTGAAGGGAAGCACTGACACGGCACCTAGTTCACGCGGTGTTATGGGCTGACATAACGGATGTTGTAGGTGATGTAGCCAACCGTGCCAGTTTCCATAAAAGTCATCGGACTGTCATTCCGTTGAGTAACGCATCAAAAAGGTCGAGAAGATTTACATCAAAACGTAACCGCCACACATCACTATACAAACACACGCACGCGCGTGGGAGGAGGCACATCAAACTAGACTTATGGACCGCGTATCCGATACAAACTTCTCGAGACATTACATAACCATGATGTCACTTGAACACAACAAAAAGAACGAGGAATAATAGAATGGGAATTCTCATCTCCGAATTTTTGTTCCCGTTCGTTTTTGGGGTTCCTTATCCGTCGTACGGGACCCTATTACTAAGCCTACGCCGTCTGTCTGTCTGTCTGTCTGTCCGTCCGTCTGTCTGTCTGTCCGAGGGCTGTATCTCTTGAACCGTAATAGTTAGCCAGTTGAAATTTTCACAGAATATGTGTTATTATGGCCGATATAACAACAAATAATAAAAATAAGAAAAAGTAAAAAAATCACGGGGGTTAAATTCCCATAGAAGAAATTAAAAAATTTATGCGCGCGCGCCATCTACCGAATAGATTATGAAGCATTTTAACTAATCATGACATTTAACTAATATGAAGCATTTCATAACACGCCATCTAGATGGCGTGAGTGGCGCTAGCCATGACATGGCGATACGGAACCCTCGGTGCGCGAGTTCGACTCGCACTTGGCCAGTTTTTTTTATGGAAACTGACACGGTTGGCTACATCACCATTCACATTCGTCCGTGATGTCAGCCCGTAACACCGAAGGAGAACACAGCCGAGGCTGCTGTGCGGCCATATTACATCCAGCACGGTGGTACTAACCCAGTCGGCTGTACAATTTGAACCTACCACCTAGTAAGGGGCAGGGGAAGGGACCAGCACGGGTTCCGAACGGTGAAGTGGCAGGTGTACCGTGTAGGTATGCACGTAAATTTTTCCATCGCATAAAAACAAATCGGTACACGCCGACCGGATTCGAACCTAGGACCTCTCACAAGAGGAACCGAGACGCCCAGAATCTGTCAACGGTTACAGTTTCTTAGTCGCACCGCACTGTATTCTATCGACTGTTCACTGCGACAGCTCTGAGGAGCTATATGGGTTTTTAAATTACCGTGGTTGTTAGACATTATTTTTAAACAGAACAGCTTTACTCACGGTTCTTCACGAGCTATGTGGCTCGACATTTCGGGCCAAGCGTATGATCCATCATCATGAGCACTCTGCCTAGTGCGACGGTTGGCAGAGAACTCTCTCTGCTCTCGCGGCTCTGAGGAGCTGTTCGAAACGATTCCGACCTCACCATTTCACCATACGTCCACGCGCAGCAGAAAGGTAATGCATCCCTTTACTGTAGAGCTGCCTAAAGTGCGGACTAAGCGCCCCAGTATTTCTTTTATCTTCCGCACTGCGAAACTCTGGAATGCACTGTTGGAATGACCGATATACATTCGGTCGAAACGGCTATGTAAATAGTTCGTGTTTTCCGTCCAGTTCAGTGTAGCCGACATGAAATGAAGTGAAGACATGAAAATACATGACACCTAGCTCACCCGGTGTTATGGGCTGACATCACGGATGTTGCAGGTGATGTAGCGAACCGTGTCGGATTCCATAAAAAAAAATCAAATTTGAAAAGAGACCGAATTTCATTCGACAGCTGCTGTTGTCACTTCCGTGAGAGTGCACGGAATTCTTTGTTCTTTGTGTATCGAGTAGAATGTATGCGCGTTACATGACTAGCTAGCTCATACAAAATACTCACCGGAAGACTGTGTACGGAAATGAAAGGCGTCCGCAGATCAAGCCAATAATGGTACAATTATTATAATTTACATCACGCTTAAGATCTTAAGTATCGGCTTAAAATAGCAATAAAGCGCTTTCGGAAATACTTATGTACTTCAGAAAAATGGCAACATAGGATTAAAAAACTGTTTAAAAAACATTTAACAGACTTCAACCCCTAAAAAGTATCCTGAAAGTTTGTGAGGATGGATGGATGTATGGATGTACGGATCTTTGTTGCTCTTTCACGCAAAAACTACAGAACGGATTTTGATGAGACTTTACAGTCTATAGCTTATACATCAGAATAGCACATAGGCTATAATTTATAAAGATATTGTGTAAATTTGTCAAAATATAACGATAAATGTCAACGAAGTCGGAAAAAATCCCGCCATCATCTGTTCTCCCAAGAAAAAAAGCCTATCAACGTCACATAAAAACTTCGATTTCGAATTCTGTTATTTTTTCTAAATTTGCAGAAAACAATTAATATGGCCAGTACCAGAGCCGACTGTCATTGTCTCCCTCTACGGAGACAAGCCATGCTGCATCGTCATAGCCCCACTGCGACGTTGCTATCGCTTACCCGCTCTCGCTTGCCTACCGATGACAGGAGCGAGAGAGAAACATGAAATCGCTCACCCTTCATCGGGCGACCGACGAAATCTTCTTTTTCTCTCTCGCTTCTGTCATCGGTAGGCAAGCGTGAGCGAGTAAGCGATAGCAACGTCGCAGTGGGGCTATGACGGTGCAGCATGGCTTGGTCTCCGTAGAGGGAGACAATGATAGTCGGCTATGCCAGTACGGATAGACGCGGGGCGGTGCGGAGCGGCGCGGGGCACCGCAGGACGGCGCGGAAAGTCGCGGGGCGGCGCGGTGGTGCAGGACGGCGAGTTGCGGCGAGCAAAGCCGCGGGCTAGTTAAATCATATTTTGATCTTGAGTAGAACGCGATACAAAAGCACAAAAGGGTCACTCTATATACATTTTCAGGTGTGCTTTTATACCGATTTCTACTCAAAATCAAAATATTATTTAATACTTTTTAGGGGTTGAAGCCGGTTCAATGTTTTTTTTAAAACAGTGTTTTTTTATTTCACTCTTTTTAGTAATATCACATAATATTAAAATCGGTTGACGGGAAGTGGGTGATGGAAAAATTGCTTAGTGTGAAAGTTTTCATAACTTAATTTTCCACCATTAGGGGTGGTATTCTTTAGGCCGGTGATCGAGTACTGTAGTCACATCTGGGAGAGTATAGTCCCCAATATCTGCTTGCGTCCTTGGGCTCAATACAGCGCCGAGCCATCCGTCTTGTTGGTGACCCGAAACTTACAGATGGTTTGGAGTCCCTGAGTCACAGACGATTTGTGGGTTCACTTAGTCTGTCTTACATATACTATAACGGGCGCTGCTCTGCGGAACTAGCATCCCTTATTCCCTGCCACCCGTCCTATCTCCGCAAGACTCGCCGCATACAGACTCTGCAAACTTTTGTTGTTGGCATTGGGTTTTTGAGAACCCATCGCATCGGTTCTCTAAATCGTTTCTTTGTCGCACCGCTAGGGTGTGGAGCTGTCTTTCGGCGAGTGTCTTTCGGCCAGACAGCCTAGCAACAGTCCGCAACTACTGACATGGCGCCTAACCACAGATTACTTAATAGTTACTTCGTAACAGATGAATCTCTCCATAGAAAAAGTTCAATACCTTCGGCTTTAATAGCCTAAACTTTTTTGTCGCCAGTCGCTGCGTGCGAAAATGTACCTAAACGAAAGAGCGTAAAGTGATTATTGCTTTGCAGCTGCGCGCGGACGCGGGGCCTTGAGGCAAACTCGGTGACGCTAGGGCTGCTACTTTCGGTAAAATATCATGCATTATATTGTAAAGAGGAAATATATGTGAATGTTTGTTCGCGAGCTGCAGCACAGATTTAAAAATGTTTTTTTACTGTTAGATAGGTACCTATCTTTATTTTGGTTTAACATATAGGCTACTACTAACTTATGCCCGCGGCTTCGCCCTCGTTAAAATATATTAGAGGAAGAAATGAGTTCAGCCCGAAAATACTTCAGGTAATCCTACCTACTACCCCTGTAATGTTATTGTTACCTGTACGTATGCTAATCCAACCGATTTTATTCGGTATAGATTAAAAATACATCTGCCAAGCGAATCCGGGCTTATTGCCGGCGGAAATTACTTCCAGTCAACCTTTACATACACCTTTCTGCTTGGCAGAAGGCGGACTTATTATATAAGGAAGCGGACGTTTGCTTTAAAGCAGATGAAAGCACGGACCGCAAGTATCGGTCTTATTAGACTGAGTGGCGGCGGCCTACCGCTACGCGCCGCTAGCACATGCCGCTAGCTTTCTTCAAAGTGTAGCGTGCACAGCTAGAATTAATATGTCATATTTTGGGATTATTCGTATTTGTAAGAATGATGTCAGTTTTGGCCAGACCCCCCCCCCCCCCCCCCCCACTCTACGTCACGTGTAACGTCTGCAAACCAGACCCCCCCCCCCCCTATTTTCAAATTTCCCCATCTTCACGGACGTTATTTTCCGTTCCGTTGCGTCGTACGTAGTCTTAAAATTGCCTCAACAACCACAACATGTCAGCTGTATGCACACCAATCGTAAAGTGACTGTGATAGACAAATAGACAAACAAACAGACAGATACATATATCGAACATACCGAAACTCAAGCGAAACACAACATAAACCAAAGTACCTATTTCCGTGTTCCGTACCTAAAGGGTGCCAACGGGACCCTATTACTAAGCCCCGCCGTCCGTCTGTCAACGGGCTGTATTTCTATTACCGCTTTAACAACAAATAGTAAAAATATAAAAAATAAAGTACATCGTGTTAAATCTTGTACGATGGTACGGAACCCTTCGTGTGCGAGTCCGACTCGCACTTGTCCGGTTTTTTAGAATAATTATTGCTCAAATTTTAAAAAATATTTTAGAATAATTATTTTCCATCAACCGGTAGGTAAATGGAAAAAAGAAAGATTTTTATCTCTCCTCTTGCTGGATTTATATCCATCTACTGCACATAAATAAACTGCCACTATTAACAGAAGCCATGTCAACTTGAATTAAGATATAGGTAGGTAGGTACGACGCAGTAGCGTGAGCGCGCGCTCGCGTAGAAAGTTAGCTACGCGCCGCGCGGCTGTCGGCAGCCCAATGAAATATGGGTCGCCGGCGGCCCGGCGGGCGGTAGGTAGTTATCGCGCGCAAGTACATAGAGTGCGTGAGGCCTGGCCTAACTGAGCGTGGTTTCGTGAAGAGAGCTGATTTTGGCTCTGTCGACTGCACCATTGGTCTCTCGGCACAGCCACCCATGTTGATTTACATAAAAAAATATATATTGTCAGCCTCGGTAGCTCAGTGGTACGGTCGGTCGGCTGTCGGTCGGTCATAAGCACACCTGGGCACGGTCAGTAGGTACTTCCATGGGTGACGGCTCGACCGTTGGAGGCTGATCGTGGTTCGGATGCCACGTAAAACTGTAGTTCCCTTCCCTTCTTACCTTACTGGGTGGTAGGGTTTATTTAACCCGCCCGGGTCGGTACAACCGCACTGAATGAAAGGTCGGCTGAAACGGCTATGTAAATAGTTCGTGTTTTCTGTCTAGTTCAGTGTAGCCGGCACGACTGAAGGAAAGCACTGACATTTCACCAAAGTGTTATGGGCTGACATCACGGATGTAATAGGTGATGTAGCAGTTTTGTAAAAAATGGCGGATTCCAGAAAGCCCGGTCAACAGGGGATGTTCTAACGGTCTCGTTTACGCATATTGCGGAAAGATTGGACAATTATGAGGAATCGCTGGCAGTCGCACTGTATAATTCCTAGGCCTTCGACCGCGTTTGGCACCGATGCCTTCTAGGCAAGCATCCTTCCTTTGGCGGTCCACTGAAACCGCACCTGGATCGCCAGCTTTTTTGGCAGGTCGTTCCATCTTCTGTTCGTTACCATTTGTGCTTTGAAATTCTAATCAACGCTGGTGTTCCACAGGGCTCTGTGGTGTCACCTACGCTATTTTTAATCTATATAAACGATCAACTGTGGGGATGATAGCTATGCAGATGACAGCACGGAGCACGAGGGCTATGTTAAGAACGTGAAGAGTAGAGATTCGCGGCATAGTGAAGATCAACGTTAGATGGTAGAAAAGGTTGGACAAAGACAAAGACAAATCATTTATTGCAATTTTTGTAGAGTAGGTTTTTGAACATTGGTCGCGTGCCTGGGTTGTACATGAGTGCTACTACAAAATGCCTGGGTAGCCATGCAACACAGCACTAACACTACTCTCTCGTGAGAGTTGCGCAATACTGAATCGATTATTATTTATTAATAAACAATTATTAAATAGGTACCTAATTACCGCTCATACTGAATAAAATAAAATATAAATTAAATTAAATCAAAGTCGAAATAAATTTTCGTATACATACAATTGATTAAGTGGGCCAGTACATATAAATTAACCATTGCTATTTTAAAAAAGCCCCAGTTGAACTCCGGGAGTGCCGGCAGAAATGAAAACTTTTTGTATTTCCGAAAATAATTCTTAGGGCGTTATAAAAAAAACTAAACACCCTAAAAAAATTTAAACACCGTAACATTGCTTAAAAAAGAAAACAAAAGAAAAAAAAACTTAGGTCAAAAAACCCATGGTAAAAAAATACAAATCCTACACTCTTACCATTGAGGCACGAAATCACATAAACGACCAAACGAATATCGGATTCCCTTGATTCGCTTTCGGCTTTACTGTCACTGAGAGGCGAACAGAATTGATCCCGAGCCACTCGTAACTTAACCCTTACATACTTAATGCAATGACTTAAGGTTACATTTTAAATAATAAAAATAAATCTGACGCGAGTTTAACATTTTTTACGCACCTAAAAAAGTGCCAAGCGCCGCTAAAGAAGTTTTCACTTCAAAAATCTTCCACTTTATAAAAACATTCTTTCATCAGTCAGTCATATAATTTCTTTTTAAATAGTTCTGGAGCGCGACCTACCTGCGTGAGTCCCAGCCTGTAGCTGCTGATGTCCAGGTCCAGCGCCGGCAGCGTGTCCTCAGCCAGCTGGCGGTCCGACGCGCCCGGCTCCACCGCCGGCGGCGGCGTCTCCGCGGCCCCTCCCGACTCCGACGAGTGCGCCAGCAGCCGGTATCTGCGGGGGGCGAGATGCGTTTGTAAAGATGTTTTATCTCACGAGCGCGGGTGAGCCACGCTTGTGTGCGTAAATGTGTAAATATACATGCACACTGTCTTTGCCTATATGCGTAAGCTCGGGAGCGCTACCTGCGCTAACGCTACACACACAGGAGCGCGTGTCTATACGCATTACAACTACAAGTATGGCTCACCCGCGCTCGTGAGAAAAAACATCTGTACATAATATTAATAGTAAAGTATCCTGGTCACGGCACCACTGCACTGCTACTACATAAGTATACAGGATGTCCTCGGACTGGTGTAGTTCCTTTAAGGAGGCTATTCTACGCATTGTAACAAAAGCACTGGTGAAAGATTTTATTAAATATGTGCTTTCATTAAAATTTTAGGATTTCCTAACAAACTAAATGCGCTACGCTTTTAGACCGCGCGACGGTGACGCGGCGCGGCGCGTAAATGAATGGCACTGTGAACCGCGCCCCGCGCGCGCCCGATTAGAGCATTACAATATTACACGACATTAATAACTTTAAAAATATATATCTCCGCAACGGGCGCACCTAGAACCTTACTTCTTTTACTAATTATATTTGTTACAAAGCGTAGACTAGCCTCCTTAAAGGAACTGCACCAGTCCGGGGATATCCTGCATACTATGAATGACAAACAAAACAAACATACCACACGCTGTATCCCGACAATCGTGGTAAGCGGAGTAATCGGTGTTGTGTTTTTTTTTTATTTTATGGAAACTGACACGGTTGGCTACATCACCCACAACGTCCGTGATGTCAGCCCATAACACCGGGTGAACTAGGTGCCATGTCAGTGCTTCCCCCTTTGATCGTGCCGGCTACACTGAACTGGTCGGAAAACACAAACTATTTACATAGTCGTTTTGACCGACGTTTCATTCAGTGCGGTGGTACCAACCCGGGCGGGTTAAACCCTACCACCAAGTAAGATTAGGAGGGAAGGGACCTACAGTTTTACGAGGAATCCGAACCTCGGTCAGCCTCCAACGGTCAGCGGTCACCCATCCAAGTACTGACCGCACCCAGCGTTGCTTAACATTCAATAGCGACAGTTGACTGTCTGCACCACTGAGCTATCGAGGCTGACAAACAGTGCTGCAAGCAGTCCGGTAAATTATAGCAAAACACCGACCGCCACGTTTCGCAAAGTAACCGGACAAGATAACTATCAAGCAGCAAGTAAGGCGACCGCTGCATGACTCGGTGGAAGGACCGTTCTAAGGAGAGAGGTGGCTAGCCTGACGCCATTTAGCATGACATCTTGTCCATATCCCTTAGTCGCCTCTAACGACATGCACGGGGAGAGATGCAGTGGGGCTATTTTTTTTTAAGTACCGGCACAGCACGGCCAATACATTTTAGTGGAACGTGGTGAAGAGACTATTAGAATTAAATTTACGTTGTAATTATGGCAACACTGAAGCATGCGCGGGAAACTTAGAGTGGCCACTCGCTAGTCCCGACCTCGATTAATACCCTCCTCTACTGCCGATGGGCCCGGATATGTTCGGTGAAGCCATCGCAAGCTTAGTTCCACACCTTCCATAATGTTACAAGAAGGAACTAACTCACCTCCTGGCGAATTCGGCCAGCGGCATGTGTTCGGGGAACCCCTGCTTGTACAGCCTCGCCGCGTCTAGCAGCTGGAAGCCACGGAACTGGTGACAAATAGCAACAGGGTTACAGAGAGTCGATTGCGAGATGTTTTTGGATGTGTGACATATTACCTCTCGGTATGGGCAGCAATTTAGTGAATGAAGCGGAAATTCGTTAAGGAAGTGACGTAATTTTGGGAGTAAAGTATATTATGGCTCTTTGGTGTGGGCGGCCTAAAGATTTTTTATTTTTTTTATAGACCACCGGCACGGGTGGTGTGCCCAAAACTTCAAAAGAAGATTAAGACACAACCAATAACACCACTCCTCGCGAAACCGCGCTCAGAGAGACGCCATGCCAGATACAAGGCGGACAAAGAGGTCGTTGTCTAATTTATTAACGCGCCTTTTGAAGATTCCCAGATTATAGGTAGGACGTACTTCGGGAGAGCTGTGGACGAAAACAGGTGACAGAAATAAGGATTAAGAATGAAGACGCTTATTCACCTGAGACCTCAGCAGCGGCACATTGACGTCGTCCTTCTCCGCATCGCCGCGGTGCTCGGTGAGCAGACAGCACACGAACTTGACACCGCCGGATCCGCATCGCCTCAGTGTATCCACTATGCCGTCCGCTACGAACTTCGCCTGTACAAACGGGGGAACAATTTAGCGGAATAGAATAGAAAATATATTGCTTGCATATATACTATATTATATATACTATATTACATATAAGGTGTCTCTTTATTACCTGCAAATATTTTGGGGTGGTTACATACCCGCATAATTAGCTGTTTAGGTACCTAGTGGCACGTTTTTATTTTGTAGAACATAGACATGTTTTATTATACATACATACATATCACACACGCTGAATCCCGACAATCGGGGTAAGCAGAGTAATCGGTGTTTTGCTGCAAGAACTCTGGCAAATTATAGCACAACACCGAACACCACGTTTCGCAAAGTATTCGAACAAGATTCAATAGATCAAGCAGCAAGCAAGGTACGAAGACCCACCTGCTGCATGACTCGGTGGAAGTACCTTCATTTCATGTCGACTACACTGAACTGGAAGGAAAACACGAACTATTTACATAGCCGTTTCGATCGACGTTTCTTCCAGTGCTTTGGTACCAACCCGGCCGGGACAAACCCTACAAGGCAACCCAACCTAGTAAGGTAAGAAGGGACATACCTGCAGAGCGGCCGAGCGGCGCTTCACGCCGGCGGTGCCGATGGAGCGACGTATGGAGGAGGCTCGCCGCAGCGTCGACATGTCGCCGAGCGCGGCGCCGCCCGCACCCGAGCTGCAGCCGCGCGCCCACGACGCGAGCCGCGCCAACTCCTCGCTGTGATGCAAACCGTCATTTTACATATAATCATTTGACAATAAAATTAAGTATACTACATTGTAGAGTGTTTTCATTTTACGAAGGCACGAGGGGTATGAGGTAGGAAGTGGTGTGAGACCGCGCGGAGCTCAGTAGGGAACAACTCGGTTCGAAGGAGCTACGCGGAGACGTGTAGAACGTGTGTACCGACCTGGCACTGAGTTCGTTCTCTACTGAGCTCCGCGCGGTCGCCTCTCGCACCACTTCCTACCTCGTACCCCTCGTGCCTTCGTAAAATGAAAAAACTGTACTCGTAGGTAGTATGTTTAATATACTAACATAATTATGTTGATACAAATTACATATCAAAGTTTGAGAAAGGCTCTTTACACCTGATTCACTTAATTAATAAGTCTTTGTAGTCAGAACTCTCAGCAAAATTGTTAATCTTGCTCTCAAGCTGTGTTGTCGATAGACTATGGGCGGTGTTATTATGTGGCTTGGCTAGTCACTAAATACTTGTAAAAATATGTATTAAAAAAATACCCTGCGAAGTTTCTTATCGGTTCTTCTTCGTGGGTGTAATCGAACCGGATAGAACAAATTGTGACAAGTTCGAGAGCAGTCTAACTGCCATATGAATGATCAATAAACAATACAATACAATACAGTGTTGCGCGCTGTTCCACCGAGAGATGGCGCAATGTCGGGCGACTACGCCAGCAGATGGCGTTATTATTGTTGCGCAGATGCCAAAAGATGGCACTACCACTTAAGGAGGCGAAAGAAAGCCAAAATATGGCGCTACAATTAATGTTGCGTAAAAATTGAAAAATATGGCGTTAACGCATACAGTTTCGCAACTATGCTGAAAGATGGCGCTATTAATTAATGTTGAGCAACCTCCTCAAAATATAACACCGAACGAGATGGCGCTAATAATTAATATTGAACAACTTTCACAAAGATAACAACAAAAGATGGTGCTATTAATTAATGTTAAGCAACCTCCTCAAAATATAACACCGAACGAGATGGCGCTAATAATTAATATTGAACAACTTTCACAAAGATAACAACAAAAGATGGTGCTATTAATTAATGTTAAGCAACCTCCTCATAATATAACACCGAACGATGGCGCTATTAATTAATATTGAACAAATTTCACAAAAGATAGCACCAAAAGATGGCGCTATTTCCTAGTGAATGGCAGTTCCAATGGATTGTAAATACAGTATAAAAGGAAAACAGTTAACACTTGCTTCTGACTCTCTTGGAGCAGTGGTAGAGCCTTCTTGGTGACAGGATTCTCTCGGCTCGCCTTCACCCAGCCCGTGACATCGTACAGTACGGGGTTCGTGCCCTGCGAAGCAATCGGTATTCATTAATTATATATAGCTATCACTGAAAGTGGAGTCCAATTTTGGCAAGAGAGAATTAAGTTCGTAGTTAGCATGCAGTTCACGTTTGAGACACAAAAATGGACTGGTAAAGAACTTTCACACAACACCGACCACCGCGGCAAGCAAATTATTTGGACAAGATAATTATCAAGCAGCAAGTAAGGCACGAAGATTTCTCTACCGCATGACTCGGTCGAAGGACTGTGCCAAGCCACAGAATACATTAAATACAGAATATTAACATACAGAAGGATCACTCTACAAAGGCACTCAAATAAATAGCTACTTTTGCAACGACGCAATAAAGTGCAATACAGCTCGCACAGCGCTGCTTGCAAAAAAAATTATGCACCTAGACTACAACACGCTTCTCTTTATATCGCGTAGATCTATCTCTTCTGACTCAGCACGTTTCATTGAATTGGCCCGCGAATGTACTTGTAGCTTTATACCTAAAGTGCGCAGTGCGCCTGGTCTAGCCAAGGTGAGAAAGGTGGCTGTCGACCTTTAGTAGGGCATCTTGCCCTTAGCCCTAAGTCACATTTTACGACTCGCACGTGGAGATATGCAGTGGGACTTAGATATATGTGAGATTTACGTGGGGGATAGATATATTTATGATAGAGATACGTGAGATATACGTGAGGATAGTTTTTTAAACGGTAAAACGCACACATAACTGCATGTGCTGAAGTATGAGCTGGCGCGCGTGCGGCGCCTTCTTGAGAAGATGGTGGAAGGCGGCGCTGGGCGCGGGGGCGGCGCCGCGCGCCGGCGCGCCGTAGTGCGACAGCACGCGCTCCAGGAACGTGTCGTCCGAGGAGCCGGGGTACATCGCACACATACCTGCATGTGTTGAAGTATGAGCTGGCGCGCGTGCGGCGCCTTCTTGAGAAGATGGTGGAAGGCGGCGCCGGGCGCGGGGGCGGCGCCGCGCGCCGGCGCGCCGTAGTGCGCCAGCACGCGCTCCAGGAACGTGTCGTTCGAGGAGCCGGGGTACATCGCACCATACCTGCATGTGTTGAAGTATGAGCTGGCGCGCGTGCGGCGCCTTCTTGAGAAGATGGTGGAAGGCGGCGCTGGGCGCGGGGGCGGCGCCGCGCGCCGGCGCGCCGTAGTGCGCCAGCACGCGCTCCAGGAACGTGTCGTCCGAGGAGCCGGGGTACATCGCACACATACCTGCATGTGTTGAAATATGAGCTGGCGCGCCTGCGGCGCCTTCTTGAGAAGATGGTGGAAGGCGGCGCCGGGCGCGGGGGCGGCGCCGCGCGCCGGCGCTCCGAGCACGCGCTCCAAGAACGTGTCGTCCGAGGAGCCGAGTTGCATCGCACACATACCTGCATGTGTTGAAGTATGAGCTGGCGCGCGTGCGGCGCCTTCTTGAGAAGATGGTGGAAGGCGACGCCGGGCGCGGGGTCGGCACCGCGCGCCGGCGCGCCGTAGTGCGCCAGCACGCGCTCCAGGAACGTGTCGTCCGAGGAGCCGGGGTACATCGCACACATACCTGCATGTGTTGAAGTATGAGCTGGCGCGCGTGCGGCGCCTTCTTGAGAAGATGGTGGAAGGCGGCGCCGGGCGCGGGGGCGGTGCCGCGCGCCGGCGCGCCGTAGTGCGCCAGCACGCGCTCCAGGAACGTGTCGTCCGAGGAGCCGGGGTACATCGCACACATACCTGCATGTGTTGAAGTATGAGCTGGCGCGCGTGCGGCGCCTTCTTGACAAGATGGTGGAAGGCGGCGCCGGGCGCGGGGGCGGAGCCGCGCGCCGGCGCGCCGTAGTGCGCCATCACGCGCTCCAGGAACGTGTCGTCCGAGGAGCCGGGGTACATCGCACACATACCTGCATGTGTTGAAGTATGAGCTGGCGCGCGTGCGGCGCCTTCTTGACAAGATGGTGGAAGGCGGCGCCGGGCGCGGGGGCGGCGCCGCGCGCCGGCGCGCCGTAGTGCGCCAGCACGCGCTCCAGGAACGTGTCGTCCGAGGAGCCGGGGTACATCGCACACATACCTGCATGTGTTGAAGTATGAGCTGGCGCGCGTGCGGCGCCTTCTTGAGAAGATGGTGGAAGGCGGCGCCGGGCGCGGGGGCGGCGCCGCGCGCCGGCGCGCCGTAGTGCGCCAGCACGCGCTCCAGGAACGTGTCGTCCGAGGAGCCGGGGTACATCGCCTCTTCGTCTAGCAACCTGCAGAGAGACATATCTGTTTTGTCAGCCTCGGTAGCTCGTTGGTGCCGATCGGGCAACCGACGAGCCAGTCCTGGATTTCCCATTAGGGCGTATAGGTCGCGGCCTAGAGCCCCTAGAGGCGACAAACTTCAGGGAGTGGCAGATTTCCGAAGGCACTAAAGAATATTACAAGTAACACTTGCTCTCTGGTAAGTGTAAGCCGTCAAGTTCATGTGCGATATATGGACGCAATACTCATAGTCACTTGTGTATAGAGTTTTCGATCTATTAAATGGTAAATATCATTTGGATAAAGGTTTTAAGTCCCCATTGCGACTTAGTAATACTCCTATCCTATGTTATTTGTGTTTTGAGCGGGCGGCGAAAGTCAAGTGGCCTATAATTAAGAACAGTACAAGTCCGGCACTGCGCCGAGCGTAATCTTAAACACATCTAGGCGCGGTCAGAAATTGGATGGGTCACCGTTCGTTCGTGTTTCGGATTCCACGTAAAACTGGAGGTCCTTTCCCTTCTTACCTTACTAGGTGGTAGGGATTGATCCGCCCGGCGATGGTAGTCTGGGCGTCGTGGGTATGGAAGTGTCCAGGGACGTTGGATTTCGATCGTTCATAGAGTCCAAGGCGAAACTAGCGTCTCGAAAATTAGGGATCCTTTACCGATGTCGGCGATTTTTCACGCCGGTCTAACTAAACTCTACAAAGCACAAGTAAGACCGGTGATGGAATATTGCAGTCATCTTTGGGAGGGTTCCCCTGAGTACATTCTTTCAGCCTTGGATTATATTCAGCGGCGAGCCATATCGCCTCATTGGTGACTCTGTACTCACGAAGGACCTCGACCTCCAAAGCACAGACGTATCGTTGGGTCATTGAGCCTGTTCTATCTGTACTACTATGGCCGCTGCTCTGACGAACTTGCTTCCCTTTTCCCTCCTACTACTGTTCGCCTTCGCCAAACCTGCCATACTCTCGCGAAACACCCCTTTGTAGTGAACAGAAGAGTTCTTCGAACTGCACAATTCGCCAAATCGTTCTTGTGTCGCACTGCAAAGGTTTGGAACGGGCCTCCGCGGAATATCTTTCCCCGCTCCTACAATCCACGGATCTTCAAATCGCGGGTTAATAGCTTGTCCTCAGCGACATTAGTCTACCTCCAAGCGGGACTGGCACCTCCTCGGGGGTTAAATTGGCTGCGCCTGAGGCTTCCGCTTCGGGCACAACCACCCATATCGGAAGCAATAAAAAAAAGCTCTATAAGGTTTCTTACCCGGTTCTTCCGGTTCTCTCCTTCCTTCATTGCTGAACGGGACATGACAAAAAAACCGGCCAAGTGCGAGTCGAACTCGCGCACCGAGGTTTCCGTATCGCCATGTCATGGCTAACGCCACTCACGCCATCTAGATGGCGTGTTATGAAATGCTTCATAATCTATTCGGTAGATGGCGCGCGCGCATACACTTTTTGGTTTCGTCTATGGGAACCCCCGTGAATTTAAACTTTTTCTTATTTTTATTATTTGTTGTTATATCGGCCATAATAACACATATTCTGTGAAAATTTCAACGGGCTACCTATTACGGTTCAAGAGATACAGCCCTCGGACAGACAGACAGACGGACGGACAGACGGACGGACAGACAGACAGATAGACGGCGTAGGCTTAGTAATAGGCTTCCGTACGGGATACGGAAACCTAAAAAAGATGACCATACCATACTGAATATGCATATAATGTCTCAATGAAATATTGTTAGTGTTGCGTGTTCTTTATGGCGAAATAAGTATGTGAATCTGAATGAGATAGTGAGCGAGTGCGACGATGAACAGCTGAGCTTGCGTACCACAGCAGCCCCCTGCGGTCGCACTCGCGCAGGTCGTTCTGCGAGCTGCGCACGATCGCGTTCTGCGGCGCCTTGTCCAACAGCTCCACCATCGCTCCAGGGTTCACAGTCTCCGACATCCAGTCTGCAACACACGCGGGAGCAAATACTTAAAGAACAATCGATCAAGCGCGAGGTTTTACTCGCGCACTGAGGTTTCCGTAGATTTTTTTGACGTGATAACGTCACGTCTTATAAATTGATGAACACCGGCTGCACGCACGAAAAAGTGTCACGTTCCATCTGAGCCTGTGTGTGCAAGCGAGAGCGCGTAACAAGCGATAGAGAGGCACAATCGGCCCAAGCGTCGGCTTGTACACATTTATCTCTCTGGTTCTAAAGTACCAGGGCAGCAGAAATTGAAAGGAACGTTATCACGTAAAACTATCGTCCGTAAACCGACTTTACAGACAACCAATTTTTTTTTTTTTATGTAATCCGGTATGGGTGGCTGAGTCGGAGGGGCCAAAGCGCATGCTCCGACCAGCCAATATCACGTAGAAGGTAGGTGTCATACCGGAGACTTCCCTTTGGATTGCTGGCTATACTGGACTAGAGGAGAGCACAGCCGAGGCTGCTATGCGGTCATCTTACATGCAGTACGGTGGTATCAACCCAGTCGGCTACGATTTGAGCCCACCACCTAGTAAGAGGCAAGGGATGCGCTATACCGTACCTCCCAAAAAATCATATCCGACTGTCTATCTTTTGTCTGTCTGCAATGCAAACTATCTGTGGTGTCATCTATTGTTTAGTAGTGTGAATATGCACTAATCGATTCTTAGCAGGTTTCTTGTATGGGGACCCCGTAAATTTTTTTTACTTTAAACTTTATTATTTGTCGGCATTAAAATAATTAATTGAACATTTCAGCTACCTATCACGGTTCAAAATACAGCCCTCGGACGGACGGACGGATAGACAGACAGGCGGACAGGCGGCGCGCCGCGTAGGCTTAGTAATAGGCTTTCCGTAAAAAAGGGGAAGGAGTGCATTCTGAGGCTGAGTGCTTCTCCAAAATTCAACTCTCAAACTTCTCCAAATGAAAGGCCCAACAAAACACACGTAAGGAGATAATGCAATGATCGATCTTATTGCACCTTCATGCATGATGTCGCATAATTTTTGCGAACAGTCAACTTGCACGGTTCGATATTGAACCTTATGATGTCGTCACCAAAGTCGTATTTGGCATCAGACGCTAGAAGTTGACTTGAGATTTTTAATAATATTTTTTTATGTTTTTATATTAGTACTAAGCACGTACTCGCTTTATATATATTTTTAATTAGAAAAATGCAAGTCGAAAATCATTCTTCTTCTTCAGAACTTCTAGTGTCCGATGCCAAATACGACTTTGGTGACGACAGCATAAGTTCACGTCAAGATAATACGTCACGGCCCGGTTGCGTAGTTGGTTATCGCGTTGGCAGCTCGAGCCAGAGACCCAGGTTCGAATCCTGGCCGGGATGTATTTTTTTCAATGATTTTCGATTTGCATTTTTCTAATTAAAAATATATATAAAGCGAGTACGTGCTTAGTAACAGTAACATATAAACATAAAAAAATGCAATGATGCAATTATTATCTTCAAGTGTTACCGTCTTCGGTGCCGTCGCCGGTGAGGCTGATGCCCTCCTGTGCGTAGCGCTCCCGCGGCGCCACCAGCGACGCCTCGTGGAACACCAACTGCAGTCGCTCCTGATACACAAGCCATTCTATATTATGTAAATAAACAAACAGCATCCATAACTTCCGAAATGTACTATTTTGAGGGATTTGTGTCTAGTTCTATACATCGATTCCAAGACATGAATCAAGAGGCATACAAATGTACAAAGGTCCCTGATGGAGACGGATAGTAGTAAGAAATAAAATACAACATAAAAAAAAGTACAGTCTCGGTCCCTTCAAGAAGGGCATGGGCACCTGTCGGGCCGGCATGGCATTCGCAGCCCCCGCAATCGACCGAATCTCCATGGGCGTTGTCAGTCACCTCGTGGGGGGCTCGGCGCCACATGTCGTGCTTACTATAAAACATTATACCACCGCCACGTGTTCAGGATGGAACATTATGGTACGGTACCACCGTACTGAATGGAAATGGCCTCGACTGTGTTCTCTTCTAGTCCAGTATCAGTCTTGAAGGGAAGCACTGACATGTCGCCTAGCTAGTTCACCCGTTGTTATGGGCTGACATCACAGATGTTGCAGGTGACGTAGCCAATCATTTCTGTCTCCATAAAAAAAAAGTATGTATGTATGTATATGTATATATTCTTTATTGAACACCAATTTATAAAAATTAGGTACAACAGGCGAGCTTAATGCCGCGAGGCATTCTATTCTAACTAACCTTTGGGATGTGGGAGAAGTACATGCAGGCGAACAAGAATAGTTTGTGGCAATGTGTTAAGACTGTAAAGAAATATGTATTATAAACTACATACGAATACTACATAAATACTTTAATAAACATATATATGTATATAATAAACTTACATATTATGTACATCGATCGGTGGTACCGTTGTGCGACACAACCAACTGAATGACAAGAGAGTAAGAGAAGGGGAGTAAAGATATGTATCTAATATAATACATCGCATTTACTTCGGTAACGAGAGGATCCCTAGCAAGTATAGCTAGCAATCCGGTGTAGTCTCCGGTATGTGCACCTACCTTCTCGGAGGTCATATTAGCTGGTCAGAGCATCTTTGACTCAGCCAGCCATACCGGATTACATATAAAAAAACTGCGCACCTGCAGATAGTTGGCCATGAGCCGGGACAGGCCGGCGCCGCTCTGCTGGCCGGCACACATCGGGTTGTCCGCACCCGGCGCGTCCAGGAGGAGTATCGACGAGGACGTGCGCGCCGCGGTCGTCAGGCCCCTACCATTTTATAAACATGCTGAATCAGCGATGACTCCCAACGTTTTGAGGGGATTCTCAAGTTCGAATTGAGAAAACTTTGGAACTTTTTCTAAAAAACATATGTTTAGGTCTTCGTTGTTTTTGAAGTGAAAACTTCTTTAGCGGCGGCGCTTGGCACTTTTTTAGATGGGTAAAACATGTTAAACTCGCGTCAGATCTCGCGTCAGATCCGTAGCCTGATCGAAAAAGCGTAAGATTCGTTGAAAATATGGATGAAAGTTGATTTTTCTGAGACATAAACTTTTTGATGTAAAATAATTATAATAGTTCTGTAGTGTTAAATTTTTTATGTAATATAAATTGTCATGTTTGTTTATGATAGCAGCGCAATAAATGAATATTGTATTTTACCACATAAATGATAGTACTTTTATACTGATAAATAAAACAATTCGTGCGAAATTATTCCCTAACCATTCCAAAATATTCAAAAATGCACAACGTTGATGTTTATGTTTTCACTTCTGCCGGCACTCCCGGAGTGCAACGTTAGGCTTTTTTTTTTTCAAAAAGCTTGTCTCGCGGATTGTAAAGAAAATACATACAGTTCCCGGCAGGAAATAATTGTTTATTGTTGTTTATTTAGCATCTATTGGCAGTACACTGCGCTCGGATGTGTAATGCGTGTCGAGCTTTAGAAAGAGAAAATCCGGTTCGATTACACCCACAAAGAAAAGCCGGCAAGGAACTTGGGGAGTTTTTTAATGTCTTCGATTACAATACGTCGTGACTAGCTACATAATAGGCAGTGCTTAGTGTTAAAATATAGCTTGAGAGCAAAGACCGTACCAAACTAGATAGACGCGGTGCTGAGGTGCTTGCTCCGTCAACAGGAATACCTATGAACTTATAAAGGAATATGATTGGCCTAGCGCGCACGAGCGAGCGGTAAGAGGAAGCGATGCATAAGTCCCTAATGTGTTAAAAAGAGACAAATAGTCTTCTCGCCGTCTTTCTCGGCTCTACGAGGATTATCGGTATTGCAACCAGGGGAGAGGGGATGCCGGAGATTTGGAGCATGTTTGTCGAGAAAATACTTATCGAGCACCGCGTCCATCTAGTTTGCTACAGTCTTTGCTTGAGAGCTAGAATAACTATAATTTACACTTGATAATTCTGACGACACTTAAATGTCTTAAATAACGGAGTTTTGGAGCATGATTGTCGAGAAAATACTTATCGAGCACCGCGTCCATCTAGTTTGCTACAGTCTTTGCTTGAGAGCTAGAATAACTAATTTACGCTTGATAATTCTGACGACACTTGAATGTCGGGAGGGGATAACGGAGTTTTGGAGCATGTTTGTCGAGAAAATACTTATCGAGCACCACGTCCATCTAGTTTGCTACAGTCTTTGCTTGAGAGCTAGAATAACTATAATTTACGCTTGATAATTCTGACGACACTTGAATGTCGGAAGGGGATAACGGAGTTTTGGAGCATGATTGTCGAGAAAATACTTATCGAGCACCGCGTCCATCTAGTTTGCTACAGTCTTTGCTTGAGAGCTAGAATAACTATAATTTACGCTTGATAATTCTGACGACACTTGAATGTCGGGAGGGGATAACGGAGTTTTGGAGCATGATTGTCGAGAAAATACTTATCGAGCACCGCGTCCATCTAGTTTGCTACAGTCTTTGCTTGAGAGCTAGAATAACTATAATTTACGCTTGATAATTCTGACGACACTTGAATGTCGGGAGGGGATAACGGAGTTTTGGAGCATGATTGTCGAGAAAATACTTATCGAGCACCGCGTCCATCTAGTTTGCTACAGTCTTTGCTTGAGAGCTAGAATAACTATAATTTACACTTGATAATTCTGACCACACGTGAATGTCGTCTATTTGCTCACCTGTTGACGAGTGATGCGACGATGTTGAAAACTTCGTTGTAAAGTCCAATAACCAGCCCGTCCAGAGCTTCTGCACCGGTCAGCTCGCGCTCCGTCGACGGTGAGGGTGTCCTGTTAATAAAAAAACTTGTTAAGGCCCCTAGTAACGCCATATGTGGACTTTTGAAGAAGTAGCCCGTGATAACTAGACCAATCTAAAGGCTAAAATAAAAACTACTGCAAAATATAGAACAATTCTTTGTCTATCGATCAAACATTTTTGGTTGTAAAATTTTATCATTTTCTATATACAAACTATACGGTAACCAAATGTAGATTTTTTCTTCCGCGTGAACTTTGAAGACTCGATCTCAGAAACTAAAGAGAATTTTAATGGAATTTTTATAGCAAAATGACGCCTTTTGTTTTCCCGCGCTTTTTAAAGTTTTAATGCGAAAGATGGCAATTTATGAAAAAAAAAACCCCTTTTGAAAACTACCTCGGTGCCATTGGCGTATCTAGGGCTATTTTCCAGGGTGGGCCTGGCCCCTGAAAAGCGATGGCTGATGAAGCCGAAACCCGATGTACCTACGCAATAAAAGTAGATAATTTGAACTTGAAGTTTTGACCCGTATTTCGACCATTGATTTCGAAAAGTTTCTTTACCTAAATAAAATTAAACAAAAACATTTTTTATTTTGATTACCTGGATGGAAATGGAATTTTATGTTGATTCCTCAGCTGTAGATTATTTAAGTGTTTTTGTGTGAAATTAACTAAGTGCCCACCCTAGAATTTTGGGTTGGCAACCCAACATCCTGGGGTGGGCACCAGACACTTCTGGGGTGGGCCGTGCCCACCCGGCCCCCCCTCTATATACGCCAATGCTCGGTGCGCTCCAGTATGAGAATATCGATCATTGACCCCTTCCGCTCAGCACGCACACATGCGCAGAGAGGCGTGTAACAATACCCCTGCAACAATTTAAGTGGCGGCCGCCCGGCTACCACAATAAGCTAGCGACAGTAATTTCGCTCGATACGCAGAACATAGGGAAGTATCGCTTCCGCAAATACGAGTACATTGGTAGGAAGGGGTGAATGACCGATATTCTCAGACTGGAGCGCAACAACCATGCCATAAAAAAATCAATAAAAAATAATATTACGTACATACTTAAAAAACATACATATAGGAAAGGAAGGAGAGGAAATCATACAAGCATCAGGAAAGCGTACTGGGCAGGGGATGCACCCCTACTCAATCGACCTACCACGGATGCGCACCAACCGGTTCTGTAGGTATTTTATTCACAGAACCGGGAAAATGTGGAACGCACTCCCTGCCCATCTATTTCCTCCCATGTACAACCTGGGGTTCTTCAAAAGGGGCGGGAAAAGGCTCCTGTCAGGCCGGCATGGCATTCGCAATCCCCGTGCATCACAGAATGTCCATGGGCATCGTTAGACACCTACTTGTAGGTGAAACGATGACACATGTCGCGCTATCAATAAAAAAAAATAAAAAAATAGAGGCACTGGGGTGTCAGCCGCCACTCGGGACTAGTCGAGATACGGGCGACCACGCCTTGTTCGACTAGACACGGCTTCTAAAAACCCAAAGGGGAGCCAACCCGCTACCTTGAACCACTTGCTCTTTCTGTTCTGTATAAATATCACATGTCACAATAAATACATTTTGAATTTGAATTTGAATACCTCAGGTTGTTCCTCGGCGCCGGCTGCGGCGGCTGGCCCGGCGGCGCGCCGGTGGCGCCGCTGAAGGCCGCGCGGCTCAGCTCCTCGCTCGCCACGCCGAGCAGTCGCGCGGCGCGCTCCGCGCACGCCGCGTCGCCGAACTGGTATTTCAGCGCGCACCCCGCCGGAGCTGCAGCGAGAGTCAACATCGGGAGGTCGGTATATGTGCCGATTTGAGTTGCAAGTCGTTCTGTCTGGCCACATTTCATGATTATGATTTAAAGTGTCAGGGCCCCTGAGCCCTGCCGTCACTGCGACCTAGGAAAATCTTCTCTTCATACCTTACTAGGTGGTAGAGTGTAACCCGCCCGGGTTGGTACCACCGCACTGAATGAAAGGTCGGTCGAAACGGCTATGTGAATAGTTCGCGTTTTCCGTCCAGTTCAGTGTAGCCGGCACGACCGAAGGGAAGCACTGACGTGTTGTAGGTGATGTAGCCAAGCGTGCCAGTCTCCATAAAAAAAAACCTCTAATGTTGAATATAAAACACTACCTCTAGCGACGCCGGCCCAGCCGAGGTGGCATATCGCCGCGAGCGCCTGCCAGAGCACCCTGCTCTCGGCGTCGGTGACGCCGGCGTGCGCGAGCGCATTCTGCAGCGCCGCGAACTCATAGAGTACATAGAGTGCGTGAGGCCTGACTATACCTCTAGCGACGCCGGCCCAGCCGAGGTGGCATATCGCCGCGAGCGCCTGCCAGAGCGCCCTGCTCTCGGCGTCGGTGACGCCGGCGTGCGCGAGCGCATCCTGCAGCGCCGCGAACTCATAGAGTACATAGAGTGCGTGAGGCCTGACTATACCTCTAGCGACGCCGGCCCAGCCGAGGTGGCATATCGCCGCGAGCGCCTGCCAGAGCGCCCTGCTCTCTGCGTCGGTGACGCCGGCGTGCGCGAGCGCATCCTGCAGCGCGGCGAACTCGCTCGGCGCGTCGCGGCCGGGCTCCGGCGCGCATGCGTACGGGTTGCCGGCGGCGGGAGGCGCCTGGTCCAGCAGCAGCTCGCGGCGCAGGCGGCCGTCGCAGCCGTGCACCAGGCTGCGATAGTGCAGTTATTTATTTATAGTTATTTATTATACATGACCTTACAGAGTTACCCAAAACATTCGTATATAGCATAGATTTTGGAAGGAACAGATTCACAACGTAAAACAAAAAATCTGTCAAGTGCGAGTTTTACTCGCGCACGGAGGTTTCCGTATCTATTCGCTATCAATAACCGCTCAATCGGAGAGAAGCCTCAATGAGGTCGATCGCAATTTACGGTGGGAAGATGACAGCACCTCACAATGCAATCTATAAAAGCCTGTGGCGCCATCTATTATTCAATAGTGTGACTAATCGATTTTTAATATAAAATTTCAACGGACTACCTATTACGGTTCTAAGATACAGCCCTCGGACAGACAGACGGACGGACGGACGGACAGACAGACAGACAGACAGATAGACGGCGTAGGCTTAGTAATAGGCTTCCGTACGGGATATGGAAACCTAAAAACGACGGTCGAACGCTGAGAGCTCACCAGTAGAGCGCATGGAATGTGTTCTCGTGCGGCGGCTTGAGGTCAGGCAGCAGGGTCTGCACGGACGCGGAGACCAGCGCGCCGCCGCCGTCGAAGTCCAGCGACACCAGCGAGACGAACCGCGAGGCGTTCGCGTTCGACACCGACCTGCCGGGGCGACGCAACCGTTCAGCATCAGACTGACCTTATAGTACTCGGGGTTCCCAAATGTGAGTTAGAATAGAATGACAAAGGCTGTATACTTTTGTCAGCGTCGATACTTCAGCGGTGCGGTCTGTCAACTGTAGGTCGAATCATAAGAACATTAACCGTTAGGCCCGGACTTCATGTTTTTTTTTTTTTTTTTTATGGAAACTGACACGGTTGGCTACATCACCTACAACATCCGTGATGTCAGCCCATAACACCGGGTGAACTTGGTGCCACGTCAGTGCTTCCCTTCGGTCGTGCCGGCTACACTGAACTGGACGGAAAACACAAACTATTTACATAGCCGTTTCGACCGACCTTTCATTCAGTGCGGTGGTACCAACCCGGGCGGGTTAAACCCTACCACCTAGTGATATAAGAAGGGAGTCATATCCCTTAGTCGCCTTTTACGACATACACGGGGAGAGATGCAGTGGGGCTATTCTTTTAAAGTACCGGCCCCACAAGGTACCAATCATGTATCCGTTTTTCTTCCCGGAGTTGACTAAAATAGGCCACACCCACCGTGGCCTAATTTCGTCAACTACGGGGAGATACGGATGCATGAAGTCCGGGCATTAGAGGAGGTTCGGATATCACGTAAAACTGTAGGTCCCCTCCCTTCTTATCTTACTATAGGAAGTAGGGTTTAACCGCCCGGGTTGGTACTAGCGTACTGAATGAAAGGTCGGTTGAAACGGCTATGTAAATAGTTCGTGTTTTCACTCCAGTTCAGTGTAGCCGGTACGACCAAAGGAAAGCACTGACGCGGCATCTAGTTCACCAAGGTGCTGTGGGCCGACATCGCGGATGTAGTAGGTGATGTAGCCAACCGTGTCAGTTTCCATAAAATATATGTATTTAGGTTATGAGCTAAGGAATCGTACGGTGGTAATACAGGGTGACTCATTCCAGATTTTAAACTTTAAAAAATAATTGAAAAATGTCAGTTTTACTTACAGTAATTTTAATAGTATAAACTGAAAGTGTACAAATTGGGATTTTATTTATGAAATATAACATCATCAAGATGCTTTCCTTCTCGCCGTACACACTCTTCAAGGCGGACGCGTGTATTAGTTATCTATCACAAGCTGCAATAAATCACTTGGGATAGAGTTGACTTCTTCAGTTATTTTTGTCTTCAAGTTTTCCTTGTTGAAACCATACATCAGGATATCTGCTGATACCCTGTCTCAGTTCCGGCACAAAAAAGTTCTTTATCATGGCGGTATAGCGCCCACTGGTCACTGTAACAGTACTAACGCGATGGTTTTGAAAAAAGTATAGGCCTGCAGGATATGCGTCGCGCTCGTGTGCACGAATGACCGTAGCTGAAATAAGCCTCCACTGCGCACGCGCGGTGCTCTCCGGACCACGACATGGCGCCCACTAAAAATTCCCCAACGGTCAGTTTTCGAATGCTGTACCTCGCACCCCGCTAGTTCCGCTGCCCGCCAATTTATTCGAAATTCAAATTTAAAAAGTTTGCTGAGTCACCCTGTATGATGAAGTCGATATGGGACAGCCTGTACATACAGGGTGTTTCAGGATAGGGTTTCGTAACTTCTGGGTTTCAAAGGGGTCCATATTTGAAGACGAAAATCACTGAAACTTTTTCCCATATTCGGTCATTTTATACTACTTTTTAGTAAAAATAGTTTCATCGAGATTTGGTGGACGGTCAATGTCCGCCTTTATTAAATAAAAATATAATTACTTACTAACTTGCATGCTTAACTAGTAGAATTGAACTGCATTTAGGTAAATTACAAACACAGAAAGTTAAATGGCAACAAAAGAAAAAGTGAACTGGACTAGGTCATTGCACTCCCTAGACCTAGACAGCACTGTTGTCAAATCTCCCCAGACTCGTTGCCCATTGAGTTTTTATTACAATTATAAATTTGTGTATAAAAAAAATACAGAATTTCGATTTGAGTGATGATGAGTGATTTTTTCTTCTAATAATTATTAGTACTTCTGAAAAAAAAAAAACCGTGTAGGACCGGTACTTAAAAAGAATAGCCCCACTGCATCTCTCCCCATGCATGTCGTAAAAGGCGACTAAGGGATAAGGACAAGATGCCGTGCTAAAGGGCGACAGACTCGTCACCTCTCACCTTGGCACGGTACTTCCTCTGAGTCATGCAGCAGGTGGGTCTTCGAGCCTTACTTGCTGCTTGATCGATTGAATCTTGTTCGAATACTGTGCGAAACGTGGTGGTCGGTGTTGTGCTGTAATTTACCAGAGTTATTGCAGCACAACACCGATTACTCTGCTTACCCCGTTTGTCGGGATTCAGCGTGTGTGATATGTATGTATGTACTTATGAAATTTCTCAAGCCTATCCTGAAACAACCTGTGTATAGAGGTACTGACCGACAGTTGCCGAACGCCTCCATGCACTGTAGGGCCGCCATGAGTCGCTCCGGTGTCAGCCTGGTGGAGGGCGCGGCGCACACTGCCGCCAGGTACCACACGCAGTGGCGCATCGCCGTCGTCTTTCCCGATCCGGACCTGATCAGAACATTGTTGCAAAACATTTTTAGTGCATAGAATTTAACATCAGACAGAGGTTGCTTGGTCACGGGACAGCTACATTCTCCCAACTAGTATACCTACAAATTATGTCAAAATTGTTTTTTTTTTCTATATTGTTAACATTGATTTGTTAATATTAGCCCCATAGTACTCATCTTCTCTGTCACATAGGGCCCAGAGTCCCTTTTAAATATAGAGATAAGGATAGAGAACGCTTAACGAAATCCAACACAATTTACTAAACCCCTCTCACTTGGGCTCACCAACAGTTTATGTATACTAAAAACGAATTGTGTCTGTCCATCCTGAGTGACGTCTGCAATTCCCTCCGTAATTCCTCGTTCTGACCACACTCCCATCAGCAAATGGTACACGTCATCTTCCTTGTGTACCAAACCCCCGGAAAACCATATAAAATTTTTACAATTCTTTTTTTTTTGTGCCAACCGCGGCAGTTACCACAAAACAACTGTTATTTGTCGGTTACACTGACATTTTTCACACTTTTGACAAGAGATAGATTTGTACCGTGTGGGGTCGGTACTTAAAAAGAATAGCCCCACTGCATCTCTCCCCGTCGCATGTCGTAAAAGTCGACTAAGGGATCGTCAGCCTCGGCAGCTCAGTGGTGCGGTCAGTTATTGGATGGGTGACCGCCCGACCGTTGGAGGCTGACCGTGGTTCGGATTCCACGTTAAACTGTAGGTCCCTTCCCTTCTTACCTCACTGGGTGGTAGGGTTTATCCCGGCCGGGTTGGTACCACCGCACTGAGCGAAACGTCGGTCGAAACGGCTATGTAAATAGTTCGTGTTTTCCGTCCAGTTCAGTGTAGCCGGCGCGAAATGAAGGGAAGCACTGACATAGCACCTAGTTCACCCGGTGTTATGGGCTGACATCACGGATGTTGTAGGTGATGTAGCCAACCGTGTCAGTTTCCATAAAAAAAAAAAAAAAAAAAAAAGATAACTGGCAGCTACATTGTAACCGAAGGTGACGAAAACGGCCGCAAGTCAACCTTCAAACACCTTTCCACATGGGGGCCCACTAGAGCTGGGCCGAACATTCTGCAACTATTATATTTATTTTTTATTTATTTTATATATATACTAGCTGTGCCCGCGGCTCCGCCCGCTTCAATTCAAATCGAATTTGATGGAAAGATTTATAATATGAAATGACGATAAGACGATTTCAATATAGGTTTTTAACATTTATATAATAATCAATCACACATATATTGCGAATTGCTCTCATATTTAACTTCACTGCTAACCTCATAAGCCATTTAGTGTGATAGTAAGTAGCCTATAGTTGATGGGAAGAATCAAGCTATACGTAGAATTTTGTTTTATTAAAATCGGTTCAGTGGTTCTCGAGTTATAAGCGCACAGACAGACATACAGACAGAAAGCAGACGTTGGATTTTATTAAAGGTAAGGATGAACATGCAATCAACGGTTCAGAGAGATACGTTATCGACCCGGTGCGGTGGCGGAAAACACGTCGGAAGAAGTATAGAACTAATAATGTTTGTACAGTAGTCGCGGAAAAATATAATATGTTCATTGTCAAAATATAATTCGTCGTCATTATCCATGCATGATCTATGGGAATGACTATGAACTGTGTGATCATCATTAAACTATACAAGACATGGGTGAGACAAGCAATGAAAGACCAATATCGTCTAAATAAATGAGTTTGACCTGACGATAAATTTCTAGTTGTCCCTGTTGCCTACTCAAATGGGCGCTAGAGATGTGCCGAATAGCCGATTTGGCCGAATATCGAGTATTCGATGAAAAATTTGTCGAATAACCGAATGTATGATGAATGACTATTCAGTTTTTAAATAAATGCGTGCACATATGTGAAGCCTTGAATCTGTGACGAAACGCAGTCGGACTTAGAGAAAAATGAGTCATTGAACATGTCATCACTATTGTGTTTCGAAATTTAATACCGGATGTAAAAAGACGTATCGTGGACCTTTCACGAGGGCATTTCCCAGTCCTTTTTAACGTTGCAGTAAAAAATCTAGATAGAATTATTATCTCAGATGAGTTGAGTTGTGAATATTTATGCAGGGTTTAGTGAGAGTGGAAATGCGATTTCGCATGACGCTGTAACGCACGCGTTTAAACATCAACATCGGGTCTCATAATAATTTTTATTTTCATACAAAAATACCTACACGATTTTTTTTTATTAATATAAAATAAAAAATTAAGTCTAAATTGGGTTTCTTAAAAAAAATCATTAAGATTTTCGTCTCCAAATGGGCTGGGGATGAATGCATAAACAAGGCCAAAAACTAGATATTGTTTGGTCTGTCGAATATTCGGCTGTAATTCTACTACAATATTCGGTATTCCCTGGAACATCGTTAGACATCTTATGGGTGCCTTGGAGTAATATGTCGCGTGTTCTTATAAAAAAAAATCCCTCGAATAGTATATTTGTATTTCGTATTACTGTTTTTTTTGCCTTTAAAATTTTATTTCATTAAATTTTAATGTAATAAAATTTTAAAGGCAAAAAAAAACAATATAAATTCAATTTGCTCGAATAGTGAAAAACATGCCGAATATTCGACAGACCGAATACTTGCAGAATTTTCGGCCCATGCCATCGATTTATACGTACCTAAGGCCCAGCTCTAGTAGGGCCCCCATTTACATAAAAAGTGCTTTAAAAGTAGTAATTTCTTCTTGTTAGTGGAACTGGTTTCGTTGCGGCGGCTGTGTCTTGGCCAGGTACTTAGTTGATTGGACGGAGACCGGCTGTTGATAACAATCTATTAAATTATCTATTAAACTGGGAAGCCTATGAGTCGCTTTATAAGGGAAAAGCTGCTTCTGCGGGACATTTGATAGATAATTATCAATTTGTTATTATGCAGTGGTCGAGCGATGCAAGCAGTTTTGAAAACTCACTAGCTGCTTGCTGGAAACAAAACATTTTTAGTTGAAAAAATTAAAGATTAAAAAAACTCCGACCACTTAAAAAGTCAAAAAAACATTTCCATTTAGTTCGAGTGGAGGGACCGCTAAGTAAATACCCGCGTAGCTCTGAGTTCTTATATTTTATTTACTTAGCGGTCTACCCTACTCTTTTAAGCAACAAACGGAAATTATTTTGTGACTTTTTAAATTTGAATTTTAACTTTCATCATTTCATGCTTTTAAAAAAAACCACAATCAAGTCGGCCCATCCGTGAGACGTAATTTTTTTATTAATTCATAATTACTTGATTGCTAACACAGCCACAGAATATAAACCAGCTTTCTAATAAAAAAAACCGCATCCAAATCGGCCCATCTGTTTGGGAGCTACGATGCCACGCAACACAAAAATAATTTTACTTATTTAATTTTTGTGGTGCGGGCACCACAAAGGGGGTGCGAGCCCCTTTGTGGTGCGGGACCCTTTGTGGTGCAGGGCCCTTTATGGTGCGGGACCCTTTGTGGTGCGGGCCCCTTTGTGGTGCGGCCCCTTTGTGGTGCGGGAACCTTTGTGGTGCGTGACCCTTCGTGGTGCGGGACCCTTTATGGTGCGGGACCCTTTGTGGTGCGGGACCCTTTGTGGTGCGGGACCCTTTTTGGTGCGGGAACCTTTATGGTGCGGGACCCTTTGTGTGGCGGGCACCTTTGTGGTGTGGGCCCCTTTGTGGTGCGGGACCCTTTGTGGTGCGGGACCCTTTGTGGTGCGGGACCCTTTATGGTGCGGGACCCTTGGTGGTGCGAGACCCTTTATGGTGCGGGCCCCTAGGCTGCAGCCCAGATAGCCTGCGCGTAACATGCAGGCGCAGGCGCAGGCGCGTGGTGACGACGACAGTTTACGTACCTGCCGAGAAAGACGACTGCGCGATCCCGCCGCGCGGCCAGCATGCAGCGGTGCGCGGCCTGCGCGCACGCGAACACGTGCGGCGGCATGTCCTCCGCGCGGCACCCGCGGAACATTCCCGCCACCTGCGCAGACGCAACACACGCGCGCATTGTTCATTGTGTTTATAGCGGCATCGCTCGCGTGAAATTCGTTTTTTTTATTTTTTTTTATGGAAACTGACACGGTTGGGTACATCACCTACAACATCCGTGATGTCAGCCCATAGCACTGGGTGAACTTGGTGCCACGTCAGAGCTTCCCTTCGGTCGTGTCGGCTACACAGAACTGGACGGAAAACACAAACTATTTACATAGCCGTTTCGGCCGACCTTTCATTCAGTGCGGTGGTACCAACCCGGGCGGGTTAAACCCTACCACCTAGTACTTCTTGTACTACGGCTTCTCATGCGAGAGGTCCGCGGTTCGAATCCGGTCGGCGTGTACCAATGAGTTTTTTCTGAAGAAAAAATTTACGTGCACCTACACCTGCTGCTTCACCGTTCGGAACCGGTGTAAAACTGTAGGTCCCTTCCCTTGCCCCTTACTAGGTGCTAGGCTCAAATTGTAGCCGACTGGGTTGATACCACCGTACAGGATGTAAGATGGCCGCATAGCAGCCTCGGTTGTGTTCTCCTCTAGTCCAGTATAGCCAGAAATCCAGGGAAGTCTCCGGTATGGCACCTACCTTCTCGGAGGTGACATTGGCTGCTCGGAGCATGCGCTTTGGCCACTCTGACTCAGCCAACCATACCGGATTACATAAAAAAAAAATCTATAAAAAAAATCAGTAATTATCATCCTTCCTTTTACCTTTAATAAAATCCAACGTCTGCTTTCTGTCTGTCTGTATGTATGTCTGTCTGTCCGCTTATAACTCGAGAACTACTGAACCGATTTTAATAAAACAAAATTCTACGTATAGCTTGATTCTTCCCATCCACTATAGGCTACTTACAATCACGCTAAATGACTTATGAGGTTAGCAGACAACTCAAATATGAGAGCGGGCGGAGCCGCGGGCGCAGCTAGTTAATCATAACGTAGCAAGGTGGCGAACCTTGTCTGTGTAGATGGGCGCGTTGTTCCTCGGCGGGCCGAGCATGAGCAGCGCGTGTCCGGCGCGCGCGTGCGGCGTGCCGGCCGCGTGCCGCGCGCGCAGCGCGTGCAGAGCGCCGCACTCGTTCAGGCACCGCAGCCCCGCTATGTCCTCGCACCGATCCAGCTGCGGCGGGTTCGCCTGAGCGCGCAGAGACAACACATTTCGTTTCTATTGGTTTGGTTTAGGACAAATCAAATGGGTGGATCAACTGTTTCTTGTAACGTAAAAATCAGCTGCACAGTCAAATAAAAAAAAAGTTTATTACAATTTATTACTTAGTTGAAAATCAATAAGTATAAAATACTTAGGTTGATAGGCAATTGAAATAAAAATAGAGAACTATTTAAAATAAAACATAAGCCAAATTTTTAGGGGGGACAATTTTGTCCCCTGTTTTGTATGGAAAAAAGGGGTTGTCCTCAGGTTAACCAATTTTTTTTTTTTAATTACTCAAAATTCTTTGTCCAGCTTCTTTCTTATTAATCACCGCTATGGACGTGTCTGCGCTTTTACAGACGACACTCTTCCCATGGTGCGTCGTGTCGTGCGGGCTGGTCCACGTCCGTCCGCAATATCACGCACCCAGTGGCGGGGCATGAACTTAATTTAATGTGGGCAAGATACATTTTGCGAGGCCCTCTTAATTTTGCCAACACATTCATTCAACAACATCATCAAATCGCAATAATACAGCCACTGTATTATTGCATTATTCACTGCCTCTGACCTGCTTTCCCATCTTGTGTCGGATAAAGGCTTTATAGTAAGGTTTAGTTTGCCTTTGATTAAGTCTAACCATGTTTACACGGGGTCTCTTTTAATAGATCTAGCTGAATATTTTTCATGAATCAAAGCTGCATGAACTTTCGAGGCGCGAGGCCCCTCGGGCCGCGAGGCCGTGGGCGGTCGCCCACGTCGCCCACGCCTTGCGCCGCCGCCTCTGCACGCAGTGGGAAGCCAGCCTTAAGACAGAAAACGCCCCAATGCGGGGCGGCGCGGGCTATCCCACCTTCTCCAGGTCGTCCTCGTCTGCGGTGATCAGCTCGCCGGTTTGCAGCACCCGCACCCTCACCCGGCCCCCCTCTGCGTCGCCGCCAGGCTCGCGGCGCACCGCCGTGAAGCCTCCGCGGTGCGCGAGCCACGCGCGCGACCCCGACAGCCATTCCTGCTCCGTCGCCAGCTGCTCCTCGGACTTCGCCTGCGGCAAGAGAAACCAACACGTTAGTTATTCAATAGATAGATAGAAATTGCTTTATTGCTCCCTTCAACATTAACCAGTAAGTAATAAGTACATTAGAAAATTAGGTGCAAAGGTGGACTTAACCTTACAGTCAACCTATATTCATTTGTATAATACTGGTTTTTTCCCGCGGCTTCGCTTCGCGTGACTTTTTGCTCACAGCTCAGGCCGCCGATGACGTAGCGTTATTATGATTTATATATAACCTTAAAGAAATGACAGAATTGAACAGTGAAAACCGAATGTAAAGTGCTTCTCGAGCTATAAGGATATTCATATGTTCATGGCATTCGCAACGCCCGCCTATGACCGAATGTCCATGGGCTTCCGTCGTTAGACACCTTGTGGGTGGCTCGGCGCAACATGCCGCGCTTTTAATAAAGACAAAAATTTACGTATGGATGCCTGTTTGACAGACACCCAAACACACATACACGTTAAACTTATTATAACACCCCTGTTTTTGCGTCGAGGGTTAAAAAACGTCCGTCCCTTCTTATGCTAATTCGCGCAATGTAAACGTAGCTTTAGTAAGCGTGAGATATATCGACAGTCTGCGCACAGAGGGGGGAGAAGCTCTAAGTCGCTTCCTAGACTAGCTAGACTAGCTCGACGTTGTTCTGTGCCGCGGGCAATGCGCGCGTTTCACTTCTACTACGCAACGATGTCTTCGAAATCCAGCCAAAGGCCATAAAAACATTAACTCATTGTTACCGGAAAGTTTTGCCATGTAATATTCGTCTTTATGTCTACTGTAAAGTCCAGTTCAGCATAATTTAAAAATTGGTCAATTGCGAGTTTTGCTCTCGCACGGAGGGTTCCGTAGATTCGCTATAACATCTGTCGAAAACCCATATCCGTCTATCTTTTGTCTTTCTACAATGCAAAAAATAAAAGCCTGTGGCGCCATCTATTATTCAGTAGCGTGACTAATCGAGTCTTAGCACGTTTGTTGTATGGGGACCCCCCTTAATTTCTTTACTTTTTGCTGTTTTTTTTTTCATTATTGGTTGGCACATCCGCCATATTTCAACCGGATACCTATTACGGTTCAAAAGATACAGCACTCGGACGGACGGACAGACAGACGGACAGACGACGTAGGCTTAATAATAGGCTTCCGTATGAATAGCGACATCTATGCGATATTCTTTTCGACTTATACAATGGTTCGACTTCAAAAGACTCACATAGATGGCGCTGAGGCAGCGCCAGGCGCTGCCCAAGCCAATGAGCAGCGTTGCAACTTCTGTTCGTACATTCGTGACGTTTCACTTTTTCTGAGTTAGGCCCCCATCCTAAACGTGCGTTAAAAAGCTACATACATAAAAGTACATACATACATATCACACACGCCGAATCCCGACAACCGAGGTGAGCAGAGCAATCGGTGTTGTGCTGCCAGAACTCTGGTAAATTACAGCACAACACCGACCACCACTGAGTTATTTTCTTGACATTTTGTTAGTTATAGGTGCGTTGTATTAATTAATTAATTAATTCTGAGTTTTGTGTATTGAATTTTTGACGATGGCCTATTTTTTGCTTAAAACTTAAATTACGAACCTAAGTGTATCTTGTGTACCTACAGATGATGAAAAAAAAAAAGTAAAACATAGAGAAATAATATACGGGGTGAAGTAACATCATATCACGATCACGCACGTTGATTGACCTTAACAGCCTCCGGCAGTCGCCAAACCGGGCATCAACGACCATACACCGTGCTGATGGAAGACCACTCACTCCAGGTTTATCTGCTGCCCAAGCTCCTAACGAAGAGGCCTTATTTCGAGCGGCGCGCGGCAGCAGCGGCGCGGGCGCAGGCGAATGCTCACCGCTGCTGCTGCGCTATTGTGGACGGGGCCTTATCCGTATTAAACGGTGGCTGGTTTACAGTAGGAGAATGGTGATGTACTGGCGCGACAGTAGTACTTTAAAATATTGTACTGTTATATTTTTTTTGAGAAACAATTTTGCCTATTTCAAAATTTTCATACGAAAGACTTCAATGATGTGCTCTAGGAAACTCGAAATCTTTTTTTTTTATGGAATCTGACACGGTTGGCCACATCACCTACAACATCCGTGATGTCAGCCCATAACACCGGGTGAACTAGGTGACATGTCAGTGGATCCCTTCGATCGTGCCGGCTACACTGAACTGAACGGAAAACACAGACTATTTCGACCGACGTTTGATTCAGTGCGGTGGTACCAACCCGGGCAGGTTAAACCCTACCACCGAGTAAGGTAGGAAGGGAAGGGACCTACAGTTTTACGTGGAATCCGAACCACGGTCATCCTCCAACGGTCGAGCGACCGCTCGACCGTTGGAGGACCATCCAAATACTGACCGCGCCCAGCGTTGCTTAACAATCAATAGCAACAGTCGACTGCCTCCACCACTGAGCTATCGAGGCTGACATTCTGAGTATAGATCGAATCGGATAAATAGGAATATCCAGAAGGAGTGAACAGTCTAATTACTTCACTGCTATCTGTGTCCAACCAACCAAATGGACCATGTGAGGGCAGGAAAAATTTCCTCCTGTCCACCTCCTTTTTAAATGATTGATGACTGATTAATTATGAATGTTTCAGATGTGTGCGTCAATACACGTATGGGCATATTGATTTGTACTTTATTTTTATTCCTATGATAATTAAAATTTAAAACCTACAGTTATCTATAACATAATTTAGTATCTTTTCTGCTGGCAACAGTAACAATACTAATATTAATGAAGATAAAATAATTAGTAATAAGAATACTTTACATCCTAGTTAAATAAACGCTATCGTAATTTTAATACATGGTTTATTGTACACTATTAAAATATGAAACAAAAAATACTGTTTATAATTTGATTCAGTCTGTTCTACGGGGACTACCATGGCCGCTGCTCTGAGGAATTTGCATCGCTTATTCCTTGCGATCCGCGCTATCTCCGCAGCACTCGTCGCTGAGAATCTGAACATTCTTTTGTTTTCGACATTTGGTTTTTGAAAACCCATCGTTTCTCAAAGAATTATATGCCGGCGAGTGTTTAACGACTCGTTCAACCTGGGGGTATTTAAACAACGCATCTATAGCAATCAGTCAGCGTGCTTTAAAAAAAAACCGGCCAAGTGCGAGTCGAACTCTCGCACCGAGGGCTCCGTATCGCCATGTCATGGTCAGCGCCACTCACGCCATCTATTAATTAAAATGATTCATACTCTTTTCGGTAGATGGCGCGAATACACTATTTAGATTCTTGTATTTTTACCGTGAATTTTTTACTTTTTCTTATTTTTATTATTATTTGTTGTTATATTGGCCATAATAGCACATATTCTGTGAAAATTTCAACGGGCTACCTATTACGGTTCAAGAGATACAGCCCTCTGTCGGACAGATGGACATACAGACAGACGGCGTAGGTTTAGTAATAGGGTCCCGTACGACGGATACGGAACCCTAAAAACTATCGATATATTTGTACCGTGTGGGGTCGGTACTTAAAAAGAATAGCCCCACTGCATCTCTCCCCGTCGCATGTCGTAAAAGTCGACTAAGGGATCGTCAGCCTCGGCAGCTCAGTGGTGCGGTCAGTTATTGGATGGGTGACCGCCCGACCGTTGGAGGCTGACCGTGGTTCGGATTCCACGTTAAACTGTAGGTCCCTTCCCTTCTTACCTTACTGGGTGGTAGGGTTTATCCCGGCCGGGTTGGTACCACCGCACTGAGTGAAACGTCGGTTGAAACGGCTATGTAAATAGTTCGTGTTTTCCGTCCAGTTCAGTGTAGCCGGCGCGAAATGAAGGGAAGCACTGACGTGGCACCAAGTTCACCCGGTGTTATGGGCTGACATCACGGATGTTGTAGGTGATGTAGCCAACCGTGTCAGTTTCCATAAAAAAAATAAAAAATAAAAATATATTTAAATGCCTAAAATTACTGGCGCACCAGCACGGCATCGTCTGATCGCGCCATTCAACGTCGCCGCAATTCGCAAGCTCGGACTTCCTGCACCGCGGCGGTGCCATATCTGGCCCCAGGGTACCGCTATAGTCGATAAATTGAACCTGGATGGATACTGCGCGACAAATTATTCAGCTGGGACTCTCCTCAAATTCTAACGACACAGTTCCATTGCCAATAGTAAACCTACGACAGATGGAACCTATGCTAACCAACTGGTCAGATTCCGCTATTTATAAACACTTGAAGTTCTAACGGCAGAGTTCCATTAGAAATGGTAAGCCTGGCAGTTAGAACCTTTCCAAAGTTAATAGTTATACTCATCGGCTCAGTCTGACAAAGTCCCAACGGTAATAGCAACTCACTGGCAGTTAGGACTTTGACGACCCAAAGGGTAAACATTGTGGGTGGCGCCTGCAGTCATAAATTCAGTGTTGCGAAATCGCATCCAATTTACAAGACTGTTTGCTGAAGGTAAAACTAGTTGCGGGTTCTGCTGGAGCCTTTCCATTTCTTGTATAGCCTTCGCCATCGAAGCCCAGCGAGAAGCCACAAATCAACAGTATTTTTTTTATACAGGGTGTTTCAGGATAGGCTCGAGAAACTTCAGGAATAGAAAGTACTCATTAATAGAAGAAAAAAATCCTTATCACTCCAAATCGAAATTCCGTACTTTTTTTTCATACAAAAATTGAAAATTGTAATAAAAACTCGATGGACAGTGAGTACGGAGAGATTTGTCTAGGTCTAGGGAGTGCAATGACCTATGTAATTCAAATTTAAGGGTTTGTAATTTACCTACATGCAGTTAAATTCTACTAGTTATGCATGTAAGTTAGTCATTTTATTTTTATTTAATAAAGACGGACGTTCACCGTCCACCAAATCTCGTTGAAACGATTTTCACTAAAAAGTAATATAAAATGACCGAACCTGGAAAAAAGTTTCAGAGCTTTTCCTCTTCACATATGAACCCCTTTCGAACCCTGAAGTTACGAAACCCTATCCTGAAACACCCTGTAGAAAGCACGACATAAGGTGTCTAACGACACCCATGGATAGTCGGTCGTACGCGGGGGTTTCATGGCATTCCATGCCGGCATGACAGGTGCCTATTCACGCCTCTCTTGAAGGACCCGAGACAATAATTGGGGGGAAATATGTGGGCAGGTAGAGCGTTCCAGAGTTTACCAGTTCTGTGGAGGAAAGAACCTATTGCAGGTACGCATCCGCGGTAAGTCCAGCGTGTAGGGATGCAATCGCTGCCCAGTGCGCGTTGTGCGGAGGTGGAAAGAGGACGGCGGCATAGCGCAAACAGCTCCTCCGAGAATTCCCCATGGAATAAGCGACAGAACACACTTAGGGCGCCGACATTTGAACAAAGTTGCAGTGGTTCTAGATCGCGGGACACGTCGGGATCACCCACTAGTCGCACGGCTTGGCACTGGATCGAGTTCAGAGGCGCACAAGCCGGTATTTAGCTGAGCCATCGAACAAGTGTTTTGTTTGAGCGATACAAAAATTGTTTTGTTCTCTGGCATTGTTAATTTTAAGTGTAATATCCTTCCATTATGCCAAATTGAACCGAATCACTGCAACTTCACAAGAATGTCGGGTCTCTAAGTGTGTTCTATCGCTTATTCCATGGGGAGTGCTCGGAGGAGCTGTTTAACGCCATCCCGCCGTCCCCTTTCCCCCTCCGCACCACGCGCAGTGTATGCATCCCTACACGCTGGACTTACCGCGGTTGCGTACTAACCGGTTCTGCAGATCTTTCCTCTACAGAACCGGTAAACTGCCCACATATTTCCACCCAAGTACAGTGTCGGGTCCTTCACGAGGCGCGTGAATAGCAGCAACCTGTCAGGCCGGCATGGCATTCGCACCCCCCGAATACCACCGAATGTCCGTGGGCGTCGTTAGACACCTCATGGGTGGCTCGGCGCCATATGTCGCGCTTTCTATAAAAAAAAAAGAACTTTCGCCATTGAGTAGACACAAGGGCAAACATCACAATATGGCCAATCTTATCGGCAACAATGACTTAATGCTTTTATTGCCTTTCGCTGGGTTTAGTGGGCGACGACTATACAACGCCCACGTTCACATTAAATACCCAAATTACATTTTGCGAAAATGTAATTATGGAGCCGCGGGTGCAGGTAGTAAACTATAACACCGCGCTATCGCAAAATAGAGACGAAGCAGTTAAGTCGAAAGTGATCGAAGATCGACTAAATAAAAACGCAAAAAAATTTATTTTTTATTTTTGTAAAAAAAAAATCGCATTTTTATTTAGTTATTTCTTTATTTATTGGAAACTTAACAGCTATCTCACTGACTAATTACAAATTCATATTTAAAAAACAGTACCTACAGCAAAAAGTTCAGCTTTTTACAAAATATTCTATCCTCTATCTTTTTTGCCATTTTGGCACGGAACCCTAGTAAGGGAAGGGAACCACAAATTTTACGTGTAATCCGAACCACGGCCGGCCTCAGCGGACAGTAAACTGTCTAATCAACCAAATGAATCAAATTGAAATGAGGTCCCAGGTTACGCAATGAGAGGCATACGCCCAGCAGTTGAGGTGCTAATCCCTCATCTGTCGTTCAGGATTTGCTTTCTCGGTAACTGTGGACCGTACATTAGTAATGGATGGATTCTTATAGCTCACGGCTAAAGTACAATTTATAGTCTAAGCTAGAACAGTTAAATTGTTGGTAGTGTTTGCTATGTTTGTTTTAGTATTTCTATAGCAATCGATCTTTTAATTTTGACAATTGATTAGATTATCGCCACGCTAGGTGTAATAACTGCCGTCTAATCTGCGTCGTGTAAAAAAATTGCACTTCGACGTAACGAGTAACGAATGGCGTATTTTAAAATGAAATTAAATTAAATGAAATGATTTATTTTTTCGTCACACAACAACAACTGACATAACGACACAAATGAAGACATAAATGTGACGTCATTGTGAAATGGTAATTTTGCGCGCCCTGTGGTGAGAAGTAGAAATTTGTATTGGTTTATTTTATTTTTATTTTATTTTATTTATTACAAGCTGTGACCGCGGCTCCGCCCGCTCTCATATTTCACTTCACTGCTAACCTCATAAGCTATTTAGCGTGATAATAAGTAGCCTATAGTTGATGGAAAGAATCAAGCTATCCGTAGAATTTTGTTTTATTAAAATCGGTTCAGTGGTTCTCGAGTTATAAGCGGACAGACAGACATACACTCAGACACTCAGACAGAAAGCAGACGTTGGATTTTATTATAGGTAAGGAAGCAGAGAGACATGTAGTATATAGATCATAAAAAAAAAGAAACAAAAAGTATACATATAACATGTCTTCACCACGCTTCCCTCTGTAACACATTGAACATGACATGATAAACATGGTTACAGACTCTTTCATTTATACGTATTTTGTGCAACCTCTATTATAGAAACACTTCAGAGATCTCTCGTATAAAATTTCACTTTGTGGAATTATAACAAGTTTGCACTTAGCCATCGATTTATTCAATGACGGAAGTCGGATCGGAACTTAGTATGCTATGGAGTGACGCCACCGGAACTGCTGCCGGCACATTCAATGTGACATTAGATTTGGATTAGTTAAGAGTTAAGAGCTTAATTTCGTAATCATTACAACGATACAACGCTCCATTACCTAATGCACGTATCTCTTCTCGGATAAAGATAATGTCTACGATGAGTAAAGCGCTGACATGGCACCCAGTTAAGTCACGCTGATTTTTTTTTATTTATGGAAACTGACACGGTTGGCTAAGTGCGAGTCGAACTCGCGCACCGAGGGTTCCGTATCGTCATGTCATGGTCAGCGCCACTCAAGCCATCTATGGCGTGTTTATGAAACGCTTCATATTAGTTAAAATTATGATTAGTTAAAATGCTTCACACTCTTTTCGGTAGGTGACACGCATAAACTTTTTAGTTTCTTCTATGGAAACCCCGTGATTTTTTAAATTTTCCTTATTTTTATTATTTGTTGTTATATCGGCAATAATAACACATATCCTGTGAAAATTTCAACGGGTTACCTATTACGGTTCAAGAGATACAGCCCTCGGACAGACGGTCAGACAGACAGACAGACAGACTTAGTAATAGGCTTCCGTACGGGGCTACAGAAACCTAAAAATCATAATAAATATGTAAATAAATAAATATATAACTACATTATGTATATTGTTGTACATAAACGCAGAATATAGGAGGCATTCCGTAGTCTTCGTCTTTTAGAATAGTGCATTTTACAATCGAAAACAGCTATTTAGTATGCGCACCTCCCACCTATTCCGCAGCTGCGACGACGACGCTTCTTGCATACTAAACTAAATAAGCGATCAGTTTTATTATACCGTGTGGGCCCGGTACTTAAAAAGAATAGTCCCGCTGCATCTCTCCCCGTGCATGTCGTAAAAGGCGACTAAGGGATAAGGACAAGATGCTGTGCTAAAGGGCGACGGGCTCGCCACCTCTCACCTTGGCATGGTACTTCCACCGAGTCATGCAGCAGGTGGGTCTTCGTGCCTTACTTGCTGCTTGATCGATTGAATCTTGTCCGAATACTTTGCGAAACGTGGTGGTCGGTGTTGTGCTGTAATTTACCAGAGTTCTTGCAGCACAACACCGATTACTCTGCTTACCCCGATTGTCGGGATTCAGCGTGTGTGATATGTATGTATGTTTTATTATTCTAGGAATTTAACATATTATTATTATATAACGCAAGGTTGTATTGGAGCTTCAGATGGGTTTGCATTAATTTGACGAAACAGCTATCAGTCGGTTGGCGCTTCTTAGTACACTGCTGGACATGGGCATCTCCATTTCGAATTTGTCCAATCCTATCGGCCTTCAGCGCAACTCGGAAATCGGAATTACAGCTTCCACCACCTGGGCGACGACGCGACGTAAATGCTTGATTCGAAAAGGGTTCGAAACCCACTTACTTATTATTAGTTTGACGTTGAAGTCATCAAAATGTCTGCTTCTCTAATTCAAAGCTTCTCAAGTATGAATGATTTTTAGGGTTCCGTATCGTCGACCCTATTACTAAGCCTACGCCGCCGCCGCCACCGTCTGTTTGTCCGAGGGCTGTATCTCTTGAACCGTAATAAAATGTTGAAATTTTCACAGAATATGTGTTACTATGGCGGATATACTAACAAAAAAAAAATATTATAAATAAGTGAAAAGTTAAGAAGGTAACGTCGAAAACCGCTGAAAGTTTTCACAAAGGAATAACTCAGTGGGTATAACAAGAAGATAGCCGATGAGGCGAATGTGTCGATGAACGGAAAAAGGTAAATTTTAAACACTAAAAAAACCGCATCCAAATCTGTCCATACTTTTGCGAGCTACGATGACACAGACAGACACAGCCATACACACACACACGTTAAACTTATAACACCCATAAAAGGTAAATTCCTTCGAAGAGTCCCTTCTTTGTTCAAAATATGAGTCAAGCTATTTTGATCAAATACGGATCAAGCAACACCGTCGAAGCTAGACAAGTATTTGTTTTATGATGACAATAAATTTGAAGGGCTACAGTTTGGTAAAACGCTTGGGCACTTACTGAGGAATCTTTGGCGAGGTCGTCAAATATTAATCTGGTATTTATTGCTTGTTCTGATCTGAACTATCATGTTTTGAGATACTTGAGGATTTGATTAACTACGTTATAAACCTTTTGACAACCCCATAAAATCTTAAGGCTCTTCTGTTAGAAGGGCAAATTACATAGACTTGAGTATTTTATGGAAATTACTACCTAGTCAGTCGGTATGCACAATAAACAACAAATTAACCTAGTAACCAGTGACGAAGGGCGTAGAATCATTGCACCACAGACGGAACAATTGGTTCCCTTAGCCTGTTTTATAGGTACTACCATTGCCGATGCTCCGATGAACTGGCTTCCCTCATCCGGCCTCCCCCGATCCGTATCCGCCACACCCTCCGGACTCGCTCGGAGCATCCATATGTTGTCGACACCCAAATACTAAGAACGCATCGCTTTTCGAAATAGTTACTGTGTCGTACGGCGAAAATATGGAATGGTCATCCGGTGAGTGTATTCCCCCCTACCACCTTTAACCTGGGAATTTTCAAAAGGCGTGTTAAGTAATAAATTAGACGACGACCTTTTTGTCCACCTTGTAGCTGGCATGGCGCATCGCTGAGCGTGGTTTCGCGAGGAGTGGTGATACAGGCTGTGTCTGATCTTCTTTTGAATTTTTGGGCACAGCCACCCAGCGCTGGTTTTTTATACTCAAAAACAACAACAAAGTACCGCAGTAATCAGGGATTTAATAAACAAGGATATGAATTTATTTATAGAAGAAAACATACAGCCATTCACTTATATTATAATGAAGATAAAATTGTTTTATGCGTAAATGCCGCATGGACACGGAACCCTAAAGAGAGCAATGCCACAGAAGAGAGATCGCGCAGGGCTGGAAAGCCTAAATGACTTCGACAATATACACAATGACCTCGTTTGGAGAAAACTAGAATGCCAAACTCATTTGTGTCAGAGAAAACAATGAAATTATCGCTTAAGATAGAACGTAGGCCGCTATTACCATAGAGCAACTAGCAGCGCCGTGACAAACTCTATTGCGTGCCGAAGCATTTGCATACAATGCTCAAACTATGCAAAGTTTCGCATATACAGCTCGTTTCGGTGGGCTTAGATTCGTCCTTACAGTCTTAATTAGCTTTTGGCTTGTGGGAATCGTATTTCACAATTAAGAAGTTCAGTGTTTATTGACTTGATATATGAAGTATCAAAATTGACGATGGCACTATACACCAGATTATAGGTAATGTAAATAGGCAGTGTGGTCAGATTCTTGAGTATTCATGTTTATGCTGTAAATATTAATGTCCTTGTGAGCGGTAGTATGGGTTAATTATTGGAAATTACTTTAATATAATACTTATAACTATAAGGTACTAACAAAACATTGTGACTTGCGAAGTTTGTTTGTCAGTTTTTTTTCGCATTGAATTTAGAACTGGCGGAATTTTCGACACATCCAAGCGTAGGTTACCTACCTATGGATGAAATTATACAATAAACAACATTCGTTAGACGATTAGTGGACACAAGGTGGCTAAGCTCAAGTGGCAGTGGCCTGGGAACTTTAACCGATGAGACGACGACTGTTGAAGTAACCGTGTTCTACAATAGTGACAAGGATTGAGAAAGGGAAAGGAATGCTTCGGTGGTTCGGTCAGATTTAGTTTCATTTATTTCACCATATAGAACACACAACATTAACCATATTTCATTGAGACCTACATAATTATGTACATTCAATATGGTTCGTCATCATTTTTTTTTATGTCCCGTCAGCAGTGGAATCTATCAGGAAGAACCGGGCAAGAAACCATATAGAGCTTAAGTTTTAATTACGTAAAATATAACATACTACGTCTAAGTAAAAATGAGAATAATAGATAATAAAATACAAAGAACATAGGGTTCGGTCAAGTCTTTAATAAAAGTTGACCGTGTACCGTGTGGGGCCGGTACTTTAAAAGAATAGCCCCACTGCATCTCTCCCCGTGTATGTCGTAAAAGGCGACCAAGGGATATGACTCCCTTCTTATATTACTAGGCGGTAGGGCTTAACCTGCCCTGGTTGGTACCACCGCACTCAATGAAAGGTCGGTCGAAACGGCTATGTAAATAGTAGTTTGTGTTTTCCGTCCAGTTCAGTGTAGCCGGCACGACCGAAGGGAAGGCTGACGTGGCACCCAGTTCACCCGGTGTTATGGGCTGACATGACGGATGTTGTAGGTGATGTAGCCAACCGTGTCAGTTTCCATAAAAAAAAAGTTGACTTTATACATACAAACAATTTGAATCATCATCAGTCAGCAAAATTTTTATTTACAATAAGGAAAAAATTCACTTAGCTGGTTGTCATGTTGGAAGAATGGATGATAAAGAGACTAACGAAAGATGTATAAGGAGCGAATGTGAATGGTTAGGGTCGGGAAGGGTCGCGCTAGCTAGACAGTAGACACACGTGTAGTTCTCCTGATTGGGCATGCGCTCCAAAATCGTAGAGCCCGAAACCAAAGAGTATAGGGTGTTTCAGGATAGGGTTTCGTAACTTCAGGGTTCGAAAGGGGTCCATATTTGAAAACGAAAAGCTCTGAAACGTTTTCCCAGATTCCGTCATTTTATAGTACTTTTTGGTGAAAATCGTTTCATCGAGATTTGGTGGACGGTTAACATCCGCCTTTATTAAATAAAAATTTAATGACTTGATGAATTTGATGAAGTTGCAATTTTTAACTAGTAGAATTGAACTGCATGTAGGTAAATTCCAAACACTTAAATTTAAATGACATCAAAAGAAAAAAAGTACTGGACTAGGTCATTGCACTCCCTAGACCTATACAGCACCTCGTCATACTCACTGTCCATCGAGTTTTTATATCAATTTCCGATGTTTGTATGAAAAAAAAAATGCGGAATTTCTATTTGAGTGATAAGGATTTTTTTCTTCTAATAATGAGTACTTTCTATTCCTGAAGTTTCTCCAGCCTATCCTGAAACACCCTGTATACGTTTGAAGAATATGACGAGCGTGGGAAGGATCAGAGGTGTCTCAGGCAGGAAGGATCGTGGCACGTTGAGATCCGTTGTCTCTGCCTACATATGGGAAAACGGATTTTTGTTATTTAATCTAACATGATAGCTTAGTCAGAGGGGCCAAAGCGCATGCTCCGACTAGCCAATATCACCTCCGAGAAGGTAGGTGCCACACCGAAGACTTCCCTTCGGATTGCTGGCTATACTAGACTAGAGAACACAGCGGAGGCTGCTATGCGGCAATCTTACATACAGTACCTACGGTGGTACCAACCGAGTCGGCTACAATTTGAGCCTTCCACCTAGCAAGGTGCAAGGAAAGGGACCTACAGTTTTACACCGGTTCCGCGAACGGTGAAGCAGCGGGTGTGTACGTAAATTTTTCGTCAGAAAAAACTCATTGGTACACGCCGACCGGATTTGAACCTCGGACCTCTCGCAAGAGAAGCAGACGCCCAAACCACTCGGCCAACCGCAGCTTGTGTGATTCTATGTATGCATACTGTGTAATAATTTTTCAATTAAACCACTGCACTGGACGACATCGGCATCGTAAGAAACGAACTGCGGCATGTGTTCCGTCCGACAGGATCAGAAGGATATCAAGTTTGAAGCATTATACAAATTGCAGCCATGATGTGGTGCAAATTGATCTATTAGCATTGACTACGCAAGCACACGCAAGCCTAGAACGATAAAAAAGGTATGCACGCCGGACTGTCAAATGCTTGTATGAGAACTAGCGTCGCCGAGTTGCGGGGAGCGGAGTGTACTTACCGCTATTGTGCACACTAAACTTGGCTGTAGTGTTTTTAGACGTAAACACAGAGCATGCGGGCATTTTAAACAGGTTTTTGCGAATGCGGCCCATGACAGACTGACGGGCCAACGCGCGACCGTCCAATGAAACAAGTATTGTTACGCTGGCGAGGATAGGGTTCGGCGTCCATACCTTTTTTATCGTTCTAGACGCAAGCAATGGCGTGAGAACAGGTGATGTCGATTAGCTCAATTATTTGTACAATTAGTCGAGATGCTGGATTCATTTGTGCAATTTGTTCAGTAGTTTTAATGAACGGCTATTATCAGGTTCATGCTGTAAATAATAATGTTTATTGTTTATTGTATAATTTCATCAATAGGTAGGTAACCTACGCTTGGGCATGTCGAAAATTCCGCCAGTTGTAAATTCAATGCGAAGGAGAACTGACAAACAAACTTCGCAAGTCACAATGTTTTGTTAGTACCTTATTAAGTTATTATAAGTATTATATTATAGTAACTTATAAATAATTAACCCATACTACCGCTCACAAGAGCATTAATATTTACAGCATAAACATAAATACTGAAGAATCTGACCACTCTGCCTATTTACATTATGTAATGTTCTTATATATAAGGTGTTTCGTTAGTCATGTAAAAAATTTCGGGAAGGTTACATTCACACTCAAATAAACACGTTACGCAAAAAAAAAATTAAATGTTTTTAGCATTACTTTTCGAGAAATTTAACAAAACATGTTTGCTACCTAAACAATAACCTGTGTGTAACAGTAGGTAACTTGCATTGTACGGGGTCAATAATAACCGTACTATGTTCAAACGCAGAACAGCTGTTTGTTGTAAGTAAGTAACAAGGTCACTATGATTGGTTTTTCAGCTACTTATTTGATTTTATAGGAGAAAAAATGTTCCTATAAACATATGTTTTTTTTTACGTAAAGTGTTTATTTGAGTGTGTATGTAACCCCATCCCGAAATTTTTGACATGACTAACGAAACACCTTATATAATGTTCTTGTAAGCGGTAGTACTGGTTATTTATTTGTAAGTTACTATAATGCTTATAAGGTACCTACTAACAAAACGTATTGTGACTTGCGAAGTTTGTTTGTCAGTTCTTCTTCGCATTGAATTCAGAACTGGCGGAATTTTCACGTAGTTAGTATAAGTACTAGTTAAATAAAAAAGCCATACTTGTGTTAATACAAATAAATTACTAAATACCTACATAAAATATAATATAGTATAAATAAATGTAAATACACACTTGCCCATCTAGGCACTAAACAAAATGTGGATTTGTATTTCTTAAAAAGTTATCGACGAAAATTAAAGACACAACGTTGATTTTAATGAAATGTTTCCGAAATGCATTTAAAAGCTACGCCACACATTAACATACCGGGCACGAGTGACAACATGAGGAAATATTCCAATGATGATAATTTACGATAGAAAATATTCTAGAATAATTTGAATTTACAATTTGCCTGAAGCAAATAAATCTCTCGTTCTTAGAATTCTGGGCCGCTTTTTGTGTGCATAGAAAGGGCTTGGATGTTATGCTACGAGCGATGTATACTTAAATAAAGATTTCCACCGTTTTCTATATGATAGATGATGAACCAATAAAATATGATTTTAAAATATTTTTCACGTTTAAATGTTCATACAAAATTAGGTATAAAAGATAAATTAAAAATTTCAAAACCCCCGACCCTACAAACTAAAAAATAATTTCCGTTTACATACTTACTTAAAGGAGTCGGTGGCAGCTCTAACTTTTTATATTTTATGTACTTAGCGGTCCCCCGACTCCTTTAAGTAAACGGAAATTATTTTTTAGTATTTGAAGGTCGGGGGTTTTATAAATTTGCAAATTAACTTTTATTTCAAGCTTTTAAAAAAAATCGCATGCAAATCGGTCCACTTTTTAAGAAAATAATGTTTTTTATTACTTTATTACAAACATCAAAAAACAAAAAAAGGTAAAAAATTAAGGGGGGTCACCATACAAGAAACTTGTTTTTAATTTTTTTTTTTTTGTAGTGCGGAAACCGAAGTGCGCGAGTCCTCGCACATGGCCGGTTTTTTAAGGATATGAACTCAATATATTGAGGAGCATAATATGTCCAGAGCAGTGGAAAACGCTGACTGACTGAAAATCAATAGGAAAAAAATTTATTAACAATTAATCAGTTGTAAAAATTTCAAAATCTTTACCAAACCAACCAAATGATCTTTACTATAATAAAAGCAGAATTTTGTTAAAATACATATTTATTAAAGATCAGTGAAACGAGTCCAAGGGAATCAGCCATAGCACATAATATTAGTACATAATGGGCCCGCTGATGTAACGAGCGTGATGTCCCGAGGCGACTGCTGGATACAGGCAGCTCAGAGCTCGTTACACTCAGCTCTGAGGGCACTAGGCACAGTTTAGACATACATATTATTTCACTTTACTGGGAATCTAATTAACTATATAAAGGTACCGTTTGTTAAGGTTTTATTTTGTGTTACATATTTATTGTAAGTATAAACAAATTAATTTAACACTAGATTAACTTACTAAAACTTAATAATATTGTCATTACATTTTATATATAAACAAAAAAAAAAAACAAAAAACAAAAAAAAAAACGGACGGGTTGCACTCCGGGAGTGCCGGCAGAAGTGGAAACTTAAACATCAACGTTGTGCATTTTTGAATATTTTGGAATGGTTAGGGAATAATTTCGCACGAATTATTTTATTTATCAGTATAAAAGTACTATCATTTATGTGGTAAAATACAATATTCATTTATTGCGCTATCGTAGACAAACATGACAATTTATATTACATAAAACATTTAACACTACAGAACTATTATAATTATTTTACATCAAAAAGTTTATTTCTCAGAAAAATCAACTTTCATCCATAATTTCAACGAATCTTACGCTTTTTCGATCAGGCTACGGATCTGACGCGAGTTCTGACGCGAGTTTAAAATTTTTTACCCATCTAAAAAAAGTGCCAAGCGCCGCTAAAGAAATTTTCACTTAAAAAAATTTTGCCTAAAGAATGTACCGTTTTAGAAGGCTTACGTTTCAAATTTATGTGCAAGAGATTATGTATGCGCAGCACACACGCCGTATCCCAGAAATCGAAGAAACACTACTTAGTAATCGGTGTTGTGCCGCAAGAGCACGGCTAAATTACAGCATATCACCGACCAGCACGTTCGAAATATCATTAGGACAAGAAAACTAGCAGAAATGTTTTAATACCGAAGTTCGTTATTCGTCGGAATCTTATTATCCCCACTGCATGTCTCCCCGTGCATGTCGTAAAAGGCGACTAAGGGATAAGGACGAGATGCCGTGCTAGATGGCAACAGGTTAGCCACCTCTCACCTCGGCGCGGTCCTTCCACCTAGTCATGCAGCATAGAGGTGTGTCTTCGCGCCTTACTTGCTGCTTGACAGGTATCTTGTCCGAATACTCTGCTAAACGTGGTGGTCGGTGTTGTGCTGTAATTTAACAGAGTTCTTGCAGCACAGTACCGATTACTCTGCTTACCCCGATTGACGGGATACAGCGTGTGATATGCAGGAAGGTGATGTATGTATTAACTGAAAGAACAGGATAACAGTTCTATTTTGAGCGCACACGTATCGTGTGACCGAGGAACAAATTAGCCGTCAACAGATTTGGGTTAGTTAAGAGTATCCGGTGACATGAAATTAAACAGACGCATTTTGTAGATAGCGCAATAATAATTTTATCAGGCTTATTTTAGCCATTGGCCATATTTTATGAGCAGTCACAACAGACACTTTGTAAAATGTTTTAATACATTATTTTTTTTAGGTTTCCGTATCCTGTACGGAAGCCTATTACTAAGCCTACGCCGTCTATGTGTCTGTCTGTCTGTCCTACTGCTGTATCTTTGGAACCGTAGAACCGTTGCGCTTGAAGACATTTCAAAAATTAAACAAATTAAAATTATACAACTTCAACACAGCTTGCCCCATATTGCAGGGAAAGAGTTAACTGTTAGACAAGATATTATCCAGCTAACACCAGTAGCTGTCACACCGGCACGCAGCCGGACCCGATGATCAACCACTGTCCAACTGCGGCAATTTGCAACACTAAATACTATTCGCGCAGAAACGCATCTTTCGTACCAGAAGACATAATATTCAAGCACTTACCGTGGGAATCCGTTACATAAGTATAGGTTATTGGAAAGACATAATTCCTTGCGACATTGCAATTCCATGCCAACGGAGAATGCGTACGCGGCGTCGGAATGCGTGGATGCGTCGGAGTGCGGACGATGAGGATAGGTTGTAAATTTGTAACGAAGTGATGTAAACTCAAACAGGGAGTGGAAAATTCTTTAATATGGAATAAACGAAGGAGATATGAAAAAATAAAATAATATGATAACTTAGACCAAAATGATGAAGAATGTGTACACGATGATGACGATCCTGCTGGGTGTTCACTCGAGTAGTAGGTAAGATGACGGACTACCGGGAGCAGCTGAGGGTGCAGCGACAGCAAACACAGCCGCTGAACAGACACTTGATATAGACGGGAAGGGTCCTCTTCAGCACCGCGCTGATGCGCAAGTTTCAACGCCAGCGAGTAGCCAGCCGGTCTAATACAATTCTTCAAAAGGAAAATACTTCTGGTTCCTTCAAACGATGGCGATAAATTAAGATAACCACGGGAACAGGGTCGTATAAATCGAGCCAGAGCCGAAACGACTACAATCCAGCAATAAGTAGACGAATTACCAAATTTTATCATGTTCGCTGTCGAGAGAATCTCACCAGAGCCAAACATATCTGCCATCTCTGACATTATTAGGTTTCCGTATCCCGTACGGAAGCCTATTACTAAGCCTACGCCGCACAGTGGGTCGAGAATGCTATATAAGGGACATAGGGATTTTTTTTACAAATTTCATTTTTTAACAACACCCATCGATAGGTCTCGTCATTCTGATGAATAGTTGTCATTAAACATTTTCGTCTAAAACTGATAGTTTGCCAGGAAAAAATATTTTAAAATTTTGATGTATGGAATTAGACATAAAACGCTCCGTTTCGGCCAAGTCTTGACAGGTCTTGCTTTAAAACTATTTAAGCTTTGTTCTGTGGTTTATTGACTATAATCCTACACTATCAGCGCGCGCCCAATGTTGCCCGTTCACGAGTTATGTGGATCCTAAAAATCAATTAAAAATGTAAATAAAAATATTTTTTTTATTTCTAGAATCATAGGGCATTAATATATTTAATCTAAATAATTGTTTTATATAAAAGTACTAACAAATAGATAAAGTTCTTAATTTTAAAACATTAGTTTATCGTAAAGATACATCAAAATCTAATAAAAGAATTATAAAAGTGTTTATTAATCAGAGAAAGTTACATATATTAAAGATGTTTTTACATAAAATGCATGACAAATAGTACCTATACTCATATGTATTTACACTGTACCCGCTAGTTCTAGCTATTTGATGAACACTGTCGCCTAAACTGGCCCTAAAACTGTTTCATAGGCGACATTGTTTGGTCAAACCACTGGTGATTACATTTGGGTACTTAACTTTGATCTTATATTTAAATTTTTTAAACCTATAGTTATATATACATACTTATTCTAATTTATCTGTGCGCGGTGAGTGAGAGAGACTCATTAGTGCAGTGTGTGCGTTAAATGTGTGAGTGCATTGCAAGACAACCCACACGATGAAGCCTTAATCGAAAGGTTCCACGTTATTTTGCAGACAGTGGCTTCAAGAGAGCGAGTGGATCTTCCAAAATTCTGGAAATTTCGTGAAGATACAGCAACTTTGCATATTCAGTTATATCCGTGGTACTACATGCCCTCTAGCGTACATAAGTTGCTTGTGCATGAAACGGATATAATAGAACATTTAGAACTTTACCAATCGAGAAACTGTCGGAACAAGCATCGGAGGTTAGAAATAAGGATTTCCGTAAATATAGAGGGAACCATTCCAGAAAAGTAAGTAGGACAGCGACAAATGAAGATATCTTGCATAATCTTCTCATGCCATCCGATTCAAAACTTACTTCTCTAAAGCCAAGAATGGCCAAACAACGGAGAATGGAAGTCTCACCAAGAGCAATCGAGCTTTTGGTATCTATTACCCGCCCGATTTAGAATTTATTTGTATAAATGATTGAATAATATTTTTTTATTATATTGTATAAGCTGTAGTTGTTACTTGCATAATCTTCTCAAGTCATCCGATCTAAAACTTACTTCTCTAAGACCAAGAATGGCCAAACAACGGAGAATGGATCTCTCACCAAGAGCAATCATAAATAAATAAATTCGTAATACATTCGAAGACGTGAGTGGACGAAGGTACTATGTAACATTTTTTTAGAAATGCATTTTTTACCGTAGATGAAGGTGTTATGTGCCGAGTAATCAAGTGGTACTGACAGAACATCCGAAATCACGACAGAAATAGGAGTTATTCAAGTGGTGAAGGTGTTATGGTCATAAAACACCTTATTCCAGTTTGATCATCTCCAAAGATCATCTCATAAATTGAATTTTTTGTGCATTATGATGAGAGAGCTATGTGTATAAAACACCTTCATCCACATGAACGCATGATTTTGTATTAATGCATGGTTTTGTACGCTTTTCATGTTCATACAAAGTAAACTTAGTCAGTTAGTTATCAGGTATAGAAAAAAATCTATTCAAAAGTCAAAACTTTGACCTCATTTTTCTCAGCTTTTTGTTATTGTTACATAGCACCTTTGTCACCTCATGTCTTTTCTAACTCGGGCGGGTAAGAGACACCAAAAGCTCTATTGCTCCTGGTGAGAAATCCATTCTCCGTTGTTTGGCCATTCTTGGCTTTAGAGAAGTAAGTTTTGAATCGGATGGCATGAGAAGATTATGCAAGATATCTTCATTTGTCGCTGTCCTACTTACTTTTCTGGAATGGTTCCCTCTATATTTACGGAAATCCTTATTTCTAGCCTCCGATGCTTCTTCCGACAGTTTCTCGATTGGTAAAAGTTCAAAATGTTCTATTATATCCGTTCCATGCACACGCAACTTATGTACGCTAGAGTCTAGATAGAGGGCATGTAGTACCACGGATATAACTGGATATACAAAGTTGCTGTATCTTCACAAAAGTTCCAGAATTTTGGAAGATCCACTCGCTCTCTTGAAGCCGCTGTCCGCAAAATAACGTGGAACCTTTCGATTAAGGCGTCATCGTGTGGGTTGTCTTGCAATGCACTCACACATTTAACGCACACACTGCACTAATGAGTCTCTCTCACTCACCGTGCACAGATAAATTAGAATAAGTATTTATATAAGTATAATAATATAAGATCAGAGTTAAGTACCCAAATGTAATCACCAGTGGTTTGACCAAACAATGTCGCCTATGAAACAGTCTTAGGGCCAGTTTAGGTGACAGTGTCCATCAAATAGCTAGAACTAGCGAGTACAGTGTAGATACATCTGAGTATAGGTACTATTGTCATGCGTCATGCATTCTATGTACAAAACATCTTTAATATTATGTAACTGTGTCTGATTAATAAACACTTTTATAATTTTTTTATTAGATTTTGATGTATCTTTACGATAAAATAATGTTTTAAAATTAAGAACTTTATCTATTTCTTAGTACTTTTATATAAAACAATTATTTAGATTAAATCTATTAATGCCCTATGATTCTAGAAATTAAAAAAAAAATTTTTACTTACATTTTTAATTGCTTTTTAGGATCCACATAACTCGTGAACGGGCAATATTGGGCGCGCGGTGATAGTGTAGGATTATAGTCAATAAACCACAGAACAATGCTTAAATAGTTTTAAAGCAAGACCTGTCAAGACTTGGCCGAAACGGAGCGTTTTATGTCTAATTCCATACATCAAAATTTGAAAATATTTTTTTCCTGGCAAACTATCACTTTTAGACGAAAATGTTTAATGACAACTATTCATCAGAACGATGAGACCTATCGATCGGTGTTGTTAAAAAATGAAATTTGTAAAAAAAATCCCTATGTCCCTTATACAGCAGTCTCGACCCACTGTGCGCCGTCCATGTGTCTGTCTGTCTGTCTGTCCGAGGGCTGTATCTCTTGAACCGTAGAGTAATAGCGGTAGTCCGTTGAAATTTTCACAGAATATGTGTTATTATTATGGCGGATATAACAACAAATAATAAAAAATATAAGGGGGTTTCCATAGAAAAAACCAAAAGTGTATGCGCGCGCGCCATCTATGGAATATTTTTGTATGAAGCATTTTAACTAATCATGAATTTTAACTAATATGAAGCATTTCATAACACTCCATAGATGCCGTGAGTGGCGCTAACCATGACATGGCGATACGGAACCCTCGGACTCGCGCATGCCCGGTTTTACTATCAATTTCTTTGTTTCACGGCACTGTGATAAACCCATTTTTTATAAATGTCATTCATGTAAACACGAGAAAGGTTTATTAATTTATATGAAAAACCTCAGGCAACATAGATGATTTAGACCTATGTAGGTAGGCACTTACACAGATACATTTTTTAACCTTTTTATACAATGGTGTACAATAAAGGATATGTTTTCATTTCATTTCAGTATTTAGGATACATTTTTTAACCTTTTTATACAATGGTGTACAATAAAGGATATTTTTTCATTTCATTTCAGTATTTAGGATACATTTTTTAACCTTTTTATACAATGGTGTACAATAAAGGATATTTTTTCATTTCATTTCAGTATTTAGGATACATTTTTTAACCTTTTTATACAATGGTGTACAATAAAGGATATTTTTTCATTTCATTTCAGTATTTAGGATACATTTTTTAACCTTTTTATACAATGGTGTACAATAAAGGATATTTTTTCATTTCATTTCAGTATTTAGTTCCGTGATTTCCAAGTTTCCAAGCCATAAATTACACCTATGTAAAGTTGGTGAAGCTGGTACGCATTTTGTAGGCGCGCGGCAAGGCCGGGATGCCGGGGCCGCGCCGCCGCCCACGCGTGCGCTGCGGCATGCGCACAGCGCACTGGGCGCGCCGAACTGACAAACTGAATATGAATTGATTGCTCGCAGGACGACCACGTGTCGGCGGCGCTGCCTATATATTTGATGTACGACATTGCTGACAGAACGTTTTATAGTTAGTCTCAGATCTTTCCTCCACAGAACTGGTAAACCATGGAACGCTCTCCCTGCCCACATATTTCCACCCAAGTACAGTCTCGGGTCCTTCAAGAGAGGTGTGAATAGGCACCTGTCAGGCTGGCATGGCATTCGCAAACTCAGCGTACGATCGAGTTTCCATGCGCGTCAATAGACACCCAAAGGGTGGCTCGGCGCGCATTATAAAAAAAAATAAGTTATATAATATATAGAAGTTTATAGATTACCGTGTGGGGCCGGTACTTAAAAAGAATATCCCCATTGCATCTCTCCCCATGCATGTCGTAAAAGGCGACTAAGGGTTAAGGACAAGATGCCGTGCTAAAGGGCGAAAGGCTCGCCACCTCTCACCTTGGCACGGTACTTCCACCGAGTCATGCAGCAGGTGGGTCTTCGTGCCATACTTGCTGCTTGATCGATTTAATCTTGTTCGAATACTTTGCGAAACGTGGTGGTCAGTGTTGTGCTGTAATTGACAAGAGTTCTAGCAGCACAACACCGATTACTCTGCTTACCCCGATTGTCGGGATTCAGCGTGTGTGATATTTATGTATGTATGTAAGTTTATAGAGATATTGTGCTGGAACTTCGCCGATGCAAAACTCCACTTTTTAATATTCTCTTTTCAGCGAGAACATTCTTGCAGCTTAACTGTGGAAATCTTTCTAGAAGTTTAATATATAGAAACTTAAAATAGTTTTCATGCCGTAAGGACTACATGGGCTACTTTATTATTATTGTATTAATTTATTGAGTCTTACGTTCTGTAGTAATCACCTCAACAGCGCGTGTACGCGACAGACAGACGGATGGACAGACACATACGACCTATGAGCACGTGACCAATTGAAAAAAAAGAAAAGAAAAAAACCTGAAAATCAATCTGATTAAAATCTGTTTCATAAGCCAACAGGCAGTGTGGCTAAAGGGAATGACCCAATAAAACGTAGGTAACCTACCACTTAGCACGTCATAAATTAAACGTTAAAAACTAATGGAATAAAGCACATAAAACTAATGGAACATTAACAAACCCGGTAGAGTGGCACAAATAATTTTAATAAACTAAAAACATGTAACACATTAAAAATACAATTAACAGCAACAACAACGCCTATTAATAATCGGTCGGCCCATCGAAATCAATACCCAGAAACGGCATTGTCATACATACATTTTACCTTACTGCTAACATTTGGTGTGCATGCACACCATTTACACCAGACAAAAAAAAACCCCGACCCTTAAAAAGTCAAAAATAATTTCCAATTACTTAATTAAAGGAGTCGGTGGACCGCTAAGTAAATTCCCGCGCAGCTCTGAGTTTTCATATTTTATTTACTTAGCGGTCCCCCGACTCCTTTAAGTAAGTCAACGGAAATTCTTTTCTACTTTTTAAGGGTCGGGGGTCTTTTAAATTTGTAATTTTACTTTTATTTCAAGCTTTTTAAAACATCTCGCATGAAAATCGGTTCACTTTTTAAGATAATTTTTTTTTATTACTCAATTACCGGATTACAAACATAGCTAAGAACCATCCCGATTAAACTAGCTTCCTAATAAAAAAACCGCATCCAAATCGGTCCATCCGTTTGGGAGCTACGATGCCACAGACAGACACACACACACGTCAAACTTATAACACTCCTCCGTTTTTTTGCGTCGGGGGTTAAAAAATAATCGTGAGCAAGCAAGCGCGACATAAATAGACAATATTATAATGATTTGAAATCATGTTTTACACCGTCGTCGTCGCCGTCGCTGTTAATGATAGATTTTACGTTTGCGGTTTTTATGGTGTTTTCTATTCGACATTGCGAAACATGTCGACACAATGTACAAAACACCGTAAATACCGAAAATATACAACCGAACTGCGCGGCACGGAAGCGGAGCGGCACGGCGGCGCAGCGCCGCTGTCGCGTAGTGCGGTTTGTCTCATACATTTTAATATAAAGTATATTTTCCCGCGCCGTGCCGCATAGTGCGGTTTCGCCTTCAGCGTAAAATATAAATATATTTGTAATTTCGTCTTTGTGCACTTTTATTTCACCTTTCGAAACTGCATGGCTCTTTTAGGTATATATTTCTATTGGTCGCCCACTTTGTCTTTCAAGCTTATACGTACCATATACGGATAGTTAAAATATGCTGACGATTAAATGTTGTACGTATAAGCATGCATAAATATATTAAAATTATTTCAGTGTTCAAATCTCGGGTTGTGAGCAATTTTCATTGTAATTTTTTAAGAAATTATAGTATAGTTCGTATTTTTAAAGCATGAACATTTTTTTATTAAAGTCAGTTTAAAAAAAAAATTATGACAAGTGTGTACAACTAGGATCCCTGGTCTCTAGCTAGGGAGCAATCTCAGGTTTTTAGGGTCAAAAAATTAAAGGAAATGCTGTGATGGATTTTAATTAGTTGAAGTTTCAGTCGCTAAACTTTTTTTTTAAAGTTAAAAGTTTTAATTATGATTTTAACGACGACACTAAACTTAAAAGTTTCAACCAGCCCCTTTTAAATTAATCAAAATTTCGAAAAACCATAGAATTCGACTGCTCACTAATGCTAACAAAACTAAAAGTTTTGATTTTGACTTTTTTCACTCTGCTCGAGTTAGACTTTTTTTTAAACAAATCATTAAAGGCGACGAAACGTAGCAAACATAAGAAAAAAAAATAAAAAAAAAATTCTTCATGAATAACGACGAAACCCTAAGGATGTGTTAGTCAACTCAATACTCTCACACACAAATATATAATATTTTTTCCCTAATAACTTCTATGTTAAGTTATATTCACTCATTCGTACGGAGGTACACTATGCTTGAATTTGTCCTGTTTAGTTTTTACAATTGTATAGTTAAGTAAGTATTATAGTTCTTAATTTGTATGTCAATTTGAAGTAAGGATAGGTATAGTGTAATTTTAATTTTACATCTGTGTCCATCTTGTGTAAATTCGTAATGGTGTCATTAGTACCCATTTTTTATGTCTATGTAACATTGTAAATGCACTGTGAATTTACTTAAATAAATAAATAAATAAATAAATAAAATAAATAAATAAATAGTGGTTTCCGAGCACTCGGCTCTCTGGTAGACGCGTCTTTATTGGGTTTACTGTCCACACCACACGTGGAGAAGCCTTTCCGGCGTCGTCATGTCATGATGACATTTTTATATGGTTTACATTTATAGCTCTATTCATAGAACAAAGACATTTATAAATAGAATAAGCATAATATAATGAGAAGTTCAGTATTTTTTTTTATGGAAACTGACACGGTTGGCTTCATCACCTACAACATTCGTGATGTCGGCCCGTAACACCGGGTGACCTAGGTGCCGTGTCAGTGATTCCCTTCATTTCATAGCGGCTACAACTATTTACATAGCCGTTTCGCCCGATGTTGCATTCAGTGCGGTGGTATCAACCCGGGCGGGGTAAACCCTACCTCCTAGTAAGGTAAGAAGGGAATTATTTGAGTTGTTGTGTGACGAAAACTGACGAAAAAATTTACGTGCACACCTACACCTTCACCGTTCGGAACCGGTGTAAAACTGTAGGTCCTTTCCCTTGCCCATTACTAGGTAGTAGGTCAAATTGTAGCCGACTGGTATGGTACCACCCTATACTGGATGTAATATGACCGCATACCAGCCTCGGCTGTGTTCTCCTCTAGCCCAGTATAGACAGCAATCCAGGGAAGTCTCTGGTACAGTACCTTACCTTCTCGGAGGTGATATTGGCTGCTCGAAGCATGCGCTTTGGCCCCTCCGACTCAGCCACCCATACAGGATTACATAAATAAAAGTAACTAAACGGAAATTATTTCTGAATTTTTGAAGTGAAAACTTCTTTAGCGGCGCTTGGCACTTTTTTAGATGGGTAAAAAATGTTAAACTCGCGTCAGATCCGTAGCCTGATCGAAAAAGCGTAAGATTCGTTGAAATTATGGATGGAAGTTGATTTTTGTGAGAAATAAACTTTTTGATGTAAAATAATTATAATAGTTCTGTAGTGTTAAATTTTTTATGTAATATAAATTGTCATGTTTGTCTACGATAGCGCAATGAAATGAAATGAAATGAAATGAAATGAAATGAAATGAAATGTTTATTAATACCATTTTACATACAATTTGCATTCCCTCTCCTCTAAACTAGCTTCATGGCTGTAATATGAAGGAGAGGTATTCAGTAAGGTGTATTTCACTTGGGTATTATACATTCTATAGAAATGTGAGATATGGTGTGCTGTGTGGTGGTGTGTGGTGGTGTATTGTGGTGTAATGTGGTGTGGTGTAGCGTGTAGTGTAGTGTGGTGTGTACTGTGAGTTTAATTATGTTGAGTACATCTTGTTTTGCCTTTAGGCTACAACCGAGAGTTGTAGTTCAGTAGCTTCGTAGTTTATTTTAATAAGCCAACTATTCACTTTTATTTTACAATGATATCTTGTAATTTTCCTTATTCCTAATACCCTATCAACTCTGTTGTAAATATACGGACCCAGAAACCATGCAAAGCGCTGTGCAAAACTAGTCCTCGTAGCCGGGACTGCTACTTGATTTGCGAATCTAGTTTCATGATTGTGCGTAGACCTAATTTGTACGTCTTGACATTTCTGATGCCCTATTATTTCTGCAATAAATAGCTTGCGCACGCTTAGGAGGTTGCTTTCACTCAGAAGTTGATGAGTGGGATATCGGAAAGGCTTCCTTAACATCACTCTTAGCACCACTCTTTGTGAACGCTCGACCTTCAGCAGGTGCGTTTTTGCCGCACCTCCCCAGGAAGATATGCAATAAGTAAGCAGGGACTGACACAGAGCCAGGTAAACCGTACGAAGGGTAGTCTTATCTAGTACATTTCGTAACCCTTTAAACACATATATAAGTCGTCTAACCCTTCCAGTAAGTACCTCTATGTGTTTTTCCCAGGACAGCCTATCATCCAATGTGACACCCAGGTATTTTATGTGTGTCACCTTACTCAGAATTTGGCAGTCACACTGGATGCCAGGTTCACAGGTGTGTATACGGATTTTTTGCGGAACATCTGGGCCAGGGTTACGGATACTGAAACAAATAAATTTGGTTTTTCCTACGTTCAGAGTCAGAAGATTATTTTCGAGCCACCTATTGATTCGTTTAAGTCCATTCTCAGCCAGTACAGTGACATCCTCCCATGTTTTTGATGAGAAGAGCAGAGCAGTGTCATCAGCGTAGGTTATAATTTTACATGCTTCTATTTCCTGGTCACAAAGGTCATTGATATAGATGAGAAAAAGAGTAGGACCCAAAACACTGCCTTGTGGCACTCCATAAGTAACATTTAGGTCTTCACTCTTTGTCCCACCTATTCCAACGAGCTGGGTTCTGTCAGAGAGGTAACTTTTAAACCACTGCATCGCTGTGCCCCTGATACCCAGCCGACATTCCATTTTCCGTAACAGTATTGGAATAGACACCGTATCGAATGCCTTAGCTAGATCCAGGAACACACCGATACAGTGGCGTCCATGGTCCAGATTTTTTGACAAAAACTCAGTTAGTTCCTCAACTGCGTCTGCAGTTGATTTATTTGCTCGAAATCCAAATTGATTTTTAGAGAGTAAGTTGTTGAGATCCAAGAAATCTATTAGCCTCTTTCTGACAATTTTTTCTAAGACTTTTGACAAAACTGGCAGTAGGGAGATAGGCCGGTAGTTAGAAATAGTGTCCTTGTCGCCAGACTTGTAGATGGGATATATGACTGCTCTTTTGTATACATTTGGGAAGACTCCAGTGGACAAGCTGAGGTTGGAGATAAATGTAAGTGGTTCTAATAAATAACTCTTCATATGCTTTAGGAACTTGGATGTAACTTCATCCCACCCAGATGAGTTTTTCATTTTCAGTTCCATAATATATTTGTTGACTTCAAAAACATTAGTCGGGTACATGAAAAAAGAATTTGAATGAGCACAATCATTGCATATCTTACTGGCGAGCTCGGTTTCCGTTATTTTTAATTTAGAAAGAGTTTTTGAAGCTAGGGCTTCGCCAATTGTTGAAAAATATGTATTTGCTACATTAACCGACTTTTTTTCGTTAATATCAATTTTTAATAGTTCAACCGGAACTGTGTTTGCTTTTCTAGGTAAGTAGGCAGCATCTTTTATTATTTGCCAGGTTTTTTTAGCATCTTTGGCATTTGCTGCAAGATTGGTACGTATATATATTTCCCTAGCTGTTTTTATGACCCGATTACACACATTTCTATATTTTTTATAATTAACTTGGATTGTAAGATCCTCGTTGTGTTTTCTAGCCTTTTGATGTAACCTATCTCTTTTCCTGAGACATTTGATGATACCGGGTGTTATCCATGGCTTCTTATTTTGTTTAGGGTGATGCATAATACGAATCTTAGTGTTTTTCTTGAGTAGTGTGCTTATGACGTTTGTAAAATTTTCAGTAGCAGTGTTTGCATCGGTACATTCGAGAACCGGGCTCCAATCAATACCTTCTAACTCCGAGCTTAGCGATTTGTAGTCTGTAACTTTGATGGTACTTGTACTATTCTGTTGTGATTTTTCCGAACAACTAAATAAACCTAGCACTATGGAATGGTCGGTCACAACTGTTTCACAGATTATACTCGTGACTTTCTTTTTACTGCGTACCATGAGGTGATCTAAACATGCTAGCTGTCTTGTAGGCTTTCTTACCGCAGGATAGAAACCATGCTCAGCCATTAGACAAAGATACGGTTCGGCTCGCCCATCCTTTGAATCCTGTGCAATGTCGATATTCATGTCGCCCGTTATTATCACATTGTGATTTTTTATTTTATGAATGGAAGTATTAAGAGATTCTAGAAATAGGTCTATGTTTCTAAAACATGGCGGTCGATATATTGCAACTACAGTGATGGTTTTCCCGATTTCTAGAGTTATACAGTTTGCTTCAGAGAGCCTTGTCTCTGTAGCTATGACTGTAAGACTTGTTTTCACATAGACTACTACTCCATCGTTCTGATTCATATGGTTGGTCGTGTTAAATGAGGAATAACCTTCAAGGTAAATAGGTTGATATGTATCGCTGAGCCAGCATTCTGTGAGAACAAGGACGTCAAAATTGATGTTTATTCTGTGGATAAATGTAATGAGATTATCAAAATTTTTATGTATGCTACGAATATTGAGTGACAGTATCTTAAGATGAGAGGTTTGTGACATTATATTGTGACAGTCTTCTGGTAGTGTGATTATGTACGACTGAGCGGCATCAATATTGTCAATATTGTCTATCTCACTCAAGATGTCCTCGCTGCTATTTATTACCAGGCCCCCTCGGAATTGATGTCCACTATGCATGCAAAAGGCATGTAGTTATATTGTTTTTTTATACACCATGTAATGCTTATAGATATGACTGATATGTAAGAGTATAATAATAGATCATAATTATTTATGTAATAGGTACTATTCCTACGTTTCAAAACGAAATGTGGGACTCGGGGCGGCTTAGGCTATAGGTACATGGACATAAAAATTACTTGTATGTAGCAATGTGTTCGGGCGCCTAGAATTAGCGAGCGGAGCGAATAACTGCAGGTGGCGCTGAGGGCGATGGCGGCGGCGGAGGCGGCGGCGGCTGCGGAGGCGACCGTGACTGCGGCCGCGGAGGCGGTTTTCTGCGGCAACGCCAGTCGCCCACGCGGGGAACGTATAAGTGCATCTATCTCTCGGTTGTGGCACCGTAGTAGACGGTTGTGGGTTAGTTTACGGATTAGCAGATAGAAAATAATAATTATACTGAAAACATCGAACATACCTACTTTGATTGGGTACCATTTCGTCGACGAAGCTATGTAGGTAGGTACCTTAGTAATAAATGTGTGTTTGAGTAAAGTAGGTTGAATATAATTATTTAACCATGGCTGTAGTACACACATAGTATGTTTGTTGTTTATTAGCTTATTGGCTGTTTTTATGAATTTGAAAAGGTTTATTTGTGAAGGCGTGAGTTGCTGCGTTGAGTTGTAATTTGTGCAATTTTTACGTGTGTGTATGTAAAGTGTGTGAGGTTTGTCAGTGAATAATTCTTCACCTGTTTTATTTGCATTTGTTTGCTGTGTATGTAGTTTTTTGTTTTGCACGTAAACATGAATGTTTTTGTTATGGTGTGTGTGATTGTGGTTGTTGTTTTTGTGTGTGTATGTGTTTGTTGTTAGGGTGTGTATGTTTGTGTTTGTTGTTATGGTATGTGTGTTGGTTGTTTCATGAACATTGTATAATGTGATTTTTGTTGTCGTGATGAGCATTGTATTGTAAATGTGATTTTTGTTACAGAGAGTTGTGTGAACAGAGTGTACATAGGTATTTAACACATATAACATGCAGTGCTTGTAGTGACGGTTGAAGCGCACACTTTTTCCCTTAACTAGATTACTTTTACTAACAAAACAAGTGCACTTGCCGGTGAGACGGGCTCCCTTAGTTTCGAAATGACTTAGTGAAGTCTGATTCATGTTTTATGTTAAAATATTTTTTGTCTTCGGCTGACCGTCTCATCAGCACCTGCCCGTCCTTTGACCAGACGAAGGCGATGTTGTTCTCACGCGCAAATAATTTCGCTCGTGAGAGGAGCATACGCCTACGTGCTATTAGCAACTCATTAACGTACACAGGTGTGTTGTCAGTGCACACTCCGAGGTCTGCCGCTTTAAGAGGGCGCTTCGCTTTAGCACACTTTAGGAATTCGTCACGAATGCCTTTATTGGTAAAACGCACACACACGTTCTTGTTAGGTTTTCCGATTTGTAGGCGCCGGGCCTCCTTGATGTCCTCCGGGCGAATGGTGCTCTTTAGGACGCCGGCGAGCCGGAGCACGATGTCGCGCACCTCGCCAGCCGACTCCGGGATGCCCTTCAGCTCGACCGAGTCGAGGACGGCCTGCTGCTGAGCGTCGTCCATCTCCGCCTGCAGCCGCACCACCTCCGACCGTAACTGCTGCACCTCTGGCTTGAGCGCCTCCAGTGCCTCTAGTCGACTCTTCTGCTCCGAAAGCGCCTTCTCGAAGTCTTGCACCCTGTCGCCGAGGAATTCCAAAGACTTCGCCATATCCTCCTGCGTCTTCACAATGCTCTGCTGGCCCTGCTGCACGCGCTGGGCCAGCAGAGCATCGTGAAGACGCAGGAGGATATGGCGAAGTCTTTGGAATTCCTCGGCGACAGGGTATGCAATAAATGGATATTGTATTTTACCACATAAATGATAGTACTTTTATACTGACAAATAAAACAATTCGTGCGAAATTATTCCCTAACCATTCCAAAATATTCAAAAATGCACAACGTTGATGTTTAAGTTTTCACTTCTGCCGGCACTCCCGGACTGCAACTCTTGGGCTTTTTAAGGGTTGTTGATGTGTCGTGGTTATTTTAAATTATTAGCAGTTATCTCAAATTTCACCACGCGGCGACGCGTGCGCAGGGCCGGTTCACATCGGTCGCGTCCTCCTTTCCCAACACTCACACGCAGGCGCATATTGCACATTCAACATTTAATTAAATGCTGTTTGGAGGAAGCGTTATTTAATACCCGATCGTTAAACGTAGCCATTATCATAATCCAAACGTGTTATTTCACACTGATATTTCTGACATCTCTGATGAGGTCATATCTTCTACTTTACGGTGCACAACGCCGTCAAGTCTCTCTCCAATGGGACAAGCAGAGAAAACGGATCTTCGAGTACCACTTTTCTATGTTTTAACCCTCGACATAAGAAGAGGGGTGTTTAAAACGTGTGTATCTGTCTGTCTGTGGCATCGTAGCTCCTAAAAGGATGGACCGATTTAGAAGCGGTTTTTTTTATTAGAAAGCTGGTTTAAACGGGATGGTTCTTAGCTATGTTAGTAATGAAGTCATCATGAAGTCATAAAAAAATTACGTCTCACGGATAGACCGATTTGTAAGAGGTTTTTTTTTAAAAGCTTGAAATAAAAGTTAATTATAAAGGTCATTGGGCACAATCCGACCCAATTTGTGAAGGTTTGCCTACAGAAACCAAATTACTTTTAAATTAATAAGGTATATCCCACTTTTCATTTTAAGTAAAAATTATTTAAAAAAACCATGGGAATAAAATATAACAAGTGATTTAAAAGTTGAAGATATTTATTGCAAAGAACAAATTAATAGAATTTAAATGAAGGAATTGTATTAAAAAATACCATGCGTACAAAGAGGTATTGTGTATAGTGCCCGGGACGGATCTCGGCGTGTCATCGCCGCAGCCAAGGAGAATACCTACGGGAGACGCAACGCTACTGCGTTTGTATCGGAGCACGGCTAGCCAAAAATCCCTACTACTACGAAAATCGAAATCGCAATTTAATCTTTTATGACGTGACTTGTCTATCTCCGTTACCCATATCGCGCCCCGCGATATGGAGAGAGACAGAGCGAGCAAGGCGAGCGACAGGTTTGTTATCGCTGGCTTGGAACGGGTATCTGGTAGTAAGAGCCGACCGTCCGACCAATCGGAAGCCTTGCTTGACGGCAACTTGACGGGATCACTACGAATGCCAGTCTGACGGACAATGATGGTGCGGTATATTTGTGAATTTTGAAATTGTTATTTGTAATATTATTTCAAATAGTTTTTACTGAACGAATATTATTGTTTGAATAAAAAAAAAATATTGAAAAATTAAACAAGTCTGTTGTTTTAATATTTTTGAAAAGTTGTACTAATAATCAGTGATAGGAATAAGTAGGGCTTATTTACCTAAATTTCGAGGAACAGAGTAAAAGATTGGAGACTTCCTTAAGACAATATTTTTTTCCGGTTTAATAATATTCATGGTGTTTTAATTTCGCGATTTGAAAAAAGTGGCCACCATTTTGAACTTTTTCGTTACTGGACCGATTGCTTTCAAAATCGATATATGGGCGTCTGTGTGGACTCTGGATACGAATCTATAGTCAAAATTTAAAAAAAGTAGCCGCCATTTTGAACTTTTTAGTTACTGGACCGATTGCTTTCAAAATCGATATCTGGGTGTCTGTGTGGGCTCTGAATACGAATCCGTTGTCAAAATTTAAAAAAAGTGGCCGCCATTTTGAACTTTTTAGTTACTTGACCGATTGCTTCCAAAATCGATATCTGGGTGTATGTGTGGGCTCTGAATACGAATCTGTAGTAAAAAATTAAAAAAAGTAACGGCCATTTTGAACTTTTTAGTTACTGGACCGATTGCTTTCAAAATCGATATCTGGGTGTCTGTGTAGGCTCTGAATACGAATCCGTTGTCAAAATTTAAAAAAAGTGGCCGCCATTTTGAACTTATTAGTTACTGGGCTGATTGCTTTCAAAATCGATATCTGGTTGTCTGTGTGGGCTCTGAATACGAATCCGTTGTCAAAATAAAAAAAAAGTGACCGCCATTTTGAACTTTTAAGTTAATGGACCGATTGCTTTTAAAATCGATATTTGTTTGTCTGTGTGGGCTCTGAATACGAATCCGTTGTCAAAATCTTAAAAAAGTGGCCGCCATTTTGAACTTCTTAGTTACTGGACTGATTACTTTCAAAACCCATATCTACATATCTGTGTGGGCTCTGAATAACAATATGTAGTTAACATAAAAAATATGATATCGATTTTGAAAGCAATCGGTCCAGTAACTAAAAAGTTCAAAATGGCGGCCACTTTTTTTAAATTTTGACAACGACTTCGTATTTAGAGCCCACACAGACACCCAGATATCGATTTTGAAAACAATCGGTCCAGTAACTAAAAAGTTCAAAATGGCGGCCACTTTTTTTAATTTTGACTACAGATTAGTATTCAGAGCCCACACAGACACCCAGATATCGATTTTGAAAGCAATCGGTCCAGTAACTAAAAAGTTCAAAATGGGGGCCACTTTTTTTAATTTTTACTACAGATTCGTATTCAGAGCCCCCACATACACCCAGATATCGATTTTGAAAGCAATCGGTCCAGTAACTAAAAAGTTCAAAATGGCGGCCACTTTTCTTTAATTTTGATTACAGATTCGTATTCAGAGCCCACACAGACACCCAGATATCGATTTTGAAAGTAATCGGTCCAGTAAATAAAAAGTTCAAAATGGCGGTCACTTTTTTTAATTTTGACAACGAATTCGTATTCAGAGCCTACATAGACACCCAGATATCGATTTTGAAAGCAATCGGTCCAGTAACTAAAAAGTTCAAAATGGCGGCCACTTTTTTTAAATTTTGTCTACAGATTCGTATTCAGAGCCCACACAGACACCCAGATATCGATTTTGAAAGTAATCGGTCCAGTAACTAAAAAGTTCAAAATGGCGGCCACTTTTTTTTATTTTGACAACGGCTTCGTATTTAGAACCCACACAGACACCCAGATATCGATTTTGAAAGCAATCGGTCCAGTAACTAAAAAGTTCAAAATGGCGGCCACTTTTTTTTAATTTTGACTACAGATTAGTATTCAGAGCCCACACAGATACCCAGATATCGATTTTGAAAGCAATCGGTCCAGTAACTAAAAAGTTCAAAATGGGGGCCACTTTTTTAAATTTTTACTACAGATTCGTATTCAGAGCCCCCACATACACCCAGATATCGATTTTGAAAGCAATCGGTCCAGTAACTAAAAAGTTCAAAATGGCGGCCACTTTTCTTTAATTTTGATTACAGATTCGTATTCAGAGCCCACACAGACACCCAGATATCGATTTTGAAAGTAATCGGTCCAGTAACTAAAAAGTTCAAAATGGCGGTCACTTTTAAAATTTTGACAACGGATTCGTATTCAGAGCCTACATAGACACCCAGATATCGATTTTGAAAGCAATCAGTCCAGTAACTAAAAAGTTCAAAATGGCGGCCACTTTTTTTAAATTTTGACTACAGATTCGTATTCAGAGCCTACACAGACACCCAGATATCGATTTTGAAAGTAATCGGTCCAGTAACTAAAAAGTTCAAAATGGCGGTCACTTTTTTAAATTTTGACAACGGATTCGTATTCAGAGCCTACATAGACACCCAGATATCGATTTTGAAAGCAATCGGTCCAGTAACTAAAAAGTTCAAAATGGCGGCCACTTTTTTTAAATTTTGACTACAGATTCGTATTCAGAGCCCACACAGACACCCAGATATCGATTTTGAAAGCAATCGGTCCAGTAACTAAAAAGTTCAAAATGGCGGCCACTTTTTTTAAATTTTGACTACAGATTCGTATTCAGAGCCTACACAGACACCCAGATATCGATTTTGAAAGTAATCGGTCCAGTAACTAAAAAGTTCAAAATGGCGGTCACTTTTTTAAATTTTGACAACGGATTCGTATTCAGAGCCTACATAGACACCCAGATATCGATTTTGAAAGCAATCGGTCCAGTAACTAAAAAGTTCAAAATGGCGGTCACTTTTTTAAATTTTGACAACGGATTCGTATTCAGAGCCTACATAGACACCCAGATATCGATTTTGAAAGCAATCGGTCCAGTAACTAAAAAGTTCAAAATTGCGGCCACTTTTTTTAAATTTTGACTACAGATTCGTATTCAGAGCCCACACAGACACCCAGATATCGATTTTGAAAGCAATCGGTCCAGTAACTAAAAAGTTCAAAATGGCGGCCACTTTTTTTAAATTTTGACTACAGATTCGTATTCAGAGCCTACACAGACACCCAGATATCGATTTTGAAAGTAATCGGTCCAGTAACTAAAAAGTTCAAAATGGCGGTCACTTTTTTAAATTTTGACAACGGATTCGTATTCAGAGCCTACATAGACACCCAGATACCGATTTTGAAAGCAATCGGTCCAGTAACTAAAAAGTTCAAAATGGCGGTCACTTTTTTAAATTTTGACAACGGATTCGTATTCAGAGCCTACATAGACACCCAGATATCGATTTTGAAAGCAATCGGTCCAGTAACTAAAAAGTTCAAAATGGCGGCCACTTTTTTTAAATTTTGACTACAGATTCGTATTCAGAGCCCACACAGACACCCAGATATCGATTTTAAAAGCAATCGGTCCAGTAACTAAAAAGTTCAAAATGGCGGCCACTTTTTTTAAATTTTTACTACAGATTCGTATTCAGAGCCCACACATACACCCAGATATCGATTTTGAAAGCAATCGGTCCAGTAACTAAAAAGTTCAAAATGGCGGCCACTTTTTTTTTATTTTGACTACAGATTCGTATTCAGAGCCCACACAGACACCCAGATATCGATTTTGAAAGTAATCGGTCCAGTAACTAAAAAGTTCAAAATGGCGGTCACTTTTTTAAATTTTTACAACGGATTCGTATTCAGAGCCTACATAGACACCCAGATATCGACTTTGAAAGCAATCGGTCCAGTAAATAAAAATTTCAAAATGGCGGCTACTTTTTTTAAATTTGACTACAGATTCGTATTCAGTGTCCACACTGACACCCAGATGTCGATTTTGAAAGCAATCTGTCCAGTTACTAAAAAGTTCAAAATAGCGGCCACTTTTTTTAAATCGCGAAATTATAACACCATGAATAGGTATTATTAAACCGGAAAAAAATATTGTCGTAAGGAAGTCTTCAATTTTTTACTCTGTTCCTCGAAGTTTAGGTAAATAAGTCCTACCTATTCCTATCACTGATAATAATAATACATAATATACAATATATTAGTTTTGTATAGGTATATTTGTTTTATAATTATAAAAAATAGAAAACGGAATATTAAAAAAATAATAACAATACATATTATAAATTGAATTCATCCATGTCATTGCCATAAAAAAAACTAACAACACCCATATACAATAATTGATTTCAAATTTCTTTCCAGTCTGTCAAATTTGCCTATCATGTGTACGCGCCCAGTATGGCGCGCAGTCGTGCTCCTAACTCGCGGAATTTTTGTATTTTACACGCTTTAAGCATTGTATTATCATTAAATTGACCTAATTATGAAAGGTTACGTCATCTTTTGTCATTCCTGATGATCTTGAGCTCTTTCGACACGCACGAACTGCACAAATCGCCATTTTGCGTAGTGCACATATACGTGTTCTTCGTTCCCAAGTCGCGAGCGCACTGACGGTCGATCCCGCAGCAGCGCTATATGTTAGTGCAAATGCTCTAACACGCGGCTAATTTTCCTATATATTAGCGCTCGACGGTTGCCACTCCCGTAGGTATGCTCGGTGGCCGCAGCGGGCGACCCGCCACGCGAATAAACTATATAAGTACGGTGCGGGTGCGAGGGAGAACACTGACGAACCGCTGCGGCGGCGACACGCCAAGATCCGCCCCGCGCATTATACTAGCGCACTAGAGTTGATGGAATAGAATAAATCTTATAAATAAATAAATAAATCTTTTTTTTACAAATACAGAATTTTATTTTATCCATCATGAACAATTTATCGAAATTCTATACACTATTTTATTTCTGTAGATTCTGGGTATATTTTTCGTACTAAGTGAGATAGTACGATTGCACCTGTAGATATTAATCAAGTTGAAATAAACCTCAGTAATATATTTTTTTCTAAGATACAGAATTTCATTTTCTGTCTAATTCCCATTATTTGCCCAGACCGCCACCCATACCGGATTACATTAAAAAAAAGAGTACAGTTAGTGTCGTGCCAGTCAGCGTCTATGCGTTGCTGGACATACGGCTCTCCAATTCTGCCGGCCTTCAGGTCCATTTAACCACTTAACAAATTTTTATGCGGTTGCCGCCAATGTAAAGAGTAGTTCTTGAGGCTCACTATAGATAGGCTATATACCATCACGCTAAATACGTCTTAGGGTTGAGCAGTATCAAAGAAAGTATCTATGAACGGAATTTAGTGTCGAATGGTCGTTATAGATGGCGTTAGCAGTTCTGTTGCGTTGCGTTGGAGTAGAGGTATTAAACCGAGTCTACCGCGAGCAAAGCTGCGGGCGAAAGCTAGTCTAATATAATAACAATAAACAATATATTATGATGATTACTAACATTCGCTATTTAGACAAAGTTGAACTTTCTCTATGCGGAATTTCAGGCCCGCAAATGGGCTAGAAAACTAGTTTGGAGCGGAAAACGAAGCGATTAGTAATGAAGGAGTTATTGTATCAAGTTCGCAATTTCTATGTCGCTTCCGTTATTATGATGGAATGAATGTTTTTTTTTCAACTTTCTAGTTTGGAAGCCAATTTTTTTTTGTGTGTAAACCAACATGGGTGGCTGTTTCGAGGGACCAATGGTACAGTCGACAGAGCCAAAAACCCCCTCTGCTCGCGAAACCACGCTCAGTGAGGCGCCATGCCAGCAGATTTGCGGACTGTTGCTAGGCTGTCTAGCCCGTTGATACGACGTTTGAAGACACGCATGTTAAAGGATTCGGGAAACATATTCGCCGGAAGACAGTTTCACACCTTAGCGGTGCGACAAAGAAACGATTTTGAGGGGGTACATGTGAAATGAAATCATTACATTTTTAGGGTTCCGTACACAACGACGCTCCTGGCAGGAACTATTATAAAAACGGCCAGGTATCCGGCTGTCTGTCACAACCTGTGTAGGTCCTAATTTCTCAACGACTTGAGCGATCCTCTTGAACTTGGAAAGTTTATAGATTTACGGGATGAAAAATAGGAGCTGCAAAAATCAAGTTGAAAAAAAAACCGGCCAAGCGCGAGTCCGACTCGCGCACCGAGGGTTCCGTGCCACCACGTACTTGGTCGGTTTTTATTTTGTTATTGTTTTACTTTGGAGTTTGCACTATAATTACATCAAGTTTAACGCCTGTATGTATTACCGTTTTAACAATAGATTAAAAATGAAAAAGCCTTAGTGAGCGTTCATAAACCACGTGACGGTTTTAGTAGGGGGGGTCCAGTTGTTATCACCTCGCGCGACAAAAAGCTGGGGGGGGGGGGGGGGGGTGTGTGTCGGGCCGAGTCACGTCACGTGACCAAAAAATTTCCCGCGCCGCGGCCGCCGCACCGTGCCGCCGCGTCGTCGTGCGCCCGAGCTGCGTTCTTCCCGCTCCCGCTCGCGGGAAACCGTATGCAATAGTTTTTTATTACGACCACATAATTACTGCTGCTTACGACCACATCTGCTTAATATATGCTTAAAACCTCTATGTTGGCCTTTTCATGCTCTTCCTTCAGAGCGTCTGGAATTTCGAATGCGTAGTTCAGAATTGCACACGGTGCGAAAATTTTCACAATTTAAATTGTAGAAGTGACAAAGTGTGCAAATTAACGCAAATGGTTATGTCCAAAATTAGCCTATAATCAGTCACGTCACACGTGGTTTATGAACACTCCCTTAGGGCCAGTTTAAGAGACAGTGTCCAATAATTTGCAAAAATTTGCTCTGTCCAACGCGATAATTTCACACGAGAGCGTGAGTGAGTGAATATTTCGCAAGTCTTTATAAACTTCTGTTTGCAAGCACTTTCTCAACAATCCTAAGTATCTACGAGAGTGCTTCAACTTTAGCATCCTTATAAACACCACTTTTACGCTCTTCATCTCGTAAGCAAGACATGCCATTTGTTAAGTATCGGTTTGAGAGGTCAAAACGTTTGCCCCGCTTAGTTTTCGATAGTTCTGCTTGCAAAGTGAGAGAGAATATTTATAGACCTTAGAAAGTGTTTCAGTAGCAACTGTTTTAGAATATGTTTTGCTATTTTAGGGTTCCGTACAAATTATCATAACATAAAACTGAACAATTAAAACTGTGGAGTTCTTATAATGACCGATGTTGACACCACACTTTTCACCTGCTTTGCCTTCTATTTTTCAAAACGCACAACAGTACAATAAATGCCACATCATAATCTGTTGAAGCCATGATTCTGTTAAAACTGTACAGTGGAAACTGTCAGTTTAAACTGAAGGTGTGTATAGGGACGTCAGTAATTAGCTTGTCAGTTAAAACTGAAGGTGTGTAGGGACTAGGGACGTCAGTTATTAACTTGTCAGTTAAAACAGAAGGTGTGTAGGGACGTCAGTTATAATCTTCAGCTGAAACTGTACAGTCAAAACTGTCAGTTAAAATTGAAGGTGTGTAGGGACGTCAGTTATAACTTGTCAGTTGAAACTGAAGGTGTGTAGGGACGTCAGTTATAACTTGTCAGTTGAAACTGTGCAGTCGATACTGTCAATTAAAACTGAAGGTGTGTAGGGACGTCAGTTATAAGTTATAACTTGTCAGCTGAAACTGTACAGTCGATACTATCAGGTGTGTGACCATCAGTTTTAACTGCACAGTCTTAACTGAACAGTCGAACTGTTCAGTTAAAACGTATGTGTGTAGGCAAAACTGAAAACTGTACAGTTGAACTGACAATCTAATCGAAATATCATTAGATAAAACTGTGCAGTCTAAACTGTACAGTTAAAACTGAAGGTGCGTAGCAAAAAACTGCACAGTTGTCAGTTTTGCCTAAGCATCGTTGGAGTAAGCACGTTTGCTGAGTTCTCGATTTATTATTTTAGGTGTGACTAAATCAAGCAGTTGCAAGTACGTTTTTTCATCCATTCTTAAATAATTATTATCGTCTCTTGGAGTAATTCTGAGCTCTTCCAGTAAATTATTATGCGTATATTGTTTTCTTTTTAATAACCAATGTTTACACCACATTTTTTTCGTTCTTTGTCTTCTTTTTTTCAAAATGTACAATAGTCCAACAATTGCCACAGCGTCATCCGGTGAAGCCATTTCAACGTATCACTTCAAGCGAACAGAGATCACAACTGATAAAACTGAACGTGTGTAGACACTAGGAATATCAGTTATAACTGAACAGTTCAACTAAACAGTTAAGACTGTGCAGTTAAAACTGAAGGTCTGTAGCCCGCTTAACGCCTCTCCCACAGTCAATCCTTTCTAGTTTGTTCAGATTAGATCACGAAGTGCCAGGAATGGAGCCCGCTCATTGTGAATGCCGGAGGTTTGCCCCGGAGGCTTCCGTCCGACGGATGTAGGGTCAATAAACAAATAAATAGGTACATATTATTATAACATGTCTTCATCCACCGTTTTGGATGTTTGAAGAATCATTAATACTCGTATTATTTGTTGTTACTGTTGTGTTAAGAGTTAGTGTTATGTAGATACGGCCATAGTTGATTTGGTAAATTGTATTGTATAGGGCAATTTTATATATATTAGTCTACTCTTGGTCTTTCGTTCTTCGATTCACATTTGTTAACTGTTCTATTTTTTTTTTCTTAATTAAGTATCGTACGGTGCGCGGGCGCATATGTTTGTATATTTTAGTTTATTGCTGTATTATATAATGTTGTGTTTCAGTTTGTGTATCCAATAAAATATACCTATATATAAAGCGTGTTTCAGGATAGGGTTTCGTAACTTCAGGGTTCGAAAGGGGTCCATATTTGAAGACGACAAGCTCTGAAGCATTTTCCCAGATTCGGTCTATTTATAGTACTTTTTGGTTAAAATAGTTTCATCAAGATTTGGTGGGCGGTAACGTTCGTCTTTATTAAATAAAATTAAAATCACAAACTCATGGATAGAAATGGGTATGTTGCATATGTACATAACTAGTAGAATTGAACTGCATGTAGGTAAATTCCAAACACTGAATATTAAATGACCTCCGGTATGAATGTTCAAACATAAAATCAATAAAACATGTAGGTACAGATTTATTCCGAGTATTGATTGATTGACTTTCTCGCTTAACGTTTAAAAGGACGATCAAACACCTACACCGCACTGCAGATAGAAATCGAAGCACAAAAAAAGCCGATAATTTCCCCCTCGCGGTCCCGCTACGGTGCGAGCTGTCAAACGCTATCATTATGGTCCATATCCGAGTCGGATCGCGGCCATATTTGGACTCGCACCTCGAGAGCGACAAGAGCGCGGACCGTGTCTTTCTGTTGTGTAGGCACACCGTACGTTGGTATCTATAAGGACAGTTGAGAGTTTGGGTCTGTTCGCACTATTTTTTCTCTCGAACCGGTCAACGTTAAGGCCCTGTCAACCCGTATTCACCCGTACTCCTCTTTCAAGGCGCTGCCGCTTTCGCTGGTTGGAATGCAACACAATCAATCAATCAAAAATTAGGTTTTTTTAAATTCCAAAACCACGGATCGAAACAAAAAAGTAAAAAGCTACGGATTTAGATATATATTCAACAAATAAAATTTATTTTTTCCAAGGCCTTGATTTGATCACGTTGCCTTAAATACGTTTTTATAACTAAATTCAGAGGCATGCTCATGATTTTTTTTTATCGAGCGAATATAATCCAATCGTGTTTTCAAGAAGCTATCGATCTGCGCTGATAGATGAAGTTTTACATATATTAAAACTGAATCTGTCAGGTAAGTAATATTGGCGGTACACTTCTTGAAATTCGAGTCAGACGCAGCCTCACATCAGCTTAAGAGTTAAACAAAAAGCTCGATATATATATACTTGGAGGACGTAGATTGTTAATTTAAAATTATCTTGTACTAGCTTCTGCCCGCGGCTTCGATTCCCGTTACTCTTAGCTCTCAGCTCAGGCCGCCGATGACGTAGCGTTATGATTTATAGCCTAAAACCATCTTCACCAAAACCTCCAACTTCAACGGAAGACCAGACAGAGCCAAAAACGCATCCACGTTCAGAGACGTGCCATTCCATTATAAAGCGGACAAAAAGGTTGTCGTCTAATTTATTAAAACGCCTTTTGAACACATTGCACTGACCGGAAGACAAAGTTACCCCCGATATCGGCCCTGCTTGCAGGCACATGAATAACGGCTCAAAAACCTATATTTGCGAAGTTTTGGCGCGCTCTTCTCCGTAGTAGATGTAATCGAACTATCCAGTTTGTAGCCAAAGTAAACATCTTTACATGTTCAAGAGCAAATGACATCATGAAATGTTTTGAGACCTTTTGTTGCTACAAATGCCAAAGTTTTTTATATGTATTTATTTACTTATTTTTAAAAAGATTAGAGTACATAGCATTTGTATCCTGCACTAGAGTAAATCTGTCTTGCTCGAGTGCATTCTTTAACAAATTATACATTGTACAGTACATGTAAAGTATGATTATATTTCGATGAGATTTTTTTCATGTCCCAACTTAGCGCCCGAGAACCATGGCCAGACTACTCTAAAACCACATCACACTCTGCGAAGGCTTCAGTGTTCGGAAATGCATTCCGAGCAAGATTCCCAAGCTATGATTGATTTCATCAGATAATATTAAATATTTCTAGTATTATAAAAACTTCAATGTTGTATGTATATCTGTTGGTTACTCATAAACGCCTTATTAAATCAGAGCCACCTGTGTGTGACACTTAAATTTTGCATGGTGGCAGGGTAGCTGACTTGACGACTAACGCTATTAATAAATATGCCATATCTTTCACCTACATCTGTGGTTTCAGCCCATTCGGTTCCCGCATAACTAGGTGTCATGCCGGTGTTTCACCTCGGTCGTGTCGGCTTCAATGGACTGAACCGAAAACACCAAGTTACAAGTTAAGATTATCTAAGTAGGTCTTCCAGCCTCCACCAGCCCCATGGAGGTACCAAGCCACGCGCGGCGGCCGGAGTCGTAGCTTCATGACCAGCAGGGGCTATCACGAGATTCGCTACGCCCCGGCTACGCCGAGGTGTAGCGTGCGTAGAGAACGTAAGCCGCTGCACGGAAGCGAGTTCGCAAATCTATCGCGCAGCGGCTTACGTTCTCTACGCACGCTACACCTCGGCGTAGCCGGCGTAGCGAATCTCGTGATAGCCCTGCAGCACACTTAGTGGCGTGCAGACGAGCGCACCGCCCGAGGATAGACAGACAGACAGACAGACGAGGAATTGAGATGAGATGGAAAGTGGCAGTGCACCGGACGTCGAGTTTCTCTACAACGCGCGTCGGAGGCTTTGAAGGAGGCAATGGCGTAGCCAGGTACAGGTAGGGTGGGGCCGCTGCCCCCCAGCAGGATGTGGGTTATTGCTCCCGAATTTTAAGCAATTAAAATCATAAAAAAATTGATCATTCAAAAATTGCAGTAAAATGTTAAATTGTCATTGGTTGATTTTAAAGAAAAATCACAAAGTTTCTGCCAACACTACCATTTAGCTTTTCCGTTTATATGAAGCCGAACAATGGTATAAACTATGGAATGGAAAGAGAATGCCTTGATCTACTAATAATACCAAGATTTATTGTGTACTTAATAAAACTAATAAACGTTTTTGTAGCATAGCACCTATTCGTTTTTCCCTTGCCTACCCGCCCCAAAGAACAAAACCCTGGCTACGCCCTTGGAAGGAGGAGAGAATCGCTGGAGTGACTGACGTGTTTAATTTTCCGTATTCAATTTCATATTACGAAAATATATTTTTTCTGTTTCGCCGTCAAGTCGGTCAGTCAGCGTGTAAGCGTCCACTGCTGGATATACGCCTCTCCAACTTTCCTCCCGTCCTCACGGCCTTCAGCGGTACGGGAACACTGCTTTCCGCCGACGTACTTGATGTCGTCGTCCCACCTAGCGGGCGGTCTTCCCACACTCCGTTTTCCTGTCCACACGGGGCCGCCAGTGTATAGGACATGGTTCTCGTCTCTTCGCCTGACGTGCCTAGGTCATCGTTGCAATTATGCATATTGATGCATAAAAAATAATGTATATTTAAAATGCAATGCTCAATTTGACAAAGGCTCTTTACACCTGATTCACTTAATTAACAAGTCTTTTTAGTCAGAACTGTCAGCAAAATTATTGTTAATCTTGCTCTCAAGCTGTGTTTTCGATAGACTGTAAGCGGTGTTATCATGTGGCTGGTGACTGAATTACTTGTATAAATATGTATTAAAAAAATACCCTGCGAAGTTTCTTGTCGGCTCTTCTTCGTGGGTGTAATCCACAGAGCATGGAATACCGCGCGCGCCCCCTCCTAGAGACGCCCTAAGCGATAATATTTGAAACCCAATAATCGTACGCAGAGCTGCTAGAGCTTCGTATGTGTGTGTATGTATTAGTATCGACACTACACACAAAGAGGAGCAAGTTAGGCACACGCACAAAACAAATGCACACGCACAACACACATATGTAAGTCATAGGCCACGCCTACAGGCTTCAACGGCGTTGTAGGGAAATCGCGCTCAGGGCGTATCTAGGAGGCGCGGCGCGCGATATTCCATGCTCTGTGGTGTAATCGAACCGGATAGAACAAATTGTGACAAGTTCGAGTGCAGTCTAACTGCCATATGAATTATGAATGATCAATGAACAATACAACAATACAATACAATTACATAAGCCCCAATTTAACGCGGGCGGAGCCACGGGCAAGGCCAATGATAATCCACTAAAAACCAAAATGCTCAAAAGACCAGCCAACGCAAAAATGACCATACCATCGCCTTTGAGCGTCCTAATTAGTACTGAAATGGACATCTAATGCCTAGAGATTATCGATTTAAAATGCTAGAGTGAGTTAAAATGCTATACATTATGAGTTAATAATACGTTGTGTATAACATTAATCACATGTCCAGACGATAACATGCCATTATTACAAAACCGATCAAGCGCGAACCCCGCTACGTGGGTCGAGGGTTTCGTTATTACTCAAGTCTAAAAAAGGTTGTTCGTTGACTGGAAGAAATCGTTTATCTCAAGTAGGTTCTGTATTTTTAACGGAATAAAAAAAAGTTTTATGAATATCTATATTTTTATTCTATGTTTTTTTGTCGTGTATCGTTTTAATCTTTAAAATGTATTTAATAAAGTTTTTGTTTCATTATATTCTCAAAAAGTGATAAAAATCTGACGATTTGCTATAACTTTTCTTGTATCCTTTACTGGGAACATAACATGCGTGACTTTAAAAAAATATACAAATTATGTATGATGATAATATACTGAAATAAGACAGAGATTTGTTTCGGACAACGAAGTCACAGATTCAGGTTCAGATATCACCCTAAAGGTTCTTTTTAACTACGGAACCCTAAAATCAAGCTGCAAAGCCTTCACTCAAGAAAGAAGCAAATAGGCTCAGTGTGTACATGTAACGAATTTGAGACACATTTACACGTGCATGTAAATACTGGCGCCAGTGTCACCATATTTTGATCACACATAGAGAAAGGAGCCAGAATATTCACAAGAACTATTAGGGAAAGCGGAGCAAAAACTATAAAGTATATCCGGCAAATTTTAAGTTGAGTTTTGATAGAGTACCTATACAATTAACAATAAATTACGGCACGATGACATCAATGCTCGTAGGATAATCAATCGATAAAAAAACCTGAATTCATTATAACTTAATCATCACCATCATCAGCCTGTATCGATCCACTGCTGGACATAGGCCTCTCGCAAGGCACACCACCACACGCGTCTTCCGCTCTTCTCATCCATCCACTAAACAACTCACAAGCAAACAATACCACTAAATGTAAACTGCACTTTGAAGAAAAATACAAAAAACAACACGTACACGTATCAGGGACGTGGAGTTCCGTTGTCTATGCCTACCCATTGGAAACGGACATAACATATCAGTTTGCAGGCTACGCACCACCCCTACAAATGGATGCATATGTATGTACTAATAAATTAAAATATTCCTCTATTCCTGTATCACGAACATAGGTATCGGTCAACGGTATAGGCAACAGGATTAATTGAAAACCAACTGGCGTTTGCTAATCCCTCGTCCTCTAAACCCGGCGCGCTCATTGAAGCAGTGGGCTATACAAATAGCGAAGTGTTGGGCAATGCTTATCGGGTGACGATAAGATACGAGTGTGCTCAGATTTTTAGTATGTGAGATGTCCCACTGTACATGCCCGGGCCAAATTGGGCTAGAAATCCGTTCGCAAACAGTGCAACATCTAATGCGCAACACACTTGCGAACTAAAGAGAACATGGAAGTAAAATACCCAGAAAAGGCACAATTTTTTCGAGCAGGTGAGAGAAAGATTCACAAAGCAACATGAAATTTTTAACCGACTTAAAAAAATGAGATTTTCAATTCGTCGAAATTTTTGTTTTATGTATGTTCGTTCAGCGATAATTCTTTACCACGTGGCCGATTTCGATTATTCTTTTTTTTATTAGAAAGGGGGAACCTTAGGGGTGGTCCTTTATAAATATGGTCAAGTTCTGATGAGAAATTCATCAAACTCCTAAATGTGCATAAGCATGTGCATGACAAATAGACGAATAATTCTATACCACGCTAAACGATTTCGAAAATTCGTTTTATGTTGGAAAGGAGGTACTTCAGGGGTTGCAGTAGGTTTTTAACTAAAAATAGTTAGGTATAATCTTAAATATTTTTCAATAATAAAACCAACATTGACAGTAGAACGACATATACGTTTCCGTAAGACCTTTTGATTCAAATACCTTGTTGAAACGCGACAAAATACTTATAGGGCGATAATTAGTGCAGTTAGATTTGTCACCAGCTCAACTGTGTTGCACCACAGTTGGTTACATTATAGTCATCATCATCATCATCATCATCATCATCAGTAGTCTCAGATATGTCACATTCGTTTACTCCAAAAATTTTTGTCTACTCCAAATTGAGTGCACGCCGACAAAATGCCGGTAACAAGGAAAGTTTAAGCAATGAATGTCAATGCCAATACCGTTTTTGTTTATTTATTTCCAATTTTCGATGAAAGAGGCTAGGAATTAATAAACAAATCATTCAAATCATTTTAAGGCAACTGAACATTTAAGTAGTATAGCTACGCTTATTACAATTATTGTTATTCTAATGGGGGTATAAGCGCCTGTAATTGGTGCCCCAGAGTCGGGTCAATTTTGCAATTCTCAAGTCGGGTAATTTTCTCAATTTCGGTTCCCTTCGGACGCGTGTTGCAAGCGTTGCAACTTGCGAAGAGAGAACGTTAGTCTGTAAATATCAAATTCAATGGTTTCCATCTTATGCGGCCAACACACAGTGTCAAATATGACCATAAAATCGGACACGTCCTTTATATTCCAGAAATTTATAGATTTAGTTTTTTAAAATGCTAGAGTAAAACTCCCCCGCCTCTGCGACTTTTAGTTTAGAAAAAACAATCTTCAATTATTTTAAAATATTAAATCGAAACCTAAAAAAAATATTGTAAAACGTGAAAGTTTACTAATGGCTATGTAATTTTATGTTTATGTTTAGTATGTGATAAATAGTTCATAAGTTAGCTGTTAAGTTTCCCAATAAATAAATAAATAAAAATTACCGTCTTTAGTACAAAATGTGTTTTGCTTCCCCTATAAAGGTATGGTACCCAAAGTGGTTAGGTTAGGTTAGGTTAGGCTGTAATCATCCCTACAAAAAGAGGTATATTATAACTTGCAAATGGTATTTTGTCTGTTCGCTTATTACCCTTGAAGGCATGAATTTTTGGACTTGATCGTTCCTCCACAGAACTGGCAAACTCTGGAACGCTCTCCCTGCCCACATATTTTCCTCCAAGTCCATTCTCGGGCCCTAAGAGAGGGGTGTGAATGGGCACTTGTCAGGCCGGCATGGAATTCGCAACCTCCGCGTGCGATAGAATGTCCATGGGCATCGTTAGACACCTCATGGGTGGCACGGAGCAACATGTCGCGCCTTCTATAAAAAAAAAACTGTTATTTTTCGTAGTGGTAGCTCGGGTGACAAACTTAGAGATTTTTTTTTATTGAAAGCGCGACATATGGCGCCGAGCCACCCATAAAGTGTCTAACGACGCCCATGGACATTCGGTCGTATGCGGGGGTTGCACTCGCAACGCTGACAGGTGCCCATTCACGCCCCTCTTGAAGGACCCGAGACTGTACTTGGGGTGAATTGGCTAAATTTTTATTCAATCAGAACTTAACGCCAGTGAAGCCGCGAGCAAAAGCTTGGTAATTATATGACGGTATTATTATGTAAATTAGAGCAACAGTTTAGAGATGATTGCAGATAATACGAAATGGTTACAGCAGTAATTGACACACGCACACATTACAAGTTAACACCCACACCGGGCAAAACCCAAACGGGGAGAGCAACAAGCGGGTAAGGCAACGCAACGTGAGCCGGCGGCCACGCGCGAGACAAGAGAGCAAATTGATTGACGGTACCACAGAACATTAAACACAAGTAGAAGTAAAGAGCGTTTCAACCACAGAGCATGGAATATCGCGCGCCGCGCCTCCTAGAGACGCCCTGAGCGCGATTTCCCTACAACGCCGTTGAAGCCTGTGCGCGTGGCCTATGACTTACATAATGTGTGTTGTGCGTGAGCATTTGTTTTGTGCGTGTCCTAACTTGCTCCTCTTTGTGTGTAGTGTCGATACTAACACACACACACACACATACGAAGCGCTAGCAGCTCTGCGTACGATTATTGGGTTTCAAATATTATCGCTTAGGGCGTCTCTAGAAGGGGGCGCGCGCGGTATTCCATGCTCTGTGGTTTCAACTAAAAGTTCCCTTCGCCGTTATGTTGGCTCCACTGTCAGAGTCACTGTCAGGTCAGTGCTTAAATTCGTGTTGCCAGATTGTGAAGATTATATTACCTAATAATGTAATCGGTATTTACCGTATAATAAATACGGTAAATACAGATAATTACGGGTAAATCTGTACACATAGCAACCCTCAACGCTATTTTGACAGATAGACACTAGTGGAGCCAACATAACGGCGATGGGAACTTTAATATTGAAACCTGTGGTTGAACGCTCTCTAGCATGTTGACATATCAGTACGTATTTCTTTATTAGATAAAAATCAAAGCCGAAAATGAAATGAAATGAAATGAAAAAAAATCTCTACATTTTCGGCTTTGCTTTTATCTAATGAAGAAATATAAAAAGCGAGTACATGCTTAGTACTAACATATAAAAATAAAAACATAATTATTAAAAATCCGAAGTCAACTTCTAGTGTCCGATGCCAAATACGACTTTGGTGACGACAGCATAAGATTCAATATTGAATCGTGCAAGTTGACTGAACGCAGGAGATGCGATATACCTACTAGATAAATGCAAGCAACGGTTTGAAAATTTAGAGAGATACGTCAAAGACCCGGTGGCGGAATGGGTGGCGAGCTGGAGTTCCAGGTTCGAATCCTGGTCGGGACGTATTTGTATAAATGAAGCCGAAAATGAAGAGACACAATTTTTTTTTATCTTCATTTTCGGCTTGCATTTATCTAATGAAAAAATATAAAAAGACCAGTTTTTAGTAGGTAGACCAGTGTAACCAAATTCCCATGCAAAAAAATTGTGGGTTTCGATACCTACCTGACTTTGTATTGTATTGTATTGTATTGTTTATTGATCATTCATATGGCAGTTAGACTGCGCTCGAACTTGTCACAATTTGTTCTATCCGGTTCGATTACACCCACGAAGAAGAACCGACAAGAAACTTCGCAGGGTATTTTTTTAAACATATTTTACAAGTATTTAGTGACTAGCCACATAATAACACCGCCCATAGTCTATCTAAAACACAGCTTGAGAGCAAGATTAACAATTTTGCTGAGAGTTCTGACTACAAAGACTTATTAATTAAGTGAATCAGGTGTAAAGAGCCTTTGTCAAACTTTGATACGTAATTTGTATCAAAATAATTATGTTAGTATATTAAACTACAATGTAGTATAATTGTATTGTCAAAAATAAAAAAATAAAATATATGAATATTTTTTTATATTTATTTATATTTGATACTGGATGTAAGCTTCGCCGCATATAGCATAGCAGCATTAGCAGCCTTGGCTGTGTTCTCCAGTATAGCCAACAATCCAAAGCGAAGTCTCCGATATGGCACCTACAATCTCGGTAGGTGAGGTGATATTGACTGGTCGGAGCATGTGCTTTTGCCCCTCTTGCCTCTTGCCACCCACAATGGATTATATCAAACAAAAACTTCGAGTTATTTATAACTTTCTCCCTCTAGATAAATTGTTTGTGCGACTATCGGTTTTGCACTGTAATACAATAAAGCATTATAATATAATATAATATAATATAATATAATATAATATAATATAATATAATATAATATAATATAATATAATATAATATATAGTTTTAGCTTGATGATTCTGTGACAGTAATGACAGGCGACTGATATTGGACTAGTTAATTTGTCAGCCTCGATAGCTCAGTGGTGCAGACAGTCGACTGTTGCTATTGATTATTAAGCAACGCTGGGTGCGGTCCAATGGGTGACCGCTCGACCGTTGGAGGCTCATCGTGGTTCGGATTCTACGTAAAACTGTAGGTCCCTTCCCTTTCTACCTTACTTGGTGGTAGGGTTCAACCCGCCCGGGTTGATACCACCGCACTGAATGAAACGTCGGTCGAAACGGCTATGTAAATAGTTTATGTTTTCCGTCTAGTTCAGTGTAGCCGATACGATCGAAGGGAAGCACTGACATGGCACCTATAGTTCACCCGGTGTTATGGGCTGACATCACGGATGTTTTAGGTGATGAAGCCAACCGTGTCGCTTTCAAAAAAACAAAAACAAAAGTTCAAGTGCGCGGAGCTACGCTCACTTGCGGTAAGCACAACGAGTCATTCATTACGCTACTTCTATTCGTTCTTTTATGTTCTGTGGACGGTGCAGCGAGGCCGCATGACGAGCGAGACAGTGTGTGTGACTTACCGAGTAATCATAGGGCGGCTCCTCTCCGCGCGAGAGGTCACTCCAGGAGCGCAGCAGCGCGCGCTCAGAGTCCGCGCCGGCGGCGGCGAAGTTCACTCCGCACTTTCTCCACAGCGAAAGTTCGTACAGCCTCCGCCACGAGACCGTGTCGCCGAACTTCGACACCAGCTTCTTCTTGATCTGGCTCCCGCGCAGCGACGGAGACCGCGAGAACCCCTCCGTCGGGATTCCGTTCTTCCCGCACGCGCCCCGCCACGGAGGCTTCGGCGAGGACCCGTTCACCTTCACCTTGGTCACGGCTCCCGTGGAATTCTTCCGAAAGACTCCAGGCTTGCCGTTGCTCTGTGCCTTCTTTTCGTTGAAGAGCACCGCGTTCGCGAGCTCCTCGTCGTTCGCGGAGCCGTCTGACTTGGCCTCCTCCACGGTCACAACCGACGGCTTCTTCTCCCGGAAGCTAGCTCTCATCGACTGACTTCTCGTGAAGGTACGCGCGCGCTCGCCGTCGACGTCGTCGTGCCAAGACGAGTTCATCTCGTCCTCGCCGTACCGCATCCGAGCTGTCTTCGCCAGCGACGCCTTCGTGGAGAGCGCAAACAGGCGCTCTCCCGGCGACGGTTTGCCGTTCTCCTGCTGGTTGATCGACTTGGTGTTTTCAGAGTCGGTGTCGCTGTGGCCCTCGTACGAGCTCGTGCTGTTGCTGAACGACTTGGAGTAGGCGACGCCATTGCTCTCCTTCTGCCGCGCCGGCGACTCCTTGATCTCGATGATACAGTCTGTGCGGAACGAGCCGACGGACCGCCTCGACTGGATGCTCGCGCTGGAGTCGGACTTGGCGAGGGCGTTCTGCCTGGAGGAGTGGTCGGCGCAGCCGTGCGCGTGCGCCTTGCCGGTGCACTGCTTGTGTATCTTGGCGAGCGCGGCGAGCGTCTTCCCGCCGCTCGGCGAGAGCTCGTCGCCGCCGCGCAAGGACTGCTCGAACCGTTGCAGATGGAACATCGCGTCACCCGAGTCCCGTCGGCGTTATCGCCTTTGGCATTTTACCGGAACGGCCTGCGATGTAATTGGCGTCGATTGTCGATAGGAAACGAGACGGCGCGTCGCGTCGTGCAGTAGAATTAACGTGTGGGGTCGGGTCGCGCTCGTCAGCGATATCGGTAACGAGGGTCGGTGAAGGGCCGCAGCCGAGTCCCTTCGCCTTCTTCGAACGCTATCGCACGCTCGGCTCGTCGTGACCCGTTCGACAATTATTCCGTATTAGCCGCGTAGCGAGTCGGAAATGCGTGCTATCGACGTATCAGCATAGGGAATCATTGTATTATTTTATGGTACTCCTGCAACGAACGAACGAATAGCGGCCGCAATCGATTCCCTCGTTGCCAACGTTCGTCTGCTATACTCTCTACTACGAGTCGAACTCCTAAGGAAGAAGTTGGAGTACGCTCATTGCCCAAGACGCGCGGCCGCGAGATATTTATTTAACAAGTAGTTATTTGTAATAAGCTTTTACTAATTGTTTTTGATTTCACAATGTTTAAGAAACAAAATTTACGTTGGCACTATACCCCTATATACAGGTTGTTTTAGGGTAGGGTTTCGTAACTTCAGGGTTCCAAAGTGGTCCATATTTGAAGACGAAAAGCTCTCTCTCTGTCGATTTTACAGTACGCACTCCCTAGCTATCCATCGAGTTTTTATTACAATTTTAAATTTTTGTATGAAAAGAAAAATACGGAACTTCGATTTGAGTGATAAGGATTAATTTCTTCTAATAATGAATACTTTATATTCCTGAAGTTGCTCAAGCCTATCTTGAAACACCCTATATAAAGGTAATGTAAATAGGCAGAGTGGTCAGATTCTTATGTATTCACGTTCATGCTGCGAGCGTATGGGTTAATTATTTGTAAGTCACTTTAATACGTAGAGCAATCGGACTTATTTTTTGCGCTTGATTCTATTCCAGCAATACTGGCAATATAATGTACTGTGACTTGCGAAGTTTGTTTGTCGATTCTCCTTCGCAATGAATTTAGAACTGGCGGAATTTTCGACATATCCAAGTGTAGGTTACCTACCTATGGATGAAATTATACAATCAACAATTTCTTCTTCTTCGTATATAAAGTACATATAGTTTGAGAGTTATATAAGGTATTTCATTAGTAGGCAACGATACGCTAAGGGGTGTATGTGTATCAGATGCTGATCACGTTCCCATACCATTTTTTTACGATAAAAAAACCTAGTCACTCCTCAAATTTAATACGTGAAGTGCGCGTATTTCACCTTAATAAGTACGTTTTTTATATCGTAAAAAAAAAATTGTACGGGAACGTGATCAGTATCTGATACACATACACCCCTTAGCGTATCGTTACCTACTATTGAAAGACCTTCTATACAGAGTGTTGTAACGGCCAGTACATTAAATTTAGGAAATGATTATTGAGATCAATAGTAACAAAAAAGTTAAATAACTTTTTTCTGAATTCCCTTTAAATAAAAAGTTACAGTTTTCATACAAACTAATTGATTGATTGATTATTTTAGTGTAAAAATGATCTAATGACAACAGGGCGGCGCGGAGGGGGGAAGAGCTGGTGAAACGTGAGCGAGCGCCTCGTTGGAGGTGTTGGCGGGAGGGGCGGGGTTTAGCTTTGAGTGGAGGACTGGAGGTCGGCAGGCGGACGGTGCGGAGCGGCAACAACGCGTTAAATTACACTAGACGAAAACATACATTTAAAAAATTCATATCTCGAAAACTAGACACTTTAGAGAAAAACTTTATTCGCTTTTTTGTCTAGGAAAAACATGAGGATTGCGCTGGCGAAATTAATGTACTCGCCGTTTTAACACCCTGTATAACTTGGTTGCAAGTTGTCCCCTGCCTGACGACTGAACGATCACTGGAAGCGGGGTCGGCGTAAAGGCGAACACACACGCACGAGCACGAGAGAGTCCGCGTCCTAGCTAGCTAGAGCTGTGTCACTGACAACATCTCACGTTGTACTTCTTAGACGAGCGGGTGACGAGAGCGCACGATCTATTGAGACGGGATTGCCGTCGTCGTCGGAGAAAATTCAATAGACAGACGGATGTACGAGTGAACAAGTTAAATTTGCATGCGGAAAACAAGGCGTCTTGGAAACGTGCATCTGAATAGGAGGACGTTGAGAGACAATGTAGTCTCCGCTTTGTGGCGAATATATGCATATTTGTGTGTATGACAAATTGTGACTATTTTCAAGAACAGGCCCTGTCAAACAACACCTATATATTATGTTGCTATCTTCATATCCGTATTGGTTCTAGTCTCGTATGTATGGTTTAAGGAAAAAAAATCAAAGATTTCGTGCCTCACACGACTATCGAGCACATTGGAAATGAATGTACGGTATTCGAAAAAAATGTCGTTCTGACTTTTTGACTTTTTTCAAAAAGGTTAGGCTACAGGGCAAACCCTTAACCCGATCGTCTTTGTTTTAGGTTCAAATTGTAGCTGACTAAATTGTCCAGAGAACTTTTTCTCAAATTTTTGATATCATTCTTCGTTTCCTAAATATCGAGCGCCAAAATAAAAAATTCTAAGGAAAAAATTGATGTTTTTTTTTTCACTATTTCGGCCATAACTTTTTTCGTTTTTTACTTTCTCGAATAATTCTAATTGCACCTTACAGGCACAGCATATATATGGCTAAAGCCATATATATGCTGTGTTACAGGTCTCATGAATACGCGTCTTTTGGGCCTTTTTGAAAATCATATCTTCACAACTCTCCGAGATATAAGGGGATCGCACTTTTTTCGTGAAAACGGAGCCTACACTGGAGAGAACGAAAAGACATTTCTAATGTCAAAATTTAATAGAAAGCGCGAAATGCTCCGCCGAGCCCATAAGTTGTCAAACGATGCCCATGGACATCCGTACACGGGGGTTGCGAATGCCATGCCAGCCTGGTGCCTATTCACGCCTCTCTTGAAGGAGCCATACATACAGAAAAGATTTCTAAAAATAGTCAATTTAGTTACATACATACATACATAGCGTCACGCCTTCCCGGTTGGGTAGGCAGAGACAACGGATCTCCACGTGCCACGATCCTGACACACCTCTGCTGCCTCTTCCAATTAGTTTAGTAGTCAATTTAGTTTTAGTATCATAAATAGAGTCTACAAACTCAGTATCTCATAAAACAAAGTAACTTACTCCATGATCATCCCTTACAGATGTATTATTAGTATTGATGAATCAAACGTTTTAGTCGCTGTCGAAAGCAGAAATAATTTACATTATTATACAATTTCAACTTTTGCGTTTGTAATTTTTTTTAAAAGCTTTCACATTCCCCACATTTTTTTTAATTATCGGCACCAAAATGTGTGGGGAACATGATTTCCTGTTTTTTTTTTAATTTAGAAAAAAATATTATAACTTCATTAAATCTCCAAATTACACACATCGTCTGTAAGTCTGAAACTGCGAAGTTTCAATGTTAGTACGTTAAAAAAAACTAAACACCCTAAAAAAATTTAAACACCGTAACATTGCTTAAAAAAGAAAACAAAAGAAAAAAAACTTTTTGTATTTCCGAAAATAATTCTTAGGTGGTTATAAAAAAAAACTAAACACCCTAAAAAAATTTAAACACCGTAACATTGCTTAAAAAAGAAAAAAAAAACAAAAAACAAAAACAAAAAAATTTTTGAGGGATTCGAACCCATGGTCAAAAAATACAAATCCTACACTCTTGCCATTGAACCCCGAAATTACATAAACGACCAAACGAATATCGGATTCCCTTGATTCGCTTTCGGCTTGACTGCCAATGAGAGACGAACAGAATTGATCCCGAGCCACTCGTAACTTAACGCTTAATGCAATGACTTAAGGTTACATTTTAAATAATAAAAATAAATCTGACGCTTTGCGAGATCTGACGCGATCCCGAGCCACTCGTAACTTAACCCTTAATGCAATGACTTAAGGTTACGTTTTAAATAATAAACGAGATCTGACGCGAGTTATACATTTTTTACCCACCTAAAAAAGTGCCAAGCGCCGCTAAAGAAGTTTTCACTTCAACAATTTCAATACATCTAAGAAGGTTATAAAGTGACATATCGACAATCTAAAAATGATATATTATCCACTAATGTGTTCAAATAAGTAGAATATAATGTAAAATTTGTCGGAATATAATGTTTAATTTATTATTCAAGTCACATTCAGTGGCATAGGTCAACGCAAGACAACCATTCGTAGGGATCCTTGAGAGTGCAATACATTTGTTCCCAGGCATAGAAATAAATATGGAGAATAGGCGTCGATATGTCGAGGTGGTAAAAAAGGGCGTATAGACAAAATAGCAAATCTATCCTTATCACACATTCTCATGTACTATATTCTGTCTGCTGTCAATGGATGCCTGCGCACTAAATAACACGGCATAACACGGCAAAGATCGAGCCACGAACACGGCACCAGGCCGTGCCGTGTGTGAATAGACGAAAATTATTAGCAATAAATTGTCCTTATTGGTTATTAACCTGTCACACATTCTTACTTAGTATTTTTATTACTCAGGTCACTTATTTATTTACTCAGGTGAGAGGAGTGCTGCAAGAACTGTGAAGGTGAATTACAGCACAACACCGATCACCTTTAACAAGATAACTATCACGCACCAAGACACTTACCTACTGCATGACTCGGTAGAAGGACTGTACCAAGATGCTTAGCCTGCCTGTCGCCCTTTAAATCGATCTTTGAACCTTGTCCTTATCTCTTAATCGCCTTTCACGACATGCACGGAGAGTGATGCAGTGGGCGACTATTTTTAAGTACCGGCTCCGCCCCACGCGGTACTTAAAAAGAAGCAGCCCCATGGAGCAACTCGTGTTCGTAAAAGAAAATTAAATGTCTATCCACGTCACACTCGTTTACTCGCGCGTCTTCTTCAAATGGTGTGCATTCAGACCAAAGGTACCAAGTTAAAATGTGTGCAATGTACGAGAGTGCCCTTTCTGGGTATATTTGTCTGTTTGATTCGCAAGCATCAAATTGCGAGATCCTCCGATTTCGAGATAGTCAGATAAGATCTTTATTATGCGGAGTCGGCGCAATGACATATGGCATTAGAGGATTGCCTAGACGCTAAGTACCGAGGTCGGTCGGCTGGCCAGATTCACGCCCTCGAGGCGAGTACAGTTAGCATTTAAATATATATATTTATATATTTTTTGTTTTATAATTTTTTTTTAATTTATTATGGCACTAAAAATAGAAAATAAATCATTTTATAAGAATTAAAAAATAATAATCGCGCACGACATGATTTGTCAAAATTATTTTTGTAAATTCGTCCCATACCGTACCGTGTGGTACTTACAACAGTCCCACTGCATCTCGTACATGCCGTAAAAGGCGACAAAGAGAAAAGGACAAAATTCAAAGATTGATTAAAAAGGGCGACAGGCAGGCTAAGCATCTTGGCACAGTCCTTCCGCCGAGTCATGCAGTAGGTATGTGTCTGCGTGATAGTTATCTTGCTAAAGGTGGTCGGTGTTGTGGTGTAATTCACCTTCAGAGTTATTGCAGCACAACACCAATTACTCCGCTTAACTCGATTGTCGGCATACATCATACAGCGCGTGTGGTAAGCATGTATTTTTAGCAACATTTGCAAAGCACTAAACACGTTCTACGGTACGAAATATGCCACAGTTAATAAGTATTAGATTGTGACATTTTTTCGCGAACTGTACTCGCAGAGAATCCACAAGTGTTATGCTAATTATTAACAAGGCTGTACCGAACAATCGTACATACACGTGTACATACACACCGGGGTGTGATTGCGCCTGCCATGAATACTTACTTTGCGCCAAATCTGCACTTTTGTTGAATCGATTGCGTCTGTCAAGAATACTTCGCGCCAAATCTGTACTTTTATTGAAGTGATTGCGCCTGCCATGAATACTTCGCGCCAAATCTGTACTTTTGTTGAATCGATTGCGTCTGTCAAGAATACTTCGCGCCAAATCTGTACTTTTATTGAAGTGATTGCGCCTGCCATGAATACTTTGCGCCAAATCTGTACTTTTATTGAAGTGATTGCGCCTGCCATGAATACTTTGCGCCAAATCTGTACTTTTGTTGAATCGATTGCGCCTGCCAAGAATACTTTGCGCCAAATCTGCACTTTTGTTGAATTTATTTCTAAAGTTTCAACACTGACATAACCTCATGACAAACGTCAGAGTGACAGCTGAAATTCTGGAATCACTCAATCGATTAACATGGGGTTTCACTGACGTATTCAGGCACATCTAAGGATGGTTATATTATAGGATATTTCTCCGCGAAGCGACGACGACGCCGAGGCACCACCTTTTTTTTATGTAATCCGTTATGGGTGGCTGAGTCGGAGGGGCCAAAGCCCATGCTCCTACCAGCCAATATCACCTCCGAGAATGTAGGTGCCATACCGGAGACTTCCCTGGATTGCTGGCTATACTGGACTAGAGGAGAACACAGCCGAGGCTGCTATGCGGCCATCTTCCATCCAGTACGGTGGTATCAACCCAGTCGCCTACAATTTGAGCTAATCACCTAGTAAGGGTTATTTTGGCGGATGGCGGAAGGGACCTACAGTTTTACACCGGTTCCGAACGGTGAAGCAGCAGGTGTAGGTATGCACGTAAATTTTTTGTCAGAAAAAACTCATTGGTACACGCCGAACGGATTCGAACCTATGACATAACTCGCCTGCGACGTAGATGAAACACGCCAATATAGTATAGAGTCAACTGTACAGTAAGACAGAAAGCGGTGGTGTAATTGCATTGTTAGCTCGCAAGACGACGCGACGGGTCTAGTATCGGCTCGGGGGCACTGAGATCTAGGCAGGCACCGAGTGAGACCTAGGTGTCTAGAACGTCCCACGAGACATCGTGGCGGTCGTGATGGTGACGTTGTCGAATGAGTGCCGATTACAAATAGGGTTGTCAACTCTGATGAACACATTGATCTTTTTATACGGATTTAAAAAAGATGGAATAAAACAAATTGTGCTTGCTGAAACAGCAAATAGTAATCACTTTGAATAAAATAATATATAAAGATTATTTAATACATTTGAGACTCCAATAATATTATTTATATTTTTTCATCCATTTATTTACACGTTCCTTTTTATATAAATTTTACATCTTTTTAACAATTAAAATCTAAAATTAATATAAAAATAAACGGAGTTTCCACCACCGGCAGCGGGGCGAACCCAAGCTACCGATGGTCGGGCCCCAGGGAGAGAAACCTCCGGACGATGCGTGCAGTGTCGAGCAGGGCTGCCTTCTATTTAATTAATATTCTTATTCTTGCCTTTATATTTAATTATTTATCTATTTTTCATTTATTATACATTATTATTATTTATTCTTCTTCCTTTTTTATTTTATTTTAAATAATAACTGTTTATTGTATAGTAACTTCTTTGTTTTACGGCACTGTGGTACAACAATTTTTGTACATCAATTTCTGTAAATGATTTCAACGTAAATATCACGTAAAATCGCTCGAAAAATCGTTTACTGGTTTAGGAATGTTTAAGGAAAGCGCTGCTGGCAATATAGATATTACGTTACTTACTTTGGAATTAAAATAATGTACTAATTTTTGCTTACGCTAAGAATAGCATCGTACCCACGTGCTTGCTTACCTTGTATGAGCCCTTAAAAGGGGATGTGAGGCTCCGTCTGACTCGAATTTCAAGAAGTGTACCGCCAATATTACTCACCTGACAGATTCAGTTTTAATATATACCTATGTAATACTGCACTGGCAGTTTGCCAGCGCAAGATTTTATACTTTTGGCCATAGAGACAATCTATGCTTTTCAAAATTAAAATATTTTAGTTTGTTTCGAATGTAATCCTGTTTTGTTCTTGTGATTGTTTTGCTTTGTAATGTGCAGTTCGGCCCTAGAGTTCTAAATCTCAACATGTAAACTCAATTTATAACGTGGAATAAATGATTTCAATGCATCGTCTATCCGAGTTTCTTTCAAGATAGAGAACAAGAATATTAAGCATTCACTGGTGAAAGTAATCACCAGTGCAATACTTCATCTATCAGCGCAGATCGATAGCTTTTTGAAAACACGATTTGATTAACTTCGCTCGATAGAAAAAAATCATGAACATGCCTCTGAATTTAGTTATAAAAACGTATTTAAGGCAACGTGAGCAAATCAAGGCTTTGGAAAAAAAAAAAATTTTATTTGTTTAATATATATTATTTAAATCCGTAGTTTTTTACTTTTTTGCTTCGATCTGTAATTTTCGAATAAAAAAATAATAACCCAATTTTTTATTGATTGATTGTGATGCATCCTACTCAAACCATCGAACGTGGCGCTTTGAAAGAGGAGTACGGGTGAATACGGGTTGACAGGGCCTTAAGAGGTCGAAGACAACCGTCCACAAAGTTTGTCATATGACAAATAACTTCAAATTATATCCCAAATATATGACACACCGCAGTGCCTTAGCAGACAAACGAAGCAGGTAGACACAGTTCACGGACGCCGTTTAGTAACCAGCCTATAGATAGACGGTTGCCGTATCATCACGCCGCGTGCGCGCGTGGGTGGAGTGAGCTAAATAACTGCAGAGCAATTAGGCACAATTTAACCTATTCCAAATTGCAATGTTGTGTAAGAGAACGGGTAAGCATAGACATACATCAATCATCAATACTAATAATAAATCTGTAAGGGATGGTCATGGAGTAAGTTACTTTGTTTTATGAGTAGACGGGTTTTATGAGATACTGAGTTTGTAGACTCTATGTATGATACTAAAAAAAACTAAATTGACGATTTTTAGAAATCGTATTCTGCATGTATGTAGGTATGTTCCTCCATAACTCTTAAAGCGATCATGCGAATTCGATTAAATTTAGTATACAAGCACATTTAACAATACGAGACACAGGATAGGCTACATAAAATTCCTTCGGTTACGCTAGGATGTAGCTCTCATACAAACCGAATTGTTTCGCGCGCCGAAATAAAGGTACGGCGGCGGGCTTACTTACTTTCTTCTTTTTAAATACGAATTTAACGCGAGCGAAGCCGCGGGAAAAAGCTAGTATTAATATAAAATAAGGTAGGCTGAGTCATAGCACTGGTGATTGTGAGGCAACTTCGGAGACGACCATTCGGCGTGTTTGTACGTTGTTCGATGGCTGTTCGTTCGCTTGAATGCTTCTTGGCTTTTCGAATCGCTGATGGCTGCGACGACGACGCATGCAACACCTTACCCCACACCTTATTTTTATTTTTATTTTTTATTTTTGACAATACAATTATACTACATTGTAGTTTAATATACTAACATAGTTATGTTGATACAAATTACGTATCAAAGTTTGACAAAGGCTCTTTACACCTGATTCACTTAATTAATAAGTCTTTGTAGTCAGAACTCTCAGCAAAATTGTTAATCTTGCTCTCAAGCTGTGTTTTAGATAGACTATGGGCGGTGTTATTATGTGGCTAGTCACTAAATTCTTGTAAAAATATGTTTAAAAAATACCCTGCGAAGTTTCTGGTCGGTTCTTCTTCGTGGGTGTAATCGAACCGGATAGAACAAATTGTGACAAGTTCGAGAGCAGTCTAACTGCCATATGAATGATCAATAAACAATACAATACAACAATACAATACAATACACCCCGCCAATATGGACTCGCTTATTTTTAGAGCATTTTGAAGGTTTTTAGTCCCGAACTGAACCTATATTTTGATTTTATATGCTATATATTAAATACTATAGTATAGCAGATAATTTAAAAATATATAAAAAAAAAATTTTATCCTCAAAGTGGGCATATCAATCCTTTTTAACGATATGCCATATACCTAATAAATTTTTTTTTTGAACTTTATTTGCACCCATGTCACAAGAAAAATGTTTTTTGGTAAATTTAATCTTCTATACATATAATAAAATCGTAAAGGTAAGAAAGTCTGTACATTGAATGTATTCGGAAAAAAACTAACCAGGGTGGCTTAAAATGAGATACTGAACATGTTAGAACAGTTTTTAAAATTTTTGTTTGTTTGTTTGTCTGTACGCGCATCACGCAAAAACCACTGAACGGAATTAGACGAAACTTTGTATAGTGGCAGTTTATATGCCGGAATAACATAATACACAAAAAAAATATCAAAAAATAAAAATATATATAATTATCATCATATATAGAATCACGTCAGCCAAAGTACAGGTTTCTTGACAGTTACATTGGCGACAGCTGGCCGGTGACGAATATTTGATTCATGAAATGAAAAAAAATAAATATCAAGTTGACAACGGAGACCTGTCATCTTGACCTCTTAGAGCTGGCCGGTGACAAATAATTTACTAATAAAAAAAAATTAAAAGTTGACGTTTTGTCGATGTCATTGGTGCAATTTATACTTCTGTTGCCCGCGGCTTCGCTCGCGTGAAATTTGTATTTCAAAAGAAGAACTGTACTCTGGAAGACCATAAACCTTCTTGAAGAAAGTAAGTAACTATGGGCGAGGCCGCAGGCCGAGCTGCGTTCAGGAAGAAGATAAACCTTCTTGAAGAAAGTAAGCTAAACAATTTAAAGTAACTAGAGCGAAGCCGAAGGCCGAGCTACGTTCAGATAAATCATAAACCATCTCGAAGAAAGTAATTAACTAAAGTGAGGCCAAAGGCCGAATTACGTATAGATAAATAATAAAAAACCAACTCGAAGAAAGTAATCAACTAAGGGCGAGGCCGAAGGCCGAGCTGCGTTCAGGAAGAAGCTAAACCTTCTTGAAGAAAGTAAGTAACTAAGGCGAGGCCGAATGCCAAGTTTCGTTCGGATATTAATAAACTATCTCGAAGAAAGTAAGTAACTAAGGGCGAGGCCGAAGGCCGAGCTGAATACTGAAAGACGACGAACCTTCTCAAATAAAGTAAGTAACTATGGGCGAGGCCGGAAGCCGAGCTGCGTTCAGAAAGAGGTTAAAACTTCTTGAAGAAATTAAGAAATAAAGCGAGGACGATGGCCGAGCTACGCTCAGATAAATAATAAACCATCTCGAAGAAAGTAAGTAACTAAGGGGGAGGCCGGAGGCCGAGCTCCGATCAAGTAAACGATATTGTTCACGAAGAAATTAACTAATGGCGACGCCGCCGATGGAAGAGCTGCGTATAGCTAAACCATATACAAGAAACTAAGAACGATGTCGAAGGCCGAACTACGTTAAGGTAAACAATAAACCTTCTCGAAGAAATTAAGTGACTAAGGGCGGGGCGAATGGTCGAGCTTCGTTCGCGTAAATGATATTGTATTATATCGAAAAAAGCAAGTCATTAAGGGCGAGACCCGAGGACGGAAGAGGGTTTATTGTTTACCTGAATGCAGCTCGGCCTTCGGCCTCGCACTATGTTACTTCCTTTCTTTGGAAAGTTTTAATATTTACCTGAACGGAGCTCGGCCTTCGGCCTCGCACTTAGTTACTTCCTTTCTTCGAGATGGTTAATCGTCTTCCTGAACGCAGCTCGGCCTTCGGCCTCGCCATTAGTTACTTACTTTTTTCGAAAAGGTTTATAGTCTTCCTGAACGCAGCTCGGCCTTCGGCCTCGCCCATAATTAGTGACTTTCTTAGAGAACGTTTATCGTCTTAAAGAATACAGCTCGGCCTTCGGACTCGCCTTTAGTTACTTACTTTCTTCAAGAAGGTTTATCTTCTTCCTGAACGCAGCTCGGCCTTCGGCCTCGCCCTTAGTTACTTTCTTTCATCGAGAAGGTTTATTGTCTTCCAGGATGCAGCTCGGCCTTCGGCCTCGCCCGTAGTTGCCCACATTCTTCGTTGAAATGCGAATTTCACGCGAGCGGAGCCGCGGGCTCAGCTAGTCCTAAATAATTCTGGAAAAAAAACCATTTCTGGTTTAGAAGTTAAGAGGCGGCAATACGGAATCATAAAGATCTTTAGCAAACTTACCTATTTTGAAGAAAAAAAAGCCACAGTTGCACTCCGGGAGTGCCGGCAGAAGTGAAAACTTTTTGTATTTCCGAAAATAATTCTTAGGTGGTTATAAAAAAAACTAAACACCCTAAAAAAATTTAAACACCGTAACATTGCTTAAAAAAGAAAACAAAAAAAAAATTGAGGGATTCGAACCCATGGTCAAAAAATACAAATCCTACACTCTTACCATTGAGCCAAGAAATCGCATAAACGACCAAACGAATATCGGATTCCCTTGATTCGCTTTCGGCGTTACTGTCACTGAGAGACGAACAGAATTGATCCCGAGCCATCGTAACTTAACCCTTAATGCAATGACTTAAGGTTGCATTTAAAAATAATAAAAATAAATCTGTCGCTTTTCGAGATCTGTCGCGAGTCTAACATTTTTTACCCACCTAAGAAAGTGCCAAGCGCCGCTAAAGAAGTTTTCACTTCAATAACTTATTTATTTTGATTTTTTATTTTCTTAAATGTGACAACCAGATAACTCCCATACCACGCGCGGAACGCCCGCACGCGCGCTGTTTCGCCATGCATTTGATGTGTGTTTACATCGATAGCGGAAATCGCGCAGTAAAAAGTTTTTTAACAGAAGCACAGTTAAGTTTTACCGCGCTCTTGCAACACTCCATGTAGGCCGGCCAGACGCCGCCATCCAGTGACACACACACACGCGCGATACAAGATATTTCCACATTTACATATTATGTAGGTACTACTACTAGCGACTAGAACGATAAAAAGGTATGGACGCCGGACTGTCAAATGCTTGTATGAGAACTAGTGTCGCCGAGTTGCGGGGAGCGGAGTGTACTTACAGACGATAAGATATTCCGCTATTGTGCACATTAAACTTGGCTGTAGTGCTTTTACACGTAAACACAGAGCATGCGGGCATTTTAAACAGGTTTTTGCGAAGGCGGCCGATGACAGACTGACGGGCCAGCGCGCGACCGTTCAATGAAACAAGTAGTATGCTTTTACTTATATCGTGTTACGCTGGCGGGGATAGGGTTCGGGGTCCATACCTTTTTTATCGTTCTAGACTAGCGAGCTAGTAGGTACCTAATCTGCCCGCGGGCGCCCGCTTGCGAGAAGGCATCGATTGCATTCGCACAACAATTGTCATCTCAGAAAGTAGCAAAATCTATAGAATATACTTTATTGCTCCAAGAAATGTTTAACATGCGGCAGGTGGCCGAGTGGTTTGGGCATCGGCTTCTCATGTGAGAGGTCCGAGGTTCGAACCCGTTCGGCGTGAACCAAGGAGTTTTTTCTGACGAAAAAGTTTACGTGCATACCTAGATACACCTGCTCCTTCACCGTTCGGAACCGGTGTAAAATTGTAGGTCCCTTCCCTTGCCCCTTACTAGGTGCTAGGCTCAAATTGTAGCCGACTGGGTTGGTACCACCTTACTGGATGTAAGATGGCCGCATAGCAGCCTCGGCTGTGTTCTCCTCTAGTCCAGTATAGCCAGCAATCCAGGGAAGTCTCCGGTATGGAACCTACCTTCTCAGAGGTGATATTGGCTGGTCGGAGCATGCGCTTTGGCCTCTCCGACTCTACTACCATGACTACCCATGGCTACCAATATATAAAAAACATAAATAAGCACATAAGAACATTCACATAAGGTGCAAAGGCGGTCTTATTCCATACAGAGATTTCTTCCAGTGCAACCTTTTGATATTTTAGAGTCGATGGTCGAAGCCTCAGGCGCAGCCAATTTAACCTCCGAGGAGGTGCCAGTTCGGTTTGGAGGCAGACTAATGTTGCTGGGGAAAGGCTATTAACCAGCGATTTGAAAATCCGTGGGTAGGAGTATGGAAAGATATTCCCCGGAAGCCCGTTCCACTCCTTTTCAGAGCGGCACAAAAATGATTTTGAGAATCTTACAATCAACTTTGGATGTTTGAGATTAGAATCAATAGCGATGGATATACATATACGATTGCGAATGCCATGCCGGCCTGACAGGCGCCTTTTCGCGCCCCTTTTGAAAACCCCCAGGAGGCTGTACTTGGGAGAAAATAGATGGGCAGGGAGTGCGTTCCACATTTTCCCGGTTGTGTGAATAAAATACCTACAGGACCGGTTGGTTCTGTAGGGCGGAAAATCCGTGGCAGGTAGATTTTTCAATACCAAACACTGCCAGAAAGCGTGCGCATGAAAAAGTTCCAAAGATATACGCCCATTTTAATGCGTACACGCAGGCCCCAAATCGAGTTATCGTGTTCTCGATGACGCCGCGGCAGAGTCAATATTGACTCCGGTTATCTGCAGAGCGGAGCCGTGAGAACGAGGCTGGTGCAGACACCTGCGGCGCTATGGATCGGTAGAATAGGCTTGTGGTGCGGTAATGGTTGGTAGAAAGCGTTCCACGGATCTTGTCCATTGGAATGAGCAATTTAAATGAGCCTCTATTACGTAAACAATAAGGTCCACCACGCAGCGCATAGCCCACGTGGGATAAGGCAGAAGATATCCAACGTGGGCTAAGCTAAGGCAGAAGATATCCTACGTGGGCTAAGGCAGAAGATATCCCACGTGGGATAAGGCAGAAGATCGTGGGCTAAGCTAAGGCAGAAGATATCCTACGTGGGCTAAGGCAGAAGATAGCCCACGTGGGATAAGGCAGAAGATAGCCCACGTGGGCTAGAGCAGAGAGCTAGATGCTGGGGGGCGCATGAACCTGCATGTACCGTTTTGGTTTTAATTTGTGTTTTTTTTTATTTTTTTTTTTTATGGAAACTGACACGGTTGGCTACATCACCTACAACATCCGTGATGTCAGCCCATAACACCGGGTGAACTTGGTGCCACGTCAGTGCTTCCCTTCGGTCGTGCCGGCTACACTGAACTGGACGGAAAACACAAACTATTTACATAGCCGTTTCGACCGACCTTTCATTCAGTGCGGTGGTACCAACCCGGGCGGGTTAAACCCTACCACCTAGTAATATAAGAAGGGAGTCATATCCCTTAGTCGCCTTTTACGACATACACGGGGAGAGATGCAGTGGGGCTATTCTTTTAAAGTACCGGCCCCACACGGTACAAAATAATGTTGTGTTATAATGTTGTGTTCCTATTTGTACTTCCATTAAAAAATTAAAAAATAAAAAAAAAACACACAGCGTGCCTTGTTACCAGGGGCCACTCTATCCACTTCTCTCGATGGCGCTGCTGACTTCTTTATCTGGACAGTGGAACGAATCACCTGCGCCGCTGAGCAAATAAAGATTTGACAAAGTGCTCTTGATAAATTTTGAGACTACCAAGAATAGCTTAGAAAACTTTCATAATACGACCATGTTTGTTTGGTTTCATTAAAGTTTAAAGTATTGCTTTAACTAACATCTCTCCCCGCGCATGCAGTCGTCGTAAAAGACGACTAAGAGATAAGAACAAGACGCCGTGCTAAAGGGCGACGGGGTAGCCAACTCTCACCTTGGCGCTGTCCTTACACCGAGTCATGCGGCATTCATGCCTTACATGCTGCTTGATAGTTGTACGAATACTTTGAGAAATGTGGTCGTCGGTGTTCCTTGCAGCACAAGACCGATTACTCTGCTTACACGTTTGTCGTAATTATTTTTAATTAACATGGAGCATGACTTGTCAGCCTCGGTAGCTCAGTGGTGCGATCGGTCGATTGTTGTTAAGCAACCCTGAGCGCGGTCAGTTCTTGGATGGGTGACCACTCGACCGTTGGGGGCTGACCGTGTTGCGGATTTTAAGTAAAACTGTAGATCCCTTCCCTTCTTACCTTACTCGGTGGTTGGGTTCAACCCGCCCGGGTTGGTATCACCGCATTGACTGAAACGTCGCGTCGGTCGAAACGGCTATGTAAATAGTTCGTGTATTCCGTCCAGCGGGTCTATTCTTGTTAATTCTGACAGCGGAATCAGCGCTGTTGTGGCGCTGAGAGCCACTTCATAGTTCGTGTATTCCGTCCAGCGGGTCTATTCTTGTAAATTTTGACAGCGGAATCAGCGCTGTTGTGGCGCTGAGAGCCACTTCATAGTTGGTGTATTCCGTCCAGCATTTATGACCTGCAGTTCAGTGTAGCCGACATGAAATGAAGGGAAGCACTGACATGGCACCTAGTTTACCCGGCGTTATGGGCTGACATCGCGGATATTGTACGTGATGTAGCCAACCGTGTCAGTTTCCATAAAAAAAAAGGAACGATTTTGATAAAACGATGCATCCTCAAAAGCCCCAATGTCAACAACAAAAGAGTTATATATTTTTATCGAACATCTGAGACTTATCATCAATTCTGTCAACCAGTTGCCCAACTGATCGACACACCGGTACGACGACGATCGATCTACCTACGATCGTTGCGCAAGTTGTATTATCAAATGGGTGCGATCGGTCGCACTTCCAAATTCAAATTAATATTCATACGCTGTTGTTACATTCGCGAACGCGGTGGCAGTGACAACTGGTGACAAACAACTACCACTCGGAACAGCTTCACCGAACACAATACACGCCCGTATAGGCAAATATTCCTTTTTAGGGTTCCGTATCTACAGGGTGTATTTTAATTGACTGCGTTCCTTTCAGGGGGTTGTTCTGTATCCTAAAGTGAGTAACTTTTCTTCTACAGCTTTGGGAAATTGGAAAAAAATATTCACTTTCTCCATACATTTAATGGCAGACCTAACCTCCAAATGTATGGGGAACGTGATTTCTTTTTTTGGAAATTCCAAAAGAAGTATATCAAAAGTTGCTCAGTTTAAGATACAGAATAACCCCCTAAAAGGAACGCAGTTAATTCTAATACATATACAGATGTATGCCTATTACTAACCCTACTCCGTCTGTCCGTCTGAGGTCTGCTGTATCTTTTGAAGCGTAAATAGGGTAGCCGGTTAAAATTTTCACAGAATAATGTGTTATTATGAGTATGACGGATATGCCAAAAAATAATAAAAAACCGGCCAAGTGCGAGTCGGACTCGCGCACCGAGGTTTCAGCACCACGAAAAATAAACGTTGAAAAAAGAAGTTTCTTGTATGGGGACCCCCGTCCCCCCCCCCCCTTAATTTGGATTTTTTTATATTTTTGTTATTTGCTGTTATATCCGCCAAAATAACACATATTCTGTAAACATTTTAACCGGCCAACTATTACAGTTCCAAAGATAGACATCGGACGGACGGACAAACAGACAGACGGACAGATAGACGTTGTAGGCTTTGTAATAGGCTTCCGTACGGTGTACGTAAACCTAAAAAGCAAAAAGTAAAAAAATAAGGGAGGTCGCCATATCATAATATGCAGAAGAGAGCCTACAAAGTACTATTAGGTACCTTTTTAACCGACTTAAAAAAAAAAAGGAGGAGGTTCTCAATTCGACTGTATTTTTTTTTTATGTAAAAACTCCCTCCTAGTTGTAAAAATTACCAAAACAGAATGAAATAAATAAATGATTAATTAACTAAACAAGCAAGTAATAGAAACTGGGTGCACACACGAGACGTGACCTTGCCATATCTAGCTTGTCAACATCTCGGAACACGCCAACCGAACACCGAACCAACCTCTCCGAAGTTGACTAAGCGAGGAAATTTGCAATAAAATACGCAAATATCTCGACAATCGTAGAATATATTAAGCAGGTTAGCCGAGAGCGAAGGACGTTGGAGATTATCTTAACGAGGTTCTTGCCACCTCCTGCAGTCTTGAGTCCACTTACTATTTTCTATAGCAAAAAGTTAAATTACAAATTCAAAAAATCCCCGACCCTTAAAAAGTCCAAAATAATTTCCGTTTACTTACTTAAAGGAGTCGGGGTTTTTTTAATTTGTAATTAAACTTTTATTTCAAGCTTTTATAAAAAAAATAAGTTATAAAAAAAACTAAAACCCGACTACGTAAAAGCTAATTATGAAAATCGTTTAAATAAAAAAAAAATAGTTATAAAAAACTAAAACCCGTCTACGAAAAAGCAAATTATGAAAATAGTTTAACTAAAAATAACAAAATAATGTTTTTCATATAATTTATCAGATACAGCATTTCTCTTTTTATATTGATTTTACCTTAGCACTAACTCTATAAATTTTGATAAATTTATTATTTTTAACGTTCTAAATATAGAGCCGTGGTCGGGCGTTCTTCGTTCAACAAGACAAGTGAGGCCCTCGTCGTGCATTATTAGAGCGCGGAACTTAGGACGGCCATCGCCATTGTGTCATACTGGCATCTTTTTGTAAGATCAGTCAGAGCCAATCTAAAATTATTATAAGTAGATACATAGGTACATACCGAACGTCAACGGCTATAATGCACAACGACGGTCTCACTTGTCTTGTTGAACGAAGAACGCCCGACCACGGCTCTATATTTAGAACGTTAAAAATAATAAATTTATCAAAATTTATAGAGTTAGTGCTAAGGTAAAATCAATATAAAAAGAGAAATGCTGTATCTGATAAATTATATGAAAAACATTATTTTGTTATTTTTAGTTAAACTATTTTCATAATTTGCTTTTTCGTAGACGGGTTTTAGTTTTTTATAACTATTTATTTTTTATTTAAACGATTTTCATAATTAGCTTTTACGTAGTCGGGTTTTAGTTTTTTTTATAACTTATTTTTTTATTTTAGGCTTTTTTAAAAACTGTTTGCATACTTTAAATGTTGTATGTAACTCGTATATTGATTTTTTTTATGGAATCTGACACATCACCTACAGGCTACAACATCCGTGATGTCAGCCCATAACATAACACCGGGTGAACTTGGTGCCACGTCAGTGCTTCCCTTCGGTCGTACCGGCTACACTAAATACATAGCCGTTTCTACCGACCTTTCATTCAGTGCAGTGCGGTGGTACCAACACGGGCGGGTTAAACCCTACCACCTAGTATTATAAGAAGGAAGTCATATCCCTTAGTCGCCTTTTACGACATACACGGGGAGAGATACAGTGGGGCTATTCTTTTATATAAGTACCGGCTTGATACTATCCGTCCGTTTATTTGTCGTGATCTCTATTTGAAACCTCGTTTGAAACTAAAGTTTTCTGCAATAGCGCATGAGTGAGTACCTACATATATATACAAATTATGTATAGTTGAACGATGTATAGTCTTGAATTAAAATGAAAAGTCAGTCAGAGCAAGACCGAAGACTGAGCTGTGTAAGTACACGATTTTCTTTGTCTATGTAAGTAAATATATCTGGCTGGGGTGAAGCGGATTCGGGAAGTAAGTAAACCAATTAGTTCAAGGCCGAAGACCGAGGAAGGTTTCAGGTTGTACATAGTTGAATAATGTACTCACTCGAAGCAGGTAAGCCACTAAGGCGAGGCCAAAGCTACTGATATTATTTTAATAGTAAGCGCGACATGTGGCGCCGAGCCACCCATAAGGTGTCTAGCGATGCCCATGGACATTCGGTAGCATGCGGAGGCTGCGAATGCCATGCCGGCCTGACAGGTGCCCAGGTTGAAGGACCCGAGACTGTACTTGGGGGAAAATATTTCTCTCTGTTTGTATTTCAACAGGCTCTGATTTAGCTATGTATTCCTACGGAGTTGCAGTGGTTTTAGATCGCGGGACATTTGGGAGTCACCTACTATTCGCACGGCTCGACGCTGGATCGAGTCCAGAGGCGCCAGCTGGTATTTGACTGAGCCATCCCATAGGTGCGGTGCGAGCAGTACCGAATCTGCGATTTATACGGCCTTGCCCTCGATGTCACGCCGGAAGTTTAGATCGTGCGAAAATTCGACTCGGAGGACCCCGAGGTGGTCGCAAAATTTAAGTGACGTGCCTTGGTAGGAAGGAGCTGGTGTGAACGCCGCTCTCTTCGCACTGAACGCGCAAACTTGTATCTTGGAGGTATTTAACTTGAACAACTTGCTACGGCCCATTTGGAAATAGAGCCGAGTGTTTGCTCAAGTTCAGACACAAGTCTTCGCCTCTTCTCATCCACATCCCGCCTAGTTGAAGGGTAACTGGTGTGGAACCCGTGTTCCGTACTCTCGTATGTATAACAATGATATGTTGCCCCCTGAATGCTACGCCCACGCCTTCAACGTTAGCAAGGCTCAGTGCTGCGCATTATCTGCGAAGGTCGATTTGAAGGTCCTTTTGATTTCCAAGCCAGTTTCTAAGTCAGCGTCATACCTGTCTGGAAGCACCTGAACCTCCTGGGCACCGCCATTTCCAAAGACGTAGGGTTCCGGCAACTAATCGAGTCTAGGGCTAAAACTGCACCCAGAAAATTGGGAATACTTTTTCGCAATCGGCGGTTCTTCTCTTCCACAATATCCCGCTTAGCTGAAGGGTAACTTGCATCCGAAAATATTGAATTAATGTACCTACCTTTTTTTTTATGGAAACTTGACACGGTTGGCTACATCACCTACAACATCCGTGATGTCAGCCCATAACACCGGGTGAACTAGGTGCCATGTCAGTGCTTCCCTTCATTTCGCGCCGGCTACACTGAACTGGACGGAAAACACGAACTATTTACATAGCCGTTTCGACCGACGTTTCGCTCAGTGCGGTGGTACCAACCCGGCCGGGATAAACCCTACCACCTAGTAAGGTAAGAAGGGAAGGGACCTAAAGTTTAACGTGGTATCCGAACCACGGTCAGCCTCCAACAGTCGGGCGGTCATCCATCCAATAACTGACCGCACCATTAAGCTGCCGAGGCTGACGATCCCTTAGTCGACTTTTACGACATGCGACGGGAGAGATGCAGTGGGGCTATTCTTTTTAAGTACCGACCCCACACGGTACACCTACACTACATATTATGCTTACACTAGGTACCTACATGGACATTTAATACCAATTTATTTTAGCATAGTAACTATGGTACCGTGGTGTACTGTATCTAATAATAATATTATATATCTATATAAAATTTGCGGTAGATCAGTGAGTAAGTATGTAGGTATATTACCAACAATACCATGTCGCTTCTTCGCGTCGTCGTCGCGCGTGGGTGGGGGCGCGCGGCGCGGGGCGCGGGCGACCACGGTTCATCGCGAATAATCGCGATTCATACATACATTCGCTACACATTTTGCTCTATTTCTCTGTACACATAAGTTGAATAGATAGCAAAGTATATATTTTCGGAATCGTAATTTAATTATCTTTAATTTGATACCCCACTCAATATATTTTGAAAAACTAATTTGACATTTTGACGCCGTGCGTCCGCCATTTTGAATTTTGAAAATTGTTATATAGCCTATGACACTCCCGTGAATAAGACGAATCCAATAGCACAAGAATTATTCAAATCGGCCCAGTACTTTAGGCTGTAGAGTGGAATATAGATAGTCACATACATACATACATACATACATACATACATACATACATACACGCCAAACTCATAACCCTTCCTTTTTTGGCTTCGCCGTAGTCGGGTAAAAAAACGCATAAAAATCGGATCGGACTTTTTAAGATCATTAATTTTTCTATTACTTTATTTGTTAATTACTTGATCACAAACATAGCTAACAACCATCCCGATTAAACCAGTTTTCTAATAAAAAAAACCGCATTCAAATCGGTTGATCTGTTTGGGAGCTACGATGCCACAGGAGACACAACCAAACACACATACACACATAAACACACCCCCGTTAAACTTATAACACCCTCCTTTTTTCGTCGGGGGTTAAAAATGATTGCAAGACCCCAGTTGTTTCATGTTTAGGATTGCACGTAACACTGTCGTCCCTTCTCTTGCCTCACTAGGTTAGTAGAGTCAAACTACGTTGTTGTCCTCTGTGGTCAAACCAACAGAATATAAAAAAAGGTTACAGAGGGTTCCGTTGCTATTTCCTTATTGTACGCAGAGCGAATGCGTGCGTGCGAGTGGCTGTTTCCTCCGCGCGCGCCGCCCGCGCGCCTCCGCTCCGCGCGGCTATTAAAATTCTTCAGAAGAGAAGAAATTATTTCATGCCATAAGAACAAAAAGGACTGTATTTTTTTTATATGTTTTTACCACAGAGCGTCTACCGCGCGCGCCCCCTACTAGAGACGCCCTAAGCGATAATATTTGAAACCCAAAAACTACACGCAGTGCTGCTAGCGCTTCGTATGTGTGTGTGTGTGCTAGTATCGACACTACACACAAAGAGGAGCAAGTTAGGCACACGCACAAAACAAATGCACACGCACAACACACATATGTAAGGCATAGGCCACGCGCACAGTCTTCAACGGCGTTGTAAAGAAATCGCGCTCAGGGCGCCTCTAGGAGGGGCGCGCGCATTTGATGCTCTGTGGTTTTTACATTTATTTAGCTTTACGTTCTGCAATAATCGCCTCGCCTCGGACATAGTAAATACCACATTTCTTACTATGCCATAACCGTTTTGTACAATAATTTAGATTTTTTTTTTTTCAAAAAATTGTATCTACTACTACTCTCTGTTTCTTAGTCTTTAAAAGACCTTTTCATCAATATGCTATGTAGGTACTGCTGGACCTGAAACTTTTTTTTAATGTACGAAATATCTAATTGTTTTGCAGAGGGCCTAGTCCGAGTTTACGTGACAGCTACGTAAACGTCAAATACCGATCGAATAAGTTTTTATGTATGGAGCTCTCTAGTGGCGCGACGGTGAGCGTATTGTGCTCCCATACATAAAAACTTACGTAGCTGTCACGTTAACTCGGACTAGGCCCTCAGATGCGTGTTTTTGTCTGGCCCTAGCGCCTAAGTTGAGGGCTGTTCCGTTCTGCATTTCTGTCTGGAAATTAAGACGTGATGGAAGTTAACTTTCTCGACACAAAATCGTCTTTCGGCATTTCTGTTTTCTGGCCCCCTAAACCTTATCTAATTTTTAATAACCTTTTTCTTGTCTTAAAGACAGTCCATCTACGTTCCTGATTTTTTTTTTTGTTTAGATGAAATATTATGCAAAACCGGAGCCAAAAATTTGCATTTCGACAGAAAAAAAAAATATTTTTTTTATTTTTTGATGTCATGACATGAAGTTCGTTAAGATTCATTGAGTCATCCATCACTTTAGAAATTTAAAAAAGACAGGAACGTAGATTCGTCTGTCCTTATTACAAGAAAAAAAGAATTGTAAAAATCGGATAAGGTTTATAGGGGTAAAAAATATAAAACCCGAAACCCCGAAAATTTTGTATGGAGAAAGTTAACTCCCGTCTGCATTTTTGTCAGGAAATTAAACAAACAAAATGTGGCAGCCCTAATCCGAACCCACCGCTTCGTGCAAATAGAGTCGACGTTTTTACCGCTCGGGCGGGCGCGGACCGCTAAAAATACACCTATCCTTGCCGTGATTGGTAGCCTGAAAATCCGGATCGACCGGTGGTGGCGATCCGGTTGAAACCCGGATCGGGCGCACTCACAGAGACAATCTAACGAAATTAGTTTCGTAATGAGAGACTGGTTTACGAGTCGAGTTGTTGAATAAGAGCGGCTCGCTTGCACGTGCTTTGACTCTGCTATTCAATTGGGTAACATTCTTGACGATTTTTATGATTAAAAAACCGGCCAAGTGCGAGTCGGACTCGCGCACCGAGGTTTCCGCACCAAAAAAAAAAAAACATTGAAAAAAAAACACGTTTCTTGTATGGGAACCGCCCTTAATTATTTACTTTTTATATTTTTTATTATTTGTTGTTATATCCGCCATAATTAATTACACATATTCTGTGACAATTTCAACGGGCTACCTATTACGGTTCATGAGATACACACACAGCCCTCGGACAGAAGGGCGGACGGACGGACAGACAGACAGACAGACAGCGTAGGCTTAGTAATAGGCTTCCGTATACGGGATACGGAAACCTAAAAAAAAAATATCGCAGCATTTAATATTTTCGGAAAGAAATTCACTTTCACATTATGTGGTCCCAAAAGCTTGTACTTGAGGGCACAAAGAAAATTCGAAAAACGTGCATGGTCTTCCAACTAGATTTTTTTCTCTCTTTTTTGACGCTTAAAATTTCCAATCTTTGGAAATTTATATCTCCGACAGTAACAATAATGAATGACGCACGGGAGTTCTACTCTTGCATTTGTAATACTAAACTCTATCGAATAGTGGAATAAAAAGTCGATGTCACTTTTTGAGGTCAAATTTCACACTCTGCGATATAACAACAAATAATAAAAATAAGAAAAAGTAAAAAAATCGCGGGGGTTCTCATAGAAGAAACTAAAAAGTGTATGCGCGCGCTCCATCTACCGAATAGAGTATGAAGTATTTTAACTAATCATGAATTTTAACTAATATGAAGCATTTCATAAACACGCCATAGATGGCGTAAGTAGCGCTAACCATGACATGGCAATACGGAACCCTCAGTGCGCGAGTTCGACTCGCACTTGAGCACTTTTTTTTCATAATTTTTTTTCGATCGAAAGCTTTGCCGTGCCTTTCAGAAAAGTGTTTTGCGTCGGGCGACCGGGATAAATAAATACATTTAAAGACATTCTAAGAATACTAAATAAGTAGGTATTATTGTGAACAGTTTGTTCCATTGTGTCCGAATGGTGTAAGTACATAATATGTTGGCGGAAGGGTATTAGCAGAGCTTTCATAATATGCCTTGTGAAGATGCGTGGTCCGTTCGTCTCTAACCGTCCTACTTACTGCTGGCCGTGGAGCCAGCTCAACTGGGAAAACAACAATCGCTATATTTAATTAGATGGTTGATGAATTTTATTGAGAAAATATTATATTGAGCACACTGACATGGCACCTAGTTCCCCGGTGTTATGGGCTAACATCACGGATGTTGTAGGTGATGTAGCAAACCGCGTCAGTTTCCATAAAAAAAAAATTGAGCACACCGTTTCGCTTAAGGTTCCGGCTAAACGTGATTATTGTAAAAAAATCGAAGTTATCAAATAATTTATTTTTATTGTTTTAAAATCTGGACTAAACATTAAAACAATCTAAGACCAGAGAAGTGGAGTACTTTTCATGCAGATTAAAACAAACATAAATTATTATGCACGGTGTTGCAACCCCAACCGTTCAACCCGAAAGGGGGTTATTCTGTACATGAAACCGAACAACTTTTGTTCAACGACTTTTTAATTTGAGAAAAAAAATTATTTTCCCCATACATTTTGAGAATAGGTATTAAAATTTTGTATGGAAAAAAGAAATTTTATTTTAGTTTCAATTAATTTTTTCGCCGCATAAGTTATTTAGTTTCACATATAGAACCACCCCCTGATGTCAGTTAAAAATATTAAGGGGGCAATTGCAACACCGTGTATACATAACAGCATTCGTGTGGTGTATTTGGAGGTTTCCCGTAAAAGTTTTTATTTATAGATTTATATATTAACCCCCGACGCAAACGGAGGGGTGTTATAAGTTTAACGTGTGTGCGTGTATGGGTGGCACCGTAGCACCGAAACGGATGAACCGATTTGGATGCGGTTTTTTTTTAATGCTTGAAAAAAAGTTTAATTATAAATGTTAAATTACACCCAACCCTTTAAAAGTAAAGGAGTCGGGGGAACGATAAGTAAATTAAATTAAAAACTCGGAGCTGCGCGAGAATTTACTTAGCGGTCCCCCGACTCCTTCCAATAAGTAAACGAAAATTATTTTTTACTTTTTAGGGCCGGGCGTTCTTTTAATTTGTAATTAAACTTTTTTATATTAGTATGGGTGGCTGAGTCGGTGGGGCCAAAGCACATGCTCCGGACCAGCCAATATCAGTAGGTGTCATACCGGAGACTTCCCTTTGGGTTGCTGGCTATATTGGACTAGAGGAGAACACAGCCGAGGCTGCTATGCGGGCATCTTAAATATACCCAACCACAAATACCCAAAGAATTAAAAACACTTTTTATTAAAAAAACTTTTACGTTTAAAATTAAAAAATGGCTCCTATCAAACTCCCATGACACATGTGAACATATGCTTTGCCACATAATGCAATAATGCACACACCCCACCTACTCACTTACACACACACACACCATCACCCGACCCCCCACACACACACACTCACCCTCATTCATACACACTATTATGTTAATCTTACAAAAGTATCATACACACGCACTGAAACAAGTGTTTCAGTAGGAATGATGAATGATGAAGTCATCATTCATTCATTATAGTTACCTACATTTACTTACCCACCTACATACACTCACATACAAGCATACTTAAAAAAATAATTTGTATATTTATTTGTACATATATTTATTTTTTGAGAACCGACCGAGAAAACGGGTCGAGACGTCACAGACGAAAGTCCAGTGTCTCGACCTGAGCATCAAAAATTAAACAATCCTGTGAAGGGAACATGTTTTCAATTTATTTTTACGCAAATTGTTCTATGTTGTATATCATGTTTCTTTATTTAATAAATTATTTGAATTTGAATTTGAATTTGAATACATCATCCAACGGTGGTACCAACCCAGTCGGCTATAATTTGAGCCTAGTAAGGGGCAAGGTAAGGTCCTTTGTGAGCGCAGAGTCGCCAGTGAGACGAAGGAACCGTGTTTTACACCGGACGAAGTGAAGCAAAAGAAATGTATTATTTGTTTTCGTATAATTATTTATAAAATTAAGAGTTTATATTTCGATCTAATCTAAGGCATTTGTTACTCCATTGAGTAGCCGACCGGTCAACCGTGAACTGTTGTACTTGGTTATATTAGTATTTTGTCTATACTACGGCACAGAAACAATACTACGCATACGAGCTATTCCAAAATGTTAATTTTGCAATCCGTAAGGTCACTCAAACCGTGAGCCAGAACGAGATTTTAAACGAAAAAACCGGCCAAGTGCGAGTCGAACTCGCGCACCGAGGGTTCCGTATCGCCATGTCATGGTCAGCGCTGCTTCATACTGTTTTCGGTAGATGGTGCGCATACACTTTTTAGTTTCTTGTATGGGGACCCCCGTGAATTTAATACTTTTTCTTATTTTTATTATTTGTTGTTATATTGGCCAAAATAACACATATTCTGTGAAAATTTGGACTGGCTATCTATTACGGTTCAAGAGATACAGCCCTCGGGCCGACAGACGGACAGACAGACAAAAAGACACACAGACAGACGGCGTAGGCTTAGTAATAGGGTCCCGTACGACGGATACGGAACCCTAAAAAAAGCGAACAGAAATAATCTAAGAACTAAATACAAAGGTTGTTTTGTCAAAAGAATGCCTCACGGCATTGAACTCGTCTTTTTACATAGTTGAATTTATTTAATGTTTGGCCACAAAGAATATTTTGATTTGATTTAAATTAAATAAAACCAAATCAGAAAAGAACATTGACCATCACGACCAAAGAAAAGCGACGAGATGTCACCTAGTTCCGACCGGAAAGAGGTGTGTAATGAATGGCTGACATTTCGGGTCTACCAGACGATCTCTAGACAGGTTAAGTTCTAATTAAGTTCTTAAAAAATCACACACAATGGGGACTGGTGTCAATGTTCTCACGATGGATGATTTAAAACATGCAAATGTTTGTTATCGTTTTTCAAGAAACTGTATTATGTACGTATGCACATATATATAATATTTGTTTATATGTATGAACCTGTAATGTTAAATAATTATTTAATTAATATATTTTTTTTTTTTCATTAAATTTCCCCTTACCTATCACCTTATCCCCACGATCGCACGACTGGTAGAGAATGCCTTTAGGCTTTAATTCCGCTTTTTTTTTTATAGTGCATGAAAGTCTATTTCGTTATTTTGTCGAAGTGTTATTTTAGGCGTCCAAGTTATCTTTGTTGTTGTTTTTTTTTTATTAATTAAGTGTTGTTTCTTTAAATAGCTTCAATAAATATTGTAATAGGTGGTTGACCCGCAGAGATTGCCTTAGGCAATAAGTCCGCCATTTGTTATATAGAATTTATATTAAACAATAAAGCATATTAAATAAATAAATAAATATTTCTATGTACAGTTCACTTAAAAAGTTACCTATCTGCCATAGACAATTTAACCAAAATAGTAAACAAATGCAACAATTTGAAAGATTCTCCAACGAATAAATCGATCGGTCTTGCCTATCTAGAACTGCCCGGCAAATGCAGTCGGTCACGGGTCAACAGATGGGTGCGTGGGCTCATATTTGTGGAGACCGAGCGGCAAATATATCGTGTGGAGTGTATAGAAACTTAATACTTGACATTTAGGAGAAGCTCAAATGCGTTAGAAAAATTCGAAAATAGCGAATTGGTAGGAAAAGCGAAAGCTGATGTTGACTGGTTGAGGTCGAAAGCTTGGGTTTGTTCTTGAGGTTTTGATGAGTTTTTTTTAGGGTTTCGTATCCATACGAGAGGCTGACCGTGGTTCGGATTCCACGTTAAACTGTAGGCCCCTTCCCTTCTTACCTTACTAGGTGGTAGGGTTTATCCCGGCCGGATTGGTACCACCGCACTGAACGAAACGTCGGTCGAAACGGCTATGTAAATAGTTCGTGTTTTCCGTCCAGTTTAGTGTAGCCGACATGAAATGAAGGGAAGCACTGACATGGCACCTAGTTCACCCTGTGTTATGGGCTGACATCACGGATGTTGTAGGTGATGTAGCCAACCGCGTCAGGTTCCATAAAAAAAAAAAAAAAATACGAAAGACTGTTACTAACCTACGCCGTCTGTTTGTCTGTCTTGCTGTCCGTCCGTCCTAGGGCTATATCTTTTGAACCGTAATAGGTAGCCGATTGAAAGAATATTTTTGGTATTATGGCGTATATCCTAACAAGTAAAGTAATAAAGTAGCAAAAATTAAAATAAAAACACAAAAGTAACAAATTAAGGTACTTACTGTACCGGTTTCCCATACAAGAAACGTGTTTTTTCAACGTTTTTTTTGCACTATCGTAAAAACAGTAATACATACAAGCATCTAACTTTGTGTGATTATAATGCAAATTCTAAAGTAAAACAACAAATAATACAAACCGACCAATTACGTGATGTTACGGAACCCTCGGTGCGCGAGTCCAACTCGCACTTAGCTAGTTTTATTTAGTAGTTAGACTTCATTGCTCCAAAAACATTTCACAGTGAGAAGTACAATGCAATGCTCCTTACAGAGATATCCCTTATAGAGAGCGTCACGCCTGTTTCCCGGCGGGGTAGGCAGAGACAACGGATCTCCACGCGCCACGATCCTGACAAATCTCTGCCGCCTCTTCAGCTCTCACAATGTTCTTCATGCATGCTCGTCGGTCACGGGTACTACGTACTCGGCCATTTTTGAGCACATGCCCGATCTGGTCCAGGTACGTGCGTCTTGGACGACCCTTTCCTACTCTTCCACTCACATTTGCTCCATAAATTTTCCTTCGTTAGCCTCCTATCATCCATCTTGCAACATGTCTAATTATAATTTCCCGAATGGTTTAATGAAAACACAATGTGTGCTCGTTTGTTCAAGTAGTTATTATATTTAATCAGCTGAAGTTTCGTGTAAGGACTTACCCACACCCAGTTCGGCGTGTGAACATTTTATATAGACACAGTATTGATAAGACATGTTCACATTACACTTCTTATTATCATCATGATCTGAAATTGTCGTCTAGCGTCCGCGTCGTAACATTAGACCAATGTGCCTGTCTGTGAACATACGGTGCCATACCAGGCATGTGTTTTGAATGAAATGAAATTATAAAAATATACTTTATTGTGCACTCAAAAACGTCTACGAAACGCAGACTTAATGCCTAGAGGCAGCATTACTCTACCAGACGTTCTTGGGATTGTGAGTAAGGTTGATGAGTAGTGAGAAATTAACCAAGATATAAACAAAATGTACTGTGTGGGGCCGGTACTTAAAAATAATAGCCCCGCTGCATCTCTCCTCGTGTATGTCGTAAAAGGCGACTAAGCGATAAGGACAAGGTGCCGTGCTAAAGTACGACAGGGTAGCCACCACTCACATTGGCACGGTCCTTCCACCGAGTCATGCAGCAGGTGGGTCTTCGTGCCTTACTTGCTGCTTTGTCCGAATACATTGCTAAATGTGGTGATCGGTGCTGTGCTGTAATTTACAAGAGTGCTTGCAGCACAACACCGATTAATCTGCTCACCCCGATTGGCGAGATACAGCGTGTGGTATTTTATTTGATTTTATTATTGTTTTTTTTTTCGAATTTGGGAAAACAAACAAGAATTTACATATAGAACAACAAGGTACAAACCAAAATTGAGTATATAAAGACCCAGCTACGTTTTTCACATATAAAGTACGTAAGCATGATATGTATGTATGTAGAAAAATGAAGGGAAGCACTGACATAGCACCTAGTTCACCCGGTGTTATGGGCTGACATCACGGATGTTGTAGGTGATGTAGCCAACCATGTCAGTTTCCATAAAAAAATAAAAAAAATGAATAAAAAAAAAAATTTAGAAACAAAATGATATACCTACTTACTTATATTTATACAGTTAACACATAATGATCAAATCAATTTATTCTGTTAGGAAACTTACAACATCTAGGTACTGAATATGTATTCACAAAATTAATTCAAACCTCACGTCTCACACCGGCCACAAAACTAGCCACTCATATATATATAGAAGCATTATAGGAATACAGAAACTCCGCATCACATGCATCAGGACAAAAGAATCCCGCTCCGGGAAGCGAACCCGGAACCGCGGTTAAAATAGCGCGCGCGCCGCTCGCTACACTTTATGGTTATCCGTAACGACATATGCGAGACGGAATGTAATCGTGCATTTCCTTTAAATTTTAATTATGCAGTTTTATTTTTCGGTTACATGGAATAATAAAATGCCTTTTGTCAACCGTATCCGTAGTACGGAACCCTATTACTAAGCCTACCCCGTCTGTCTGTCTGTCCGAGGGCTGCGTATCTCTTGAACCGTTATAGGTAGCCGGTCGAAATTTTCACAGAATATGTGTTATTATGGCCGGTATAACAACAAATAATAAAAATGAGAAAAAGTAAAAAAATCATGGGGGTCCCCACACAAGAAACTAAAAAGTGTATGCGCTCCATCTACCGAAAACAGTACTTGCGAAGTTTGTTTGTCAGTTCTTCTTCGCATTGAATTTAGAACTGGCGGAATTTTCGACATATCCAAGCACCCAAGCGCAGGTTACCTACCTGTGGATGAAATTATACAATAAACCATAAACAATATCAAGCATTTTAACTAATCATTAATTTTAACTAATATGAAGCATTTCATAAAACACGCCATAGATGGCGTGAGTGGCGC